>OY796663.1:46827904-48027904 GCA_963680705.1 Rhagium mordax
ATCAGAAATCAGATAGATGCAACGTTGTCAGGCTGTAAACGTGTGTTCCGATCTGCAAAAAGGCAAATCATAAACTAGACGACGCGTAGAAAGTGTTTATCCTTTAAATATTTGCTTTTTGTAAGTATACGTGATTAAGCTTTGTTCTCTATTGTTAGTTTAATCGCGCGGATAAATCATTTGAGTTGGAATGAAATGTTAAGGGCCGTGGGCAAATTCTGGGCACACCTTAGAGTGTGATTTCACGATATTATCAATATAAAAATGTGGCTTGTTGAGGTGGGTTTTAATCTGAGTTATAAGTAATATTAGACTGAATGGTTATATAGGGTGTCCCATTTATCGTGCTCACCATGGGTATCTTGGAAACGATAAGAGATACAAGGTAGGTTAAGCGACAACAAATGTAGAGATTATATGCAAAAATATTTTAGTAAAATCAAGATCAAAAGATTGATTTTTGTCATTTTAATTTTTTTATTATAGGTAACTACTTTATTTATGAAAATATTTTAATGCGATTTTTTCATTTTTAGAGTACCTACTACTTGTTGCAGATTTTAGAAAAAATTATAATATTTTTGCTAATTCTTGTAGATTTTGAAATATTATAAGACCAACTTTCATTTTTGAAATACTAGTCATAGCTGGCTATGGCCTAGTTAAAATTCTATTTTTATTCTTTTTAAAATGCTATATCACAACAATACTTTATTTTCAGAAATAATGGAGTTATCGTCATTCTCTAATTTTTTTATTTTCGTCCCTAATTTTTATCAAATAAAACAAAAAAACACTAAAAACATATTTTGATTTATTGATTAAAAACTTATTAGGTGCCTACGTATCATTCAAACGATATTGGACTTTAGAAAAACTAAGAAATTAAAAATTCTTTTAATTTAAATTTTCAGGTCGGCCATGTAAAAAATTGTTTCAAATAGATATCTGTCAAAGTTTTGTTTTTGTTGTAATATTTTGTTTTTGGAACAAAACTTTGACAGATATCTATTTGAAACAATTTTTTACATGGCCTACTTGAAAATTAGAAGAATTTTTAAGTTTTTAGTTTTTTAAGAACCTAATATTATTTGAATGATGCACCTATTAAGTTTTTAATCGATAAATCAAAATATTTTTCGAGTGTTTTTTGTTTCAGTTCATAAAAATTAGGGAGGAAAATAAAAAAAAAATCAAATAATGGAGATAACTTATTTTTTTAAATCAGCCATTGTTATAATATATCATTTTAAAAAGAGAACAAAAATTGGATTTTAACTAAGCCATAGCCAGCCAAAGATTGGTGTTAATATCTCAAAATTTAAGAGAAAGTGAAAAAATATTATAATTTTTTCAAAAACTGCATGAAAAAGTCTCTAAGAAAGAAAAAAAACCGCATTAAAAAATTTTCATAAATAAAGAAAAAATGAAAATGACAAAAACCAGTTTTTTGCTTGTGAAACAAAAACGCGTTGATTTTACTAAAATATTTTTATTTTCTCGGTAGTGTTTAAGATAAACTTATGGTTCGAAAGCCGGTCTGATGCAGTTTTTTCCGAGTAACCCGATGCCGCTAAGAAACAAACAATTCAGCATCAAAAAAAAAGTTACGGCCGAAACACTTAATTTTATTAAAAAATTCAAAATGGCGGATTTTTGTATTTGTTCAATTGACTATTAAAGGTCAGTAAAAAATTGTATGTAAATGTTAAATATCACTTCTGGTTTACACCGAAATGACGTTCTTTTTTTATAAAATTTAAATCATGAGTTTGTAAATATAATACATATACAGGGTGGAACAAAAGTATCAAATAATGGCTCTAACTTCGTTATTTGCAAAGTTACAAAAAAATTTTCAATATGAAAGTTGTTTGGTTCTTTACTATGCTTACTTCGAGTGTCTTAGTTTGTTGATATCTTCTTCTGGTTTGTTCCTATGGCAACCAAATTTTTCTTTTTAAATGGCGCCCATAATTTTTTTTTGTCAATTTGAAACAAGCATATTTTTCTCTATTCAGTCATAAAATTTTGCAATTTTTGGAAAAAAAATAAGCGAGAAAAAAAATATTTATTACGACTCAATCACAACTAAATTAATTAATTTCACAATACTAAAATTTAGAAAAAATTAAATATGTAAAGAGTAACAAAGGTAGACTAAATACAAAAAAAACAGCAATACTAAATGTTCAAACTGAGCTCCGTTGACTGTCACGCAATGACCTAATCAGTATTTAAATTTTACTGTACATACCTAGTAGCTCTGTGTAATTTTTTCTCAAGCTTATTTTTTTTCCAAAAATTGCAAAATATTATGACTGAATAGAGAAAAATATGCTTTTTTCAAATTGATAAAAAAAAATGTGGGTGCCATTTAAAAAGAAAAAGTTGGTTGCCATAGGAACAAACCAGAAGAAGATATCAACAAACTAAAAAACTTTTTTTGACGTTAAAAAATGTCATTTTTAAAGAGAAATGTGTTATATTGGCAGCAAGGATGACTATACTCGGGCCAAAAAGAGTAGTCAGTAGAGCAAAAAACTGACCGGCATTTCTTCAAAGGATTTAGCTGTTATGGAATACAGAAGCGGCAGCTCGTTTTACCATATAATCCCATATAATTCAGAGAAATATATCCAGTTTTCTCCGCCTACCAGAGATGAAAACCACAACTAGGTCATTATGTTTAATTGGTATAGTCAACCAAATATAGTACTTGCTTGAACGTGCCGCCCTTATACCCAATAATTTGTTCGACTATTATAAAGGTCGTCGAGAGAGCTTAGATGCCGCATTCAGTGGCGTCACATATGCTGCAACGCAAAGGATGTGCATTGTTCAACTGCGTTGCTATACCTAATTCGTGGAGATAATGTTGCCAGATGTAAGCATATTATTTAAAATTTAAGACATGGTAACTCATACTCATGCATAATTAACACAATCCGCTTTCATTTATTCGAATTATGGAATTTATGAAATTCGTAAATCCGTACGCCCCTGGCTCTACTGACTACTCTTTTTGGCCCGAGTTTTTTTTTTATAGACATATCTTGGCATATATATTTTTGGAAGGCTTATTCTTTTTTCCTATTTTCTAAAGTCAAAGCCAACTATGGTTTCCATTTGAAATAACAAAGTTAGCTTTGATATCAAACAATCGAAAAGCGATAAATTTTTTTTGACAAATGCCTGTAGAAATAGGTAAACCAGCCAAAATCAAGCAATTTGGGACACCCTGTATATGTGTTTGAGGCCGCTGATCTCAAGTAAGAATTTTAGAATTTGCGATTGGGGTGAAACTCACCCCCAACGAAAAAGCACCCCTATTTCTTTTTAATATTTGATATTTGACCCATTTTGAATCAAACTATCCAAAAATATTTGAATTTAAAACAGCTATAGAATTCACCAAGTTACTGTACTAGATGTATACAAAACGTAACTTTAAATCGTTGCAAATAACTCCCGCGTAGATATGTACACTTCTCTAGGATAATTATTATCGCAGAGAACATATATGTTAATTTAAATTAGAATATGTTTCAGAAATCCACCCTTAAACCTTCTTAAATATGTAGTTCTCAACGTAGGTGCCAACAAGAGACTTTGCAGTCTTAAACGTAATCCCTTTAGTTGATACCCACCCCTTTGAAGTACGTACTAGAGTAAAAGTTAAAGATAAAAACAGTGCTTTGCCTTCGTATAATTTGAATCCAAAAAACTGTTTACTACCTACCATTAGATTAACAAAGAGGTGTATGTATACAATCCGTTAGGAAATACTTTTTAGTAACACTCTGTATATTGCATATTTTTTATTTTTATTCTTCAGCGTTTTTTTTTAAATATTGAATTGTTGCATTTCACAGTGGGGTGAAAAAATTTTCTATTTTTACAATTGAAATTAAAATAATTTTTTCACTTTTGACAGCTGTCAAATATTCTGTCATCTGAATAGAAATGCCATTTAATAATTATTTCCACAAATGATTTTAGTATCTACTCAAAAAGACATTTTTCTATAGGTTTTGGAGGTATTGAATTCGAAATTAATTTAATAAAATTATTATGTTTGTTAGCAGCTGTCAAAATTGCTGTCAAATTTAAAAAATGCAAGTGTGCCTTTCGTAATTTTGAAAATAACGTGAATTCCCATAAAAGAAGTGTTTTTAAATTTGCTAGTTCCATAATAGATAATAAAATAAAGTTTTCACTTTTGACAGCTGTCAAAATTTTTCAACTTAAGCAAAATGACATTATGTAATTAATTATTTAAACAAATAGACGTACTTAATAAACATTCTTCTAAAAGTTTTGGAGGTACTGAATACGAAATTGATGTCAAAAAAATTTTATGCTAGTTGGCAGATGCCAAAATTGCTGTCAAATTTAAAAATTTACAAGTATATCTTCCGTAATTTTTAAAATAATGTTGATTTCCATAGAAGAAGGTACTTTACATAAAATGTTTTAAAACTTTCTAATTCGGTAAATGATATTAAAATAGTTGTAACCTTTGACAGCTGTCAAAATTTCTGTCAGCTTAATAGGAATGCCTTTATTATTATTTCAACAAATTAAAATACTTAACAAACATTTTTCGATAGGTTTTGGAGTTACTGAATAGGAAAGTAATACAAAAAACATATATATATTTTTTAAATTTAGCAACGGCTTTGACAGCTACCAAAAAACATAATATTTTTTTGACATCAATTTTATATTTTTTAGTACCTGCAAAACTATAGAAAATTGTCTTCTCGGTACTTCAATTTGTTGAAATAATTATTAAATGGTATTTTTATTAAGTTGACAGAGAATTTGACAGCTGTCAAAAGCGAAAATATTATTTTAATTTTAATTATAAAAACCGCTGCCAATTCTGGGATCAAAACTTCCTCACCGTGTGGTGGAGTTTATAATAAAAGTAATTTATGGCGTATTTTGTATTTTGACGTATTTTGATTTTTTTGACGTATTGTGTTTTTTTGGCGTATTTTGCGTTTATTTCAACATTTGGACACAATATTATAATGGATTTGTATATTAGACCCTATTTCTAATCTTTCATCACGAAAATTTTTTTTGTAAAGTTAGAAATAAAAATGTTGGGGTCCGGTAGACCCCCTTCCAGTGGACCGATTTTGCTCATCAACGAACTCAATCTTTTCCTTGGCCTCTAGAACGTGTGTACCAAATTTGAAAGCTTTATCTCAAAAACTGTAGCTGCTATCGCGATACACACACACACACACACACACACAGACAGAAAATTTTTTTTGTCTGAAATTTTGTGTATCGTCATAATTCGTCGAGATTCGTCCAGAAATGCAATAAAAATGTTCAAAAATTTTTTCACGAATACATACCTTCCTCACTTTTGGTGAGGAAGTAAAATAGAAAAATCTAGATTTAAAGAATTTTAAATCTCTTTTTCTACAAAAACTCACATTGATTTCAAATATACAAAAAACATACTTGTAGAATTTTAAATTTGACGCAGATTTTGACAGCTGTCAAGAATAAAAAACAAATGAAAATTTTATTTTGGCGGATCTATTATCTTTTTTAAAGTAAAAATTTAAAAATTTAAATATTTGTGGCCTGTAGACTTTAATTTAAAAGAAAATCAAATTTTGGATCTAAATTATAAAAAATTATAACTTAAAATTAAAAATCCGGCTCGAGGGATTAATGAACAATTTAAAAACGAACGTTTTAAAAAACAAGATGATTCAATAAATTCTGAGATCTACAGCGATTTTTGAACGGTATTTTTTTTCTGAAGACTACAAGAGCAGAGGCTCACCTTGCTAATTAAATGTTATCTGTATATCTATTAAAAGTACCTATTATTAGCAGCAATATCACATTTTGCGTAGTATTTGTAGTACCCGTATAATCTGTACGAAAACAATAAATATAATTGTTGCAAAAGTGTAGCATAAAAAAATACGAATCGTAGTACTGGCGATAACAATATTAACAAATATCTTATTATGCAGGTAAACAAATAAAATATATCTTAACTGAATAAACCTAGTTTATCCCGTTGTGCATTATATTATTACTAATAAAATAAATATTTTTCACTTTCACTTTCAATATTTTTTTACATTTAAATTATGCAACTTATTTACCGATCTTGCAGCCCCAAGTGAAATAAACAAGTAAGTATAAGGCTAATTTCGTACCATTGTTCCAGCTCCACAACGTCGCATGGTTCAATTTGATAGACATTAGTCGCACAGGTAAAAAATGCAGAGGTGCTAGATCTGGAGACTCCGTGGCCACTTCAAGCTCCCCGGGCTCCAATCCATCAATTGGCTGATACTATTTGCAAAAGAAACAAGTTCAGCACCAATTCATGCCATTCTCTTGGGCTTGACCTTCAAGTATCAAATTAAATGTACATAATTAATTCATTAAAGTATTTCTCGCTCGATTCTAATATTCATAACGCTGATAATTAAATTTATGATATATTTACTATGTCTACATAATATTGCGAAGAAATTATTAATTTAAATTATAAAATTTAATCTGGTAGTAATAAAACATTTATAAACAGAAAGTAAACCGTGTTTGTTTTATTAAACCTTCTAAAATAAACATTGCTTAAATGTAAATACTTTGTAACGCAATTATTTTATTTTCCAATCAAGCAGACGACTTAATTTCAAAGATAATAGATTATATATAAAACCTTTTTCTTGTTTAATTAGATCGCAACACTTTCTATAATTTTTACTGTAACGCAGGAAGGCCCCATCACTTCTTGTTTTTCAAGATAAAATTTTGGAGTTTAGGCTCACGAAAACAATCCTAAGTTAGTCAAGATGCGACCCCCGATGGCTATATTTAATTTTCCAAATGTTTAAAACTGTGGGAAAATTGATCGGGCCAATACTTTCTGTGTCCCTTTTTCCGCCCCATGTGCGCCGCTACTCTTCATCGTCGCGTACCACAACTTTACTCATTATACCCTTAAGCAATTGCATTTCTCGCTGTGGTTTGTTATTGCTTTCTTATCCTAGTCATACCCCTAGATAGGTATAGAAATGTAATTAATTTCCCCATATAGGAAGGGCAGTGCTGTAATATCGTCAGCCAGGTTAGATTTAAAATTATTTCAATTGTGGATTTAAATTTATAAACTTTGCGCCTACATTTACCTTCCTACCTTTAATATAATACGATTTTGGGACTTAAAATAAATATTGCCCTATAGCTAGGCTTTCCAGTTAGCTAATTGATATCGGGTAGGCGAACCACTTTATAAACTAAATATTAATTAAAATTACTTTACTATACAAATAGGTAATTGTTGCGGTATTTACTTGCGGAATATTTGGGGGAAAATCCACGTTGCTGAACACAAATGAAACTTATTGGTCTGATGTTCATGCATAATGAAAGAGATATTTTGTTTTTCTTTAAAAACTCGAAAAAAGGTAATATGATAGTACATGTTCCTTAGCAATAATTAGGTATCGAGTGTCTAGACCCCCTACATATCCGCCACTGGTGAGGTGCTGTGTTTAGTACAAATAAATAAATAAAGCAACTTCATATAAATGAGAAGATCAAAATACTCTTTTGACAAAATGAACCTTTTTAGTTTTTATCCCAATTGAAAAAAATTCTACTCAAAAATACTAATAGAACAAATTAGAATCTAATTCAAGTGCAAGGCCGCCTACAACAGCAAAATAAATGGAAAAATTAGAAAATCATGTTAGATATTTTTATTGAAATACTTTATTAATAAAAGTTGTTTAAAATTACCCAAGAAACAAATCCAAAATTTGATCAGATTTAAATTAAAAATATATATAGGCCAGTAGAATTAGACGGGAATCTGTAACTAATTCGTTTCAGATAGCCGTAGGTAAAAACAGGTGTATTTAGTTATAAGGAATATACCTCTGCGATTCCTCCCAAATCAAATATAGAGAACATTGTTTATAAGTCACTTGTATGTGAAAAAATCATGAAATTTGGAGTTTTTTTAAAATTGCAGTAAGACTGCAGTAGATAAATTTTTTTGAATGCTTCTGTTTACTAGGTAATTCCAAACCGGTTAATTTAAGCCCCGGTTGATTTAATTTAATTGATTATTTATTTAAATAATTGCCGAAAACCATCGAAATTTTCGAAAATTTCAAGCATTTTTTACTCTGAAAGGAAAAATGCTAGACTCTTGAAACTTTGGTGGAATATGTATCTCATTACCCTCAACTTACAAACAAAATTTCGTTTTAAAATGTTTATTAGTTTTCGAGAAATTCTATTTGTTTATTAAAAACGTCCCAAATGTTTAATGAAAAATTGACCTGTTAACGTTATCAAAAATAATTCAACCACAGCTAATTTTTTTCGTCAAGACGTCAATTTTACGAATCTGTTATGGGCGTATCGATTTTCAATAATTTTGACCGTCAAAATGGCGTTAACAACATTGCTACTTTTCGGAGCAGCGTTTTTTGCAAATAACTTCACAACAAATGAACGTATCTGCACAAATCTTTCATATTTGAGTTGCTGGTATTTTTCTACAAATTTATAAAAAAAAATTGTTGCTCTGGGACATGTAGGAGCCGAGATAATTTTTTAAATTGTTTAATGCGCCAAACGTTTATTTATTAATATTTATGGCCAAAATTGAAACTGGTTGTTAATAAGATCTTGAATTTTGTGAATTCATCAAGTCCTATTGAAAGCGGGCCCTTTTTGAGGTCAAAATATAATTTTTAATAATTAGTGATTTTAGAGCGTCTTCAATTTGTTTGGCTCAAGGGACAGCTGAATTTTTGATCAAACGAGTTTCAAATTGGGGTAGCGAGAAGAATTCGTCATATCTCCGTTATTTTCCGGCCAATTTCGACGTTTTTTTTTTTAATTTGGGGTAGCTCACGAAAATAATAACAATGGGCACATTTACAAAATCCAAATAATAAACAAATAATTGTTATAAACAATTTTTTTTTTTTTTTAATTTTTTCGTTTTTGGGCTTATGCAACTTATAATGTGCTAATGTATTAAATATAAATTTATAAAGATTATATAATGGTAACAATGCTGTAACATCGTATATTGTTTGATGGAGAAATAGTTTGTGCATACATTGTTACCATTATATAATCTTTATAAATTTATATTTAATACATTAGCACATTATAAGTTGCATAAGCCCAAAAAACAAAAAATTTAAAAAAGAAATAATAAATTGTTTATAACAATTGTTTGTTTATTATTTGGATATTGCAAATGTGCCCATTGTTATTATTTTCGTGAGCTACCCCAAATTAAAAAAAAAAACGTCGAAATTGGCCGGAAAATAACGGAGATATGACGAATTTTTCTCGCTACCCCAATTTGAAAATCGTTTGATAAAAAATTCACCTGTCCTTTGAGCCAAACAAATTGAAGACGCTCTAAAATCACTAATTATTAAAAATTATATTTTGACCTCAAAAAGGGCCCGTTTTCAATAGGACTTGATGAATTCACAAAATTCAAAATGTTATTAACAACCAGTTTCAATTTTGGCCATAAATATTAATAAATAGACGTTTGGCGCATTAAACAATTTAAAAAATTATCTCGGCTCCTACATGTCCCAGAGCAACAATTTTTTTTTATAAATTTGTAGAAAAATACCAGCAACTCAAATATGAAAGATTTGTGCAGATACGTTCATTTGTTGTAAAGTTATTTGCAAAAAACGCTGCTCCGAAAAGTAGCAATGTTGTTAACGCCATTTTGACGGTCAAAATTATTGAAAATCGATACGCCCATAACAGATTCGTAAAATTGACGTCTTGACGAAAAAAATGAGCTGTGGTTGAATTATTTTTGATAACGTTAATAGGTCAATTTTTCATTAAACATTTGGGACGTTTTTAATAAACAAATAGAATTTCTCGAAAACTAATAAACATTTTAAAACGAAATTTTGTTTGTAAGTTGAGGGTAATGAGATACATATTCCACCAAAGTTTCAAGAGTCTAGCATTTTTCCTTTCAGAGTAAAAAATGCTTGAAATTTTCGATAATTTCGATGGTTTTCGGCAATTATTTAAATAAATAATCAATTAAATGAAATCAACCGGGGCTTAAATTAACCGGTTTGGAATTACCTAGTAAACAGAAGCATTCAAAAAAATTAATCTACTACAGTCTTACTGCAATTTTTAAAAAACTCCAAATTTCATGATTTTTTCACATACAAGTGACTTATAAACAATGTTCTGTATATTTGATTTGGGAGGAATCGCAGAGGTATATTCCTTATAACTAAATACACCTGTTTTTACCTACGGCTATCTGAAACGAATTAGTTACAGATTCCCGTTCACATCGTCTAATTCTACTGGCCTAATATTGATATTTTGTTCAAAAGAAAAGTTCAAAAATATCATATTAGGTAATCGGTTTTCAAATTGTCAATTACTTGACAATTTACGTTTTATTTGAAACAAAATTGCCACAGCATGCTTTTTAAAACGCAAAGCCCATTACAATATTTTCGGAGTTTTTTAAACTAAATTTCAATTTTTTTTATCAAATTTTAAATTTGAGCTTTTTGCATAATTTTGAACAACTTTTATTAGTAATTAGTAGAATGTTCCAATAAAATATTGCGATTTTTTTATTTATTTTAGAAAAGATTATAACTCAATACTCAATGCCATTCACACTTTATTTAAATTAAAGTAGGCTTTGAAAAATCTGAATTCTGTTGGTATGAACGACTGTTTTAATTAATTACTGAGGTTATGTTGAAAAGTCAAAGATATAACCATAAATTCAAATTAGTTCTACATAGTTGCCAGAGTGAGATGAGCTAGACCCTAAAAAAGCACAGCAATGTTATCAATAAAAAATTTGACAATTCAGCCAAAAGTAAATGACAGTGACAATTAATTAAATCTGACACTTCAATATTTTGGTGGACAACCCTGAGACAACCTAAGAAAATCATATCATAGCCTACCCTAATGTAAATAAAATGTGAATGGCATATTATAGTCATGTTGTTATTATAAACATTAATCTAACAAATGTGTCTGCCTCCCTTAAAAAAAAGTCACGAGCCGCCATTGGAGTTTGTATATTATTCGGTACCAATTTTAAATGAGCAACAATTACGAATGAATTGTAGAAGGTGAAAAAATATTTTCTATAGTGGCATAGTTAAATGAAAATTAATTTAGGTTTTCTAAGCAAAAATGTGTTTTTTTATAATTTTTATTTTATCGAACTTTTCTAACTGTACCAAGAATTGTGCACAACAAAAAAAGGCCCTAGCATTTTTTGCGTAAATCTAATCAATTTGAAGAAAATCAATGATTACTACACACAAAAATAATAAATTCCAAAACTAAGATATTGAAAACGAATCTGAATTCTGAATTTATTGAAATATCTCGTTAATCAAGTCCTTAATTAAAATTTTATAAGAGTCAGAAAAGTTATGAAAATGCGTATTTAATTTAATAATAAATATCTAGAGACCATAGCCGTACGCATGAAAAAGTTAAGAGGGGGTTCTTTTACCAAAATTACACAAAAAGTATATCTGCATGAGGTAAAGGTCTGTGCAAAATTTTAGGTAAAAATTTTAAAAGATAACATTTTTTATGTATCGCATAGAGGGCGCTACGTAAGCTATCTTATTGGTTTAACAGAATCCAACACTTTTTTGTACTTCGTTAATTTAAAATCTCCTCGCAATTTTTTTATTTAACCATTATTTTTACAAAATTTTTAACAAAAAAGGGATACTTGTTTTATCTTCATAAAATGCACCTCTATCAAGATATTTAATTAAATTTTAGAAAATCCTGCGCACTCATAATTTTAAACAAACATCCTGATTAGAGCAAAAAATTTTAACAAAGTGTGCTATGGAAATAAGTAAAACATACTGACGTATTAGATGTTAAAAATAACTGAAGAAACAACTGAATTATTTTTATAACTTTAACACCCTCCTGTATCTCATTGACACCCAGTTATTCAGCAAAAAATGAAAATTTTCAGCTATAAGTAGAATCTGCAGGTAAAATATTACCCATTCCTTAAGAATCACCCTGTATAAGGAAAACTACGTGCCAAAATAAAAAATCACACCATAAAAATCGCATTATTTTCATCCAAAGAATCCGCTGTTAATATGGCTACTTACTTTCTCTTAACACCCTGTAGGTATATGTTTTGCAATTTTTGTACCTACACCATTTGATGAGCCCCAGTAAGGGGTCTATTATGTTAAGTTATCCAGCCACTAGTTTCAGTTAATGGTGGGCAGATGTGGTTTTCAAAATAAAATATATATATTTTCAAGAATTATTTGTTACATATTTTAAAAGTACATGAGAACATATCTTGTACCATACATTTCAATACTTTAATAAGCCTTCGAAAACACTTTATTTTTGAGTTAGGTACCACACGACATATTTTTAAAAATGTTCAGCCCATTGGATGAGCTCCAGTAAGGGGCCTATCGCCTATCTTAGCAAGTTATACACCACAGTATCTGTACTGTAGTTGGTAATTTTGTGAGTTTAATTACCTAATGAAGAAGGGCGACATTTTAGCTATTTGCCAGGGGCGCCAAAAACGTTGGTACGGCTCTGATGCTTTGGTCAAGTTTTTCAGTCAAATTTCGAAGTAGGCCGTTGATTACATTCCGCTGGATTACCAAATAATATCTATTACTGTACCTGTCTATGTACCTCTATATGTAATTACAGGCATAAAATTTAGAGAACAATTAAATAAAGCCACACATTTGCAAAATCCTACTTACTTTCCAGGAATCATTCACATTGCGATTTCAAAAAATGCAGCCTCTTCGCATTGCACTGCCACTGAAGTTAATTACAAATCGCCGAGGCTGAGAATAACGTAAACAGCAAAACATTCTAATAATTACTTCTAATATAATTTTGAAAGAACTTAGGTATTTGTTAAATATTTCCAGACACACGCGAAAGACTAGTAAAGACGCGATGCACAAAAGCAAAATGGCTTGTTGTGAGATTCAATTGTTTTAATTGTTATAAATTTGGTAACGTGTATTTGGTCACTTGATTTATGCTGTCTTTAGTCTCTAAGCTCACAGATAAATAATAAAAAGGAGATGGCTTATTTACAATGAATTAGTTCGAAATAGGTAATATAATTTTTCGAAAATAGTTAAATGTTTAATAATGAGGATAGGGACTAATTCAAATTAATTGGAGTTCTAACGAGTATACATTCTATATCAGGAATTTTTTTTAAATATAACTACAATCGACCTTAAATAAATTATATATTTAATAGTTCCTAGCCTACAAATTTTTTAATTTTGAATATATTTGCTTGTTTTATTTCATATTGGGCTTATATTACTATACTTAATAATTTGAGCTTTTCATTATGGCTATCAATTATAGGCAACCAAACATACACGTAAAAGTTTACAGTTGTATTATTATATGTTATATGAAAGCAATACGAATGAAAAATAACAATACAATATGATAACTAAATATTTCTCTAAGACAAAATTAACATCCAATTCAAAGGATATTAAAAATATATAAAAAAACATAAAAAATATTTTCCTTTGTCGATCCTTGCAAGCAAATCGAAGAAGAAGAAGATTGAATAATTTCTATCGATTACGAACAATGCGCATATTCGTGCTATTTACGCATATGTAGAAAAAGAAAAGTGATATACGTCATCAAATAAGTCAAAAAGGGACAAAATAACAGTCATCTTGCGCAGTGGTTGCTTTGTATATGTCGAAAAGAGACGGACAGACGGGAGAAAAACAGAAAAGTGCGAGACAGAAAACGTAATAGAGAATCAACATGGCGAATGTCAACTGATCGTATTTTATCTACGGTCGTTTTAAAAAGTGAATATTTTCTGTTAATAAATGAACAGGTCCACTGGTAAATGATAACAATGTGTAATGTAACGTAAATGTAGTGGTTAGTGCAGATTTTATTAATTTATTTTGTGTTTGTCGTTATATTTCGGACAATGGCGGTTGTATGTGTTTTCATCTAGAGTGCGATTCGTGTTTCGTTTCTTAAATATGAATACTGGTCTTACAGGGGATAACATTTACGATTTTACCTCAGATGAAAATTCCTCAAAATGGAAGGGGCTCCTGACTGCTGCTTTGAAAAAAGTAAGTAAGAGTTTTCACGGAATAACATTCCATTTTCCAGCCGGGATCAATTTAAAAACATTCCAACGAAATTCATTAGTCGTAAACGTCAAGTTGGCTCTGAAATCGTTGTTTTTTTAAATCAAATATGAACGACTGCAAGGCATATGCGAGCATTTCGCGAATAAAGGATAATTTCTTTCTTTTTTTACGGGATTTCCCAAAATGTCATTTCTCTATGAAAAGATAAATATGTAAAATGTTGGGCTTGGGCACTTGTCAAAATCTGGTAAAAGTCAGAAATATATCTCGACTCTAATTTATTTTTCTGTGGTTTTTGGTAGTTGGCAGGTTCTTTATTTTCAAAAAAAGAGTAAAATTAATAAATCAGTCACAAAGCTGCATTAGAGTGCTGCTGAATATGTATATAGGTATACACAAAGATTTACGATGAATAAAATTTCACCTGGTTTTTTTGGAAAACTCATTTTATACTTTACGGTACGGTTATAAAAAAATATAATTTGGTCCTATTTGGTTATAACCAATTTGTCACCCAAAAGCCCTATTGAAATGGTCAACTGTTGAAATGGCTGCCAACAGAAACTTTTGAAAAAATATAATTACTAACAATATAACAAAAACATTTAATTTTAAAAATGTTACGTTGTTGGTCGTTTACAAAGATTATTTCAGCAATTCCTGCAGTTACTGGCAAAGAAATACAATAGTAAAATATCGAAACCTTCTCGGTTGCACCTCTTTGTTATTCTTTACGCAATGCTTGTGCACAAAAATATAATATTTTTCCCGCCTAGTTTTAAACGTGTAAAAAAATTGAAATAATGACATTTTGACAAATAAATAAAAAATTGTTAATAAGGTTAATGTCTATTTCAGAACGGTTGTAAAAAACGATCATATGTGAAACACGTTCTAAAAACCATGCACTTAAGCACTTGAAGTGTTGTACATCTTTGCCTTGCATCAATTTGCAAATTCACACCTGTATTTGCATTCTTTTTGAATTTAAATTAATATTTTTTTATTTCTGTCGATCGGCTCGGCCTACATTACGCCTACTTATAACGCTATATTATTCCTGTGTTTAACTCGACTAATCAGCAACTAACTAACTGCTTAGAAATTTGATATGTTCATATTATATCCTGGTGCCACACAAACACCAAAATTTACAAGCGAAACAGCGCAAGGAGTGTTAAAATAGCGTTATTAATTTCTAATATTATTTTCTAGGTGTTGGAACAAGTGCATCCCTCTCTGGGGGCACGAGAAGAGGCGCTAGAGTATGTCGAAAGCTTATGTCTCCGCCTTTTGGCCATGTTATGTGCCAAACCTAGTCCACATACTGTTCAGGTAGGACGAATTTTTTCTTGAAATTAAGAAGTTGATTCTGACAACAGCATTTACAGTAATTTAGTTAAAGATACTCAATCAATTGTAAATATATTGTGGACTCCATGCGAGGAAAATGACAGACTTATCATCAGTTGCCCCACTGGCTTTGGGCATTATTATTTTTCTTGTAGAGAAGTTGTTTGCCCTCGCCCTCCGTCATGATTAATTTCTTGCAACGCCACTATTGCCATAAATTCCACCTTCAGTCCACTTTCCAGTCTCAAGTATAATGAACCTTAAAAAAAAATTATGTCAAGTCACTCATGCAAATGAAAATGTGTGTCTTTGATTGATTTCTATTAAATTGTCGTACTATGCGTCATATAAGGTTATTACTTTTCTTTAATGTCAAATTAATAAAGTTTTATTGAAACGGAACATTTCTTTTTTATTAAAAAACATTAAAATCTTTACAAAAGGTGCTGAAAGTGCCTACGACCTTGCTTCAGATACTCCTGAGTTCTTTTTTTTTTATGGAAGAGGAAACGTTTTGCAGATGAAGAACAAGGATTGTTGTTGCTTCCCTCCTTTTTCTCTGCATTCTATCTTGATCAATATCAGCTATAAAGCCACATAAAGATATCGCAGTAGTAATGTCACCTGCGCTTTTAGGAAATTTATGTACAGGGTAATTCCTATAATGCTCTCGCCCCAATTTTTTGGTTTGTCTTTGGAAATAAAATAAAAATATTTAACGTAGGTAACTTACAGTTTTTTCCAAGGATTTCTAAAATTTCCACAAAAGAACAATTGAAAGTCAAAAGTGGGAAAAACAAAGCTTTTTTTAAATGGAACGCCCCTGTATATTTTTACAATTTTGAGAAAAGATTTGAATTCTCTGTCCAAAAATATAACATATAAGATAAAAATATTTACCTTCATATTTAGCAAAATACTGATAATAATTGAAATAATTTATAAGAATAAATTAATTTTTTTTTTAATTTATTGAAGGAAATAACATCAAATCTAATCAATCAAGTAACATCAAAAACTTTTTTCAAAATTGTAAATTACAAAAAAACATTACTTTGTTTTTCTCACTTTTATTTGACTTTCAATAGTTTTGTGTAGATATTTTCGAAATCCTTGGAAAAAATACTATACATTACGTTAAATATATTGATTTTATTTACAAACGCAAATCAAAAAATTTGGGTGAGAATGTTATAGGAATCACCCTGTACATCATTGAGACCAATTAGCTCGTATGTCCATCTCCATCCCCGTCAAGAACCATGACATTGGCATCAAGCTGATTAATAAAGATAAAAATCTTCACAATACCTTTGTCGGATATCTGATATTAAAAGTGACAGTGGCCGTTTTAAATAACATCAATATAAGCCCTATGTTACATTTACAAGAGCAATAATTATTTGTCAAGTTTTAGCAATTATATTCCTTGTAATATAATAATAATAATAATATGTCTTTATTTTAATCGAGAATAAAATTAAATAATGAATTACAAAATGATGGCGGCGTTCATATAAATGCTCTTCCACGCAACCATCATCATGTATGTAATATGTGCATGCATTAATAATTTTTATATTTTCCAGGATGTTGAGTATAGGGTTCAAAGCACTTTTCCAACTCCCATTGACAAATGGGCTCTGAAGGAGGCCCAAGAGGCCCTGGAAAGGGGCAAGAAGAAGTCGGTCCTGCAATTGCCGGTGGATAAGATTCATTATTTACTCCAAAAGGTATGCTTCTGGCCTATTTGTATTAGCGATGAAGAATTGACAAAATCTTAATTAAACTTTTTGTTTTAAGGAACTTTTATTATACAAAGTTGACTCCACGGTATCATTGTTTTTGGTAGCAGTTCTCGAGTATATTTCAGCCGATATTCTGAAGCTGGTCGGAAACTACGCCAAGAACATTAAGCATGTTGAGATAACCTACCAGGACGTGCAGATATCCATGAAAGTGGACAAGGTATGTGATTTATATTTACGGTGAAATTTTTTAACAGTCCATTGAATTTTGCATTTTTTATTTTTATATGCAACTTTGCCATTACGATATAGTATTTTTTCATTTTCTTTACACTTACATTAGTTATCATAGGAGTATAGAGTTTAAATTATTTTGTAATAAAATGTATGGTATTATGTGAAATATGTTTGTTTCTAATTGTTTGTTGAATAAAAGTCAGAAGTTTATATTGTATTTTAGAATTTGTTCGATTGTAAAGTCCAAAAAATCATTAATTCTCTTAAACGTTTGAAAACGAGTAAAGCGAAATTGTTGGTACCTATCCAGGATGAATCCTCGCATATTTCATTTGTTACAAAGTGAATAAATTTGACAAATAAATCTTACCAGTTATTGATGAGATGATTTTTTAGACTTTGAAAATAGAGCATAGAAATGTTAGGTTAGGTATCAGGTTTTCGATAGGTACAGCTTTTTGTTATTAAAATTGCTTTTTGCTTTTACACGCTGCGTCACAGCCCACATCCATGGTACGTAGCAGTGATTTATTTATTTTCTTGTGCAGAACTTTTGAGTAACTTTCGTTTCGATATGGTTTCTTTTCTTTTCCTTTTTTTTTTTATTTACTTAGGAATGTACTACACACACATACACATTAAAGCTTGAATAGTGTTTTCGGGTAGGACGAAGGAGTTATAATGATGGACTTGTACAGATGTAAGAATGGTATCGAAAAATTACAAAAAGTAACTGTCAAAATTTTTCGTAAAAAAAATTCTATTCAGGCTTCTCAGTAGCTTATTTAATAGAATTCATAGCTTTCTTTTGTTGCTAGCGCTCTATTTTATCTTGATTTGCGGTTACACCTGTTAATTTAGTTTTTCTTTCTTTTTGTTTACACAGTTCTTGTGAAAATGAAAGTATGTAGTTTTAAACTGTTTTGTGTAGAGTTCTATTCTTAAAAGTGAGTTGTGAGATATTTAACCAGCGTATTCTACGGGCGTCAGTGCTGCCAATCAATTTGGGTTTTACAATGGGACACAGCACTACAGAAATAAATGTTAAACAAGACGCTAGGTTCTTATTCTACAGCTAACTTTTGCTGATTATTGTCGTATGTGCAAAAAATTCATGTGACAGGAGCTTAAAAAAATAATAACTAATTTAATATTTAATTTAATCCTAATTTGCCAAATACAGAATACAGAACATTTTTCGCCGCCTGAAAAAAAAACAGGTTTGATATTAATTTTCTGAGTATGTTGGTATATCTTTGATTATCTAGTAACCACTGGACTGATTTTGATTAATTTCTCATAAAGAAAATGTTGAAAGTCAGTTTTGTATTTTTTAGTCCTTTTATTGTTTCGCCAAAAGTAGCAATTCTATTTAATATTTGTTTTGGTTCATATTAATCCTAGTACGATAGCTCTTGTAACAACTAACATTAATGTCACTACAGTACAGCACAGGACGATTTTTTTATTTGTTAGGATTTTAAAATGTGACTCACAATTCTATTTGGCAAAAAAAATTTACAGTTCGGATTACAACAGTATATTATTCGATGAGTGGTAATATAGTAAATAACTCACGCCGATGAAGATTGCATCACGTTATTTGCCTTTACCACGAGTTGAATATTACACTTTATCTACGATTATGACAATAAATATAAGCCTTTCTTTAATAAATTCTTATAAATTAAAAAGACAGTTCTTTCTGTATGCCTCGTGATACAATTTTTAATTTTATTCAAGACAACCATTTTTCTGCAGTAATGGATTTTTTTCAAACCGCCAAACCTACTTGTTACCTGATATTACGGAAGAATTAACAATTTACTAATCGTTAAGTAATAGTCGCCGTGATTGTTTCGCCTTCAAGCTTTTTCCTACTGCAAATTATTTATTGACCTAAATAAGTGAAATTAAATACTTCCTGCAATATAGATATTTTGCGTTAATTATAATTATTAAAATAACGTAAAATTCTATTAGTTTGTAACACTTCTGTTTATTATGTATGTTTTGTCCTTGCACATTTTATATGATATAAGAATAGGCTGCACTGTCTTTAGTTGTAGATTTAGTAGCTGGTCCAGGGGTAATCTCCTCATTGTGTTCGTTACCTGAAAATAGTTGATTAATAATAGTCGTATAACTTATACCGGATGGCCATGATAGTATTACCTGCAGAATAACTCTGTTATTATGAAAGATAGACTTCTGAAATTTGGAACGTCACGAAAGCTAGAATCTGACACAATTGTGCTACTTCCTGTTTAACTGGAAGCCACCCCAACTTTCTTATTTTAAAAAGCATTTTGAAAAATTCATGAAAAACAATTAAATTTTGTCAACAAATTTTAAACGGGGACATATAAAAAACTTTTCAGCTTTCATTTGATGTCCAGATTTGTTAAGCTCGAGTGTCCGTAACATCTAATTCTTGTGATAGGTACAACAACATGGAAATGATTTTCAACTGATTTTATTAAGCTAAACAAATCTAGACATAACTCGTAGCAAATGAAAACTGAAAGTATGCCCTTTCTTATAGTGCAAAAAATTACTTTCCCATTTAAAATTTAATAGTTTCCCATGAATTTTTAAAAATGCAAAATCTGCAAGGAAAACACTTTTTTAATTAATAAGAACTTTGTGTACATGGGATGACAAAAAACGGGCCCATACGTCAAATCCAAGGCCTACTTTCTATAGGATTCAAAAATAAAATCCCGCAGGCATTTTTTCTGCATTTTCGGCGTCATTTTTTAAACAAATGCCAACTTGTGACATATCGCTGAAATCAAACTTTCATGTCCAAATTTCAGAAGCCTCTTTCGTAATAACCAGTTTATTTTATACACAATACTTTCGTGACCACCCGTTGTATTGCATTTATAGACTACGAATTCATTCCAAATTGTTATATAAACATATAGTTATACGTTGGTCCATTATCTATTTAACAGTCGGTGAGCGGCTTGTGTTCCCATAATGGTGGCGTTATTTAAAGTGGGTAAAGAAATATCTTCGTTGAGCAAACATTTTATAAAAACAGCAAGTATTTACTCCACAATCTCGTTTGTTCTTTCAAAGAAAGAACTTGCAAGAGGATAAGGAAGTAGCATCTTCATTATCCACGAGGTTTGTAAAAAAGCATACAGAGTTATCCACGGAAAGCGTGTATTAGACGTTGCTCGGGATCTATCGTGTCTAGAAATTTGAAAATTCATATACAGATGTTTTTGGGTATGGCGGATCTAACGATATAAACATGTAAGCTATTATCTTTTATTTTTTGAGAGATAGATAATTACATGATTTAAATTACAATTAATATATAATTATTTTTTATATTGTTCGAACTGCCTTCCAATTGCTTTTGTACACCTTACCTATATCATTTTTCCAAATTATCTGTATTTTAAAAAAAATAAAAGATAATAGTTTACATGTTTATATCGATGAAATCAGGAAAAAACAAAGAATCAAAAGATATAATAATATAGGGTGTTACATAAGAAAAAACAAAGTTGATAGCTATATCTCTGTAATGCGATGCTTGATTGTTTTTTCTATAAAAATTTAAATTCCTGGTAAAAAATTAATCACTAAGCAGTTTTTACTTTTACGATAAATTAAAAAACAACAAATTTACAGTAGAATCTAACATTTTCACGTGATGACCCTGTACATACAAAATCAGCAGTTTCATAATGTCATCTAGTAGGCTGAAAATGTCATATGCACAGCGTTAACCAAACACTGTATACTAGAATTTTATAAAATTTGTTTTTCTTATGTATCTGCTTTAAAACGCTTTCTGAATTTTGCTCTTTTTTGTAGAAAAAGATACAAAAGTTTTAGTAAAATGTTAATTTTGACAATAAAATAATAAATATCTCAATCTTTTATAATCATAAGGACTCACATTAACATTATCTTTTATTTAACAATATTAAACATTAAAACTTAACCGTAATTAGCAATGAGTAGGGCCACCTCTGCAACGTTGTGACTTGCTCTGAACTAAATTATTTATAATCACTTTTGGAATTTGGTTCCACTCTTCTACAAGGGCTTCACTAATAAGTTTCTTCAAAGTATCAGGTTGATGGTTTCGACTAGATATTCGTCTCTATAAAACATCCCAAATTTGCTCTATGGAGTTTAAATCTGATGATAATGCGGTTTATACCCTCTTGGTCAAAAAACTCGTTTACAATACGTGCTCTTTGTGGTCAAACACAATATACAAAAATTTTAGTAATCAAATCCATCCGTTATTTTATTATGAAAATGTAACATTTTACTAAAACCTTTGTATCATTTTCTATAAAAAAAAAATAGCAAAATTCAAAAAGCGTTTTAAAGCAGACACATAAGACAAATAAATTTTCTAAAATTCTGGTATACAGAGTGTTTAGTTGACGCTGTGTACAACAAAAAAATTGACTGAAAAAACTGACATTTGTTTAACACCCTGTATAAGCATTTTTTTGTAAATTTATCTTGAAGTTAAATAGGTAAGATGGAAGACAATTAAATTACCCTTGAACGCTAAAATCCCTGCATAAATCTGTATATTCTTTACAGTTTTACAGCGTTATAAATCTTGGTCAATTTTAAGGTGTCCTGAAGCAAATTTTGACGAGTATAGTTTACTATAACTATGCGAGTTGAAATTGAAAAAAAAATTCAAATTATAGCATGATGTCTGCCATTGATACATTGTATTAGGGGCGCTATACAGATAATAAATTTACAGAAGGCAGACGTCCAGATTGTTGCATTTTTTTAAATTAATAATGAAAAAAAAAATTCTTTGGTAAATCATCTCATCGTCTTTTTTATTGATATTTTTTGTTTCAATATAGTTTCTACAACAGTATAAAAAAGGAGGCAGGCATGAAGATTTATCTACTCACTCGTATTCGATAGACGTTTTCGTGGGAAAATCTGTATTTCGTAGCGATCCATCGAGTATTAACGTTTCAGTACCCCCTTATCGGAGGGTTGTGTAAAATAGATGATGAACCGTCACAATAGTTCGTATTATAAACTAATGTTAAACTTTAAACGTAAAACTACGCATGCCGATTACTTTTTATTAGTTATACAAATTTGAAGAGGTACTTTAGAAAATTTTAATTAAATCGATACTCCTGATTTTAAATATTAACAGTATTTTTTTATGCACCAATTCCGTTATGAATTAAACTGTTATTTCTTTCATTGTTTCTCACAATGCTGTGCCAGCTTTATATTTATTTTTGCCACTTTCAACTCAAACTGGTTTGTGATATTTTATGAAAATCCAGTAAATAATTTATATATTTTAAAGATTCAATAATACAAAATGTAATCAGATTGAGCAAGTAATATTTTAAGGATTATTTTTGATATCTGGGTCGTAACAATTTGTGATGAATTCAAAGGCTAGACTTGCCCGACCCGCCTCTGTTATTCATCTCCCTAACTTACAACCTTCCAGGCCCTTATGGATATGTTCTATCAAGACGAAGGTGGAGGAGCTGGTAGCCTGAACGAGCCCCCTGTGATGGTGTCCACGGCACCTCGGACCAGTTTGACGTACGAAGAGGTCGTCAGGGAATTGATAGCCTCTGAGAAGGCTTACTTGAAGGAGCTGCACATGTTGATAAAAGTATTTAGGTAATAAATATACTCGTTAAAAAACTGTCAAAGCCAAGTTTGATATATTTTTTTCGTAATATAGAGAAGAAATCATTAAATTAAAGCCCGGCCCTCTGGACATCGAGCGGATATTCTCAAACATCATGGATATATACGAACTGACATATACTCTCTCCGGAAGTTTGGAGGACGTCATAGAAATGGCACAAGATCAAATGCCCTACATCGGTAGTTGTTTTGAAGGTACGTTGTATTGAAATTTCCTTTTGTAGTCCTTAACGCCTGCCATTTTTTCCTTCAGAGCTAGCCGAGGCAGCAGAATTCGACGTCTACATGAAATACGCACGAGACGTTACGGCCCCGACTTGCCGGGAAACTTTAAACAACCTGCTTGCACGTCCGGACGTGCAGAGCGCTTTAAACACCGCAGGACAGGGGATGCCGTTAGCCCTAAAGTATTACTTGCCTGCCCTGCTCATGGGCCCCATTTGGCACTGCTTCTCTTATCTGGATTACATAAAGCTGCTTAGGGGGCTGTCCCCGTCGTCAGAGGATAGAGAAACGCTAACGCAAGTCGAGGGGCTGTTGAAACCGCTACAAATAGCATTGGGTATGTTCCATACTAACATTCAAGTAGTTTCTAGTGGCATAGTTTGGTTGTTTCCAGGCAATTGCGTGCCTTCGCAAGCTTTACCGAGAAGCGCCGCCCCTCTACCTCAAGTTCGTGCCAGACGGCAGGCGGCTCTTATCAAAATTCACGAACTTGAGAAAATTGTAGAGAACTGGGATTCCAAGGACTTGGGGCAATGCTGTAACGAATTTGTGAGAGGTATGTCGTTAGTTTATGAGTAAAGAACGGTGATCGTTCTCGCACTTGTTTATTTCTTAGCTAAGTTTCTTTTCTTGTCGCGATACATTTTTTATCTGTTTTCAGAGGATGTTTTGGTAAAAGTAAGCTCAAGCAAAAGACTGACCGAACGGCGAGTTTTCCTCTTTGATGGTCTGATGATACTGTGCAAGCCTAACTCAAGGCGGCAGAGTTCCGTTCACCACCCGAACCATCCGGAGTGCAAACTTAAGGAACGCTTCTTCATTAGGAAAGTAGAGATTATCGACCACCAGGACACGGAAGAGCTAAAGAACGCCTTCGAAATCTCTCCTAGGCAGATGCAGCCGTCGGTTATACTCTGTGCCAAATCTTTGGAGGACAAAAATTCGTGGATGGCAGATTTAGTCATGTTGAACAACAGGTGAATATATAAAACAAAAAAACAATTTCAATAGTTCGATAGTGCAGTGACGAATACACCTTTGTTATTTTTCCATTTTCAGATCAATGTTGGAGAGGGTGCTCGACAGTATTTTATCGGATATAGAAAGGAAACATCCATTGAAGCTGCCTCTTCCAGAATTATATAAATTTGCAGAGCCCGACTCCAAGGACAACATCATATTAGAACAAAGAGAAAACGGCGGCGTCCCGTTGATAAAGGTATAAACACCATCCCTTGTTTGCTCTTCTGAATTACCTCACGATTTTCTATGTCCATTCCAGGGTGCAACTTTATATAAACTTGTTGAAAGACTGACTTATCACATTTACGCTGATCCCAAATTTGTGCGGACCTTCCTGACGACTTACAGGAGTTTTTGCTCGCCTACTGAACTCTTAGATTTGCTTATAGAACGATTCCAAATACCTGACCCCTCCTTGGTTTACGAACAAGACTACTGCGACACGGATAAGATGCAGAAGAACAACCAGCGGGAGGACTGGAAGAAATACAGGAAGGAGTATTGTCAGCCGGTTCAATTCAGGTAAGACGGTTCGAGAATCAACTCTGTCTTCAATTCAATTTCGTTCGGAATTTTTAGAGTGCTGAACGTCTTGAGGCATTGGGTTGACCATCACTTCTACGACTTCGAGCGGGACCCCTGCCTGTTGTGGAAGTTGCAGTCGTTCTTGGACTCGGTTCACGGCAAAAGCATGAGGAAGTGGGTCGACAGTGTGATGAAGATAGTACAAAGAAAGGTACTCGGTGCGACCTGAATTTGTTTTAAATTTCTAATCGTTGTGATTTTAGATGGAGAACGATAATCAGAGGCATATTAAATTTGCTTTTGACGATCCTCCTCCTCCCATCGAAAGGCATATTAATTGTGTCGAGGAAGAATATGGTATTTTAACCTTGCACCCGGTTGAAATTGCAAGGCAGTTAACGATACTCGAATTTGATCTCTATAGAACGATTAAACCATCGGAGCTGGTTGGCTCTGTTTGGACGAAGCGCGACAAGGAAACGAGCAGTCCAAATCTACTGAAGATGATAAAACATACAACAAACGTAAGCGCTCCCAAGTAAATTTAACTTTTATAAAATGTAATTTTATTTGCAGTTCACGAGGTGGCTGGAGAAGAATATAGTCGAGGCGGAAAATTTTGAGGAACGTGTAGCGATTGTAAACAGGATAATCGAAATTATGATATCCTTAAACGAGATTAATAATTTTAATGGGGTTCTAGCTATCGTCTCAGCAACCGGATCCGCATCCGTACACAGGTTGAAGTTCACTTTTGCAGTAAGTACTTTAATATTTCACGCGAGCAATCCCTGTCATCGCTTTTCTGTTGTAGAGCTTATCCCAACAAAATCGCAAGGCTTTAGAAGAGTGCAGGGCTGACGATCACTTCAAGAAGTACCAGGAGAAGCTACGGTCTATAAACCCACCGTGCGTGCCATTTCTGGGGATGTATCTTACGAACATTCTGCATATAGAAGAGGGCAATCCCGACTTCCTGCCCAACACGCAACTCATAAACTTTTTCAAGCGGAGGAAGGTGGCCGAAATCACGGGGGAGATACAGCAGTATCAAAATCAGCCTTACTGTTTTAGCGTCGAGCAAAGCATAAGAGTTAGTATAAATTTTATTATTTGCAATTTGCGAGACAGACCTAGACTGATGAGTTTTTTCCTTTTAGCATTTCCTAGAAAATTTGAACCCGTTTGGTGATATGAACGATACTGATATTAGCAACTATTTGTACCAAAGATCCCTTGAAATCGAACCTAGGGGTGGTCGATTCGTTCCGAAGTTCCCGAGAAAGTGGCCTCACCTGAGCCTGAAGAGCCCGGGCATCAAGACTGTTAAAACCGGCAAAAGCATTCCCAGCGCGGTAGCGAATACTATAAACCAAACGTTGAATTCCACTCTGAAGAGCGACGACTCAAAGAGCGAAGATTCCTCCAAGTCGGACAATGATTTCAGTGTATTTGCATCGGTAAGTTGTTTAACGTCCTTTAACGAGTGGTTTGTAAGATGTTGATTTACAGGTTCAATTAGGAACGGGTCAGAACAGCCCTACGTTAAGCCCAGTTTCGCCGGCTGCCTCTAACCCTATCATCAACCTATTCAACCACACGCGCAGCCCCAGCGTTAGTTCCATATTGTCCACCACGTCTTTCAGGCCACCCAGAGCAGAACCAATCCCCTTGGCACCACAACATTTGTAAGTTTTCCATCATTTTGCCCTAGTATATTCGTATAATGCGCGTTTTTCAGGCCACAGAGATACAGCCACACCAGCCAAAGCTCCACAGGTGGCCCTATCAGCCCTGGTCCTCATAGCCCCGCTTCACCCGGTCCTCATCTTCCCATGACTGAGCCCATCAGCCCTCGTCTTCCACCTACCCCGCCTCCTCCACCCCCACCGCTCCCCCCAAGAAGAAGACGGGACAGCCCCGAAATCAGTTCGCCACAGCAAGTAAGTAACTTGATTTTAATGTACACCAACGCATAGAATACTTACTATACATGCAAAAAAATTATTACTGATAATCTTGCCGCCAAAATTGGCTTCGCACTTTACCATTTGCATCGCGTATCTTGTTCATCCCTTAATCGATGCTTTATTTAAATTTTATTCTATTAGAGGTAGTGGTACTTTTAACCTAATAAACCATCACATAATGGTTATTTTTGGAAAGCCCAAAGAAAGCTGTATACGGCTTTGAATAAGAAAAACAAAAAAGGAAAGTTTCGGAAATTTTCAATGGAAACTTTCCTGGAGTTTTCCCATCTTTATTATAAATATATTTTTTTTAGATGAAGCAGGCGCCTGACGCCCCCATTTTGCCGCCCCGAGACAGTTCTCTGCCTCCAAGGGATTCGTCACCCCCGCCTCTGCCGCCGCGCCGAGAGCCCGGGCCGTCCCCTGGTTCCCATTCACACTCTCATCATTCCTTAACCAATACTCTCCCCAACATGGGGCACGGCACCCTGCCAAGGCTGAACCCCACCCATACGTCTCAGCTACACATGAGAAGGCATGCTACGCTTCACCCCCACCCTCAGCACTCCTCGCAGCATAACGGAGGAACTAGGTTAGTCTAAAAAATCAGCAATCATAAATAATAAAAATTATGCGAATGTTTAAGTACTTAAAAAATTGTCTTTGTATTTCTTGCACGCATTTCTAAAGTAAGTCAAACTGAAGCGATTCGTAAAAAACGTTCTCTAGTGTCTGAATTGGCATAAATAATTTCTGTGTTCTGTTTTCAGTTTACCGTCAGCCACCCAGCCGCCGAACATCTCGCCCAGGTTCGCCGCCAGTGAGTCTGCTTCTGGGCAGATTACGCCGCAGTTGCCTCCCCGACCTGCGGTTCGCTCCGCAGGACTAACGTACGGCACAATGTTCCAATATCCTAATACCACAACAACTTAAACTTGAATAAAAAATCTAAAAATCGCAATATATTACGCTTATTATCAGGTTTTTTATAGCTTGACCAGCGCTACTAGAATTTTGAAATTTGCGAGGTGTAAATTAGTCAGTGAAGTGACTGTTCGTTATTGTCCATCGGTTTGTTACCTATAGGAGTGAGTAATCGACTGGCAGTAACCTTGAGCAATTATCCGGTCAGTTTACCTTCACTAATACAATTAGACGGAATCTTAAAGCGAACAGATGCATATTTATTATAGATTTAGTTATAACATCAATTTAAACTAAGGACAGTAGCTGATTTGTTGTATAGGGTGTCACAGGAAGGTGGAAACAATCTGCCAATTGTTTGTGCCGTGAATAATTGCATATTTTGTCAGTCATAGCCAATTTAACAAAAAATTTAATTAGGCAACGTTTTAACGTAGGTCAGAAATTCAAACTGAATCGTATTAAGTGTCTGGCAGACCGTTTTCACCTTGCATGTACGTTGCGACGCACATTTTGCAAATTCTTGTTGTGGTGGTGTATTACTATAGTAAGATCAGTACAAATAATACCTTATTAAGTGTTACAAATACATGTCTTTGGTTTTTCGGTGTAACATTTCGCAAAATACTGTTATTAATAAAGATATTACGGATCATTACGGCAGAACAAATAGATATAATACAAGCAGATTTAAACGTATCTCTGTCAATAACAGAATTATTACTTTTTAATCTTGTGAGTGAAATATATATTTAGTGTACTATGCGGTTCCATCTTAAGGTAACGTTTACGTTTTGTGAAGAAGGCAGATGCTACTTTAAGATGGGACAACCTAAAACGGTGTCACACTTTTAATGAATTTAAAACCTTTTAAGAATCAACAGATACGTGTGGCTTGCAACTAATTATCTAAATCCTTGTTCTAAAAATGTAAATAATATAGTGGAACATGTTTTCGATATTTTTTTAAATCGGTGTTTTTCATATTAAGTGTCAATAGCAAAATCTATAATAAGGTAGATCAATGGATAAATATACTTGTTCAGAAAAATCTATATGTTATCAATGTTCTTTGGTTTAGGAATTGGAAGTCCAGAAGTCGGCGGCCCTTTCTCTGATGGTCTCGGATCCTCATGTATAGAAATTGAAATTTTTACAGATGTTTGCCTCTTTAGGGTTGGTACTTTTTGGCACACCCAGTGTGTGATTTAGATGATAAAAGAAATATATTTGCTACTAAAAGAAATAAAGGGCATATAACCTTAAACTGAAACAAACCTATTTGCCATATCTGGTAATAAGCCACAATAAATAAATACAAAATTGTAGGCGATATCTCAAAATGTTGGAAACAGAAATTAGAGATTTATGTGGAACGTTATATTTAATCTCTCCTGAATTTCAAAATTTAATTATATAGATATAATAGAAAACGTGAGAGGGTAAGTGCTTTCTGTGGCACCCGGTCATTTTAGATGAAAGACTACACGTATAAGTAATAGAAGAAAATATGTAGGTTATGAAAAATGTGACGTAAGTTTATAAATGAAAACATTTTTAAATTACATGAAACGAGATCTTTAGAGAAAATCTAGGGCCGTACTATTTTCTCTCATTGTTTTAGCATAATGTAACCTTTTAGATTTTTTAATGTGTTGTATTCTTGAAAAGTGATTCTCACTTTTCAGTTTCCTCTGAAATATATTACTTCTTTAACTTCCTAAGATAGCATTAAAACATATATTCTAAGTCTTCAGACATTGAAACTTGTGGTATATTTTTTAATGGCACTCATAAATAAATGTGGTTTTATTGTGATTGTTCGATCATTTCAAAAATTTCTTGACATTTACAAATATTTTTAGAATTTCTATTCTAGCGTGTAGTTTTGTTTAAAATTGTTACTTTTCAGAAGTCTCCGATGATCATAGATATCCTCTGGCATTTTGCGAAAATCATTAATGCGAGTACATCTACATTTTGTATTTCATCGTGATATTAGCCAACTGAGGAAATTGTCGGGGAACATCTGTGCACATCGATTCTTCAATTTATTTCCATAATTATCGAAAGCTCTTGGGAACTCTTTTAAGTATTTTGTATGGAGAAGTTAGTAGAACTATAGCAAAATATCAATATAAATTTTTGTATATTTTGTAAATATTGTAAAATAATGTAGATGTACAAGTATAGTTGCCAAAAAAAATGTTTTTTATGTTGAAAATTTTCTATGAGAAATAACTGATATAATGTGAACGAATCATTTTTTTATTCACTTTATACCAGAGTATGAGGAATTGTTAACGTATAGTAGTTTTTTTTTATTTTGAAAGATTCAGAAATATTCTTTTATTTTAATTCACATTTTAATTTTGAAGGCACTCAATAAAAGAAAAATCCAACATAATGTTGCTTTTAGGAACATTTCTGAATCGGAAAATTTTAAATTAATGATTTTTTAATCTGTGATAGTAGAAAAAGGACCATTATTTGTAAAAAAAAAAAATAAATATATTATATGACTTTAAGTACAATAAATGTATCAATGTATTTTCTGCACTTTTATTTCCTATACCTCCATCCGTTGTCGTTTAATTTTATTCAAAGAACCAAGAAAATACACAGCATTTTATTTTTATGAAAGCTCTATTAAATAATTTGAATTTTTAACCAATATTTTCAATCCAATATTGTTATCTCGCATAAAAGATTAAAGTAATCCCGTTCCAAAGGGCATGACAACCCTAACGTGTATGCATGGGATATTCTACACTAGAACCACAGCCTTATGCAAGTAGCAAATAAAAATCTTGTACATGGGTGGAATTGGTGGAAAGTTCCATTAGCACGCCCTAGCTAAAAGTAATTTAGACTAAGAATTTATTGGGAAAGTGGATTGACGCATAACTAAGCTATGCAGTTTGTTACAATCGATTATCAAACCCAGATGGGATGGGGCAAATACTGGCTCCGTTTTTATAAGGATAAAACTAGTGCCAGCATTAAAAAAAAATAAGTATGAAAATTTTAATTTTTATTAGGTACATTTAAAGACAAAATTATACATTTAGAACCTTATACCTAAGACATTTACTAAGTTTTAAACATTTTAATATAACAAAATAATAAAATTAGGAAACATTTCTTTGTGTAGTTAACGTAATAAATAACGCTTTTATAAAAGTATAAGTAGAGAAGTATTCTACATAGCATTTTCGTGCTTTAACATTTGCAGTTTCCTCTCCACTCCCCATCTGTATTTATTCAAAGTGCCTTTTTTGCTGATAACCCGATGGCAAGGTACCAAATATGAAATATTATTCTTCGCAATCGCATTGGCAACAGCCCTGATGGCTTTGGGATTACCGATTGCTTTGGCAATATCTTCGTAGCTCGAAGTTGAACCTTTCTGTAAATTTAACAACTCTTCCCAGACTTTTGTCTCAAAATCTGTACCTTTCAGCAGCAGCTTAACGTTATCATTAGAGCCATCATCAAACATGCCTTGTATCTTTACTGATACAAGATCGTCGTCTTGTGTTAAAGCAGCTTTTGGGAATGTCTTCTTCAAATCGTCAAGACCAGTATAGGAGCCTTCCAAAAATGACAGGTAGCAAACGTTGTCTTCGTTGAGCCCCAAGAAACACTTTCCAAATCTTGTGTCCCCTGTGCCATACGTAATGTTGAAATTTACCATCTTTTTATACTCTTTTGGTTTGATCTTCGAAATCAAACATTTTGCAGACATTTTATAACAGATACAACAAAGCGGCTCGGTTTTTTTTTGCGAAAACTGTACGGAGTACGCGTTGCACAACAAAACTAATATCGCCCTCTCCGTCGTCCGCTGTTTTATTCGTCAAAAACATGTTAAAAACTTAGAAAGTGAAATTGAATTTTGTCAAATCCTTGTTGTTTCTATTATTTTTGTTGGTATGGTAGACCTTTCTCTCACCATCGATTGAGCAAAATGAAGTTAGCAATAGGCGTAGAACAATGCGTACCTAACTTAATTCATTCGTTGGAAAAACTTGAAAAACGTTTGGTTTGGTAGCTTGCTTTGCTAGCTTGTTTATGTCCGCTTTGGTGTTGAGAAATAGCGTCTTTTGGTTTAAGAAGTGTGGGTGAGTGGATAAAGAAAATCCTGCATTGTATTATATCTTATTGGATATTGACTTGTATCATATAACTTCTAAGTTGACTAAGAGAACGTAAGAGTCTAACTTTTCTCGGAAAACTTGTCTACTTAACCTAGAATATTCCGGTAATATTTGTCTTTTTGCAGGGTGTGTAAATTTATACAAACATGAGTAAAAGAAACAGCCCTATACCAATGCCCGCAGCTGAGCCATCGGCTCCTGAGGAATATGTTGTGGAAAAAATTATTGATTGTCGTATTAACGAAAAGGGAGGAAAAGAGTATTTTCTAAAGTGGATCGGTTACGATGAAAAGGATAATACGTGGGAGCCAGAGGAGAACCTCGACTGCCCAGGACTTATTGAGGCATTTGAAAAAGAAAGAGCCAAAAAATTGAAGGAAGCAGACAGAAAACGCAAATTGAGTATTCAATCTGATGGAAAGGGAGCTAAGCGAAAAAATGAAGAAAAAAAATCATTAGGTTTCGACAGGGGCTTAGAACCGGAGAAAATTATTGGTGCCACAGATAGCCCAGGTTAGTGTTTTAGTGTTATAAAATCCGATATTATTTGTGAATGGTTATATTCGGAGGAATTGTTTTAGGACAACTAATGTTTTTGATAAAATGGACAGGAACAGATGAGGCTGACCTCGTTCCCGCCAAACAAGCCAATGTAAAATGTCCGCAAGTGGTTATCAAGTTCTACGAGGAGCGCCTCAAGTGGCACTCTCCAAATTTAGAAGAAAACAAAACCAATGCCGAATAATTTTTAAGTTTTTGTAAGTAAGGCACCTATATCAACAATAATCGTATTCTGGAAATTTGTTTTTTTAATTACCTTATGTTTTATTTTTTAAGAATGAATATGTGATCAGATGCTTGGGTTTATCTAACATATTCTTAAATTTAGAACAAAATTTTTCAAATATTGGGGCGATGTTGTTTATATTATGTTTAAATGTTGGATAGAAATTGCCGCAAATCTTGTAAACTATTTACGTAATTTGGTTCATCATTTAATTCAAGAACTTAAGGGCAAAGTATATTATAGGGGGAAATGATCTTCTATTGGTGCGGTTAATGTACGGAATTTTTCTAGAAAAAGTATGTGTGAAAATACAGGTTTCTCGCCAAAATTTTTATATTTGTGCCAGCTCTGCAGTCTAAAGTCAATTAAAGCAATAATCACAACAAGCTAAAGTACATTTCTATCCTACACAAGTGAAATATAAATGAGCACCTGAATTTTTAATTGTGTAGGAGAATTTTTTCCAGAACACGTGTAAAATAATAATTACTTTGCAAAATGAAGCCCGTTTTCAGCACTATTAGTAAATTATTCCCCATTTTATGTTCCTGTCTAAGTCCTTGCTTAAGTTAATGCAGAGTAAATACATTATTTCATCTAAATTAAAACTTGATATATTGATCCATGTAATATTAGGAATTATATAAAATACTATATATTTTTTAATGACTCGGTAGTATAGCTGTTTAAGTTTTGCTTGTTACAAAATTTTCTGATTATGTTTGATAATAACACGTTTAACTTTATAACTTCATAAAAACTTCTCATCTAATTTTGTACTGGGCTCAACAGCCTATAAAAATCATCACTTGACTTGTATAATATCTCCCCTCATATATTCACGCCTACCGATAAAGTTTATTTCAATATAATATATGAGAAAAATTGTAAATACTTGTAGCATTTCTTGAAATTTCAAAATGTATTATAAAGAAAACAAACGAGCATGAAAAATGCGAAATTCCTTTTTAAATAAAATCCTATATGTTGTAGCGTTTCTTAAAGCCGAAATTTGGACCAATCATTCCTAAGATAATTGGTATTAATCAGTGACGGTTTCTCAGTACTCTGCAGTAGTGGTTCTTAATTTAAGAAGACTTATAGACATCGTCGCGCGATACATCTTTTTATATTAAGAGACAATTGAGAAACTGCCACTGTGCTAACTTTGCATTATCTTGTGTGAGGCCAGTATCAGGAGCTATGGAATGAAATGATACAAATACATAATGTTCGTCAGCAATTTGTCAATGGGCGTTTTGACAATTTTTTTGTATATTTCACTAAACGGCCTGCGATTGTATTAGCGTGTGGTGCATTGTTAGATCAATAAAATCACAGCGTTTCACATTTCTCTTGCTCTCCATAGTTCATTTTGTGAAATCCATAGAAGCCAATTTATATTTCATTCCATGGCTGGTGATACTTACCTCGCACTAATTAATTGAAATTTGGCATCTCAAAGATGGGTAGCAAAACAATTTATAATATATAAAATTTAAGCATGTGGGTTCTCGAATATTAAGGGGCCTAGGGTGGAAGTTTTTATGAAATTAACTGCCTGGTATAGGTATTATCTGTTATTCTTGGAGTAAAACAGTGACTAATGGTGAGTCAGATTGATGTCTAATGGCTATTTACAAGGAGTTGTAGCTGAGAAATTTTATTTTTATTTCTAGTGTTTTATTCTAAATGTTAAAGCATGTACCGTTGTCTGCACTACACAGGGGCATTTCCGAGGAATATTCCAGTTTCAGTTTAGCCAATATGCCAATGTTATTAATTTTTCCCGGGGATGCCGCCGCTGTGGGCGTGACCACGGGACATACGATTTGCCATAAAATTTTAGGTATATCACATTAAATAAAATGATTATATTACTTTCTCCGCAAAATTCTCATTTATAAGTATTTTTTGACTTCAATATTATTTGTGATAATTTGCCCTAATTTTTTAGTTTTTTATGAAATGTAGTTAAGAAAGGTATAGATGAAATAGTCTGATTGTTTTTATTTTTCAATAATTAACACGATATATTTTGTTGTGAATTTAAAATTGTGTAAATACTATATGAAAAATAAAACTTGACTTTTTAAACGCTTTTGTCTTCATTTCTGTATTGTGTTAAAATAAGTTTTCATATGGTACGTTTGTGTTTGATTTATTGTTAAATCTTCAAAGTGATCCCCTGACTTCTACCAAATCTGCAGTCGCTGAACAAATTTAGTGGTTGCAGTTGTTGCAGATTCCGGAATTTTATGCCCCAAGTAAACAAGCAGGTGGCCCATTAACTGCTTTCTTGCTTTTGGTAGGGCGGTGTGGTTCTCGATAGCTAACGCGGCATGGGCTATTAAAATAATATTACTAATTTCATCAGAAAATAAGAGCCGCCAGTGATTGTAAGTTTCAGCACATTTTCAATTAGTACACCTATGTAAATTTATCTTTCTTATTAACATAATTATAATCCCATCGGTTGGGAAAAAGGAAAAAAAATTCCTCGGATGGGCAGAGTGAAAAGGATAATACCAACTTTTGTGGTAAACTCTCTTTACGTTTACAATGCAAACGCAAGATTTGAAATGGCCTTGATCACAGCTAGTTTCCTTCGTTCATTGCGTTTAGGTAAAATTAAAGTTTTTCCAAATTTGCCTTAAGTAAAAGGTTTGAATAAAATAGTTGCAATTTCATGTAAATACAATACTAAAATCTCGAAACCTTGACAGTTGCACCTCTTTATTATTTTTTACTCAATGAATTTAGTACATGATTTCCCTCTAGATTAAATCATAAAGTATCTCCACCTGCCGGCGCGGGCTTGTCTCTAGCGTCGGGGCCCTCTTAAATAAAATTTACTAAGCTAAGACATTGAGGTTAGATCGTCACAATAGTTGTATTTTATTTGCGAAATTGATCTGTTCATTTAGATCTGATCGAGTGAGCAAATAAAACTAAGACATTTTAGATAGAGGTTATGCGTAAATTCTGTGGTCTGAACTATTACTTGCAGTATTTATTAAAGATTATTACGTAAAATGGAACAAGTAGAAATTACATATCCATTTTAAATAATATTGTTTATCAAATGTTTCATGCCAGCAGCAGACGTAGGATATTTTTGCTTATAAGTCCATGGTCTGTGTGTCTCTAGCTTCGAATCTGGCGAGGCGAGAAAGAACACAGCTAATAATTACAGAGAACGACTTCGTTAAGTTCGCTCATTGAATGATTGCTTCACATTGGAAAGAGGGGTACGAAATTTACGTGTATTTTTCTTTTTCTTCTACACTATTGCACTTGATGGTTGGTGTAGAAAGTTGAAAATTATTTACACTTTCGACACCAATTCATTTCTCACACTGTTAGTGTAATTGTGTTTCGTTATTTGATGCAGCCGCACTGACACTGTTGATGAAAGGAAAACACCTTCTAGTTCTAGTTGAATAGAATGCGCCTATTTGACACAAAGCACATGTAGACTGAGGCGCCACCCCTCGGTTGAGCACTGAACTTCTGATTTATTTTCGACTAAATTCCCGCGCATAGCCAATCGCCATGTTTATTCTGCCGAAAAGTGGAAGCGTCCTGTGAAGAAAAGGAAACACTTTGGAGACGCTTTTTTGATAAACATACAAGGGAAAAACACCTCAAGACAAGGTGTTTCTTACGTTATCACTTAACTGGGAATTGTAGTTTAAGAGTAAGTGCTGGAAAACGTATAATTTGAATTGGTAATTTAAAAATAACTGGTGTCACATTGGAGGTTAGTTATTTATATAATTTGAAGATGAATAAAGGTAAAAAGACCAATAATTCACCTGAACCAGAAGAAACGAACGAGGAATACATAGTGGAGAAAATCATTGATAGCAGAATTAATGATAATGGAGTGAAAGAGTATCTCCTGAAATGGATCGGGTAAATCGTCGAAAGTTATTCACAAGTAACATTCTGTTATTTTCTTTTCTATTTTAGGTACGACGATAAGGATAACACTTGGGAGCCCGAGGAAAATCTAGATTGCCCTAGCCTGATTAAGGCATATGAGACTGACAAAGCTGCTAGAGAAAAAGACAAAACGAAGAAACGTAAGCCCGACACACCTACACCAGATATGAAAGGTCCAAAACGAAACAAAGAAGACAAGAAAATTCACGGATTTGATAGAGGCTTGGAACCTGAGAAGATAATCGGTGCTACCGACAGCTCAGGTAAAATTGTTTTCTTCTGCATATATCCTTAATACCGCAGCTTTATTTTCTAGGCGAACTAATGTTTTTAATGAAGTGGGTCGGCACTGATGAAGCCGATTTGGTACCAGCGAAACAAGCGAATGTTAAATGCCCTCAAGTAGTGATCAAGTTTTACGAGGAGAGATTGACGTGGGCTGCTCCTACCTCTGAAGATAACAAGAATGGTTAATTTCTGTACTGTTAATTATACAGCGCATCTACCGTTATGACGGGTGTTCGTCATTGGTACTTGTACTGCGTAATATTTTTAAATTGTTTTTTGTGATATGACACTGTGATGGTGTATAAACATTGGTGTTATAACAAAATACTTTTTATATGTAAACTTACATATTTAATGTTTTGTTAATAACGGGTGTATTTATGACAAGTGTGACGAGACTTTTCGGCAAATTAAGTATTGGGTTCCATAGTATGTACGTTTCTTTTCTTTACTAGCCGAAATTTTTATGGATAGCGAATAAGGTATCCTATTACTTAATCGTGTGAGGAAAATACCGAACTGAAATTGCCGGTAATCATGGTAGTAAACTATCGCCGGCTAAGACTAGGGAATTTCTGTTATTAATGTTAAAAAATTTGTCTCAACCTATTCAGATGATCGTGTGTGTTACCAGTGGTAATTGTACATAGTTTATTTTTCATCCTATGAATTAAAAATGTATATACTAAGAATTATGTATCTTGTTTTTTTCATTAATTTAGATTTGCCACGTTTGGATAATCGGTAACCCATTTATTTCAGTGTCGTATTTATCATTAGTAGTAAGATTTCTGTTGGATATTTTATAGTTTTTGTATAAAATAATGCGAGTTTAAATTTTTGTTTTATTGATTAACGAAAATGTTTCTTGGTAATTTAAAAATTAAAATTAAAAAAAAAACATATTTGTTTATATTTCATTAAAGTATGGAAACATTCCGTTTGTGATAGCCTCCGTCACCCTGCATCTCGAAACTGAAGGTTTAATGGGCATTTTTTCCTTATTTTGGCATAAGTAATATACTATGCATTTATACAAGATTTGTTTTTGCTTATGTTCCGTTTAATTTGACAGTTGACACACATAACGGTCGCAAGGTAAAGCCCGTCCGCTATAAGAACAAGCCAGGGGCCTTGCAACGGCTGCGCTAGCTTTGGCGATACCATGCTTCTACAGAGTAAGTAGTGACCTGCATTTATCAAACTCAACGCTGCGAATAACAGATTTTAAAAATATGATGATACGCTTATACTATAGGGTGGGATATTATTTGATGACGTTGGTGGCTTGTTCTTATAGCGACCTGACAGGTTGGTGTTTCTTTTTTTAAACTGAATGTTATATTAAAAATTAATGTAAAAGTATTTCGAGATAGTCCTCAATGCCTATGGATTTAATCACAAATGGTAAAATGCAGAGTTGTACAAGTCACTAAAATGCAAAGCAAACAGCTCCGAACTACATTATAAATAAACATATGTAATGTCTCAAACATCGGTTTTGCTGTCTAGCAATTGAAAAAGAATGCCATAATGTTTATATTATATTAGCGTTACTATCATATTATGTATGACCATAAATTAACTTAGATATCAAATGTATTTATTCAGATACAATCTATCACTATCTTAAATACCGCAGATTGCTCGGCATATGTGTAACATTTTTGGCCGTTTAAGAGTAACGCTGTATAATAATCCAAATTTTGATGCGTTAGAATTAAGGTAATACTAATTTTCTGTTTAATATACAACATATATTAACCCTAAGTAAAATACAAGCAAAACGTTCATAAATATTAGAATGTTCTAAATACGACTTGAAGTGGGTTGTGTAAAATGAATAATTTATAGAGGAAGCAATCGTTGAATTATGCATCGATCCAACTTTAATGAGTGTAGTAACAAAATATAGAGTTCGGTGTAAAATATATAAATTATTACTTCCTGTAGGCCAACCTTGTTTTTTTAATAGGTTGGTGAAAACATGTATATATTTGCTCACTATTCTCTACATATATATAGAAACCATTTGTCCCTTTGGATCAACGTTTTAATAAAAACTTTTTTCGTGCAAGTTATGTTTATAATAAACATGATGGAAAAACGTGCACGGTGTACCTCTGGTTCGTTCATAATATATTAACACGCATGTAATCATCTCTTGTCCATTAGATACTTTTATTTTTTTATATGCTTATGTGGCTTAATAGATTTACAAAGGCCTTTAAAAGATAACATTCGGGAACCATGTTTGTTAAACAAATGCAGGATGGATCAAGCGGCTTAACATAACCAACCGTTTGATATGAAATAATACCAATTTCTGTCCAGTATATTTATTCCTACTAACTAACTATTTAATCAACATCTCCCAGTTCTCTTAAGATACTATTTATTCTTTTGCTAATTCTTGTGAAATACTTTAACTTAATTACATTTTCCTTCGCTTTTTGGATATCATTCGCTTTGAAACAATCGTCTATTTCTTTTGATATTCTTTCCTGCTCGATTTTATTCTTCACATTTAACTCTTTTAATTTCTCTATATTGTTAACATTTTCTACCTAAAACATAAAGAAAATAACCAACTTACATGGAGAACTATATATTATCCACTCTACTTGCTTTCAAACTTTTACAATTAATCAGTCAAAAACGTGTTTCATTGCACGATTTTAAGCATTTTCGATATACATATGTAAAAAATCCTTACCTCTTCGTTAAGCGTCATGATTTCCATTAGAAACGAAGGATCGTCGACGCTTTGACCTTCACCTATTTCTTCCCCATTCAAATTAAGTAAATGCTCTGCTCTCATCAAGGGAACATGAAGACTGTTGTAAGCCTTATTCAAAAGGGACGAGTACTCGTCTGAAATTGTTTTTTCCTCGTCAGTTCTGTAGCGAAACGGAGATTTATAATAAGCAAGCGATCGGTCTTTTTTTACTTACTTGTTACTAAACTTGTCTGGATGTAGTAAACTTTGCAACTTCCTGAACTTATTTCTTAAAAGCTGTTGATCGATGTCGAACTTCTCGCTGATTCCAAAAACCTTAAAATAGTTCTCTTTTTCGTGTGGTTCTTGTATCACGTTGCAGTTTTCACAGAAAACTAAAGATAGGTTTTTCCTTTCTACTCCACATTTCCAACAACTACTGCTTTTCAATCTTTTGAATACAAGAAAACTTATATTTGTTTGGTTATGGTTTACATTGGCTTTAAAACTAGGGTAGGATGACCTACTTAAATAATTCAACATACATTTTCCGGTACTTCTAATAGTCATGTTTCAATTTAAAAATCACAACTATTACACTCAAGAGTGGAAAAAATTTTAAAATCTTCCGTAATATCAGCTGATTTTTACAAATTTTTAGGTTAACAGCCATCAAGGTCACGTCACATGGTATAAAGGCGCTACCAGACATTTTTTCGGCGAACATTCGGGAACTATTACTTAACGAGTACCTATCCTAATTGTTGTGGCAGGGGCTGTAATGTGAACATGATCAACTAGAGCTCGCTCCAGTGATAGTTAATGGGAATGCCGAATACTAAAATGAATACAGGCACATTTACTTATTCAACAAATACACGCATCGTCTAGGATCAGTGAAGCAAGAGCAAATAAACAGTATAGTCTGGTAGTTATCATTCACATTCTAGTCGGTTTCTTGCTCAATTACAACGTCTTTCCGTTTATCTGTCACTGACACAAATCACTGATGTCATAATATATATAGAAGAAAGATTCCGCTTCGCTTTCTACTCTAGATCACTGACTCTAAACTACTTTCCGTCATTGGAGACAAGTTTGCAGATCATTGCCTAGAGTCATCCGGCATGACCTTCGGATTTTGTTCGTCCCGCCGCCGCGCAAATTCGAAAGTACAATATCACAAAAAATACACTTAAATTGTCGGCGACCGGCTAATTTAATCATTTATCACTTACTTATCAGCTGCAAGTGTTAGGTTTTAATATCATCTACTTAAGATGCCGCATTTCAGGCTTGAGACGAATGTACCTCAAAAACAAATACCCGCTGATTTTCCAGCAAAATTATGCGAAGTAGTTTCTAAATCACTTGGAAAACCACTGAATGTAAGTGTAATTAATTTTAATGGTAGTATTTCTATTAAATAATATGTAACATTTACATATTATGTATTTAATAAAGCAGGTATGTCTAATTAGACCTATTAGTTTCATGTTTATATATCACTCGTAGATTACAATAAAATTTACATTTTTGTATAAAAACTTAATGTGTATATTTTTTTCAGGTTTGTTGTGCGACAGTAATTGGTGGAGTCAATTTGTCATGGGGCGGTGGCAGCGATCCCGCCGCTCAGGCCACATTAATGAGTATCGGGGCTCTGGGCGTTGAACAAAACAAGAAGCATTCCAAAGCCCTGTGCGAATGCATAACTCAGACAATTGGAGTACCATCCGATAGGTAACAGCAGATTCTAGTTTGCATGCCAATATTTATTCCTAATGATTTTATTATACTTTTCAGTTCGCAATGAGTTGCATATAATATCGCTTACTTTTTAAATAAAATTAAAACGCCACAGTACTTAAATCTCTTAATTGCTAAATAAATATTGTCGGGCTTAGTTTAATCATCATTATCAGTTAAATTAATACTCCTTTACTTTTATTTATTAATTTGATAAAAATCTTATCTTATATATATTATCGTTTCTGCCATATGCTCTTGGCAAGTGAGCAATATAGAAATCGTGGAATCGCGACAAAAAATTGCAAAGCCTTTGGGGTGTATTTCTGATTTATAAAAACTATTTTTATATTGAACTTATTCATTTGTTTTTTTTAGGACTTGTATCACTTTCAATGATGCGGCTTCAAGTGACGTTGGGATCAGTGGAACTACTTGCCACGAAATTTTCGGAAAATAAATTAATGTCTTTGTAAATAATACACCGCTGGGAAATTAACGCACCATTAAAAATTTTCAATTATTTGAAGCAGCGGTCGTGAAAAGTATTTCATTGTATATATCCTAATAACTCCTAATAGAAAAACAAAAGTTTTAAAATGCAACTCGATGTAAAATAAATTCCTCGGAATTAATTAAATAATTGGTCAACGTCAAGTTTCTGTTAACGTAATTATTTGTTGAGGGAGGAATTTTATTTGCATTTATCGCGTACGTGTAGTTTTTAGTTTCATTTCGTAAAGATTGGTTGAACCAAAGCTAAAGTAATAGATAAGCAAAGAGAGTTCTGGACCGGAAAGGAGTGAATTAATGGATGGCATGTATTCATCAACAGCGACCATCAAGAAAGTGCAAGAACTAGTCGGCAATGACTAGGGGATGTACAAGAAGTGTTTTGGGGTCTGAATTGAAGGGGTTTAGTCTGCAATGGGGCTGTAGCTATGAACCAGAACTCTGTGCTTCCGAAGTGGGTACATTATATTTTATTTCAAATGTAACCTGAAACTAGGCAACCAGTTATACTGCCCATATTTAAAAGTGATTCTGCTTTTGTGTACTTTTTTTCCTACAAGAAAGCAGAGTTTTTACCCTATAAATTTATAGCTGAGGCCATTTGCAGGGAGCATTTTTGTGAAACAGGCAGCCTCTTGGGCTTTTGTGTAAAAGTTGTAATTAAATTTAACATTATATACCTGCCTTGGTGTCAGGTACATTAATTATGATTAATATTACTCAGTGTATATTCTGGTTTTGAATAATTCTTAATAATACACTTGAAAATTTGAAAAAAAGGAAAGAATTTTTTATTATTTTATTTTTTTAATATACTATAGCAAGTTAACATAGATTCATCCACCTCAGCTAATAATGGGATTAGCTGGAGTGGGTGTGAACAATCAATCTCCCCTTCATCCCATGGTGAAAGTGGTGGTGGTGACATTGATGGTAGGTCATCGTCAGACATACTCGCACTATACAGAAGAGAGTAATTTTGAGAAAAAAAAATGAATTTCTTAGACATAAAAAAAATAATATTCCAATAATTGTAAATTTGTATATGCATATTTTCAAAGCACTTCAAAGAAAATTTATGTATTAATGATGTATAGTAGGAACAAATTACCTCTGTTCCCATGGTGAGGGTGGTTCTGACAGTAGATCCTAGTCCAAATCAGTTGTGGATGGGGGTGTTATGGCAACAGCTTTGTGGAGCGGTGTGGTGGTGGTAGATGGAGGTGTGAAGTTGAATATATTATATCGCAAGGAAATAACACATAAAAATTACAAATTTGCAATCGGGTTAAATGGTAACCACATCCTGCATAAAAGTATTATCGCAGTAACAGTGGAAGTCATTATATATTATCACATGGAAATAAAACCGAGCAAGCCTTAAAGGAAACATAAAAAATGATAAGCCTGCATACATGACGATGAAGTGGGTAGACTTATTAAATTGATAAATATATTCCATTAGCAGGTGACTGTGAAAATATCATTTAGTACTGACGTAGACATAAAAGCATAAACTGAGATAGAAATCATTTGCTTTCCAAGTTTTTGCCAAGTTTTAAATTATAATTTTATAATAAGTGTGTGTGTGTGTGTCCGCTACTGAAATAATCTCAAAGTGCGTAAGTATAATATGCATTTTGAAGATTTTTACTAAATGCTGTTTTTCTTTTAATTTTAGCTGATTCACAATTATAGGAGGGTTGTAGATAGATACTCACACACATAAAGAGCTGCAATAAGTATGTATGAATGCATTATACCTATGCAGAGAGAAATTCAAAATTCGCTTTTTTGATAAAAATCACGCATTTTTTATAATAATAATAATACAATACACTCGAAAGTAAACATTTCTATTTATTTATTATATAATGAAAATGTTTTTATTATATAATGATTAATACATGCATTTGTGGGGTTGGATTACACACGAAATATTGAAAAAGTAAAACAATTATTTATATATATAATCAACCTAAGTTTACTGCAGCATTTAGAGTTCGAACGCTCGAGCATAGAAGTTTGCAAGAAGTGTATATATTGTATTAAAATTTGATAATGAATATATACCTATAATTTTAGCGACAAAATTGTTAAGAAGTTCTGTGACGTCACAAAAATTTTGAGTGAGTGTAACTTATTGTTACAGGCCGATTTAAGTTTGCTTAACCGAACATTAAAAAATCGCAATTCAATTGGGATTCGTAGAAAAATTCATACAAATATTTGTCATTTAAAAAAAGTAAAATATTTAATAAAAAATATAGAACACATTGGATGAGGTTTGAGTGGTAGAGTAAATAGAAGTTCTAGAATTAAATGGGTGGATATAAATTCGGTATTTTCAGGTCGTATACGTTCAGGTTTAATAATAAATTTAAAACATAAAGATATGGGACAGTTCCTTGATGATTCCTTCCTTCTATTTGGAATGGAATTTAAATATTTTAATACTAAAAATACCTCAATTGACATCAGCACTAATTTAAAGATACGTGGTTTCAGGAAAATATTATAGACAAAATTTTGAATAAATTAGAGGAATTTCAAGAAAAAGACTCGGGATTTGAGCTACAAAAAGTTTAGAAATAAATACCAACACAAATGGGCACTGAAAATTTAAAACTGCTTCTAGGTATGCAACACATAAGTAACAGGAGTTTCTTTGTGTGTTGTGGCTTGCTTAAAAAGTAAAAACCTAATTTTGATATTATGTATGCAATACATAATACACGCATGTGTATATTAGGTCACATATACAACAACTATATCTCCCAGGAGCGTCCTAGAAACTTACTTAGATTAATAACGGGTAACGTTTAAAATAACAGTATCGTCCCTGATAGTGATCATCCATGTTCTAGTCAGTTTCAGGCTGCCGCGTCTTTATATTTATGAACTTGGATCATTGACTCTAAACTACTTTCTATCGTTGGTAACAAGTTCGCTGATCATTGCCCAAAGTTAAACCCACTCCTCATAAATTACAGGGGTGCGTTCATATTCACATCGAGCGCACCCAAATTACTTCTTTCCCTTTCTAATAATTGAAAGTAATAAAGGACACACTGATACTGTGAGTGCGCCCAATTTGAATTTGAACGCACTCCTGAAGTACAAAGTCAGAAAAAACGAAAAAATTCGCGTAAATTGTCGCTTGTCACTGACCGGGTGACCGGCTTATTTTTATTTATCACTATCAGTTATTATTAGTGTTTGTTATCAACTACTTACTATGCCGCACTTTAGACTCGAGACTAATATACCTCCAGAACAAATACCCGTTGATTTTCCAGCAACATTATGCGGAGTAATTTCCAAGTCACTTGGAAAACCAATTAACGTAAGCAGTCAGTGTAGATAATTTTCATGGTACTTCCATTATGTAATAATGTGTAGATAAATTCCCTGACCTTGTAAAAATTTAATAATTTGTTTTGTAAAACACCGATAACAAATATTTACATTAATATAGGTATCTATACTTATTAATTTCGACCGTTATAGGTGTTTAAATTAGATATTGTTATTATTGTAGAAAGTCAATATGATTATTTCTTTCAGTATTGCTGTGCAACAGTAGTTGGTGGAGTTAATATGTCATGGGGTGGTGTCGGTGGCCCTGCCGCTCAAGCCACGTTAATGAGTATCGGGGCTCTGGGCGTTGAACAAAACAAGAAACATTCCAAAGCCCTATTTCAATGCATAACTCAGACAATTGGAGTACCATCCGATAGGTAATGGCAGGTTCTAGTTTGGTTTCTAATATTTTATATAATTTTATTACTTTTTCGTCCATGTGTTTTTTATAAATAAAATAATCATCGTCAGTTAAATTAGTTTTACGATAGATGTACCTCGCTTTTATTTTGTGCTATATATCTTAGTAGGTACCTTAAAGCACGATTACCAAGATATGGCACCCCTCATTTTGTCACCGCTGGCACAAAAATTACAAAGCCTTTTGGGGTATATTTCTGATTTAAAAACTATATTTTTATGTTGAACTTCATTTGGTTTTTTTTTTCAGGATGTACATCAGTTTTATTGATGCGCCTACAAGCGACGTTGGGTATAATGGAACCACTTTCCATGAAATTTTCGGAGGATAAATTAGTGTCTTATGTAAATAACATACTGCTCCGAGAAATTAGCGCACGTATAAAAAATTTTGAATTGTTTAAAGCAATAGTATATGATACTCAAAAACTTTATATATGGATTCTTATTTGTGTTTTCTTTTACTATGGTATTTTTTCAAACATATCAAACCAACCTAACAACTAGCGGAAGTGGGATGCAGTCTTGTGGAAACATGGAAGAAATTGGATCAGAATGAACTTCAAAATAGAGATTGAAATACTCGAATACATGTTATTTTTTTAAAGTTTTTGTTTATTTTTAGTTTTTGCAGATTGTTTTTTTAGCCGTTGGGTTAAAACTACTATAAATATTGTTGATAAGTAAATTTTGTTTTGTTAATTTTATCGTTTGGTACAGTTTTGTTGGTATAATTTCTTGGAGCAATGTATAATAAGTACTAAAAATATATATTTTTAAGTAAATATAGTTTTTTTTCTTTTACTTTGCTTACCCATGTTTTTGTGTTGTCGTCCTTTTTTTAATTACCTACCAAAAACATGGAATACATTTATTATATTAAAAGAAAACTTCACAATCTCATGACTTAAGATGATTAATTAATGTTTAAAATTCAAATTTCCTGATTAGTGGACACAAATTAGTCACAAGACATTCATACCCACAGAAAATTGTAGGGAACTGTTTACTTAATGCTAACAAATGTACATTTTCTTAATTTCAAATTTAATAAACAATTACGAACATTTAAGTTTGACGCAAAATAAAATTTGGGAATAGTAATATTGACTTTACGGTTTATTAAAGGTATTTAGGATCATTAATCTTTTGAAACTTGCCCATTTAGATGATAACTTATGAAACTAAACGCAAATAAGAAAAGAAAGGAAAATAAATCAAGCCTTACACCCCAAATATATTATAGTTATTCAACCAATGATGACATTATCCATTATGCCATCTCTTAAAAAAAAACTTCAATATGCAAGATGAATTTCAATTATTAATATAATGGGGTTAATTAACTATAAAAAAAGTTAAAATAATTCTGAGCTAGTGACTTTAAACTTTAACGTCCCAAAACTGATCTCCTGTCTTGGATCCAAGCGTTTAAGATTATTAACACAAGTATCAGTCGATAAGGTAGTTTACAATTTCTGTTGTTGAGCTCATGTCATATTCTGAATTGACAACTAAAGATTTGCTGTCAAAATAATTCGACAAATGTCAAAGTAAACTTGTATTTGTGAAAAACAGTGTCTTCTAAAGAATATAAAGTTAGTCCTTAAAATGGCAGAGACACCGAGCTCGCAGCGTCTCACCAACGATGATTTTCGAAAACTTCTAATGACCCCCAGGGCAACTCCGTCTCATACGCCAGCCCCTGCGGGGTCCGTAAGGGAGGCAATGAACGACCCAAATTCCATGCCGCCCCCCAAGATAGAAGATAAATCCGAGGCAAGGCGTAAGAAAAAAAGTTACTACGCAAAGCTGAAGAAACAAGAGGACAATAAGATGGCAGAGCTGGCAGAAAAGTATCGTGACCGTGCAGGTGAAAGACGGTCAGGGGTAAACCCTGATTACCAGGCAGATGATCCTATCGCTACTGCACAGGCATACAGAGCTGTGGCTCCCGATTTGAAATCAGGGTTTGATGCTGCGGAACGTAGGAGACAGATGATTCAAGAATCTAAATTCTTGGGAGGTGACATGGAGCACACTCACTTGGTAAAAGGTCTGGATTACGCCCTTTTGCAGAAGGTAAGAAGCGAAATCCAGCAGATTGAGCAGGAGCAGGAGCAGGAATTGGAAAGATTAGCTAATAAGTCCATAGAAGAGAAGGAAAAGGAGAAGAAGGACGCCCAGAAGAAGGAAGAGGACGAGATGAAGTTCAAAACGAAAATCGGGAGGTCCATATATCATACTATGAATTTGTTAAAATCGAGGCATATTGAGCGGTCAGAGCTTTTTGTTCCCGGTCGGATGGCATACGTAATTGATCTAGGTAAACATTGAGGTTTTTGTACTACGTGTAACTTGGTATATATGTATTTGTTTTTAGATGATGAGGCTGAGAGTGATATCCCTACAACTTTGATACGTTCAATAGCTGACGTGCCTTCATTTGAACTTACTACAACTCTTACAACCAACGACATTGTAATAAACAAGCTGACTCAAATCTTGAGCTACTTGCGACAAGGTAAGGAACAAACCAGCATTTATTTGGCACTTGATGATGATAATTTTCTCTAGGCAACCGCAAAAACAAGAAAAACAAACGTGGAGCAACAGACAACAATAAGGAGTATGATCTAATGGACGAGCAAGAAGAAAAGAGGCCAGCGAAACGCATGAATCACGGAGACGATTCTATCTATGGAGAGCTTGGAGACTACGTTCCATCAAGAAGCAGTAAGCACAGAGATCGGGATGGTAAAAGACAGTCTTACTTTGACAAACATGACCACGAGCCTGTTGAAAGTACTGGGCCCTCATTCCGTATCAACAAGTCTGCCGAAATCCTCACAAAACTTCAACAGGAGCCGGAAGGCTATGCCGAGTGCTATCCAGGTTAGTACGAAAATTTACAACAAGCTCTTCTTGTTTTTTTCCTTTAATTTCTTACACGATTGTTTTCTCCAGGTCTAGAAGAAATGAACGATGCGATCGATGACAGTGACGATGAAGTGGACTACTCCAAGATGGATCTGGGCAACAAGAAGGGCCCAATTGGAAGGTGGGACTTTGATACAGCAGAGGAGTATTCCGATTATATGAATCAAAAGGAGGCGCTGCCAAAAGCTGCCTTCCAGTACGGTCTCAAAATGGCCGATGGCAGGAGGTCGAGAAAGCATAAGGATAAAAATGAGAAGGCACATTTGGATAGGGAGTGGCAAAAAATTCAAAACATTATTCAGAAGAAGCGGTAAACGTGTTCTCTATCGGGAAATGTGTAGAAGTTGGGCTTATATTCTTTCATTCGAGACTATTGAAAAGGACACCTCGAAGCGTGGTTATTCTATTTAAAAACTAAGTGTGTGATGTAAAGGAAATAGATTATTAAGTACAAGTATGTTATTTTTTTTTTTATATAATCAATTCTCTGCACTAACGGTGCTGTTTAATTTTGAGCAGGGCTATTATAAATGTATTTAGGTTCTCTAAAAGATCTATGTTCTTGTAGCCCTGAGCTCGTATATTTGAGTTAATGAATTCCATAACTTTGCTGTTTGGGGTAAAGTGACCGTTTGGCAGGTACAGTTAGTCATGTATAGGTGTCTAACTGTGTGATTATCGAAACTAAATATTCATAAAAATAAAAATATGCTGCGCTTCCATCGAAAATGAGGAAATTAGTTAAAACAAGCTTTACTTCTTTACATTTTTATTCTACAAAAATCTGATTTATTGGTACAGCACTGAAGAATCTTCGCGACATGCTCTGATACACTTCTCCGTACGCTTTTTCCAAACCAGCCCTTACATCGTCCCATATTGCTTTCCAGTTTTCGTTTAACACTTTCAGTATGTTGTCGGACAGTTGTTTGTTGCCATCGAAAAGGTTGTCGAAATCGTACACTCCACCATTGGCTGTCCAATTGATGTAGTGCGTCTTTACGTCGAAGTATTTTTCTGTCCCAGACGTTCTTTCCTCGAAGATTATCGTATGTGAGCCCGTGGAGTTCACTAAATAATTCATTAGATTAACCTAAACGGCTTATAAATTCACAAAACAAATTGTTGGTTTTGCACATTCAATGTAAATAACAATTTATCTAACGTCGTGTATTGTAAATTGATATATACTTACGTAGACGTAGAACAGACTTTCCTTTTCCGTATATTGGCAAAACTAAAATATTCCCATTCAATTGATATGAAGATTCTTGTTTAAACGTGGGTGTGAAGTGGGAAAACGTCAGGATCTTCTTGTCGAAATCCATACTGCAAAACAAGGTACCTGATGATATTTCTCTTATGCTATTTTTCCTAAATTTTTAGTGAATATGACTCTGGATGATAATAATAATTTCAATGCACATCTCGCCAACCAAGTTGACATCATCAGGACATAGTAAAGCTTAGTCATGACCATCTTCCGACTCCGCATGATTGCCAGTTTTTATAGTTAGTTAATGTGAACAATTTAAACGTAAAATTCAACTGCAAATACTTACTGTGCCTTTTTAATTTCTGTTATTCCATATCCATACAATTTTACATTTGTGTATTTTTGCGCAACACTTACAGAGGTACCTTTGGTGTCGAGAACTATTTCGGGAACTTCCAAAGGCTCTATTTTTGGTATGTTAAGGTCAGGTATACCTAGAAATATAAATTATCGCATATATATTTGATAAGCAAGTTATATCATTTGCAAGACAAAATGCTTACCTTTATTGCTAAGCAGGTCTAAAGCGACTTGCATATTTTTTACTAAGCAGTTGTCGAGATTAGGATCGCTCTTTTTGCATTTCGGTAAGTTCGCTGAAAATAGTTTTATTAGAGACATTTTTCATGAAAGAGTACTATATAAGATCTCTCTAATAATGAATTAGACAAGGTACATTCCTCAAAAATGACTGCAAATAAATGAACAATTTTCTTATCAATTTGTGATGGTAATCTGTTGTGTTGGGATGAAAGCAAGAATTATTATAAAAAACAATCAAAGCCAAGTAAGAAATAAAATATTTTTATTTTTTATTCAATTGTACTTACGAAATTTTGCCGCTGATGAACTTGAGATGACCACAAAAACGAAAAGTAACAATAAATTTTTCATCTTTAAACAACCTGTTAAATTTGGACTCATGAAGTATATCGTCTCTTAATTTGTTGTTTTATGAAGTACAGCAATTAAATATCTTAATTTATATAAGTCCAAACATGATTATGCTAATTTACTTCCCTGACCGGAAAATATTTGCATTTGTGTTTATTTTTGTTTTTTATATATTATGTAAGACTTTAACATCATATCGGTGAAAAGAAACCTGATTAATTAATTATACATGTGAGTAATTTGGTTTCTGCTACGTGACCACAAAAAATTACTACGCAAACGTCCAGTTGAAGACTTGTCTTTTTGTCAGTGGTGTTAAAGTTTACACCTGATTTGGAATTTTAATGAGGCTTATTTAGATTAAATATTAAATACGGGAACCAGAATTTTTGTTGTTGAGAAAGAACTCGCCTATTTTTATAGCTCAACTACTAATTAAATAAATCATTTTATTTACCAGTTCAGACAATACATTATTACACTAAGACTTGATGTCTAAATTTATATGATATATAAAAAAGGATGTTTCTTATTTTTATTAATAAATATTAATAAGAATATTGGTGATTAAGGTTATTAAATATAAACTGAAATCAACAATATAAACCACTTTTTTTTAATTTTGAAGGTTGTTAATAAAATTGATACATGTACTAATTAATGAATTCGTAATTTTAATTACATTGTTATTGTCTTTATTCCTTAGTTAATTTATTAATTTACTACAATGTAATATCATTTTATAAAAACAATAGCAATAATACGTACATTTTTATTTACATCACAAAACAATATTTTCTTTACAAAAAACTACATACTAATACTAATATAAATTTTAAAAAATCATTTAAGTTTTTATTATTATTTGTGATAAAATAGAATATTTGCCAGCCGTAACAAATTTTTTTGCGCCCCTGAAAGATACTTAAAATTTCTTTTTTAACTTATTTAAACACAATGATGAAGACCCTCACATCTTACTCTCTTGGTTTTTCCCTTGCCAATTCATTACTCTGTCGATACCAAAAATGTTTGTTTAAACGTGTATATAAATATTTATAAGACTTGATGGTCGAGATGGTACTTAGCGTACCTGCCTTTCACCCAAAAGTCCCGCGTTCAATTCCCGGTTGTGGCAATAGAAAATACTGGAGGGATTTTTCCATTATACACGGATATCGGATGCGTGTCCTTTGTCTTTAATGTAGCCCCCGTCCGCGCAAGTTTCTTCTAGAGCCTTCTGGGATAAAGGGTGGTGGTCATTATTATATTATTTTAATAGTTCTAAAATATATCAATTCAGGCTGCTTAAAGTGGAATGATCCAGAAAAAGAGAATATTGTAAATTCCACCTATTGTCTCCGTTTTCCAATAGAATAATCGATCAGACAACTGCTGATTCACTGCTAATAATGTAACTGTTTAGCCGACTGGATAAATGCGTCGACACCTGCTCATTTGGTTACAAAAGATTCAAATCTATCCTGAAACGAACAATAAATTCAAACTTAGATGGGCTCTAAATACGGTTCCGACTCCACAAGAAATTGCAGAACCTTCGGTTTTAGTACTGTATTTTTTGTCAACAGCGTCAGGATTGCCATTAATTTTTAGCGTTATGGGGAGGTATATGTAACTTGGCTGCCCTAGTAAATTTATTTCAGATAAAACTTCAAAGAATTATAAATGAACAACATAGACTTTTTAAATATTTTTTTATTAAACATAAAAGTTATAAATTAACTTATTCATTTTCTTGGCTGCGCAGCCTGGCATGTCCATTCGTAACCCTGATGCTCAACTGTTGGGCACGTTCCACGATTTCTTTGCGTTTTTTTGACGAAACAGCATGTGCGATTTCTGCGCAGTATTTACGATTCTGCATAAGGAGAACTTCCAATTCCTGGAACAAAGAATTACATGATGAATTAGGAGCAGAAAAGAATATAAAACAATATAAGTGTCAATTTAGATTGCTCAGCAAGATTGTCGACATGGTCTTTTCAGTCGCAAATTACCAAAAACATCATGGCTAAATATTTTTTATAAATAAATTTTTGCCTACAGAACAAGAATGCAAAACTTGAAACACTTTGTTGTCTTCCATAAATACTAGTTAGTATACTTTTACGTTTTTCTTGTGTCAACATTTCCTGTTCTATAGACAAAAATTAGAACATACAATTAAAACGGCAATACTGGTTTCCAAACACTATTCTTATAGAACACAGTCAAGTTCTACGAAACCGTAAATATTAAAAACTGCCTATGTAAACTTACCCGAACGTTATGTACAAGCACTTTCCTGAATCCGGTAGGTAACATATGACGGGTCTTTGAATTTGATCCGTAACCAATATTTGGCATCAAAAACTGGCCCTTAAAGCGCCTCCTCACCCTGTTGTCGATACCCTTGGGTTTACGCCAGTTACGCTAAAAAGGGAACTTATAAAACATTTCAATTGAAAGCTAAGCACTAGACGCAGTTAAAACAAAATCAAAACATACTGCATTGGGTGAAGATTTGTTAGGTTATGATTACAAAAATTTTTACCAGGAATAAAATACATACCTTTAGCTTAGAATATCTGTCGGACTGATGTCTGATGAACTTCTTTGTCCTCTTTTTAACGATGGTCGGCCGGTACACAGGTCTGATGGCCATTTTGGAACTACAATAAAAACATTGGGGATGAAATAAGTTCCTGCACCAAAATTTTGTATCGTTTTAAGTAATTTTTAAACTATTCACGTAGAAGAGTTGTGTAAAGCGTGATTTACTCATTTTAACTCGACAATATACGAAATACTTACGGATTATTTTAAAAATCCTGGATTAAAACGAACGTAATGTTTTTTGACGCACGATGAAAAGGAACGTAAAATAAAAGGGTGGGGAGAAGAGAAGACAACTGGCAAGTGGCATTACCAACATTGCAAAAGGAAAAGTTCCTACTAAAGAAGGAGTTTTCGATTAAATTAAGTTGCTATCATCTAGTAACCGGTTTACCAATCTATTAAAGCTATTTGATTTAAAATTTGCCGTTTGATTTGGGTGCGTTTAGCTTTTTCAGTTGCTGTTACAACATGAATCTGTAAGAAGCTTATTGCTACTCAAAGGTTGGGTCTTGGGTCGGCTAAATACACTCAATAACTAGTGGATATTATTTGCTCATGTAAAAAATCCAACACTTGAAATTTCGTCCAATTTCCTTAATCCATCTTCATAAAAAAAGACCCTGTAGTTAGATTCTATATTTTTAATGAAATCTCAGAAGCATAACAGAAATTATATGAAAGAAATTAAGACGTACAATATCAACCACACCGTCCACACCTGTAATTTACACACATTTACTTACACAGACGAGTTAATTGTGTGTGTGTGTCAATAAAAACAGCTCTACGCTTTACACACAATTCTTCATCAATTAGCAATAAAATCATTACATTAATTCTGTATGAACTCGAACTGCAGATTAAAGGTTAAGAAATTTATATATCCATGTACATTCTACCACAGACAATATTGTATACTGAAGTACACTAGATATTAACGTCATTAACGATTTGCTCATGTAGAAACAATATGTAAAAAAATATATAATTATAACATAACTGTATATACATATAATTTCATGGATACAAAACCAAATATAACATCTAAAAATTAGTCGCTTTCTTCTTCATCACTAAAATAATCACTCTTTTTAATCCTTTTTCTAGATTTTTGCATGTTATCTTCATCTTCATCATAATTACCAGTGACAACTTTATACCGGTAATTTTCCAATTCCTTCTTTTCTTGCTAAAAAAAAATCAAACGATTAATCTGGAATTATTTTCATACTTGATCCGTACCTCAAGCGCAATAGCGGCACTTAATGTCTCACAATCGTTTAACGTTTCTTCCTCGTTTGCCTCGTTCTCTTCATCCGTACTGTCGAAAAATTCCTTTTTTTCCTAGAACAAAAATTTATGTGGTCATCATTTTGCTTAAAAATATAATGAAAATGTTACCTTTGAAAGAACTGACGAGTCTGTATCTTTCTTTTTTCTCTTCCTCACTTTTTTGGGAGGAGGTTCTCGTTCGCCCAATAAATTTTTCTCACATTTGTAGCTCAGATGTCCAAATTCACCGCATTCAAAACATCTTGCTTTATTTGGATACTCCTAAAAATTATTTTTAAATGCCACGTGTTAAATTTATTGTATACAAAAGCAGCAGAGGTGGTTTTCGGACTAAGCAAAAAGAATTAAGTCTAGATCGTAAATATTTAAGAAACTCTCTTTGCCATATCAATATTAAATATTGGTGTGGTAACGAGTTCAAATTTGTCACTATATGAACGTTTTCAATTTATACAGTACCTTTCTACGTATAAATTCTGAAGTTCTACCATTCTCCTTGGCTATACTGGCTTTTAAAGTCCTTCCAAATATCTAAAACAAATTATTCTGGTTTAGTTAAATAATGAACATCGTCAGAAACGTAATTGTTTTCCGACATCGATTAAAGATTCTACAATAATTCTCTTTTATATACATACCTCTTTCAAGTTTGTTTCGTCGACACATTTCTTTGCATCTTCTGGCTTTAAATATAATAGAAAAGCAACGCCTTTACTTCTTCTTAAATCGTCTTTTAAGACTGTAACTCTAAAATTATTAAACATATAAATACTATGAAACATAACCTCATTGATCTACTAACTTGATAATTCGCCCATATTTTTCAAATAATTTATGAATATCATTATTTTTCAAGTCAAAAGGCAAATTCGAAATATAAACTGTGCTCCTGCTAGGGGCCAAACCACCACTCATGGTAAAACATTAATATTTATATTTTTATTATTTTTTGTACAAATTGTAAATAAATAAACACAAACTTGCTCAGCTGTCAGCTTCAAGGGCACAATAGGGATTTTGCTGAAATCTTACTACCAATTGCGACCGACCGTCTACGATACTAAACCAGTCGACCAAGTATTCAAGGAGTTTTTAAATGAAGTAGCACAAATAATAATAGCGAATCTAGAAATAGAACGACTAAACTAAATATACCTTGGTCAAAAGTTGCACCTTTGCGGAGTATAGCCTCTTGAATATTAAAAATCGTGTTTAAATGATTCACATTAATTCTGTCTGCTAAACCTCTTCACAGGGGCACGCAATTAAAAATGCGCATCATATTGTCCCGAATACATATTTCATCCTATGTAAAAATGCACATTCGCTTACATTTTCAGATAGAAGCACCTGTAAACAAAACTATTTTTGCTCTTGCGTTTTTCCCACAAAAAGCGGTGGTTTTCGAGATATTTTCCAGAAGCTGTGAGAGGACAGTGACCACGTTATTCCTAACTAATTGTCGGTAAATTCTTCTTCTAAAGGAACGGAATGAAAGCCCCTCTTTGAAGTTTCCATACGATTATTCGCTAGCGTTCACGGATTTAATGCAGTTGTAACACGCCAGTGCGCTGTCTATTTTTAACTAAATAGCTCCATACCTTGGGTTATTATTTTATACTCAATGTCCATACTGAACTGGTTTACGGGAGAAAAGCAAACCACCATTCTAAAAGTTGGTTACCTTCTCTTCAGTTTGAAAGTTGGTATGGCAATGGTGCAACACAAAAAATGAACTCAGATCGAAGTCAATATGGCGGGTGTTTTTGACTTTTGGTGTTCTGTGACAAGCGGGATTAGCGGGAAAGCCGGGAAAAAGTGAATTCTGAACTTTTTCGGTATTCGTATAAAGATTAACGTTCGTACATTGCAAAATATGTGTTAAAATGGTAACAAGCAATAAGAAATACAAATTGGTAAGTAAATATTCCTACAGATAGTTATTACCAACGAAACATAAATGGCTCACCGATAGCTGACACATTATACAATTGTGAAAGACAAAATTTATTAAAATATACTAGTTTCACAATAAAGACGATTATTAGTATTATTAAAACCTGTAATTGCTCAATTATATTATCGAAATACGAAGAAAAGAAACAATATGATAAAACACGGTTTTGTATGGCCAATGGCAATACACAACTTCTTCAGCAGGACGGATTTCCAATAGCCTAGATTAAAATAATGAATTGCTGAACTTAATGCAATGGATTCATTTAGTTTTCTAACACCGTCAAGTCCACATTCTTTATTTCTAATTGGTTCTTTGAGAGAAGGCTTGATGAACTTAATTGTTTTCTTTCCTTAGGTTTGGGTGGGATTGAGGCCAATAATCAAAAAAACTTAATTGTACCAAACATTTAAATTTGTCAGATATTTCAGGAAAACACTGTTTATTAAAGAAGACTTTATTTCCAATGTTCACATCGGTTTTCAAATTTTGATGAACCTATATCTAGAATTCGCTTTCATAGGCACATGCGTGCTAAAATCATTTTCTTTATTTAAAATTACTGTTTTCTTAACTTTTCGTTGTCGTTCCACAAATAGCAGAATGCATAGATATAAAATTATTTCAGAGGAAAAAAATCGTTTTTAAAATCTATTAACTTTCGTACCAGAAATTTGATGGTAATGTTAAATAGAGCAACTCGAATTTAATGAATAATTATAAACTTTCTGCACAGGTTTTACGTGGAGTAAAAATATAACGACACCGATTCCCTAAAAAATTATATTAAAAAATAAAGCTTATATAATACATAATTACTAAATAAAATTTTGCACAGATTAAACGAGTCATTACGTTTTCACGTCATCTTTATCATTATCTTTGTCACCATCGTAAAACTCATTTTTCACTTCCACCATTTTATCTTCCAGTTCTTGACTTATCCGGACATCGGGATCCTCCTCTTCCTTGATTTTATGCTCTTCAGGGATGGCCGGGCCAGGCACATCATGCATTTGAACGCTGGGTGAGTTCTGACACATTCTTAAATTATCATACGTAAATCTAAAAAAAATATTACCAATAAAATGTCCAACCTCGTACAAAACTGATAAATTAACATGTTGGCCTCGCGTCAGCTTGATATCAAATGATATGATGCAGAACGTTCAGTCACTTTAAAAAAATAATAAAAAACGCAAAACTAATAAACGTCTGTGATATTCTGCCACTATTTTCCATTAAAAAAATAGAGGACAGATAACATGGATGGTTAAATCTTAAGGACAAATACAAAATTACTTACTTCGTTATGGCTTCCAAATACTGCTTGCTGTTGGCATTCTCCTGCCTCGTCACAACTTCTGGATGTAACGTGAAGTCTGGCGCAAAAAACTCCAAGTATTCTGTATACGGAAGCTCGTTGGAAATTTGCTCGTCCACCAAAAGCGAGGTTTCGTAAGTCCAACATCTGGCTACGTTTCTCAAGGTGTATCCTCCACCGCCAACCACCAATGTAGGCACATTTAAGCTTTTCACGAATTTAACACACTCTCCGTGACCTTTCGTACTTAGGGAAAAGCATCCTAACCTTAAAAAAAATTGATAGTGAATACACTATTCCATGTGGTGCTAGTTTTGATGTATATATTTTTAAATGCTTATACCTGTCGTTTGCGAGAGAATCAGCTCCACATTGTAAGACAATGGCCGTCGGTTGATAGAACTCCATTACGTTTGAAATAACGGGTTTGAATACCTGCCAATAACTGGCATCGTCAATTCCTTCCTTTAGTGGCACATTTACAGAATAATAACGACCACTTTCAGCACCTATTTCATACATGTCTCCTGTGCCTAGAAGTTACACGACTGATAAGTAAACGTCAATGTTTAAACGTTTGCATATTTAATAATTGTCTCTGGGTTTTATTACCTGGGAAAAAGTAGTTTCCGTATTTATGAAAACTGACGGTCATCACACGGTCTGTTAAATAAAATGCTTCTTGCACCCCATCTCCATGATGTACATCGATATCTACGTATAGCACTCTTGGGTGATACTTTAATAGCTCTAAAATTCCAATTACTATGTCGTTTACGTAGCAGAAACCTGAGGCTTCAAATTTCTTAGCATGATGCAGTCCTCCTAAAATAAATTTACCGTTAGCCGGAGCATATTTAAATGTTGAACTGTAATTTTTGGTAAAACTTTCATACCCGACCAGTTGATGGCGATATCACAGTCGTTGTTGTTTAATTTCATTGCGCCCTCTAGAGAAGCTCCCGTGTACATTGAACAGAAATCAAAGAGGCCGTAAAAAACGGGACAATCGTCGCCTACATTGTAATGGCTGAGATGTTTCGTGAAAGCTTGGATATTTTGAGGCGTAACCCTTTGCAGAAAATCTAAATAAAAAAGAAGACTTCGAGTATATTTAATTTCAGCAACCGTCTCAACCTACCAATATACTCATCGGAGTGAAATCTACACATATCGTGCGCACTAGCTTTATACGGCCTGTATATTTGCATGTGCTTGTGCAAGCCATAGTTTAATATCAAACTATGTATAACCGATAATCTGTGCGGCTTCATGGGGTGGCCTGTTCCGTAATGGAAGTTTCCCACGTCAGGATTGAAGAAGTAAGATACCTTTTGCTTCGACATGATAAGGCTATATTCACCTTGTACAGTGGTGTTCTAGTCGAAAATTTGTTTGCATACCCAAATGAAAGCCAAAAAAAGCACTATAGCTAATAAACGCTTTGTTAACTTAAATCTATCGTCCATATCCTTTCCATCACGACACTACATTTTTTTTTCACGTGTTTAGTGGCATTTATCAACTTTATTATTAAATTGTGTTTCGATTTTTAAGAATTTTTTACTTTTCAAGAAAAAGCTAATAACCTAAAAAATCAGCAACCAAACATTAACTGTCAAATGTCAAAATGTTGTGACTTGTGACGTCAAACGAAAAAAGGCGTGGAAAGCAGTAGCGTAACGATCATAAGGGTAAAGAGGCGTACCTCTGACGAAAATCAACATTTAAAAATATTTGCTATTTATTCGATATAAAAATTACAAAAATAACGATTTATAATTATTAGAATAAGTGTATATACAATTTTAATGCGACAAATATGTACAAACTTGCAGTCATTGCAAACAAAAACAACAAAAAGTTCTATTTACAAAAATATACATATCACATTTTATTCGGTCCCTCGAGGAAAACAGTTTGGTAAACGTTCAACAAAACAGTTTCCTCAACTTATTCTTCTCGGATATTTTGTTTTTCAAGTCCTGCTTGATGTTAACCGAGTCGTATTTTTTCTCCATCAAGATGGTGTTGGAATAGCTGTGTTCGAAGTTGGTGTTGTAAATCTGGGATCCCGATTTCAGCGCCCGCTGCTTGTTCGGATCGAAGTATTTCTTCGCTAGCGATTGCGCTATGAAATTGGTGCCGTCCTCGCAGGTTTTCTTCTTGATCTGCATCTGTTCCTCGTAGCTATGGTTCTTGACGTGTTTCCTGAGACTGCTTGGGTCCGTGTATTTTTTCATGCACCCCACCACTTGGCAGGCGTAGGGCTTCTAAAATAATTAGAACAAAAGTGTTAATAATCTGTCAAAAATTACAAAGTGGTGTTATTATTCAAACTTACCGTGTCAAAATGCGTTCTTTGGTGTTTAGCTCTGTCGGAGCTGTTGGAAAAACTTTTCGTGCAGCTGGCAAACTGGCATAGGTAGGGACGTTCCCCGGTGTGGCTTCTCTGGTGGATTTTTAGGTTCTCCAGCCTTGAAAATGCCTTGTTGCAGCCTTTAAACTGAAATAAAAAAGAAAATAAGAATCGGATAATTTGTCACTAGAACTATTCCCATTCATTTTTACTTGTAGACCCTTAACTTTTAAAACTACCCTGTATGTTATGTAGTTTGATCGGGCAGTTTGTTTTTAAACCGAATATTATTATACCTAATAATATATTATGAACTAGAATAAACATTAAAGTAAATATAGTAAATGGAATGATGATCGAAAATAACATTTCCGTATTTTTTGCACATAAAGATAAATTAGCCATAACCCGAAAGTGTCATATTTAAAAGTTCATTCAACAGATAAAAAACATTTCAATTCCATCCTCTAAAAAACGTAGACGAAGCGAAGAACACATGTTGGATATAATTTTATCTCTTCTTTCTCGTATTGGTCGTAGAGAACCACCTGGGGCAACTTAAAAGTCAGTGAGCTTCGGAAAATAAACAAAAAAGCTATGGCACTACGGCACACATGATAATTACGAAATATTTATTTTTATTTGACGTAGACTGTGAAAAAGTGGCGCGATATAACCCACTGTATGTTGTCGGAATTATTTATTTATACTCCATTCAATAGTTTTGTCTGCTAAGGCGGTGTACAGGGCAAAAACTACTTGCTTAATTAACAGGCTTAATTTAAATTAGATGCTCCTTGGCTATATGTATAGAAAGAAGAGGCTTTTTAAATGGAACACCTTGTATATTTCTACATTTATTTCTTGTACGTCATGAAATTCTGATTTCTGTGAAATGTCAGAATTTAAGTTGGCATTTGTTTAAAAATGGCGTCAAAAATGTGAAATACAGTGAAATAACGGAAATAAACCGCCCATGCGTCAAATCCAACGCCTACTTTCTATAAGAATTAAAAATAAAGTCCTGCAGGGATCTACTTTGCGTTTTTCACATTTTCGACGCCATTTTTTAAACAAATGCCATCTTGTGACATATCGCTGAAATCCAAATGTCATGTCGAACAAGAATATACAAAAATATACGGGGTGTTCTATTTAAAATAAGAAAATTTATGTCGCTTCCGGTTAGACCGGAAGTAGTGTTTTGTGCATAATCATGGCAGATTCTAGCTTTAAGGATCTATTACTCGCGTTCCAAATTTCAGAAGTCTACCTTTCATAATAACCGAGATATCAACATACGAAAATTAAAAAAAAAATTATATTTAATACCCAGTGGCGTGCAAATACTTTTTTAGGGAACAAAAACGTGGTCTATATTTGTCAGCGTCGTTATCATCGTTAGAGTCGCCTCTAGTATTTTATAACAAACACCTTGTATAAGTTGAAAATGTACTTACCGGGCATTTATTTGGTTTTTCGCCACTGTGCACCCTCATGTGTATTAAGAGCTTGTATCTGGCATTAAATGGCTTGGTTTTCCGTGGACAGTTCTCCCAAAAACACGTAAATTCATCCCCTAGAAGAGAATAAGATATCGATTAAGTTATAATAAATAGAAAAAAGAACAATTTTTTTTTACTACCATAGAGTTGACCATACGAGAATCAGTCATCAATATTTAACGGTGCAAAACTGTCCCATAGATGCAAACAGCAGTTAACCAACCCTTACATTCATTTTATTCGTCGAGTAAAAGAATTATAAAGAGCCTCAACGACGGTATAATGCTGGTTGCGAGATATAGATGGCGCTTCCGCACCAGCAGAGAATTACAGAGACTTTATAGGGACAGTGCCGACAAAGGGTTGTCAGCATTTTTATTGGTAGTTAGATTCACGTGGTATGTACCGCCATTAAGAGGCTAAGAATGCTAAAATTATTTAAGTTGTTAATTATTGTAGAAAATATAAATTAGTGTGAAATTATTATTTTTTTTGCTAAAAACATTTTAATGAAATTTACAACTTTACCTAATCTCACACGTGCACACATATTTTTATATTTTTAAGAAGTACATACATTTTTGCATAATACATAACTAAAATATTCTAGACTTTCATTAAATTACACTAATAATTATAGTATCATAATACGAGTGTTTCAATAGTCAACTATAGAAAACCAAGCCAAAATGCTTTTTGTTGGTTGGAATTCTAACCTATAATTAGCAGTCTGTTTTAAATAATCTACAATATTGAAATTTTATAAATCTACTGCCTGAGAGAATTTTTAAATGTTACAATGGATTCAAGCTAAAACTACAAAAATTAAAATGAAAATTGAAAATAAATTTGCAAACCTAAATATTTAAGGTTATGTTGGTACTGAAAAATTTAGCCTCATAATGGCGGGTGGGCGTGACTTTGGCTTTATTGTCGTCACTGTCCCTATAAAGTCTCTGTATAGAGATTGTAGCGACTCAACGCCTTATCTTAGCCAAAACCCAAGGGTCCTATTAAAGAATTAAAGCAACAACACGTACCTCTTTTAAGTTCCACGTGGCACTTCTCGATGTGCTTCACCAGACTCGTCTGCGACTCGTACATCTGGTAGCACCCCTCCCACTTGCATTGGAGATTGGTCGAGCTGGTAACCTCCTCGCATTCGTTCGCGTATTCGCAGTCGTAACTCTCCCTCTTCCTGAGAGGGTACATGATGTTGCTGGAGCTGAGGAGGGGATCGTCGTTCAGTAACGCCTCGCTTTGGGTCAGCACCATCTGGTTGTCCTCGTTGCTCTCGAAGAAGGACGTCGAGTTGCTCTGGTCCTCTTCCAGGGAGGCGTTGAGGTTGGTGACGAAGTTGTTGTTCACGCATTTGGTGCCGATGAGGTGGCCGAATTCGTTCTTGTTGGAGGTGTCCTAGAAGGCAAACAATTAGCGAAAGTGGTAACCAACAGCTGATTTTAAATTACCTGGCTGAAGTAGCTTATGTCATCTGCCGGTACGTTTCTCAGAAAGTTGTTAAAGTCCACGTTGGTTTTCGTGATGGTGCCCACTGGCGGTAAAAACTTGCAGTCGTATCCACAGTTGCTGTCCTCAACTATCTGCAAATCCGCCGGTAAGGTTTTCAGCTCCAATGAACCATCTAGTTCGTCGCATATGTCGATATTGTTAAAATCCAAGTTTTCCAGCCGGGTTGCGTCCTCGCTGTCGGTAGTCTTGTCGTTGCTGCTTTCGACGTTGAACGGAGGCGGGACGAAGAACTGCGAAAAATTCGAGTTGTAGCTCTGCTCCGAGAAACTCGCGTAATTCTCGTAGGAGCTCTCGGTGGTGAACGTCTCCGTGTCGAACTCCTCCACGGACTGGTTCAACTGGGCCTCGCTCTGGTTGACGTTCTGGTCGAAATCCACCACGAAATCGTTGAAGTCGAAATTCACGTCCACCTCGCTGTTGGGGCTGGTAGCTGGCGTGTCGTCGGCGTTGGATATCAAGTAGTCGATGAGGTAGTCGTCGCCTGTCTTGTCCACGTCCGTGTCCGCCGCGGATTCGTTGAACGTCGAGAGGATGTCGGTCTTCGAGAGGGTTTGCGCCTCGTAGAAGGCGAGGTTGAATTTTTCCATCAGCTCCGTCTGGGACAGGTGGTTGATGGGGTTGTAGAGCTGCTCGGTCATTTCGTATGGTCTCAGGAGCATCTGGAAAAACGAGACGAGTGGTGGAGATAGCAAGAAAATTTTAACAAATTCGGAAATTTAGTTTCAATATAACTTTTGGAGAAAAATTGCTGCTCAAGTTTTAAAGACCAGCGGCGTCTCCAATATTGCTTTAAGAAAAGGATCACCGTTGAAGTGACACCCTTTTGCAATAAATTGGTATGTCAAAAATACATTTTTTTAAATTTATATCATCCACGAGTCATCATAAAAATTTAAAAAAATATTTTTGATTCCCTAGAAAACATTTGCAGCCAATGGTCAAAAAAGTTTTAATATGAATCGTGGTTCTCTCAATTACAAATTATTCGGTTTTACGTTACAAAATTGTGTATTTAAATTTTCTAGTCTCGAGCCAGTGGCGTCCCGAAGATTTTTTTGAAATGGTCCCGAAACCTCTACCGTTGAGGTGACACCACTTTATTAGGTACTAAAATATAAAAAAAAACGTTCATTCTATGTTTAACAAAAGAAATCTATATTTTGATTTGTATCTCAAGTAGAAAGCATATGTACAAAATTTTTTTATCGAATACTTCATTTTTTTTGTATATAAATTTTGTTTTTTTATCACTGCAGGTACATCGTCTATGAAAAGTTGTATCTACTAGAGAAGACAAATTTAGATGCAACGGACATAAAACTTCTTCAGAAAGAAACCTCAGTGCCAGGGCCCAGGACCGTCTCCAGGACCCCAGGATGACAGGCAGTTGTGCTTGCTTCTCGACCAAGCAACAATTAATTACTCAAAGGTAAATTTTAATGTAATATAATTCCTAGTTTTGGAATAATTACGAATTATTTAAAAAACTGACATTGCCAGGAAATGACGAAACGGCTTAAAAAAAAATCAGGACAAACATTTTAGCTTTTAAGATCTGACAGTTTTATAACTGTAGTTGTTATGATAAGACACGGACTGGCTTTTTAAAAACAAGTGTTTAGTAAGGTATAAAATACTTCCGCCTTCATTTTTTTTTACCGACCATCTTTTAAACTAATAACATATGCCATTCCTAATGTATTCGCAACAACTGTTTCAAGCTAACAAACCTCTGACTCATTGCACTCATACCATTTTTGATCTTTATTATTATTACTTAACAGGATTAAGCCTAATTTACACCAATATATTGGTCACAGATTGTTAGAAAAAAATTTTTTGCAACATTTCCTACTTGAAATTTTTAATAAATGCTGTTGATCGAAAGCCTTCTCTTCTATAGCAATATGTTTTTAAAAATATCTGAAAATTGACTATATTTGAAAAACCTTACCTTTCAAAAAAAAAAAAAACACACAAACCACTAAGCACCGATGAAAAGTTAGACACAGTACTCACTCAATAATGCAGCGCACTCACACTTGTTCCAACAATAATAATAATAATATTAAAAATAATACACAAAGCGCCGGAAAAAAAAAATGTCAATATTTATTCGCGTTGCGAAATATTTTCTCTCAATATGTAAATATTATGGCATCGGCATCGTCAGCGTTGATGAGCTGCTCGTGCATGTTACGATGTGGTATCTCCTGAAACACCGCGGCTGAATTAAGATGACATCTTGAAGTGTTATATTTTTAAACCCTATAAGGAGCCGATTGGGCGGCCAAAAAGTGGTCGGGGTTGTCCGGCTCGCGGTCGGGTTTCAGGAGAGCTACTGAAGTGCTGAAACGAATGGACGTGAAGGGACCGTGATCTGGTGCCTGGCAAGCAAGGTGGATTGTTAATTACCGAGTAGGTTTGATAAGCGTCGCATTTTTCAGGTTTTCAATTTTTTTTTTTTTCTTGAAGATTCTGCATATTGTTCAGTATGGTTATAAAACATACTAGCGCAGGGTAAAAATTTAGAAAAACATACTTTTCGTTTTTTCTTTTTGATGTGATTTCAATGAAGATATACAGTGTGTCTTTTTTTCTGTTTTGAAATTTATATGTTGCATGTCTCTTATTAAACACCCTGTATCTCGAAAACTAAGCGTTTCCAGACCCATGTTTATGGGAACTTTTCTTCATATTTTGTGAAGTTCTGTCACACCGCAAAGTTTGGTCCGTAGAATTCGGGACACCCTGTATGTATATACAATATACAGGGTGTTATTTAAGTACGTAGACAAACTTTAAGGGGTGATTGCTTGTCTGATTTGAAGACAAAAAGTTCATATAAGCATGTGTCCTAAACGTTTAGGTTTTCGAGATATAAATACAATAAAATTATAAAATTTTTTTGTGCATGAGGGTCGGTAAGCTATAAATGGCCGTATTGTAATTCTTTAAAAGTTTTCAACTCGTGGTAATACTAAATAACTCACTTGATATATTACAGCACTCGCCTTCGGCTCGCGCTGCGAATTCATCGGCGTGAGTTATTTAGTATATTACCACTTGCAGAATGATATACTATTTTCATTTTTAATTTTCTGAATAACATATTTACTATGGATTTAGTATACCGTTTAAAAGCTTGGCTCAAATAGTATATAAATTGTATATATTTTTGATTAGTAAAAAGAGGCTACCATAATTATAGGTCGGATTTTCAACCAACAAAAAGTATCTAATTAGGACAAAGTATTTAAAACGCCAAAAACGCCACATTGAAGATTTTTGTAAACAGTATGAAATCCAAGCAGAGATGTTAGAAAAGGCGATATATATTACTTGAACATCGGAAGAAATGTATATTTTTTAGGTTAGTTGCAATGTCACGTCCACTTATGCTCAGCTTTGATTAGCTTAGGGTCACTGGCCTACGTCATGACTGCGTTCGGGTCTGGTCGGATCAACTAACTTCCCATGTAATAACTCTGGATACGATCAAACTAGAAAATATCGCAAAAAGTTTTATTAATTGCTACTCACACAGCGAATTAATTTGTCAAATCTTGTCCCGACCAAAATGTACACATTTTTCCAAATAAGTCGGCAACGCCGCATCAAAAATCGAAAAGCCGGACGCCGCGCCGTTGGAAAGAGAATTTAATGCTGATTTCAAAAATGTGTTCCATTTCAAATAGAGTAAGTTTGATATGTAGCAAACTTATGCGCAACCCTGTATAAACATAAATAATTTTATTTTGTAGCTCTTAACAGTTGCTACAACTTTTGTATTAAACATTTTTTGACAACTTCCATAATGACCGAGTTATTGTACTTTAACGCACTTGTTGGACCACCCTGTATATTTTAATTTCAATATACAGGGCGGTCCAGTTTATAATAGCAGGACTTTACCAGGAGCTAGTTCAGCGTAAAATAAAGACATTTTGTCCTATAAACTATGGTCGAACTCTGCTTCGTTTAAGATCTACAGGGTGTTAAAGATGGAATTATTTTTAGAATAATTCGTCATAACTCTATAACTCTATATAATAAAAGATAGCTCTTTGAAATTTAGCATAGAGAGGTTGTTTTACATTCTTTATCGGATAGTGGTTGCAATTATTTTATCAAGAATACAGGGGCGTGCGTACGGGCTAGTTAAAAATTATTTTAATTAAAAACAAAGGTACGCCACTGTTTTTTCACAAAATCGATGTGCTTGTGTTATTCCCTGTACCATTTATCGACTTTTTTGTTTGTCTTAATATGTCAATTAAATGCATCGTTTTCGAGTAATTCAACTTCAAAGACGGAAGAAACTAGCACCAAATGCTGATTTAATTGAATTATAATACGCTCTGGATTATGCATTCAGCAAAATGGTTCTCATTTCGAACATTTATTAAATTAATTTATTTGTGGTCCATTTGTAGTTCTTATTATTAAAAAAATCGTTGTTATTAAAATTATTTTATTACAAGTCAGCATTTGGTGCTAGTTTCTTCCGTCTTTGAAGTTGAATTACTCGAAAACTATGTATTTAATTGACATATTAAGAGATACAAAAAAGTCGATAAATGGTACAGGGAATAACACAAGCACATCGATTTTGTGAAAAAACAGTGGCGTACCTTTGTTTTTAATTAAAATAATTTTTAACTAGCCCGTACGCACGCCCCTGTATTCTTGATAAAATAATTGCAACCACTATCCGATAAAGAATGTAAAACAACCTCTCTATGCTTAATTTCAAAGAGCTATCTTTTGTTAGTATAGAGTTATGGCGAATTATTCTAAAAATAGTTCCGTCTTTAACACCCTGTAGATCTTAAACGAAGCAGAATTCGACCATAGTTTATAGGACAGAATGTCTTTATTTTACGCGGAACTAGCTCCTGGTAAAGTCCTGCTATTATAAACTGGACCACCCTGTATTTTGACTTTAGACGCTATGAATGAATTAATGAACATATAGTTATAATAAAAAGCACTTGTTTTAATAGGATTCGACAATAATTGCGTTCTAAACTGGTTTCAATGATTTTTACGTCCAACTGATTTTATAATTATACAGGGTGAACCCCAACTTATTTACATAAATTACGAGTAAATAAATATTAAAAGAAAGTTGAAAAACTGACCTACCTTACGTAAAAATCTGTTGAACTATTGAGGACCACTGCATCTCTACCGATCCACAAATGAGGTGAACACTTGCTTTGTTTTTGTTTATCTAAGTTCATTACAAATTCCAAAGATATAAAAAAAACACCATAAAATCGCCGACAAAGTTGTCTTGGGACTATAAGTTGTGCTGTCATATTTCTTATATACAGGGTTTTTCCTTATAATTAGCCACCCCTATACAAAGTTTATTTGAAGAAATACAGAAAAATTTTATTTTCAAAAGTTGCAGAGTATTTTTCCTGAATTTTAATAAACTGCCAATAAAACAAACAAATGACAATCGCAAAATGGCGAAATTCTATAAAATTAGGGTTTTTTTATAGAACACTATGTATTATTATATTTTCGAAATCCTTATAATTTCCTTATTTCAAAAATATACAGGGTGTCCCATAAAGAAAACCCTAAGTTTATAGAATTTCACCATTTTGCGATTGTCGTTTGTTCGTTTTTTGGCAGATTATTAAAATTCAGGAAAAATATTGCAACTTTTGTATATAAAATTTTTCTGTATTTCTTAAAATAAACTGTGTAGGGGGGTGGCTAATTATAAGGAAAAACCCTGTATGTGCGAACGATAAATCATCCAAGAAAACTTCACAAAAAAGCCGTTAATAAAGTTAGCGCGTTTGATGTGCTTGTGTAAACAAATGGTATAAAAAATATGCGTTCCACAGACTTCATTTAGTCCAAGGTACTGACTGGATGTAAAACTAACCACAAAAACATTGTAACGTTTGTTATTAAGAGTTTTAATTATTATGTGTTATGTATGGCCTCTTCTAGTGATCACTGAAACAATTGGTATCTTGGTATCTGGAGAATGTTTTTTAAAAATTCAACGGAATACCCTGCTAAGTGTTAAGTTTTTCCCATAAGGAAATGAGAAACAACTCGTTAATTTTAATTTTCCAATTCAGTTGTTGAAGAGTAACAACTGGTCAATAGGTGTAGGTGTGGTGTCGCATAATAATAATAAGCAATCCTGGCAGCCGACCTGACATAAACCAAACGCTTTTAAGTTTTCGAACAAAAAACCACACCCGAGGCATGTCCTTAATTACCGCCGGAATGCCTCAAAGCGTTTTTATTCAGCATAAAAATCTCTAATTACCAATTCCATATCTCGCATCTACCCTTTTATTTTCGTCTTTTTAACGTTATCTGAAGTGTACAACATCAAGAGAGCGTTTATTCAAGAGCACATTATACGAAACTTATAAAAACAATTCATTTCTAGTCGAGTGTTAATGACATTTCAGATGTTCTGTGTGGAAGGCTTCTGATTGGCCGGCTGCACGTGGCCGATGGTTTTTTTGCCGCCCTGTAACTCGAAACCCTCGACATCTCCATGCACTTGTCTCAGCGTTCGTGGACGAGGACGGAGGCAGCGCGTCGATGCGCCGCCGACAGAGACGGAGCGAGCGAGAGACGAATTAAAGATGCTGACTGGGTTTCATGCTCCGTATATGATGATTTTTACCCATTTAATATGTTTTATTTGTCACATGTGGCCATTGGATGTTTTTATAAGTAAAAGTTACGGGGTTAATACTCGGCGATTTGATGAAAAAAAAAGCTTTAAAGAATGTAATTTAACACTGCCTCGGGTTTATATGTTATATCAGAATTTTTTGCCCGCCCCAAGGTTCAAAGTTGAAATGTATGGTGTCACAATAATGTGGGGTGTGTTTGATGGAACTAGTTTGGACGGAAAACCAGGTCTATGTGGTTTTTTATTTCACACATTTGTTGCAAAATCAGATACATAAATTTTTTGAACCCCCCAAAAAATGTAAAATTTAAGATTTTTATATACAAGGTGATTCCGAATTGAGTACTTATTCAAAATGTCAGGGCTGATAGAGCTTGGTCAAAATATTAAGAAAACCTTAGTGTAGTTTATCTCTAGTGCCTTCTTAGGGAGCTGCAGCCCTTAGAAGGGGTTGTTCCGAAGACGGTTTTTATTAAATAACTTCAAAACGATCTGATATGAAAATATGAAATTTTGGCCAGTCGCTAAACTTCTTATGTCTAGTACGCAATAGAATACCTTTAAAAATTAGTTATTTAAGGATGAAATATATAACATTTATATATATTATTATAGCCCTTATCGAAAAAAGTAGTGAAACATACTTCATAAAAAAATATTCCTTAGACCTTCTTCTTTCTTCTCATATCAATTTCGTTGCTTAATCTTGCAAAGAAAAAAAGTTATTAGTGTTCGTAGGGTAACTTGTCTTTAGAAAAAAATAATTTCCTTCTGCGCATGTCCAACTTTAAACTTCTCTAGCGTCTCTATTTTTATGAAAATGAAGAAATTAATCTACATATTGAAAAACATAAATTAAATTAATTTCCGAAATTATACGTATATGTTTGATTATTATGTTTTTTTTATATACTAAATTTTTAAAAATAGTCAATTCTACTTAAAATTCCATTGAGAAAAAATTGCTTGATACAAATATGCAATAAGTATAATGAATATTAACGGAGACTGTATAGGGACAGTGACGTAGACCCAAAATCACGCCCACCCGCCATTATGAGGCTAAATTTATCAGGGCTAACATAACCTAAAATTTTTAGCTTTGCAAATTTATTTTCAATTTTCATTTTAATTTTTGTAGTTTTGGCTTGGATCCATTGTAACATTTAAAAACTCTCTCAGACAGTATATTTATAGTTTCAATATTGTAGATTATTTGAAATAGACTGCTAGTTATGGGTTAGAATTCCAACCAACAAATACATTTTAGCTTGGTTTCCTTTATAATTATAGTTGACTATCGAAACACGTATTATGATACTATAATTATTATTAGTGTAATTTAATGAAAGGCGAGAATATTTTAGTTATGTATTATCCAAAAATGTATGTACTTCTTAAAAATATAAAAATATGTGTGCACGTGTGAGGTTAGGTAAAATTGTTAAATTTCATTAAAATGTTTTTAGCAAAAAAATTTAAATTTCGCACCAGCCACTACAATTTTTAAAACATCTTTTTCCTAGACTTTTTTAGTTAAACAATAAATGAGTAAACAGTCGAATGGCCAACAATGAGGCATGACGAGAAATAAACTAAACCGACACTTACCTTATTATTAATTATTAAATAAGTCTTTAAATTGGTCTTTTCACAATACGCTAATCACAAATAGTTTTTATACGTTTAATAAGTCACAATAAATTATTTAAAATGCACAGTATAATATGACAGCTTAAACAATTTCAGCATTTTTAGCCTCTTAATGGCGGTACATACCACGTGAATCCAACTGCCAATCAAAATGATGACAACCGTTTGTCGCCACTGTCCCTAACAGTGGAGCCAAAGAGCCAAAGTCACGCCCCACCCGCCATTATGAGGCTAAATTTATCAGAATTAACATAACCTTAAATTTTTAGTTTTGCGAATTTATTTTCAATTTCCATTTAAATTTTTGTAGTTGTTACTTGGATTCATTGTAACATTTAAAAACTCTCTCAGACAGTAGATTAATAAAGTGTCAATATTGTAGATTATTTAAAATAGACTGCTAATTATAGGTTAGAATTCCAACCAACAAAAAGCATTTTGGCTTGGTTTTCTTTAGTTGAAAAAATGCCTCTACAAAGTTTTTGTGGTTTGAAAAATATCGGTAACGGATTTTTGGGGACCTCTAGAGGTGGTAAAAAGACCAGATTTTCCCAATTTATAAAAAAAAAATGCCGCAGTATTTTGATGAGAACATGGACTTGATTCGTCTTAACGCCTCTACTTTCCAGGTCCGAATGAAATTTACATTGACATGTGTTAGGTATTTTGTTGAAACGCCATTCTGGCAGGACGTTGTTTTCTTTATAAACACAACTGTTTTTGAAAGACACCAATATTTCCTAACGCAAACGTGGAGCCTATTTCGACGACGGATTTTTTGTGACCCATGTCCAATATTTATGAGACGAACGCGTTTCGAATTTGTCTTTTTAAGTTTCAGTGGATTATGTTACCAGCACATGTTTCCATAATAATAAATTAAATGTTATTATTTTAAGATGCTCCGGTAATTGCCTTTTATCATTTTACAAATGTGATTGTTTGCACGATAATTAAATTAAAAAAAAAAAAATTCCACTTCCTGATGGTTATTCCACTCTGTAGGAAAAAGATGCCTGGTCCCATCCCCGATTCGATAATAGGTTTTATTTACCATTACGCAAACTCCAGAAAACTACCAGAGTCATTATTTTTTTTATTAACACGTCGTCAACCAATTTATAGCTCATAAATTAATTCCAAATTTTAGAAACTTAATTTTTTCCCTAAACGTATCATGTGTCTTCGGTTTAATAATGAGAGGCTAGCGTATAGGGCTGTAATTAATCAGTTCAGTTCGGCCAGGACCGGCTTGAGCGCAAGAAAGTTGAAGTATACAGTTGGGTAACAAAGTGCGTTTTCAAAGGGGTTTGGCGATGATTCAATTACCTTTTAAATAGAAAAAAATACAGTAGGTTAAAATCTGCGGATCTTGCAGGCCATTCTATCGAAATTTGCCTCGGAAGTGAGGGGTATATTGTGACAGTTTTTAGCTACTCTTGAAGCGTTGACTAAACAATAAAGGCAGAACCATTGATTAAGGAATGAATAAGATACGCGACTTCAATGGTAAAGTGCGAGGCCTTTTTTGGCAGCGAGAATCCGGTAAGTTGCGAGCATTCCTGTGATTCACGTAGTATGCTTTTGATAAACCTGTGTCGTGTCTGGTTTTATATAATTTATAATCTAGTGAAAACAAAAATTGAATGTTCAGATTGATTTTAGTTTAAAATTATGTGACGGTTAAAAGTCAAACAAACGTTGAGAAATAGCTCGCAAAGAGAACATACTACGTTAATAATTTTAAACTAAAATTAATCTGAACATTAAATTTTTATTACCACTAGATTATTAATGATATAAAACCAGACACGACACAGGTTTGTCAAAAGCATACTACGTAAATCACAGGAATGCCCGCAACTTGCCGAGATCTCGCTGCCAAAAAAGGCCTCGCACTTTACCATTGAAGTCGCGTATCTTGTTCATTCCTTAATCAATGGCAGAACACATTCTATTAAACGAACTTTTCCGATTTGAAATCGGCCTTGTCATTCGCGAATTATTCAACTTTTCCGAAAATTAATATGACCTTGAAAAGACTCAATTGTTCGATTCCAACGCCAATAGGCTCCTAGACGTTTCTTTTTACCAAGTTTCATCTCAATCCAAAAATGCTTTCGAAAGTTATGTGCACCATTTCTTTGACTTTTTGTGACAGACCGACAGACGGAATCTTGTATCCAAGTTTCATCGAAACCCCATGAATAATTTCTACTTCTGACTATACCATTATAAAAATCTCAAGTTTTCGAAATGTAAATTTTCCTGCAGCTGCCTTGCGCCGGTCCTGCATTTTATCGCCGAAAACGTAGCTTCCCCGTTCATCTACCGCTTTTCTTCCAAAATGTTTATACCTACTTTCTCACGGTGCGTCTAGACGATGCAACCCTTAAATTTTAATATTTTCACATGTTTCCATAAATTTCGGTCCGTGGCTGACAGGGCCAGTTCAAACAGATTTCATATTTACCAGTAGTAGTGACAGTCGCCGTAACTGTAGCGTCACATCAAACATGTGTGTCGTGTTGTATTTATAACGTTATGAAAAAAAAATGCCCCTATCTAATTTCAAACGTTGCAGGTTCACGCTTGTTTATGAAGTTACAGTTTATGTAGGTACTTATTCTGTAATTGTTGCCGTCGTAAACCTGGCATCTACTTTTTTGTTTGGGTGGGATGTACAAAAATGCTTCACAAAAAATATTCCATATTACACATTACTTTGACCGTAGTGGAAATAAAATTTCTGAAATACCACCAGTTCCATTAAATTATTTCCATACGTGTTGCGTACACCATTTTTTCTTCGGAAAGGGGAAAAACTTAATTTTGTGTATGGCATTCGTTGACACCAAATAAAATTTCCGAAACCCCACGAGTTGCATAAAGTTTCTTTCCATGCGTGTTGCGTAAACAATTTTTTCCATGGCAACAAAAATACAAAAATATACTCGCATGACAGTTAAATTTGTGTGCGTCATTTGTTGACAGTTCTAATTGAGGTTGGAATAAAGTTTCTAAAAACCTATGAGTTCAATTAAATCACTTTCCATACGTGTTGCGTACACCATTTTTTCTTCGGCTAAGAACTTAATTTGAATGACAATTTAGTTTGTTTATTGCATTAGTTGACACCAAATAAAATTTCCGAAACCCCACGAGTTCCATAAAGTTCCTTTCCACGCGTGTTGCGTAAAAAATTTTTTCCATGGCAACAAACATACAAAAATATACTCGCATGACAGTTAAATTTGTTTGCGTCATTTGTTGACAGTTCTAATTCAGTATGGAATAAAGTTTCTAAAAACCTGTGAGTTCAATTAAATTACTTTCCATACGTGTTGCGTACACCATTTTTTCTTCGGCAGAAAAACTATATTTGAATGACAATTTAGTTTGTTTATGGCATTCATTAACAGTTCTATTTTGATGTCAAATAAAATTTCTGAAACTCCACGATTCACGAGTGCAACAAAGTTTCTTTCCACATGTGTTGCTTACACCATTTTTTCCACAGCAACAAAAATACAAGAAATGAATTTGAGTTGAGTAACAAGTCAATTTGTCGTAAGTTATTCGTTAGCAATTCTATTTTAGTGTAAAACAAAATTTCTGAAAGCGTAGGAGTTCAATATAAAGTCATTTTCCACACTTGTTGCGTATACAATTTTTTCCACCGCAACAAAAATAAAAAATATATGCTTGAATGATACGAGCTTAATAAAGCCACTTTTCACCGATGTTGCGTACACCATTTTTTCTTCGATAGAAAAAATACAAAAAATATGTTTGAATGACAATTTAGTTTGTGTACGTCACTCATTGGCAGTTCAATTTTAGTGTGAAATAAAATTTCTGAGACCCCATGAGTTAAATAAAGTTTCTTTCCACACGTGTTGCGTACACCATTTCTTTTACAGCAACAAAAATACAAGAAATATACTTACGTGAGTGGCAATTCAATTTGTTTCAAGTAATTCGTTAGCAGTTTTATTTCGGTGTGAAAATTTCTAAAAGCTGACGAGTCCAATTAGGTCAATTTCCACATGTGTTGCGAATACCATTTTTTCTTCGACAGAAAGAATAGAAGAAATATACTTGAATGACAGTTCAATTTGTTTCTGCAATTCATTAACACTTGCAGCCTGCAAGTTCAATAAAGCCACTTTTCACCCATCATGTTACTCCATTTTTTCTTCAATAGGAAAAATACAAAAAAAATATGTTTAAATGACAATTTAGTTTCATTCATTCGTTAACAGTTTAATTTTAATGTGATATAAAATTTATGAAACCCCACGATTCACGAGTGCAACAAAGTTTATTTCCACACGTGTTGCGTATGTACAGGGTGATCATTTAAAAGTGCCTCACTCGATTTTCCTGCTTTATTCTTCACCTACGAAAAAAATTCAAAAACCATACTTGTGTACTTTTTTCCGAGGAATCCGATTCCGAAAAGATAAAAACAATTGAATGTCAAAGAAGAAAGTTATGGTAGAAAAACTGAAAAAGAAAAAAATATACACCCTGTATATTAATGCGGAAATGAATATGTGACATTTCACTGATTGAAAATGTGTCAGATACATATTTTTCACTTCCGGTTTGACCGGAAATTGCTTTAATTTTTTTATTTTAGGTGATACACCCTGTATATTGAGCCCAGTTTAAAGAACATTTCTTTCTGAATTCAGCAATATATAACATATCATCATTGTCTTTCATATCATAAAGCAGGAAAATCGAGTGAGGCACTTAAAATGATTACCCCTGTACACCATTTTTTCCACAGCAACAAAAATATAATAAGAAATGAATTTGAGTTGAGCAACAAGTCAATTTGTTATAAGTTATTCGTTAGCAATTCTATTTTGGTGTAAAACAAAATTTCTGAAAGTGTACGAATTCAGTAAAGCAATTTTCCACACTTGTTGCGTATACAATTTTTTCTACCGCAACAAAAATAAAATAAAGTCACTTTACACCCAAGTTGCGTAAACTAAACATTTCTGCGACAATGAAAATTAATTTTCGTGGAAAATTAAAAAAAAATGACATGAATAAAGTCTTTCAATAGAAATTATTTTTGAGTATACAGGGCGAGCCAGGACGACTCTACAGGATCAAGGGTTTTTTTTAATGAAAGGCCATTATTGAATTATTTTCGCGTTCTAAAAATATACACGGTGGCCGAAAATAATTTTTAAATTTATAACTCTTTGAATATTGAATTTTACCAATATTTGCAAATTTTTCGACGATACTTTTCTACATCGCTTTGTTGAAAAATTTGCTAATGCGCAGGGTGTTGCATTTGTTTAATTATAATAATTTAAACATCGACCTTTAAGAAGCATTTTTGACACTCTAAGCTTCAATCGATTTTCCGAACTACGTTCCGGCACTGTAATAAATTAGTTGCGGTAAAGATTATCGCACCCAGGCGTGCACCTGTGGAGCTGGTTCAACCCACCGAGATTAAGTTAACATCTTCCTGTCATCACATAACATTTGTAAGGGAGGAATTATGACTCCTGTAAGTGCCATGCAGTTTCGCATTAAATGGGGGCGACTCGGTTTTGTTTGTCCACCTGTCCTCGTCCTCGAAACGGAGTGATAAAGTTCGTCAAGGTTCCAGGATTAAGGATTAGGATTTGAGAACTAAAAAAAAATATAAGCGAAAAAAAAAATAGTAAGCTGCGCAACATAGAAAAAATTGTCAATTGCCAATTCATCATCGTGCAATTGCTGCAGTAATATTTTAATCAGACAAGCGTTGGAAAATTCATCAGGAATATAATAGAGCATATAAAGAAAGTAAATTACGTCATTAGTCGGTTCAAAATCATTATTTTAATTGTGTATTGTGTGTGACGTAATATTTATTGACGATTTTTTGTGCAACAAATGCGACTCCATTCATGGCATTGTAATATTGTACAATTATTGTGGACAATATGCCAGATGGTGCGATTTAGCGATCGCTCACTCAACCCTTGAATGAAACATACCAGATTGAACATTCCAAAATAAATATCTATTTTTTAAATGGGGCATGGGCTGTTAATTCCTCACATTGTCCCCCGGATCGAAATTCTAAAAACAGTCGCGAGCCCGTATAAAAACAATGAAATGACGCCGCAGCTGTCTTTTCAAAATAATTCATATAAATATGAGATGGCCTGATGTGTATTATACAGTTTACAGTTTTTTAGACTTCTTGGCATTTTTTACGGAGATTTTTTTCAGTCGCACAACACGTGTTCGAAGCACGCTATGCCACAAGAAGGCCTGTGTGTGTGTGTATGAACGAAGAAGGTTTTATAATTATATTGTACATGATGCAGGAGGGCTTTTAGTCTATATTTAAAATATTTACGAACGTGAGTGCAGTAGACCACAGTTTTTGCTCTGGAATTATCCATGTCATGGTGTAGATAAAATAAACACGCTCGGATTCGCAGATTTGATTCGGCGATAAACAAATGAACATTTGTAGATTAATCACGACTTGGGTGCTAGGTTATTTATTTATATGGACGAAACGCCACCCGAAGTGGCTTTTGGATATTTTAATTTACATATTTCAATATATCCACTGTAAATAGATTTTTTAAATTGTGGTTATTTTTCTTATCTACAGGGTGATACTCCAGGCCATTACATTTATGTTAAAGTTTATCGTTCTCCCAAATCCCTAAAAAAAAATTCAGTTTTTATAACAAATGTCCGTTATGATTTAAAAGAAATTCTAAAGAACCAATTTGAGGATTTTTTATAGCTTTGTTATTTTTAGAGATATCATTTTTTATAGAAAAAAATGTCGAAATCTTTACATTTTAGGTTACAGCATTTTAATTTGCCAATAACAATTTTTTGTACGATATTCAACGCTCCCTGCACACCCTCTTCGAATGCAAATTAAACAAATTATATAACTTAATGGGAATTCAATTGACAGGAGTAAAGAATTAATTAAAAGTTTTTATATTTTTTTCCAATCTTCTTATAATAGGCACTTCGTCAAAAATCTGAAAATAATGTTTTATCAAAAAGACAATAAGAAAATATACAAACATATAGGGTGTCCCATTTAAAAAAATATAAATTTGATATGCCACTCTCATATCGAACACCCTATATGATTGGAAACAATTTTACAATATGGTCTTCTTGTTCTCCTACAACTTCTGTTTAAAATTTTTTCAATATAATAAAATTAAACAAGATATCGACCGAGGCGATCTTGTTGACTCACCCTGTATATTGATAAGAATATTTTCTCCACCTACTTAACGACCACCCTGTGTACGTGTATCGTGTATGTGCCTTCGGAATTAAAGATATTCCTAGGCAAGTGGCGTATCATGTTCTGGCGTAGACTTTTTATTTTCACTGAAACGTGAAACGCATTAGTCAAGTTGTCACACCGTCCGAAATTTGTTAGTCGAAGCCCTCGAAATAAGAGATCATTAATTATGCCAGAAAATAAGCGTCCGAGGAAGCATGGCGTGTACAGATGCATCTGACGGTTCAATTATGTGATATTGTTCGTTTGTAACTTTTTTTTTTATTTGTTGTTATGTAACATTAATCTTTAGCTTTGGAATTTTCATTGGGGCCGTATGTTGTTCATCGAGCTATTAAAACATATTCCCTTGCATTAGTTTTTTACCTCAGGGGTGCCCCAGAGTTCACCTTTGGGGCCTTTGTATTTCCAGCTATTTATCAACGATTTGTCAAATAATATTTCGTGCGATTGAGGCTACCTTGTTTATAAGAATAGTTATCACAGCCTGGCAAGCCCTTAGGATACGTCACTGGGCGTTACACCAAGCCCTCAGGGGAATAGCGCCCTTATTTATGGCTGGCATTAAAAATTGTCAAGGTAGTCGGTGCAACATAAGCTGTTGATGATATTTAACAAGTGCGCGTCGTTCTTTTCGGCTCGATTATTATTTTTTCGTTTTGCTTACCCCTCGAGACACAAACGTGACAAACACACAACTTGCCTTTGCGAGGTGGTGATAAGTTGAGTGTTTGACGTGTGCTTCAAATGTGTTAGGGGAAGGAGTTACTGAAGCCGTTAATTAAATCCTTTACCTGAGGGTGGTAGGGAACAGAAACGAGAAGCGAAATTTTTAAAAATTATTTTTTAATTTTGTATAATATGGTGTCTTAAATACAATTTATACAAATTACAATACCATGATGTAAAAAATATATCTTTATCACTAAAATATAACTTAATTTTAGTCTTAATTAAACAGGAATCATAAATTCTAAAATAGTTGCGCCTCGCTCTTTGGGCTTATCCTTTCGCGACTCCTTTTCTCTGAAAAAAAAAAAAACATTATTAGTTTTGTTTCTGACTGGAGTACAAGAAACACTTACTGCTGGTTTTTCTTTGGCGTATACTTCATGGCAAATATTATGGGCTTGATAAGGATTAGTCATTTTGCACTCGCAGTCTAAACCTTCCTCTATCTTCGTGAGCTGATCGACGATGTTGTGCGCAGCGACGTGGACAAACTGTTTCTTAACATCAGGCTTGCTGCTGACGAAGTTCTCGGTGACGAAAACGTTTCCTCGGTTCTAAAAAGAGTACTCAATAAGTTATACGTACACCAATTAATAACTAACTGGAAGGCTTCTGTATGGTTTAAAATTATGCGCATTTGGCGCCCAACGTGGGGCCTTATCCAGAGAGCGCTGGCCGAATTGTGACGTTAACCCAAACGACAAAATGCAACGTACTTACCTTAATTGTAAAATCTACGCAGAAGTCGTCGTACTGCAAGTCCTTGTACAGTTCCGCTGTTCCTTCAGGTTTCTTTTTGGCTTGGGAGATGGTGAAGACGTGTTCCTCGTTGAAGCCGACCACGTCCTTGGTCTTCTTCGTATCCTTTACGCTAAGCCCGTCGAATGGCGTGATGAGGTTCAACGTAAGTTGATTGTTCTTGAAGAACAGCGTTCGCAATTTTTGTAGCTGTAAGAACAAAGGCAATTAGTATACTATTTCGGATTTGACATTGCTAATCTCTCCGTGGCTTGCTTGCAATACAAACTAAAGTAATTGATGATGGCAAAATGGTTTGGATGGATGCGATTACTTAGATAATCCGCTTGGTCAAAGAGAAGCAGAAGAGCCACATGGCAAAAAGTAGGCAACCGCAGGTACACATATTGTTTCTTCATCTCTAACACCACTGAGTGTATATTTGGTTGCCTAATTCCGTGCTTTACTACCATTAATGCAGACCCTTCGGTAAATCGTATTATTATTATTATTACTTACCAAGTAGAGGTTTCCAACTTCGCATGGTTTGCTGTTGAGGACAATAATAGACTTGGCGGCGTGAACGCGGAACGGATAGTCCAGAGCTTCGGAGTACGTTTTGGCCTCCAAGTTTTGCCCGAAGGCCAACTTAACGTCGTGGATGACACTCTCAACCACATCGAGGAACTTCTTGGCTTCGCTGAAAATGCCCTCTGGTATGACGCGGTCTTTTGGCGTCTCGGTGAACTTCAAGCTTGGTGCTTTTCCTTTGAAGGTCAATTTACCGTTGACTGTTACGTGACTCGGCCACTGGTTCTCCCCTCCATAAGTTACCAGATGGAAATCGACATCGCTGAAAACGGAAAAGTAGCAAAATATTCAAAGCAAACCTCTAGGATTGTAGACTCTTACTTGATTCCTTTGTTGTGCAATTCTTTACTGATCTCCAGCAGCAACGGCTGTAGCAGCTCTTTGTAGACTGGCTCCACGCTCTTGACGGTGTCTACTATCAGCACAATGTCTGCAGCCTTGCCTGGTACCTTGACACTGAATTTGTCTCCTACGCTGTACGGCTTCTCACTGTTGGTACATTTCACTGAAAAAATTACGACACCTGTTAGTAGCTTCTGCAAAACCAATCCAAGACAATACCGAATTGAGGAAAAGGCAGGGTTGCAATGGTTCAAAATTTTGGGAAACCGCTTGGCTTACCTAATTCAGTTGGGACACGGATAGGAATGTTGTGCTGGTTGCAGGCGGCGACGTAGGCCTTAGCAATGGCCTCCTCGGTGTCCTTTACTCCGGCTGTCAAGCCATGAACGCAGGCCAGCTTGTAGTTGTCGTTTGGCACGAAGGGGTAACAGTACCTCAATGCGGAATCCCAGCTGAACAGCTTATTGCAGGCGGCGTTCTCTTGGTGGTGCGCGTGTTGCGGAACGGCGACGGCTGGGCAGTTGCCGATTTTGTAAGCGTTGCCGAAGTCGCTTTCGGACAGAACGATTTTGCCGTTGGGAATGGTGAAGTCATCGTAGGGTTCGTTGTTGCCGTTTCCAAGAAGACCCTTGATTTGTGCGTGGAAGAATCCGGAGATGGACACGGCGCAACCTATAAGGTCTGGGGTGCAGTCGACTGTTACGCCGGCTGTTGATCTGAGGGTCACTATTTCGTATGTTCGGTAAGCTGACAGGTCAGGTTTACGAGCTGGCAGTTCGGCGGCGGCTAGAAAATATACGATTAATAAAATAGGTAAAGCGCAAGATTTGGTTTCAGTTACCGTTGTTCACGAGGATTTGTCCTCCTTTTTTGAGAGTGATGGAGTCGTGATTGTCGGCCAGGGTGATGGCGGCGAGCAGACCGTTGGCGTATGTACCAACGAGGGTGAAGTTGCCGTTTACTGCGTCTCTGGCCAAGAGGTACTTGCAGTTTCCTGGGAATGTCAAGTGCTTTCCGTCGAATGTGAAGATGTGCTGACCCTGCACGACCAAGCCGAACACTGGAAAATAAAACGAGTTAGTTGGGACCTTTTGGTGCCATTTTATGTCGACTTACGTGGGAATGGAGCGAACCATTGCCTTGGATTATTCAATAGAGATAGCAAAAATGTGACTATCTCGCCAGAGGTGTCTTCTTTTAGCAGGTGGGCGATTGGTGAGAATTTAACGGCGACCAGCTTGGGTAACTTCTTCAAGAAGTCAAGGGAGATGGGTACATCCGCATGTTGGACGTCGTAACTTGGACTAGATAGCACACTGAGGATTTTCTTGACCAAGCTTACCTCGATCTGAATGATCTTCTCAAGCACTGCGAAGTCGTCCACTGGTTGGCGCTTGATTTTCTGTAAAGATAATGGTTCACGTTGAGAACCCTGGAGTTTTGCACGCGTAAATACCCTTACCTTTTCCAAGTATTGCACAGTTAGGTCCAGGAGCTCCGTAATTTCCTTTTGTCCAACGAAATCTGCTGGAACGATGTCTTTGATGGTGGCCGATATTTCCTTGATTCCGTTTATGACGCCGTCAGCGTTTGGCAAACCATTCTTTATGAACTGAACAAGAAATAGGTGCGTGAATATCATACATAAAATTGATGTTAAGTTTAATGTTACTTACTTCTTCATATTGAGCCCTAAGTTCATCAAACAGAGGCAACGCCTTGATTTCGTTGTAGATGCTCTTCCATTGTTCGACCAAAATGATTCTGACATGTTCGTAAGCCTTTTGTAAGAATCTTCCGACGTCCTGACCTAGCTCTCCGAAGACAGCGGCTAATTGTTTAATTTCCGGTTGATACTTCTCGATCAGCTGGCTGATTGTCGCCAAGTAACCGGCAGCTATCTCCACGACTGTTTTGGCGAGATCGGCAGCCACAGCGGTAAGTTTCTCTGCCAGCTCCCTTAGTTGTGGAATAAGGTCCTTGTCGATGGTTTCGATAACGTTGGCAAAGGCGACTTGGAAGGAATGGGATACGTTTTCAACTAGCTCACTGAATTTAGTGAATATTTCTCCGAAGGATTTGACGATGGCGCCGAATACCTTCCTGAAGAGCTCTCCGAGTTCTTTCACAGACTTGTCCGCCAGGATTTCGTTCTTGATCTTCTGGATCTCAGACGAGTAGTAATCTTTGAGGGGTTTCAAGTTGGGTGCCGCCTTCTTCGACAGCTCTCCTAGCTGAGTTACTTCTTTGCGGATGTCGTTGGACCATTCTCTGCCTACGTTCTGAAGACCATTTACGTATTCAGTGAATTTCTGCTTGGATTGGTCGAGCACCTTTTCGATTTCCTTGGAGTTGATGCTGTAGTCTGGCTTGAAGAAGTTGGCGTCGTCCAGTTTGAGCGTGGCGTGGAACAGGTTGACCTTTCCGCTTCCGGTAACGTGATCTGCACGAACGTCTGCGACTTGCCCGGGGATGAGGCCAGAGTTGAACTGGAGTTTGTCTCTGGGCGTGTCTACAAGAAAAAAAACATTAAGTCGCGTTCAACTTGGTTGTTGCGGTTTAACTTACTTTTGTATCCGACGGTGTATTTGAGGGTGTTAAAGTTCTTTATTTCCAAATAGCTTATCAGGGGGTTGTTGTTGTAAGAAGAGATCTCAGATTCGACGGTTTGCTCTTCTTTGTTCAGATTCAGTTTGTTGAATACCTTGAGCAAATCCACGTTCAATACTCTCAGCAAGAAGTTGAACTGACTTTTGCCTCCTTTAACAGAAAATACGTTGTCGTAGTTGGAGTTGCCTACGCGGTACTTGATCTTGCCAATGTATTCTCCGGAGTAGCTTTGTTTGTCAACGTTGACTTCTTCTTCGGCAAAGATGTCGACGCCAAGGCCATGACTCACGATAGCCAAGGATTCAGAAGCAGAAATCGGTCCGCCATTTTTGGGCTCGACTGCATTTATAAACTTGTAGGTCACAATGAGTTTTTGAGCTGGTTGGGCGAACACGTCCAATTCCGTAATGATTGATATTTCTCCATTGCCAGTTAATGGTGTACCAGTGGGGGTGGTTTTGATGGATACGGAGAGAGGCTGAAACGAAAATTAACTGAAGCTGGTCCAAAATACGTATCAAAGTGTGACACTTACTCTTTGGAGTCCGGGATGTGACAGTTTGGTCTCGCCATTAATGCTGTACCTTTGAAGGTCGGTTACAACCCATCCACTGATGGCTGTTTTCTTGTTCGGCTGATTTTTCTTGTCCAAGAAAAAGGTTACTTCGCCAGAGACTTTGCCGCCTTGCTTGAAATTGTTGGGAATGTTAGCGTGAGCTTCCAGCGCGATGATTCTTCTCGGTGTGGTGAAGGACACTCCGGCATCTTTTGGATGTACGTAGAGACTGTATTGATACTTGCTGTTTTCTTGGCTTTGGAAGTGCACGTCGACGGTGTGGTCGAGGATGAAGTCTTTTCGGTTAGTCACTGCTTTAAGACCAAATTCGTGGGAGAGCCCGAGTTTGCGTAAATCGATGTTGATTTCCAGCTCTTGATTGTAAGCATTCACTTCTAAAAAAAAAAAATAGTTAACAATTGCATTTTCAATAACTAAGAGGCGGGTTTACCGTTAACGTTGGTCTTGGCGTCGATTTCCACGTGGGCGCATTCCTTCTTGGCCTCACAATACGAGTTCAGTATTCTGAATTGTTTGTTGGTCACTTTAAGTTCGGCGTCAATAGCCTTAGTGCCTAGACCACCGTCGAAAGTAACCTCAATGCCTTGTTCTCCGTTCTTTTCCAGCGTCAAACGTTGGCAGATGTATTTGAAGTTGGCTGCTTGAGTTTCTTCTTTGACCTTGAAAGACCCGGACCCTTCTACGACGTATTTGCCACGCTCCTCGCGAGCCTGGTAGCTCGTGCTTCCCGAAATTAAGTTGCTGCCGGCGGACTTGATGGTCACAAGGATGCGCCGACCGGTTTTTCCGGGTTTGTTGTGCGCCTCGAATGCGATCTTATTCAGCTTCAGCGCTGGCGAGTGAATGTTGGCCTTAATGAAGAATTGTTCCAAGTTCTCCACGTTGGCGTCAAGATCCGCTTCCAACAAAAAGTTTTGTCTTTCGTAAATAATCTTCAGGTCGCCGCCGAATTCCTTGTCGCTCACTTTGTTCCCCTTAACATAGAATTGACTGAGCTTCCCCTCTGGGCACTTCAATTTGATGTCGATCAGCGGAGTCAAGTCCGAGGCTTGGAATTCGCTGTCCAAAGTCCATACTTTTCCGTCGCTGTTTACCTGCACGCTGCTGGTCACGTGGTTGTTGTCCTCGGAGCGTTTGGTGTTCACGACAAGCTTGGTGTTCTTGTACTCCTCACTGGGGGTGTTGATTTCGGCTTCCAATTTGTACTGATGGTCTCCGGTTGACGAGAGGGAACCGTCCACTTTGATGTTCTTGCCTTGGCCGTATTGGACGGCGACGTTTCCGTTGAGCTGCTTTTGTTTTCCTGTTTCCTGACGACTGTAGCCAGCTACTCCGGAGATCGGTTCGAGCTTTCCGTATTTCAAGTTTCCCTACAAGAAAAAGAATACAGTGAGCTTGTGAGGTTTGTAAGAATTTCCGGGGAAGACTTACACTAACTCGTCCGTCCTTGTCGCTTGCCTTTACGTCACCTTCTCCCTTGAAGTCAATAATAGCGTCTGGTACTGACTGGAAGAGTTAAATTAGTTTAGTTGTAAGTTTGGGTTTTTACAATGATAAATACTTACGCCGTCGTCATCAGCAAAGAGGGTGGCGGAACCTTTTAATTGCAGATAGTCTGATGGGTTCTCGGGTTTTAAAAGGGATCCGGAAGCGCCCAATTTGAGGGTCTTCAACGCCTTGCTTGGCGCGGTCAATTGTAACTCTACGTCTCCAGATATTGGTTTCCCCTCACCTTGCACGTCGTATTTTCCTAAAAAAATATGCTTATAATAATAATATGAGGAGTTGGTAAATGTGAGCTTATAGATTTATAACAAAGAAAAAATTGTACGTACCCACAGCCTTAAAAACGGCGTTAGGCCCATAAGAATAAGTTGCTTCGTAATGTCCTTGGCCTTGCTTGCACTGTGTATTCAAGTTGGCCTCCAGTGGATCTCTGATTATAGAGCCGAAGATTTTGTTCTGTAACAAAAATGGTTTTAAATAAACGAGACCTTTAAACGAGTTAACACATCAAACTGAATCTATACTCACTCTAATTTCTAAATTCCTGGCTTCTCCTTGCTTGGTGCTCTTAATGCCGATGTTGGCATTGATGTTCTTGCCGTTGCTGTCGTCGGCGGCCAAGTTGTACTCGACGTCGTACAAGCCTTCGCTGGGGTTGGTGTTCCTGTAGGTGGTTTTCACGCTGACTTTGCGCCCGGCGGCGTTCTTGTTTTGTCGGTACTCCAAGCTGGCCTGGCTGTGTCCGTTGAGGAGCTCGTTGGCCAATTTGTGGTCGCAGTTCAGCTTGCCCAGCAAGTATTGGTCGTTGGGCAGGGTGACTTCGAATTCTCCGTTGATTTTGCCGTTCTTGTTGTCTCCGGTGCGCGTGCCTTTGACGTTGACTTCCAGTTTTTTCCCCAATAGATTCAGCTGGTTCTTGGAGTCCACGTTGGTGGGTGTGACTTTGTTATGAGTTGACAGCACGATTTTCTGGTTCTTGTCTTGGGCGAATGCTGGGTAAATATTTAAAACAATATTGTATACGGTAGGCGGCTGCACTTGGAATGTGGTGTCGATTTTGACTTGTTTCTTGATGTTTTGGGCGTCGATTAGGATTTCTCCGTTTCCGCTTCCCTTGTTAGCCTTTACGTGGCCATTGACGACCAACACGTTCTTAATGTTAACCTTAATGCTGCCGTTGGCATTGCCAGCTTTGTTGGCCTTTAGGAAGGCATCTACAATCACGGTGCTTCCAGAGGTTACTTTGTGGTGAGCGTCAATGTCGGTGGGATTGTATTTCAGACCGCTGTTGACTTTGAATGGAGTGTTGTGGGTGGGTAGCACGACAGTTAGATCTGCGCCAACGTCGACATTGGATGGTTTGAAGTGGTGCCTTATTTTTCCTTTCACCTCCAGTTTCTTCCCGTTCACTTCCAGTTCGTTGCTAATTTTGCTCTCTTCACCGTGCACTTGTCTGTCAGCTTTGAACTCGACTTTGTTGTTCAAGCCGTAAAGTTCGAATTCGACTTGGAAGTCGCCTTGTTCCTTTCCGTTGATCTCTATTTCCAAATCGGAGCCAAATTTAACGTCGTTGTACTGTACGCCGAATTCGTACTCCAAACTCTTGGGAGTCTGCTCATAGTCGAATTTGCTGTCGATGCCTACTAACGGGTAGGTGAGCTTGTTTTTGGTCCCGATTACGAAGTCCTGAGGATTCTTATACCTTTTAATGATTTTGTTGGCCAAAGTGATGATGTGCGTTTTGGAGCTGAGGTCGGAGCCGTGAATGAGTTGCAGGTGGCTCTCGTATTCGTCAGGTTGCCTCTTCAATTCGCCGTTGATGTGGAAGTTAGCGTTGGGATTTATCGTGTTCTTAACCTCCGCGTTGAATCTGATGAAATTGGGGTCACCGTGTAGACGACCTGGATAATAGAAATCGATTAAAATGTAATATTATATAATTATCGTCAACGTTACCTTTGAGAGATCCAGAATGAGGGCCATTCGAAATTGCTATGTCACTGAAAACGTCGTGATCGTCAGTACCAATGTTTCCCTGAATGCTGTAAGTCTTTTGGTCGGGCAATAATACTTGAACATTCTCGAATATGTATTTAACGTTGGCTCCTTTATGTTCCACTACGATTTGTCCTTGTATGTTCAAAGGTAATTGCTGATTGCCTGGAGCTTTATATTCCAATATGGGCTTGTAAACGGCTCTACTAGGAGAACCGGAAACGGCGACTCCAATTTTTCCAAAGAATTCGGTGTTGTCGTGGCTAACGCGGAGCGAGAGCGATTTTTCGTGCGCGTTAGTTGTAATACGCGCCTCCGCACTTGCGGATTTGATCGGCGAAGTAAATACCGCTTTGATGTACTTTTCGGGTGATATTTCCACGGTTGTGTGGAAACTGACCTTCTTTTGTCTGTTCTTTCCGATCGTTTCGATTACCAGCTCTGCAAAAGTGTATTCGTTGTTGACGAGGTTCCTGAAGTGGTATTCGGAGACGTCATTGTTTTCGATTACCACCGCGACCTTGGCGTCGCCGGCAAAGGGGAAAGGTAAGACGGGTATGTCCTTTCCTGCTAGGTTTGGTCCGTTGATTTCGCCGCAGAAAGTCAGTCCGATAAATGGGCTGAGTTGATCTAAGCAGATGGAGAAGTCTTTGGATTGGGCGAATTTAAGTGGTAGGTTGGTTTCGTGGCCGGCCTGTTCTCTAGTGTGGAAAACGATTTCGTGGGTGGCTGAGACCAATTTTTGCTCTTGCACAGGTAAACCGAATTTAACGTCGACTCCTTTACGGCCGTTGAAGAGGTTGATGGTGAGGTCCCCTCCAGTGGCGGAGTGAAGTGTAGACACGACTTTAAGGCCGTTTTCGACTACCAAGGCGTCCAAGGTTATCCTTCCAGCTACTTCGATGTTGGCGCTAGGGATGATTTGTACTTTAATGTTGCAGTCTTTGCCAGCTTGTAGAGCACGAACGTCTAGACCTCCAGATGCTTTAACTTGAACGTTCGATGTACCTTCAACTGCTAGACGGAGGGGGAAACCGAGACCGGTGGGGTAAGCGAATTCTACGTCCAAAAACAGCAGATTAGACCTCAGAGTTTCCTAGAAAAAAATACAAAGAATTAAAAATCAATGTTATGTTGATGCGACGAATCACTTACGTCGAATTGTTTAAGCCTGTCCAATCCTTTGCCGAAAGCGTCAACTAGTTTATCAATAATAGCTTCGGGTGTGACTCCTTTCTCGTAAACGTTCAAGTTGGTGAATAGCACCTCGGAACCGAAAGCCTTAACGCTGAGATCCAAATCCAAGTCCTTGTTCAATTCGTTCTCCTTAATTTGCACGGTCCTTCCAATGTTGTCGATTTCTGCTCTAGAAACGTCACGTCTGGTTCTTAATGTAGCGTCGAGTTTGCTCTGTAAATACTTCCACACTTTCGAAGTGGTTTCTTGGTTGTTTTTCAAAAGTTCACCTAGCGTCGATGACTTCAACAGACCCTTTGGTCCGAAGTAGTGCTCTACGAGCCTGTCCAAATTTTCTTGCCTGGTCTGGATCTCCAAGAAGTTGAAGGTGTGGCCGAAAACTTCGGCTGTTAAGTTCAAGCTGCTGGACCTAGGTAAGAAGGAATCTTGCGAGTATATAATATTTGCTTCGGTGGAGGCTGCTAGTCCTAGAGTGTCGGCGGCGTAGGAGAATTCTCCGTTGTAGGACCATTTTCTAAAGTCCACAGGGAATTTCTTTGTAACGGTGAAGCCTAGGTATTGCTTGGCGAGCTCTTTGTCTGGATTAGCTGATGATCTGACGTTGCGGATGTGCGATACGATGAACCCACCAACTGTAGAGAAAAATTAGTTAATTGCAAAAGAAATAAATTTGATTAGCTAATCCTTACCTTGGTAGCTGGGTTCCTTTTCCAGGAGAGCTTTGACAGCGTTACCAATTTTAGCGTTAGGGCATTGCGCCACAGCCAGGTAAGCCTTGATTCTCACTTCGGAGTCTTGTTGGATGTCTTGAAGAATATGCAGAGCGGTGTCTCTTAATTTGTCCTTGCAGGGATCTGCCAAGAAGGTTTCTAAAGCAGCAACTCTTAGTCTGTTTGGCGCCTTCTTGTCCTGAGCGATGGCCGTGATCTTTTGTAAAATAGAGTCGCCCAAGTAACGGAAATTGGCGAGACCTTTGAGAATGTAGATTATTTGGTTCTCTTCGTTGCGATTGGCGGCTTTTCCGTCAGCCAAAAGTTGGATGAATTTTTGTGCGAGCTTGTTGACGGCGTCGACGTTCTTGCACGAGTGTTGACGGCAATAGCGACCGGCTAGATTTCCAATTCCCAAGTAGGCTTCGTAAGGCAAATCCCGGTGGCTTAAGAGCGTCTGAAAGGTGGACGTGATACATGAAACATACGAGTAATATTAGGGAAAGGATGACTTACCGTTGCGGCGGTTAACGATGCTTCAGTTGAGTGGCGCACCAACGACAAACCTATATATACCAGTTTCTTTTCGATATCGCTCAGTTCGTTGTTTTTCAGCAGAGCTATGGCTACCTCGACGGTTTCTCCGGTTCCAGCCTCTAGAAGAGCATCTAAGTAGATCTTCTTGGCTACCACTTTGTCCCTAAAGCCAACTCCAGATTTGACTTGGTTGTAGACGGCAAGGAGGTCGACTTTCTTGCTGGCTCTGATCGCTTTGATTAGAGTAACGAATTCTTTTGCAGTTTGTTCTCCGACGACGACATCAATAGTTTTGACAACTTCTTTAACGGCGTTTAGGATAGTGTTGACGTTGCTGGTAGTTGCCACAACTGTGTGGGGGTTTTCGAAGATGATAGAACTGGGCAGGCTGCATTTGGTTCTTGGGTTGTCCTTGGATGTGCCAGTCAGTTGAAGTTTGCTGACGACTTGCGCCTTTGCACCGTTCTTACCGACAGAGAAAGGAGTGTAAAGGTAGTCTTCTTCTACGATAGCTTGGTCTAAGATGCCGTTCTTAACTCTGAGCTTGGCACTGTAATCGGCGTTCAGGATCGGACTGGATTTGATTTCGCTGTTCAGGTTGAAGGATGTTGAGAAGAAATCTTGCTTCAGGTTCTCTCTGTAGGAGCACTTGTTCAAGTTCCGGCTCTTTTGGATCAACAGCAAGTTGCCTTCCTTGTGTTGGGCGGTTTCAGTCGGGCACACGCCGAACACGTCGGTTTCGTAGCTGTTTTTCAGGTTGACCTGGAATAGAGAGGCGATGGCTCTCTTGATGTTGATGGAATTCTGCGAGTCTCCCGGCTCGACGCATATGCTGTCCTCGATGTGGCCGTCGTGGAAGTTCAGTCTAATCGGCTTTTCTACATCGGGGATTTGACCGTATTTCTGAAAAAATTTGGTATGTGACGGTAAAAGGGTTTTAAGAACCAACCAAGGGATGGGATTTTCCTACCTTTCCATTGGCGCCCAAAACTTGAACGTTTTGCAGCCTCAAGACTAGATTGCATTCTGCCTGTTGCGTTAATAATACTACAGCTTTTACGTCAGTGCTTGTTACTTGTCCCTCGGCTGATGATAAGGTGATGTCGATTTTTCCCTCGTAATTGTATTTGTATGTGGTTCCTACAGCGTACTTGAAGTATTGCGAAGCTGCAAAAAATCACATTGAAAGTGAGAGGTGCCAGAATTGGTTTATCCAAAGTTCTAAATGTAAATGGAAAGCCATGTATATAGGTGAAAACATTAATGGCTGCATTACAGACCCTTGAGGAAGACGTTTAGGTATTTAATACAAAATAATTTTGAACCATTTACATTTTGAAAACTGCCACAATGAAATTAGTAAAATATTAGAAACCGGCATTTTTGTTACACTTTTTCTTTTTTATGCCAGCACTGTTTGTGATAACTTACCTCCTTGACATCCTGATCGACAAACATCTGAAACAAGAAAGACAAATTATTATAAACTTTTTAAAATTAATGATATAGTAATTTTTAAGGATTTTTTTATTTTGAGTTATAGGCAATGCCCCTATACCATAGCGGTGTGTGTAGTTCACTAAATTAAAAGCCCCTTTTCTACCGGAAATGATGATATTTCCCGCGCAAGTTATTGCTAAGTGACGACATTAACTCGAGTTTAAAATAAAAGTATTTTCGTATACAATAAAATAACAATAATAATAATATTCATTATTTTATTTAGTCACATTTTTGTTTAAAGAAAATGCTAAATTAAATTTAAAAATCCGTACCCATCACTTTTTTTTCATTTGTTTTATTTAATGAATTAAATTATGGCTAAAATAAATAATTCAGTAATTCTTATAAGGTTTTTTTCTTTAAATCTGAGATATACAATGTCCCTATGTCATTGCGGTGTGTGTATTTCATTAATTAACAGCCTCTTTTCTACCAGAAGTGAGCAAATTTTCTTTTTTTTTTTTGTATTTTCTGTGCAAGCTAATGCTAAGTAAACATATTAATTTGAGTCTAAAATAAAAGTATGTATTTTCGTAATAAAATAATAATAATAATAATATTTTCTTTTTTCACATTTTCATTTAAAGAAAAAAGTTAAATTTGAATATCTGATTAATAAGAGAACATCTTAACTCAAGTCTAAAATAAAAGTATTTTCTTATGTAATGTAATATATACATATGTATGTAATAATAATAATAATAATATTTATTATTTTATTTATTTATTATTTATTCATATTTGTATTTAATGAAAAAAGTTAAATTTAAATATACTGATTAATCGCCTTATACATCTTTTTATTAATTTAATAAATTAAATTACGACTTAATAGTATATTATTCAACGACCGTATAATGATGGGTATTAATCACGAGGTGAAGTTTACGGCCACGAGCCGCAGGCGAGTGGCCTTAATCACCGAGTGGATAATAGCCATTATACGCGAGTAGAATACTATACTTTATCCACGACTACTAAATATTTTTGTTGTTTGTAGCAGAACAACATAATATTATAGCTAAATCAAGGAAGTATCTGACAGTAGTGATTAATGACTCATTAATCACTGCCGTGATTAATGGGTATTATTAAGGTCGAGCAAGCAGACGTATAATGGGTACATTATACAATAGTCGTGGATAAAATCAAGGAAGCATCTGACAGTAGTGATTAATGACTCATTAATCACTAGATAACTAATTCAGTAATTTTTAGTTTTTTTTTTTAAATTCTGAGATATAAGCAATATCCTGAAAATTAAAATTGTTTCAAGAATAGTTGACGAAAATTTTATAATCTACAATATTGTTTATTATAACTAATAAATACGTAAACAGATATGATTGCAAAAAATACCTTACTAGTCGCCGTAAATTATAAAGTATTAATAATAGAGACAAATTGTTTAAATAAAACTTGTAGTTTTTTTTATCCCCTACAATATTGGTAACAGCCAATTTTAGGGCAGGACCAACAGGAGAGGAAACAATCGAGAACAAAATTTTTCTCCTCTTTTCATGAACGTTGCTGGTGTGTTAGAGGCGCTATCAATCTAAAAAAAATATTTCGTAATCAATTCTAGTATATTCCACATTTTCGATTTAAATTCCCGGTTAAAGACTGGCCCAAACGATTGGGACCTTGAACGCAAAGCAATGCTCCTCGGACTGAAGAGGTTTTCGGATGTGATGTGACCGGGACCGCATAATTTGGTGCTTGATTTTGAATAAGCCGCGTCGCGCTTTGTTTTCGAAATGCCCGGTATGACTGGCTTTATTCAATTAAAACTAGTTGGGGAAATCGTCATTATTATTCCAATTATCTCAAGTGGATAATGGAGGGTATACGTTTTACAAGCGGTCGTTTGATATATCTACGCGTACACAAGACAATGGCAGCATGAAAAGTATAAATATGGCAAACTGCTACTTAAAATTGTATTCGAATGCTTCATCGGTTCGCTAATATGGGCGATAATTCTTTACCGCGAACAAGTGAGCGCAAAATATTTGTATAAATGAATAATAATGAATTTGACGATGTTTCGTTTTATAATCTGCATCCTCAGAACAGTACAATTTAGCAGTAACACAGTTTGGATATACATATTAATAAATGTCCGTTTTTGCTCTTTGAAATTTTCTGCTTAAAATGGCCGCTTTTGGCGCCGCAATATAAATGATAATTAAACGTAAAAAAGTGTGAACCTAATCTTGTCGCTTTTAGCAATTATCGGTCAAATTTCTGATAACTTTTCGCAAACGATGCTGTATTTATATCAGCATCGCGGAGATATTTGATAAGGCCTGGTCTATTCCTAGAAATCCACCTTGAACTTGGGTCTCAAGATCATCGAGGTCAAAGGTGTCCGTGAAATTTAAAACAAAAAGTTCTGTTTATAAATTTTTGCCCTAAATTGGTTCCATCTGGTACAGTCGTGGCCGGAAAAAGGTTTCCCACCTAAATGATTTAATTCGTGTGTAATAAGTAATTATTGTTGCCCTTATCAATGATAGAGATAGAGAGAAATTTGCTACAAAATTTTCTTAGTTTTTTATTACGTAAAAAAAATTAAATTATGAAAGAATTATGAAAAAAAAATTAGAAGGTATTCATCTGTCTTTTTAGGTGCACTATTTTTCAAAAAATACCCTGTTTAAAGAGGTAAAAATAAATACGGGAACTAAAGAACTAAATAAAAAATTTTTTTTATTTTTTTCATTTTAGGTCTTATAAAAAAAATTAAATTATGAATAAATTACGAAAAATAAATTTATATGGCATTCATCAGAGTGCGCTATTTCCCAGAATATATACACCCTGTTTAAGGAGGTAAAAATAAATATAGAAATTAAAAAAGCTAAATAAAAAAGATTTTCTTGTTTTTTTTTCTTTTACATATAAAGAAAATTAATGACTTTGTTTAGGCTTTATACAAGCATAATAATAACAAACATATCTAAATTCTAAATTGATATACTTATTTATATTGATGTTTCATCTCTAAACATGCTATTATTAAATTCATTGGACTTTCTTTAATACATGATGAATATTGGATTAAAAATTATAAAATTCAAAACGTCTAAAAACAAATTATACATTTTTTTTTTTTAACTCAACACAAAATTCATTCATTATGGTCACCAATTTATAAACAATGCATATCAAGCAAAGAAAGAGAATTGTAAAAAAAGAAAATTAAATTATGAAAGAATTACGAAAACTAAATTTATATGACTTTAATGAGTCTTTTTGCGTAAACTATTTCCGAAAATCGCCCTCTTTAAAGAGGTATGTACAAATAAATACGGGAACTAAGAAACTGAATAAAAATACCCTGTTTAAAGGTAAAAATAAATACGGGAACTAAGGAACTAAATAAAAAAAATTTCTAATTTTTTTCCATTTTAGATAAAAATAATTTAATTGTGATAAAATTACGTAAAATAAATGTATGTGACATTAATGAGTCTTTTTAAGTACACTATTTCCTAAAAACACCATGTTTAAAGAGATAGAAATACATACGAGAAGTAAAAACACTAAATAAAAAAATTTTCTTATTTTTTTCCTTTTACGTAGGTACATACTTATAAAAAAATTATTTACCAGTCTTTTAAGTGCGCTATTTTGAAAAACTCTCTGTTTAAAGAGGTAAAAATAAATACTAGAATTAAGAAAACTAAATAAAAAAATTTTATTTTTTTTAGTTTACGTATTAAAAAAAATTAATTATGGGAGAACTACGAAAAATAAATTTATGAAATTCATCAGCCTTCTCAAGTGTACTAAAAGCATCATTGAAAGAGGCAAAAATAAATGCAAAAAATTTAAAAAAACGCGCCGGTCTGTCTGTCCGAAGAAAGTCTATCTGTCTATTTGTATATTAAATAACTTGAGAATTTTTTAAGATAATTCGATGACATTTCGTGTGTTGTAGTTCATAGCCTGTCTCGTAGTTAAGCGATATCGCCTAATAAATTTTGTTATATTCCAAATATCGGCTGGTTTATATGTGTGCCTGTCAAGATAACTTAATAACGTAATTCGAAATAGATATTTAAGATACAAGTGTAAAAAGTCATTGTTTATTGCACGAACGGCTAGGTTAAAAACACGACCAAAGCGAGTGTTTTTAAAAGCCATGAGTGCGATAAAAGGATTTTTACACGTGTGTTTTACAACGTTTTATCTTCGATCGTGCGCCAATTATTGTAAAAAAGGGACAATTTTTATGAATATTTGTAAAACTTACTTATATTCTCTTGTAAACGTCACTTTGACGGTTAGAATTATAAATGTTACTTTTTGGTCGTAACTGATGATGGTAACTATGGAAACGACATTATTAAGAAACTGCCGTAGTTGAAGCGTGCAATAAAAATTTTTATTGCACAGTCTCTCATAAAAGGCTACTTTTTACACTGGAAATGATGTAAAAATAAGTAGTTACTTTTTACACGATCGTAGATAAAAGATATAGGTTGCGTATTTTTAAATTTAGCAGCAGGTTTGGCAGCTACCAAAAAACAATATTTATGTCAGTTTCGTATTTACTACCTGCAAAACCTATGGAAAATTGTCAAATTATTCAAAGTACTCTAACAAGATTAAAAAATCATACTATGAAAGATACATTTTTCAAATTTATCGCCAAAAAAAATGAAAATGAAATAAAACATCCTCCCAGTTCCGCGCGACGAGGGAAATATTAATTATTTTTGGTCAAAATTTACCAAAAATAGTTAATATTTCCTTCTCCGGATCTTTTTCTTTTGGATATGGAGCTCTTCTTAACCGATATATTGCCAAAAAAATTACACCCTCCTAAGTTAAACTATAAAAAGAGTAAAATGATTAATTTTTATTTAATAATGTTGATAATATCGACGACAGGCAGAACGTGAACACTCTGTAAGAATAATACATTACAATATGCAAAAATAAACAAAACATATTTCACTTACCAAAGAACTAGGGGTCTCGAAATTTTTTCTGGTCTATTAATTAATATTAATATTTGAGAAAGTCTCTGTCAATTGGCAAATAAATTATAGTGGAAGATTCTATTACTAGCTCATAAGTTATAATTTGGATAAAAGCTTTTGACACTGCTTTTTTTTTCAGGTTAAGCCAATGGACGAACTATTAGGGAAAGAAACAGATATTCAAGTGTGTTGTAGTTTCGACATTCATACCATGGACGACAAAGTGCATCGGGAGTGTAGATAGATAGATAGGAGATGCAGACAGATAGATAGATAGAGATAGATGGAAGTGCATCGGGAGTGTAGATAGATAGATAGGAGATGCAGACAGATAGATAGATAGATGGACATATCTAAATCCGTCTACTACTTCTTGTTGCTGGTGCTTGTTGGTATACATATTATATCCAACAAGTTCCAGTGGTGAGGGCAGTGGTTAGGATTGGGTATCGTTCATAGTTCCTCTATCGTAAGGCGGTCTCACGATTCGATTTTAGTTGATCAGCTTATTAGTGGATCAACAAAAATCGAACGAAAATAGCTGTGAGAACATATGTTTAAGATTAAACTTGAAGCATATGTTCCCACAGCTATTTTCGTTCGATTTTTGTCGATCCACTAAAGTTGATCAACTAGAATCGATCGTGAGTACGCGCCTGTAGAGCGAACCCGGTTTCGTCAAACCAGAGCCGAGATCTCGACGAGTATCTTGGTCAATATCATTGTTATTTCTAAAATAGCTTCGATATTACAAGTGTTAAGGCTTGTAACTGTATTCGGGGATTTTCTGGGGGCTTCGGAGCCCAGAAGAGCAGTTAGTAGGCTCTGGTTTGCGCGTCGAGTGATTGCGAGTGATGGTACTATGGAGACGAACCGCTTTAGGGAAAGGAGATAAAGGCATGTATTATTATATTATCCAATTATTATTCTTACTAATTTGTATTTTTCTATATGTAGGTAGGTTCCGAACGAGATAGGACATGGTGAAAACATCGTAAGGTAAATATACATTACCACTGTTTATATCCTATTTATTTTGATCACGAGAAGGACCACTATGTGCATAGATATCTTCTAGCAAAATAAGAAAAACCTGTTTTTACCAATCAGTCAAAACGTCGTGTCGTCCTTCCCAGATCAAAATGATCGAAAGCATTGTTCAATAAAAAAGAATTATTGAGTTTTAATCAAAATCAGTTAATAAAATATTCTTTAGTACAAGTAGGACCGGTATTGTTTTTTTTTCAAAAAATTATTAGGGTTATTACTAAATATCTAACTATTTTCTCTTTTGTTTCAGGGTGAGTGGTAGGGTTTATATTGTGCCCCCTTAAAATGTATCGTAAAAGGGAGAGGGGGTGCAAAAGAAAAACGTTTAAAAATGGTATGTGTTAACCGCCTGGCAATTATTTAACCTATTATTATCAATTTATATAATTATTGATACTGCTTTCTTATCCACAGGAGAGCCCTCGTCAACAAACATAATAGCAACGTGTGCGTCCTTTAGCACTAGCCTAGAAGGTAAGTCCCGTAGTGCAGTTTTACCGTTAGATGAGTAACTATTTTCTCCTTTGTTTCATGGTGAGCCTTGAAAAGCGACAGTGTTTGAGATGTGAAACAGGAAGAGACAAATGCCAGTTTTTCTATGGATTCTTTTAAATCATCAAGACGAAATCATTTATGCTTTGGAACTTGCCTAGATGATGCTGTATGGTTAACCTTTTGGAGCGTTATTATTAGACTAATTATTTCTTCTTTTGTTCCAGGGCCAGTTTTATAAGTGGTAGTGGTTAAATTGCGCCACAACGGGACGTACCGCAAAAGGGAGAGAAAGGTGTTTCAGGCAGATTTCAGAACGAAGTGGAATATGGTGAAGTGGTAAGATATCATGATCTAATAATTAGCAAATAGCATCACTAAAGACTGACGCGTATTGATTTGTTCCTGCGCAACGTGATAATGAATAAAAAGAAAAATAAATGTGCAATGTGAGTGTCGACTGTTGTAAGTATTTGTGAATTTAACATTATACAGGGTGGTTCAGAATTTACCGATTAAACTTCGGGAACTAATAGAGTACCTACGTTAAAATAAATGAACTTTCTTAAATAAACTTATATCTAAAACCGCATAGTTTCTGAGATACAGGGGGTCAAAGTTTAATTTAAAAAAATAATTTTTTTTAAATATAATCTTAATTAGTTGAGGTATTTTTACGAAACTTGCTTGACGAATTAACAGTAACAAGGAACGTTTTCCGAAAAAAATTCGACTTTCTAATTTATACAGTGGCGGAGTATTCAAGAATCTAATTTATAGCTCTGCAGAACGTTTTCTGAACCAATTTTTTGGACAAAGCTTTGGGTTATGACAAAAATGCCAAGAATCTTTTTTATTAAGAAATAATTGTAGTTCTTAAAAATTTTAATTTTTTAAAATTTATCCAGTGGCGTGTCACTATTTTTTAACAAGTAAAAATTAAAAAAGTGAATACTCCGCCACTGTATAAATTAGCGAGTCGAATTTTTTTTTGAAAACGTTACTTGTTACTGTTAATTTGTCCAATCACGGGGCATGAAATTTGTAATTTACCAATCAACATTAATTAATTTGAAGATGTTCCTAGCGCAAAAGTTCGACCAATGGGCACAGACAACGACGGATAGATCCATTGACCAGTAATTTTTATACAACCCTTACTACAGAAATCGTGTATTACAAATTGCGTTGTAGCTGCAACTGATATCGAGATGCCATACCGTGTTCAGTAGCGGTATTTAAATAATATGACACTGTACAAACTGGTTCTTATACTAGCTGGAAGTTGACATCTACCGGATTTTTTTTCAAACACAATTAAAATTGAATTATTTTTATTCGACACTAGCGCCAAGAGAACAGTCGTGGCAGAAGTGCCCCTCTTAATGACTCCAAAAAAATTGTTAATAAATAAAAATCTCAATAAACAAATTAAAAATTACATGGCCAAATGAATACTGAAGAAATTTTACGAAAAAAAGGTTTTTTTCATAGCTGCAACAGTTGTCGATTAAATAATTAAAGCGCATTTTGACGGACGGAGCAGTACACCCAGTCGTCGGCTCTCGAAGCAAAGGAAATGTAGTCTGCAATATTTTTTTCATATAACCTGATTTTTCCACATAAAATAAACGAAGACCCTCGTTTACATGCCTCGATCACTGCTGCTTGTACAAGCGCCCCGTGTGTGTTAGATATTAGTACAAAAAGGAAAATGATAAAAGATTCTTTTTAAGTAGAAACTACCAAGAAACCGGTTGCAAACTTTTCCATCTCATTAGTCATTACACCACTAATTATGTTTTAACTAACTTTATCCTTTGGAAAATTTATTAATAATTTTATCTGCTAGATTTTTATATAAACAAATAAAATTAGTGTTTTCTATTTACGCTATTTATTACTACCTACTTCCAACAGTTTTCTTATAAATTTTTTTCTTCAAGTGAATAGCAAAATTTAAAACGTACAATTTTTTAGGCATAGCCCTAACTCCAAAGAAAGGCATGGAATGTTTGTTTCCGTTTTCGTCGATGTTTTTCCGTACTGTTTATCTGGAAAAATCCTAGTGCCGGGTAAATAAGCAATTTTATCACGAATAATAATTTTATTAATAAGTATTATCTAAAAGTTCATAGTTTCCTCGGTTCAGAGGGTTCATTTGAAAAGATTATTATTTGTTATTAATTTATTTACAGCGATTTATCGTTTTTATTTTCACAACTTATCTGACAGCATAAAAAACAGTGATTTATGTTTAATTGCGGCTAGCGATGCTGATTTTCTTACAATAATATTATTTTCTAATCGAAACCCATTGGCTTTATCTCGACAGTTATGTAACAATATTCGATCATTGTAAATAGGAAGGTTTATCCCGTATCTTAAATTAAGTAGCTGTTTTTTAAAAAATACACACTTGAAAAAATTTGTTTTTGTTAGGCCATTGCGTTACTATGGCAACCATTTTTTTAAAAATAGGATGAAAATGAAAATTTTTATTTCAAATATAACAATCGCCCCTTTAAGAACCGCTGCTTTAAAACTTCTACAATGTTTACCATACTTTTACACACCCTGTATACGGGTATTAAGAAATTTGACTGATCTTGCTGTATTAGAAATATATTTCGGGCGCCATGTTCTTATACCTCGCTCCAATAAATTTAAATGTGCTCATTAAAATAATGTAACATTAATTTAAATGTGTACAACGAATAAAGCAAACGTTGACCTCTCCAAAGGTCACCCGGGTTTTGTATGGCAAATGATTTTCTTTCTTAAAAATAACCCAAAATACAGGCCAGCAAATGGTCGCATTAAGAGGGGAAAATAATTTGAAAATTCAATTTTAAACAAAGTCAAACACGGAAGAAATCAGCCTGGAAGATTAAAAGCACCTAGATAAAGTCACTGATACTGATATTGAATAACAATGGACCCAGACGTGAGCTCTGTGGGACACCTGACCTAATAATAATAATAACGCATGAGGTTAATTAATTTAATTGTCGTCATTGGTTTAAAAGCGAAAAAAATGATCTTAGAATATGTATTTCGGGAGGGTTTTTAAATGATTAGAAAAATTATCACGGAGTAGGAAATTTATCAAAATTATCCCGAAGTGTTGTTATCTGTAGTAATATAGTAAGTGCATTAAAAATAAAAATAATGGCATTCAAAACGTATTGCCTAGAAACCGCATGAATTAAAAATTAACGAATGAGGTTTCTTTTTAAAGGCAACACGCTTTGAATGCCAAATTTGCAGATTATTTTTAATGCACAATGTTAAAAAAATCTTGCCACCCATTCTAGTTGCAAAAAACTACTCGTAAGGAATTAATATACATATACCGGGTGGCCACGAGTCAATGTACGCCCCCAATTTTTTGGTTGTTTTTGAATTTAAAAATTTCGTTTTTGGTATACGTGAATAAGATAAAAGTGGGCTATTTTTAGACTAACAGGAACGAAAATATCACTTCCGGTTCAACCGGAAGTGACATCAACTTTTTTTTCTTAAATGGAATGACCATGTTTTTTTGTGGTGTTTTATAAAACATGAAATTCTAATTGCAGCAGTTTTTTCAAATTTCAAAAATTCAAAAAAATAAGTGAGATACGAACGATTTTTTATTCTGTACAAAATGGCCGCGTCAGATGAATGCGATATAAGAAAATTACTAAGTAGGCTATGGAAATTATTAGCAAGGTAGCAAGCTTGTCTGTAAACAATAAAATAGTTATTTAAATTACTGATAGATACGACTATTTTTAGGTTTTTCTCAAAAAACGGAATATAATTTTCATTTTCATTTCCGTAGGGGTCCTATGGAAAATTTTTAAATGGGACCGTACTATTTTTTTTTTATTATTCGGACATAATGATTCATAAGCTTTAATTTTTTCGCCAATACTAATTTCTTAATAAGATCCTTTGTAATAATAAAAGTGTTTTTAAAAGGTTCATCAAATTATTTCTTGTTAAATTTGTGCTTACCTTTTGAATACACTTTTATTATTACAAAGGATCTCGTTAAGAAATTATTATTGGCGAAAAAATTAAAGCTTATGAATCATTATGTCCGAATAATAAAAAAAAAATAGTACGGTCCCATTTAAAAATTTTCCATGGGACCACTACGGAAATGAAAATGAAATTTAAATTCCGTTTTTTGAGAAAAACCTAAAAATAGTCGTATCTATCGGTAATTTAAATAACTATTTTATTGTTTACAGACAAGCTTACTACCTTGCTAATAATTTCCATAGCCTACTTAGTAATTTTCTTACATCTCATTCATCTGACGCGGCCATTTTGTACAAAATAAAAAATCGTTCGTATCTCATTTATTTTTTGGAATTTTTGAAATTCGAAAAACTGCTGCAATTAGAATTTCATGTTTTATAAAACACCACAAAAAAACAAGGTCATTCCATTTAAGAAAAAAAAGTTGATGTCACTTTCGGTTCAACCGGAAGTGATATTTTCGTTCCTGTTAGTCTGAAAATAGCCCACTTTTGTCTTATTCACGTATACCAAAAACGAAATTTTTAAATTCAAAAACAACCAAAAAATTGGGGGCGTACATTGACTCGTGGCCACCCGGTATATCTACTGTAATGTTTCATATTATGTTTTCTTCACTAAAGTGGGTGGAATCCTGATTTTTTTTTAAATTTTAAAACTTCACAACAGTTTATTTATTTATATGACAGCAAACGTCAAATATACTCATATGTTAATAATTTGACAGAAAAATTTGCACTTATTAATTTTTTTGGTTGCCATGGTAACGAAACCAAAGACAAACCCCTGATTCGCTAAAAAAGTGACGTGTGAAATTTTCTCGATTAATACATTCTTAACCAATCAAAACGTACATTTTCAAAAAAATCGACCAATAGGATTTTTTTTTTTAAATCGAGAAAAATGTATGTTACTTTTTTCGTAGTAGCAGTGTCAAACTAAAATGTCATTGAAATTATTAAAATCTGACATTTCGCGTGATAAAAAACATTAGAAAAAGTTTCAACTTTTTATTTTTTTTAGTCTTCAAACAATTTTCTTGTTCTAATAATTATTTTAGATAACATTTTATAGTCATATATTAATCTTCTGTAATACACACGAGATTGATTTTCCACTCCGGTAAATTTTTTTTTAAAGACTCAAACCTGTTACCCATGAAAATTTTGTTCGAATTAAGGGACTGAAAAATTGCTTCATTTCGTGTCGCGATTTTTCCATGCCCTTAATTCTCGGATCAATTTAATGGGAAAACAGGTTTTTGTCAAAAAAAATATACCCGGTAAAAAAACGACCTCTTGTGTTAATACCCAATAATTTTTTGTACAATTATTACTTAAATGCAATTATCGCTGTAAGTTTGTTCATATTGGTCCAAATTTTCAAAATCTTGCCATTTCATTGGTTCATATAGTTCGTGAAAGCACACGTTTAGGGGGGAAAATGCTGATCTAAATATATGAATGATGCCTGGACACCAAGAAATTGACACAAAGAAGCTGCATACTCTTGCATAAGTATCATTTTTCCATAATTTGATATATTTACAACGTCGGCGTCGCCATACAATGAAAAAGATTCTTTGCTATAAACTAAATCGCTCAACTGTAAGCTGGGAGAATGGAAAAAGTAGATTTAAGCCTACCTCTATCGAAAAGTGGAAATAAATATTTTTTCAAATAACACTCATCCCCTTCTTTTGTTTCTATCTAATGTTTCTTTGATTTGAGTAACCATTTTTAAATAAAATTGAAAGAACTGAATGCGTGAAATGAAAAACTTCTTTTGTAGTACATTTGCAAGTATTTTAAAAATTATATAAACAAAAAAATTATAAAAAAAAATAGAAATCAGCAAAATAAACCTAAATAACACAACATAAAGTCGATATTTTTTACTTGAAGAAGTATTTTAAAGTATAAAACAAATCAATACCTTAAATTTTTTTTTATTTGATTTTTTGTCTGCCTTTTCAGTTTTAATAAAAAATTGTTACTCAAATTAAAAAAATTACACTAGTTCCAAAAAAATTATAAGCGTGCCAGCAAAAAGAGTTACCCTGTGTCTACCCCTAAATCAGTTACTTAGAAGACATGTTTACAAAATATTTTTAGTTCAGACCGTTGGCTTTCAGCATACGCACAATATTGGAAAAAAACATTGCAGTTTATAGGGTGGTACAGTACAGGGTGATCATTTATATTTTTACACCACCCTCCCCTCCTTAACTTTGTTATTTTTGGAAAAAGAAAAAAAGTGTAAAGATAAAAATTTTAGTTATTTTTACGTAGATTTAAGATACGATATCAGAAAAACAATTGAGTAACGTCAAAAAAAAGTTATAATACAAACTTGTGCTTTTTGTTTGATAACATGGTGTGTGTTTTGCGGAATATAAAAGAGCATGAAAATAGCTTTTCGAAAATATGTAATACTCTATATTTATCTTTTGCGGTTTTTGAACTATTTACTTTTTCATACAGCGTTTTACTATACAAAAAACACAAGTTTGTATTATAAGTGTTTTTAGCATTCCTCAATTGTTTTTTTGATATCGTATTTAAAATCTGCGCAAAAATAACTAAAACGTCTGTCTTTACACTTTTTTTCTTTTTCCAAAAATAACAATGTTAAGGGGGCTGTAAAAATATAAATGATCACCCTGTACCCGCAATTTTGGATAGATGTAAATTTTGCTTACTTTGTGAAATATTTAAATTGGGCCGTTTTACAGCTGCAATTATCAAGGTTTATATCTATAAAACCTACAAGGGCTTCCCAACTGCAATAAGGAAGAACCAATAAACTAACCACACAAAGGACAATTATTGTTAAGAGAATATATCAACAATTTTTACTATTATTAGATTCAAGTGCCAATAATTAAAACGTTTTGAAATCAGTTTGTTTCATCATCAGGGCACTGCAGAAATTTGTAATGGCCATAGAGAAAAAATTGTCTGTATAAAAATAAATACACTTAATAATTATTTATGAATAAAAAGATTAGGTAAAGTTTTTATTCGTTAATAGATTTATTTATGTATATTTCATTAAATAAGGAAGTAGATGATAATAAACGAATACTTATTAACTGTAGACATATAAATAATATTTAATTAAATTATTTCAGAGTCCAGATGAAGAAATAAATATATTTCGAAACGTCGATAATATTAAAAATCAATAGATATTTGTTCAAAGCTATATTAAGATCGTGGCAATTCAAATCTGTTTCTAATTGAAACGTTGCAATTAAAAAAATCTACTACACATATTCAATGTCCAAAAACACCACCCTTGCCAACTTCACTTATTTTAGCTTCTTCGCCAAGAATTAAAATTGATTTTGTTGCGATTCAAGAAAATTTTAAATTTTAAAATCTGCCTAAAAGTGCCTTCCTTCGCGTTAAGAATATTTTTTTTTAAATACGGATCATCCCCGTTGTTGGAAATATTCAATTTTAGGGTTTCTTTTATTCGGGACTTACCTGGGCCTGCAAGGGTATGTTGAGCCACTAAAACAACTGCAAGGGCCAAGCCCCACCGAAATGGACCTCTTCGACCCATTGTCGCACAGCAACTAACATTTAATTACAACAACATTTCTTATATACCGTGTCCCCTAGACCCCGGCCACTGACTGATAAGGGTATTGCTGACTTTGCGTTCAACAATTTGTGTTAAGACTCGGGGAAAAATGGCCGTATATTTCGAGGAGCCCGTCGCGACGCGAAAAGAAAAACGGCGCACCGAGATGAAAATAAGGCTGCGTCCTTTTTTAGGCCGCAAATATATTGGCTTTGTCGCTCACCCAGCGGTTCGAGAGAGGATAGCAAGCAAGCCGAAATGATTTTTGAATGTTTTAAGAAAACGCAGGGCCGTGCTAGGTGGGAATTGGGGCCCGGTATGTACCCCGCACGTTTTCGGATCACATATTTGCCCTCATAGACTGATTGGCGAAGTCAATTTGGATTTTCTGCATATTTTGCCAGTGTTGTTAAAAAAAAATTTAACAGTAAAATTTTCTGCGGCAAAATAAACAGCTGAAAGATTTTGTACATTTTTTGTCAGGCCGGACCTGGATTTTCTTTGTTGTTAGTGTCTTAGTTGATTCGCCAAGTTATGTAGAATACGTGTGCCAAATGTGAAAAAAATATAGAGGTTGGTTTGTTATTCATCTAGCAAGAAAGAAATAGGTAAAATTGATAAAACACCCTGTATCTCGGTTATAAAAGGCGACAGACCCATTAAGTATGGGATATTTGGAACCACGTCGGTGACCCTTATCCACAGTTAACGTATGTCCCTCTCCCAATAAATCACCCCGTATATACAGGGTGTTCCAGTTTTTTGTAGCAGGACTTTAACAGTCGATAGACATTTGAGAATTATTAAAAAAAGGTCATAGGTTGAGAAATGCTTAGTTTTCGAGATACAGGGTGTTAAAGTTTGAAAATAAATATGGATTTTTATTTATATTTCCAGAATGCTAAGAAGTATCGAATCCAAACTTGCCAATTCTTTACATACAATTTAGAGGCCTATTTTGGAATAACAAACTACTACTTTACTTAACCATGGGCGTAGATATATGGATTTACTAAGGTTATTTTTTACAAAAAAGTAGTACGCCACTGGTATTTTCCCATGTTTCCAGTTTAATTCAATAAAGCAAGAAAAAACAAAAATTTAATGTCTCTTGGCACTTTTTGATATGACAAGCCGTTGTTCAGAAAATTTACATTTAATCTTTTGATGCACGCCTCTGCATTTTACACAAACATGACGTCGCTCAGAATTTCACCAAATTTGATGGTCTCTTAAAAAAAAAGAATGAAACATTTAAAATATTTAAGTAAAAGTTTATTATCATGTAAATCAAAATTTTTATAACACAAATGTATTAAAACGCAACGGTCGAACTAAAATAAATTATTAGAAACACAAACACAAAAGCTAGCAACATGTAAAAGTGTCTTACTTCATTACAAGCATCATTAGCGATGTTTCATTCTTACTTTTTAAAAGACTTTTCGTGCCATCAAATTTGGTGAAATTCTGAGCGACTTCAAGTTTAAGTCTAAAATTCGCCCAAAGGCGTGCATCAAAAGATTAAATGTAAATTTTCTGAACAACGGCTTGTCATATCAAAAAGTGCCAAGAGACATTAAATTTTTGTTTTTTCTTGCTTTATTAAATTAAACTAGAAATATGGGAAAATATCAGTGGCGTACTACTTTTATGTAAAAAAGAGCCTTAGTAAATCTATATATCTACGCCCATGGTTAAGTAAAGTAGTAGTTTGTTATTCTAAAATAGGCCTCTAAATTGTATGTAAAGAATTGGTAAATTTGGATTCGATACTCCTTAGCAATCTGGAAATATAAATATAAATCCATATTTATTTTCAAACTTTAACACCCTGTATCTCGACAACACGACAACTAAGCATTTCTCAACCTATGTTTATATGAACTTTTTTTAATAATTTTCAAATGTCTATCGGCTGTTAAAGTCTTGTTACAAAAAACTGGAACACCCTGTATAACACAGCTCTGACGTTTCGAAAATATTTTCTGATCATCTTCAGACGATTCGCCAGTTTGCACGAAACGCCAGATTATTTATTTGTTTTTCGACGTTTCTAACATACTTTCAGATCATTTTTCTAATACTATCTAACGTTGCGGAAAACGCAATTATTGGCCTAATTGAATGAACTACTCATTTGACAGATTTGATACCCTCGGACTTTATGGAACTACCTCAGATCCAGAGCGTTCACTACCCGAGAAGAGTTTCAATTCAGTACGATTCATCATCAGGTTGTGATTCGTGAATTCAATTCGTTCAACAATTAATTACGAGAAGACTTTCAGACTACTCTCAGTGTTCGGCAGTCGGGTTTCAAAATTGGCATACAATTATCGGCGCGTCCTTTATCATCCATTGTCTCCGTGCCTGGTCAATACAGTTTTATAACTTGATTAGATATTTTTAGCCCATTAATAATTACTGTTTATAAATATTTAGGTGTTATCGTCGGATCCATAAAACTTATGAATAGAATTTATCTACTGTCCACAAGATTATCGGTCTTGAATTGGTGGACGAGGGATAAGTTCGTCGAACCTTATAGGATAGGTTTGCTAATTGATCGTTTTGTACACGTTGGAGCGATATCGTTTGCCACCACGAACATCAAAGTTACGAAAATCATTTTTCGTATCTTATAAATTTCTTGATAGTAAAAATAAAAATAAACCATAATGTGGGGCATTGTTGATTTCAGAATATAATGAAGTTCTAGAATTTGATATCGGAAAATCAGGACCGTATTTAAAAAAAATGGTGGTTGCACGAAGATGAAACGTTGATTAAAAAAATTGGTAACGTACTCGTTTAAGTTCGTTAAAAGTTGCTACAAAAAAGTTTTGTTAGATTCGCTCTAACTTTACTATTAACAGCAGAAAAAAATAGAATGGAAAATTCGCTATTTTCAAAATAACTATTTTCCAATTCATTGGTCCCATGTTTAAAATAAAAATTTTAAGTTAAATTTCAAGTAGGCCTTGGAAACAAAATGTTCATAAATCTTATTACACTAAATATATTTTGACAGTTGTAACAATTAGGTTATACTTTACTTTCTCGTATTACTAAACTAATATAACAAAAACAAAAAGTAAAACAAACATGAATTTTTCGAGCTAATTGAATTGAGTTGAACTTTACAAAAGGTAATAAATGTTAACAAAAGTTGCGTACGGAGTCCTAAGACCATATTCTAATGTTATACGCCTCAATACGTTCTTGAGCCCGAACCCGGGCTCAACAGTGTAATTTTGGGCTTCACAATGACCGTTTATATATTGTACGGGCTCAACAAGAAGAATAATTAATTTGTGCACGAATCAAAACGAAAACAGTGAACTGTTTGAACTTTATTAAATCAAGAATTTGGATCAAATAGTAGTTTATTCCACAAACATATAAAGGCCTATGTTATTCACGAGGGTGAAAGTTTACGGCACGAGCCGAAGGCGAGTGTCGTAAATCACCCGAGTGAATAATTGTGAATAATAGCGAGTAGAATTTTATCCACGTCTATTAAATATTTTTAACCAAATCTTTTACTGAAGAAATTTATAAGTACTATTTATTTTTAACATTTTTTATGATCAGGCCGTTATGTGTCAAAAGAACGGCCTGTCATAAATTAAATTTGCAATTAATTTCGTGATTTGACTCACATGTCATGGCCACTTCAATGAAATTTTTAACAAATATGCGATACGTTGTCATGGAAACTTTGTTCATTATTCACTGCAGTGAATAATGAAATCATTATTCACTGCAGGAAATAATGGATAGCATTGTGCTTGAGAAATATATACATAATGCATACATTATTTAGTAGTCGTGGATAAACAATATTTGTTAAAACGTTTTCATTTGTTTCTATTCTAACAAAATATTACCCCAGATTGCTAATATCTTCAAAAGTAGTCAAAATAAACATCATGTATGGGGGATCATTTTTCTCCCTATTGTCGTCACTGTTTTGTTAAGTCACTGTCCCACAGTGGCTTCATATTTAACAGTGGCGACAATACGTAGCTAAGTACCGCCCAAAATAAATCATGTGTGGGGGATCGTCAGAAAGCACTTGTAGTTCTCTATTTGATTATGAAATAATATACAGGGTGTTTCATTTAAAATAAGAAAGTTATTGATGTTTTTAAATTTACATTTACAATTATGAACGCCCGGTAGACGAGAGCTTAAATTCTAATACATTATTTGAGAGTTCGTATTTAGCTTAATCAGCTGCCACAGTAAAAAGTTTAAAATAATTTTTTATTTGAAAAATATGGCATTTCTCTTTAGGTTCTACATCTGTCAAAATTTCGACAAAATTCAGAATGTTTCAGAAACCGCTCAAAAGAAGTACATGTTATAATAGTTCATTGGAAAGCTCTTGACATTCTCTAATCAAATTTAGAATAATATATAGGGTGTTCCGTTTAACTTAACAAAGTTGGTTACTGCCCAGCCTAAATGCAACACCCTATACAACTAGAAATATTTTTGAAATATGCAGCGTAGCCTTTAGCAGTCCCTTATCGTTACTTTCCGTCTTCAATGTATCAGTTATGTAATTAAACTTGCGAAAATATAGATAACGTCTAATTAAACTTAGAAATGGCGATAAGGGAGCGATGAGTTATTGCCCGTAGCTTAAATCTGTTTTTGGTTCAAATCAAACGTAGAGTATTTTCGGATATAGATGACAAGCCAAATTTGTACATGACCTTTGGCGTTCAAGTCCACTACAGAAAAAGTAGATAGGTACAGAGTATTTAAATTGAGTGGTAACGCAGGGTGGATTTTTTTCAAAAAGTTCTGCGAAACATCATTTTTTTAAATTTCATTAGATACACAGAGCTCTAGTTGAAAATATAAAAATAATTTTAGCTAATTATACGAGATTTTAATTAATTTTGTTCTTTGAAAAATGTTTTGGAGAAAATTTTGTGTTTGTTACTGATAAACTCTGGCAGTACTAGAAGCGAGTAATTTTTTTTCGTTTATATTGAAGCAAACCAAGTAGGCAGGTGTCAAAATATGAGGGAAACCCGAAACCCACCCCCTGCACAGGTTGTAAAATAAGGTATGGTTTTAAATAAATAAGAGCTGGGAATTTTTTCTCTGTAATATTTAATTGGTTTCCAAAGATCTAAAATTGTACCCGGTGTAACCATAGTTCTGGCATTTGGGATCGACTTTTAATATCTATTTGTCTACTTTACATAAGAACTTGTATATCAGCTTCGGAATTGAAAACAAATATATTATTAATTGATAATTGTGGAACTTTTCATAACCCTGGGGCTTTGTTGACAAATTTAAATCACTGTTTACTCATGCTGATAATAAAATATTTTCTCAGAAAAATACGGTTAGATTCAGCTCCTACAATTTAACAAACATAATTTAATTTGTACAAAACGGATTAGTTTCACGTAGGCGGAAAGCACCTTATATCGAAAAGCAGCACGTTAAGAAGTTACCAATAATACCAATATACTCACAGCCTATTTATTTAATTGTTCTAAGGAGAACAGACACACACTTAATATCCAACTTTTTTTTCTGCAACAAATTGTGTTTAGCCTGTAACCGAAACTGGGCTAAATTCTATAAAAACTACAAAAATCAGTGTTTAATTTATCATTGTCTACTACTATAAATCTTCTGCATATACAAATCACAGCGTCGTTTTTTACGAGGGCATGAGGTCAGGACTCTGCGATATGCGGTTATTGCCAAGGACCCAGGTCGACGAAGAGAACTTTACATGAAATACTTTTTTTACGAAGGCGTAGAGGGTCATTAATAATTTTCGCAAGTTACATCCAAAATTCACACTGATTGTTGCAATTTTAACTAAACGATTGTAACTTCGAATTTACAATTGTAACTTCGAACTTACAATTGTAACTTCGAACTTACAATAATTGTAACTTCGACCTACAATTGTAACTTCGATCTACAATTATAACTTCGACCTACAATTGTAACTTCGAACTTACAATTGTAACTTTGAACCTACAATTGTAACTTCAACCTACAATTATAACTTCGAACCTACAATTTTATTGTAACTTCGACCTAATTTCAGGTCGAATGAGGGAGCGTTCGGGCCATACATTTTTCAAGAAAAATCCGTAAAGTGGGATTCTTTAATGTCTCTTAAGGAATGTCGGTAGCAAATAATGCTTTTGTGCGGCCATAAAAGAGACTAGGATTCTCAACATTATAAGAAGCATGGCCAGTCATGTGTCTTCTTATGTTCAATGGTGCGGATGAATTAACAATTCTTCCTTAAACTTCCAGAATAGATCATTTTATCGGTAAACGCATGCTTTAAGTCACGACCATGGTGTAAGACAATTAGGTGATGAAACGCCTCAATTAGAATGTCTCCAAACTGTTAACGCAAGAGACGCGAAATCGTAAGACAAAGAGAGAGAGTGGGTGGCCGCGAGGGCCGCGCGGGCTAAGCCCCGCATCGTCCCTAGTTAATTTCCACTTCATTTTACCAGGTCGAAAAATATACCATTCGATGGAGAAAAATATGTAGAACGCGATTGTTGAAAAATTATGTGTCTAAATTGTCGGCTACTGTGCAAAAAGAAATAAAAACCATAAATGAAATTGGACGCCGGCACGTTTAACTCGAAACGCTGCTAAAACCGTTCGAGTTATGAAAAAAATTAACATAAACAATTTTATAGAGAACTAAAAAGTCAGTGGTGGCATTAGTCTATCTTTAATAGTTTTGGTGTGAGGGCGCCTCAAATTCGCGCGCTGATCTTTTGTTAAATTAAACTTATCGTTTTCCAGCGCACAACTTTCAGCCACCCTCACGCCCACGGTGTAAGAATTGTCTTACACCGTGCTCACGCCTAAAATATTTAAGATAGACATATGTCGTCACTGACTTTTTAGTACGCCACATCCCCGTTCCCTGCCGTGTTATCTATCCGAGGCTCCTAGCAGAGCGTGGCTCAGACTTTTTCCTCAGAAAAATGCTAAAATGACTGGAGATCATGATTTTATACCCAATGTACAGAAGCCTTGTTCGTCTCGTGTGTGTGCTGTTGACTGTCAAATTTCGAAGACTTCTCGATTAAAGAATCATGCAAATTGTTTAATAATGCTCTAATTTTCCAATTGTCGGTCCCTTATTCTTGCAGCCCGTTATATCCTGTGCCGTTTTCATGATACGACCTCATTATCGGATCAAAATTTCAATACAGTTGACCAATTAAAAGCGTAGCATTATCTCCGCATATAAGCGAGCAAAACATTTCTTATAACGAAACTTAACCTAATTGCAGATAAGTAGGCCAAGTTTTATCAGTTCCCAATAAAATGAGGCGCATACATAAATAAAATGTAGTGCAACAGCTTGATATGCATATTTTTTGCATTCGCCAAATTTTTTCGCGTAGGGTTCACGCGTTTATCTGTCTACTAGACGAAGTAATTGCGATGTGAGATAATCCTGTAGAGAGAGGTTTAGTAGAGGATGCTGAGCAGTTTTGTTTAAAATTATAAAGGCAGATTCGAAAACCATTCGCCACCATGTAAATTACGGACAAAGGATTCAGGTACTTTCTATAACAGACAGACTGACAGACGGAATTTCGTGCATTCGATTAGAAATCGATACAATCCAATAAAATTATTTTCCTTGATTCCACCGTATTTACGTGAAAAAAAAAACCGCCGCTACTCGTGAGTTGAAATAATTGGCAGCGTCAGAACACATGTGACTCATTTGCACATGGAATGCTGGTAAAATAAATAATTTTTGGGCAATGTTTATAACTCTATTTTATTATTCTTAACAAAAAAATCCTAATAACAGTTGATAAATCACGCACAGTTTACTTAACCCATTCTTAATGCCTGACTATTTGTTTTTTCTTCTAATATTTCAATATATTATCTTAATAGTATGTAGTAAATGAAAAAATCAGAAAGTTTTAAACAAACCGCTGCCTGTATAATATACTGCGTGCCGCGAATATTGCGACACGTGTTTAGGTTCACGTCAAAATACTCGGTTAACTGCGTATTGTCGCCACTGTTAAATAACAAGTCACTGTGGAACAGTGACCTTACAAAACAGTGACGACAATAGGAAGCTGAATTTTGATTGCTTAATGTAAATTATTTAGGTTCACAAACTATAATAATTTAATATGTGTTTATATAATAGTATCAATACCTAGTATAATCTGATATTTTCAACAAAAACACCTTGACTTACGCGTAAATGAATTGGAAAATGACGGATTAGCGTATTGTCGTCACTGTTAAAAACTAAGCCACTGTGAAACAGTGACCTAACAAAACAGTGGCGACAATAAGGAGCAACATTTTGAATGCTCTATTTCGCATTCGCGGATTTTACGAAAGATTAAATATTAAGCCACTATGGAACAGTGACCTAATAAAGCAATGGCGGCAATATAGAGGAAAATTCTGATTGGTCTATTTCGCATTTGCTGTCTTTATGAAAGCTCGTATTATTGTGAAGTTTAGTGTTTAGAAATATTTACTTAATAAAATATCGATTTTAATTGGGAATACGTTACTTAGGTACCTAACATAACACAAAATAATTTGACGTGTGCACTTGTAATAGTACCAATAATCAATAATATAACCGCAAGCTCCTTGACATACGTCGTAAATGAATTGTAAGTGAGGGATGGGCGGTACTTAGCTGCGCATTGTCGCCACTGTCAAATATTAAGCCACTGTGGGACAGTGACTTAACAAAACAGTGACGACAATAGGGAGCAAAATTCTGATTGGCCTATTTTGCATTTGCGGCCGTTGTGAAAGTTCGTTATATTTCGAAATTAGCGTTTAGAAATATTCACTTGATGAAATATCGATTTTAATTGAGAATACGTCACTTAGGCACCTAATATCAATTATTTAGGTACACAAAATGTAATAATTTAACGTATGCACTTATAATAGTGCCAAAGATATTACCGAAAACTTTGACGTACTTCGAAAATGAATTGTAAAACTCGTTGTAAAATGATGGATGAACGGTATTTAGCGACGTATTGTCACCACTGTTAAATATTAAGCCACTGTGGAAATTGTGGAATACTGACCTAACAAAACAGTGACGACAATAGGGAGCAAAATTCTGATTGGTCTATTTCGCATTTGCGGACTTTATCTAAGCCGTTTTATTTTTTGTTTAGCCTTTGGAAATATCGATTTTAATTGAGAATACGTCACTTGGGTGCCTAATATAAATTATTTAGGTACGCAAAATATAATAATTTAACGTATGCATTTAAAATATTACCAATGATATAACCGAACACGTTGACGTACGTCGTAAGTGAATTGTATAATGACGTATGGGCGGCACTTAACTGCGTATTGTTGCCACTGTTAAACATTAAGCCACTGTGGAACAGTGACCTAACAAAACAGTGACGACAATAGGGAGCAATGTTCTGATTGGTCTATTTCGCATTTGCTGTTTTTACGAAAACTTGCTTTATTGTGAAGTTAGTGTTTAGAGATATTCACTTAATAAAATATCAGTTTTAATTGAGAATACATTACTTTGGTACCTATTCTGCGTATTGTCGCCACTGTCAAATATTAAGCCACAGTGGAACAGTGACCTAACAAAACAGTGACGACAATAGGCAGCAAAATTCTGATTGGTCTATTTCGCATTTGCGGCCCTTATGAAAGCTCGTATCACTTTGAGGTTAACGTTTAGAAATATTTAATCAATAAAATAACGATATTAATTGAGAATACGTTACTTAGGTACCTAAAATAAATTAGGTACATAAAATACAATAATTTGGCATGTTCACTTATTATAGTACCAATAATTACTGCGTTCGGTTTTAAAAATCCAGAGGCGAGCGAGCAGATACAGATTTATCACACGTGATCACCGAGGCAAATGAGCCTAATTTAATTACCGAACGGATACCAAGGAGGAACATAAAACATAACCCCATAAATTATTATTTTATTTTGGTGTATCACTCAGAAAAAACAATGCAGTTTATTTAATCTATGTGTTCTGTTATGTTGTACTCAAGAAACCTAGAGAACAGACTTTTTGGTTGTACTTAGATAGTGTCTAATACACAGATCACAGAAGAACCCTAAAAAATCTGTTTGCTCGACGTCTTGAAGCCGAGCTAAACGAGGTAGCGCTGACCGCTCGTATTTATGCTTACCGAACGCAGAGCAGATCTAAAAGAGCATGCAATGTCTATTACCGAACGGCAAATGAGGTAAACGAGCAAAGCGAGCTATCAGATATGTAAAAACCGAACGCAGTAAATATAACCAAGCATCTTGACGTATGTCGTAAATTAATTGTAAAATGACTGATAGGCGGTACTTCGCTGCGTATTGTCGCCACTGTTGAAAATTAAGTCACTGTGGAATAGTGACGTAACAAAACAGTGGCGACACTAAGGGGCAACATTTTAAATGCTCTATTACGGATGGGCGGCACTTGTTTGCGTATTGTCGCCACTGTTGAATATTAAGCCACAGTGGAACAGTGACCTAACAAAACAGTGGCGACAATAAGGAGCAACATTTTAATTACTGTATTAATATAACGTAAAATAACGGATGGGCGGTACTTCGCTGCGTATTGTCGCCACTGTTAAAGTCACTGTGGAACAGTGACCTAACAAAGCAGTGACGACAATAGGGTGCAAAATTTGCGGCCTCTATAAAGGTTCGTTTAAATTGGAGGTTATCATTTAGAGATATATCCTACTCCTGCAAACTTTATTCTCCTTATTTTATGAAAGATATACCGCAAATATACAAGAAGATCTCTTAGTTAGCGACTTATTGCAGCAACTACTTTGGAGTATGAACCTCAAAACATCGGGGGTTTATGTTATGGTTTATCAATAATAACAATTAATTTACATTGTGAGTGGCCAACATGATGACTTGTAAATATCGAGATAAAAGGGTAATTGACTTGGGACCCCGGATTTGTCGTTTGGCTAGGTTAGCACACATCTGTTTGGCCAGTAGCATGGAAATGTACAAAACCTAGTTATCGCTACTTTCTACAAAATCATTTTGTGTGTAACAAATAGTAAACAGAATAATTTAGCGATAGACAATTTAAAAACAGCGATAATATTCCTAAACTTTGCTACTATGCAATCACTCTAAACTCCAAGTGGTGTAACTTAAATTGTCTAGAGTCTAGATGGTTTCACGAACATCTGTCGTTTGTTTTCTTACAATAATCATGGCCTGTTTCACCAAAGCACACGTGTATCTTCGGCACGGCAGAGGAGCGCCAGTGGTTTACAGCGAAATTAAATTTTGTTTATACACTTTTTCTCCGCAGATATTTTTACGCCCCTAAATCATCTGAAGATGACAGCTGCTGTCACCAGGAGCTTTGGTGTAAATTTAAAAATTCTTCTCGCGAACGGTGGCCCAGATACTTGGCTCCGATTCCACATTGTTTGCAGGGTACTAAATGTTTAGCAGTAATAAAGAAACTGCAATGTTGCATATTTTTGGCGGTAATTTTTATTGAGTATTTTTCCAAAGCTTACGTTTACAGCAATAGTATTCCTATTATTAAGTGTATTAAACTTGGCCCGCTTTTCCGAAATTTACTCATATTTTTATGACCCCAAATAATTAATCTGTTTTTAGTTTTCCAGCACCGTAACCCATGTATCAATTTTTCTGCTGCCGACGCCGTTTCAAATTTGAAAAAACCAGCGTGAGTATTAATAGTAGATGTTGGAATTCGAAAGATGCCTTGCAATACAATAGAATTGGGTATGACACTATTTAAACTATGGACACTTTGCCCACTTGTGTTGCTAACACGGCCATGCAAAACTATTTAAAAAAAATCACCCTGTACAACAAAAAATCTAATCGAGCTTAAATATCCCAGTGTTGATAAAGGCAAAGTGCATTGCGTGGAAATCCTTAATCGAGATATAAACAATTCGATTTATGTTTGACCTTAGGAACATTTGTGTTGGTGAATCACATTATAATAATTGTTATATGATTTACAAGACAAACATTTGTTTTGTCCGGCGGAATTCAAATAATTGTTCTCGGTATCTGGAAGAGGGCAAATATTAGAAGCAATTTTATCGTGTCGCATTGCCCGGCCTGTGGGAACCGATATATTTATTGCCCATGGAAAATGCAACGCCCAGTAATTATTTAAATATTCTGTGACTGTCATAACGTAAAATAAATTAAAATATTTTCTCTGGAAATCTACTTCCTGAGTGCTAGAGCCTTTGATGTATGTGGGTACTGTTTCTGAGGCAGTTGGCAACCTTTTCTTGGCCTCCACTGTACCATTGAGATTAATTGTCATTATCGCAGAAGTACGCTTAACGTTTTATTAAAAAAGTGATTCCGGTTAACTTATTGCGAGGCACACTTTCAAAAATTAAGTAACTTATCGATTTACACAAAAACTCCTGACGTCAGGAAAAAATAATCAATGCAGTTTTATATGTTACAGATTATTTTATCTCATAACTTTGGGTAGTTAATTAGGCGTATGATTTAATTAATGAGCTGTCAACTAGAGCGTAATTAGAACATTTGCAAATATAACAATTTTAGATTTGTGTATTTTATCAACCGGAAAAGTTATTTTGTGTAACCTTGTTGCTCGAAGGAAGCAGCTTATATTTTAGCTTTAGCGGTTTTATATATTCAGATTCGCATTACAAAGTCGCAGCTGCGTCGACTTGCAACGGTAATTATTCTTTTCTATGCACAGGACAGGGATACAAAGGATGTATTAGAATTTAAAATTTCGTCTACAGAGTGTTCATAATTTCGCAAATGTGAATTTAAAAACACTCTGTATATTATTTCATAATCAAATAGAGAATTACAAGTGCCTTCTGACGATCCCCCACACATGATCTATTTTGGGCGGTACTTAGCTACGTATTGTCGCCACTGTTAAATATTAAGCCACTCTGGGACAGTGATTTAACAAAGCAGTGACGACAATAGGGAGCAAAATTCTGATTGTTCCATTTCGCATTTGCGACTGTTATGTAGGTTCGTTTTATTTTGAAATTATCGTTTAGAAATATTCACTCGATAAAACATCGATTTTAATTGAGAATACGTTACTTAGGTACCTAATATCAATTATTTAGGTACACAAAATGTAATAATTTAACGTACGCACTTATAATAGTGCCAAAGATATAACCGAAAACCTTGACGTACTTCGAAAATGAATTGTAAAATGACGGATGAACGGTATTTAGCTGCGTATTGTCGCCACTGTTAAATATTAAGCCACTGTGGGACAGTGACCTAACAAAACAATGACGACAATAGGGAGCAAAATTCTGATTGGTATTGTCGCCACTGTTAAATATTAAGCCACTGTGGGACAGTGACTTAACAAAGCAGTGACGACAATAGGGAGCAAAATTCTGATTGGTCTATTTCGCATTTGCGACCGTTGTGAAGGTTCGTCTTATTTTAAAATTATCGTTAAGAAATATTCACTCGATGAAATACCGATTTTAATTGAGAATACGTTACTTAGGTACCTAATATCAATTATTTAGGTACACAAAATGTAATAATTTAACGTACGCACTTATAATAGTGCCAAAGATATAACCGAAAACCTTGACGTACTTCGAAAATGAATTGTAAAATGACGGATGAACGGTATTTAGCGGCGTATTGTCGCCACTGTTAAATATTAAGCCACTGTGGGACAGTGACCTAACTTAACAATGACGACAATAGGGAGCAAAATTCTGATTGGTATTGTCGCCACTGTTAAATATTAAGCCACTGTGGGACAGTGACTTAACGAAGCAGTGACGACAATAGGGAGCAAAATTCTGATTGGTCTATTTCGCATTTGCGACCGTTATGAAGGTTCGTTTTATTTTGAAATTATCGTTTAGAAATATTCACTCGATAGAATATTGATTTTAATTGAGAATACGTTACTTAGGTACCTAATATCAATTATTTAGGTACACAAAATGTAATAATTTAACGTACGCACTTATAATAGTGCCAAAGATATAACCGAAAACCTTGACGTACTTCGAAAATGAATTGTAAAATGACGGATGAACGGTATTTAGCTGCGTATTGTCGCCACTGTTAAATATTAAGCCACTGTGGAACAGTGACCAAACAAAACAGTGACGACAATAGGGAGCAAAATTCTGATTGGTATTGTCGCCACTGTTAAATATTAAGCCACTGTGGGACAGTGACTTAACAAAGCAGTGACGACAATAGGGAGCAAAATTCTGATTGTTCCATGTCGCATTTGCGACTGTTATGTAGGTTCGTTTTATTTTAATATTATCGTTTAGAAATATTCACTCGATAGAATATCGATTTTAATTGAGAATACGTTACTTAGGTACCTAATAGGCATTTACGATAATTGGAGCGCTACATACCGCAATGTATCAGAGCGTTCGATAATAAGAACATATCTACCGAACCGCGTTCGGTAAATGTATCGAATGTATTCGCTACATCTACCCGATCCAAAATTTATGGATCGACTACATCGGTTGGTAAATGCGGTATAACCTTAAAATATGATTAAAAAAACTTAATTTTTGACATTTTGTGAGTATTTGAGAAAAATGAAATCCATCACTGACGAAAATAATGAAGTAATTTTAGATGAGGACGGAAACATTTATGTATATGTATAATGAATTAAGTAAGTAAATAGGTATATCTAAATATGCAATACATATAAATGTTTTTTTACTTTCCATTTTGACATGGCTCACATGGCGAGCAGTATGGACTTATGAATAAGCATAAAATAAAAAAGTAATTCAATTTTCAATTATTTATTAATTAGTCAAGTGATGCTTTAGGTTACATTTGAAATTTTGCGTTCGGTAATTCTTAGCTCGGTAGATGTATTGACATAAAACAGCTGATTACCGCAATGTACCAGGATACATTACCCGCTCCAATTATCGTAAATGCCTAATATCAATTATTTAGGTACACAAAATGTAATAATTTAACGTACGCACTTATAATAGTGCCAAAGATATAACCGAAAACCTTGACGTACTTCGAAAATGAATTGTAAAATGACGGATGAACGGTATTTAGCTGCGTATTGTCGCCACTGTTAAATATTAAGCCACTGTGGAACAGTGACCAAACAAAACAGTGACGACAATAGGGAGCAAAATTCTGATTGGTATTGTCGCCACTGTTAAATATTAAGCCACTGTGGGACAGTGACTTAACAAAGCAGTGACGACAATAGGGAGCAAAATTCTGATTGTTCCATGTCGCATTTGCGACTGTTATGTAGGTTCGTTTTATTTTAATATTATCGTTTAGAAATATTCACTCGATAGAATATCGATTTTAATTGAGAATACGTTACTTAGGTACCTAATAGGCATTTACGATAATTGGAGCGCTACATACCGCAATGTATCAGAGCGTTCGATAATAAGAACATATCTACCGAACCGCGTTCGGTAAATGTATCGAATGTATTCGCTACATCTACCCGATCCAAAATTTATGGATCGACTACATCGGTTGGTAAATGCGGTATAACCTTAAAATATGATTAAAAAAACTTAATTTTTGACATTTTGTGAGTATTTGAGAAAAATGAAATCCATCACTGACGAAAATAATGAAGTAATTTTAGATGAGGACGGAAACATTTATGTATATGTATAATGAATTAAGTAAGTAAATAGGTATATCTAAATATGCAATACATATAAATGTTTTTTTACTTTCCATTTTGACATGGCTCACATGGCGAGCAGTATGGACTTATGAATAAGCATAAAATAAAAAAGTAATTCAATTTTCAATTATTTATTAATTAGTCAAGTGATGCTTTAGGTTACATTTGAAATTTTGCGTTCGGTAATTCTTAGCTCGGTAGATGTATTGACATAAAACAGCTGATTACCGCAATGTACCAGGATACATTACCCGCTCCAATTATCGTAAATGCCTAATATCAATTATTTAGGTACACAAAATGTAATAATTTAACGTACGCACTTATAATAGTGCCAAAGATATAACCGAAAACCTTGACGTACTTCGAAAATGAATTGTAAAATGACGGATGAACGGTATTTAGCTGCGTATTGTCGCCACTGTTAAATATTAAGCCACTGTGGAACAGTGACCAAACAAAACAGTGACGACAATAGGGAGCAAAATTCTGATTGGTATTGTCGCCACTGTTAAATATTAAGCCACTGTGGGACAGTGACTTAACAAAGCAGTGACGACAATAGGGAGCAAAATTCTGATTGTTCCATGTCGCATTTGCGACTGTTATGTAGGTTCGTTTTATTTTAATATTATCGTTTAGAAATATTCACTCGATAGAATATCGATTTTAATTGAGAATACGTTACTTAGGTACCTAATAGGCATTTACGATAATTGGAGCGCTACATACCGCAATGTATCAGAGCGTTCGATAATAAGAACATATCTACCGAACCGCGTTCGGTAAATGTATCGAATGTATTCGCTACATCTACCCGATCCAAAATTTATGGATCGACTACATCGGTTGGTAAATGCGGTATAACCTTAAAATATGATTTAAAAAACTTAATTTTTGACATTTTGTGAGTATTTGAGAAAAATGAAATCCATCACTGACGAAAATAATGAAGTAATTTTAGATGAGGACGGAAACATTTATGTATATGTATAATGAATTAAGTAAGTAAATAGGTATATCTAAATATGCAATACATATAAATGTTTTTTTACTTTCCATTTTGACATGGCTCACATGGCGAGCAGTATGGACTTATGAATAAGCATAAAATAAAAAAATAATTCAATTTTCAATTATTTATTAATTAGTCAAGTGATGCTTTAGGTTACATTTGAAATTTTGCGTTCGGTAATTCTTAGCTCGGTAGATGTATTGACATAAAACAGCTGATTACCGCAATGTACCAGGATACATTACCCGCTCCAATTATCGTAAATGCCTAATATCAATTATTTAGGTACACAAAATGTAATAATTTAACGTACGCACTTATAATAGTGCCAAAGATATAACCGAAAACCTTGACGTACTTCGAAAATGAATTGTAAAATGACGGATGAACGGTATTTAGCTGCGTATTGTCGCCACTGTTAAATATTAAGCCACTGTGGAACAGTGACCTAACAAAACAGTGACGACAATAGGGAGCAAAATTCTGATTGGTATTGTCGCCACTGTTAAATATTAAGCCACTGTGGCCACTGTGGGACAGTGACTTAACAATGCAGTGACGACAATAGGGAGCAAAATTCTGATTGGTCTATTTCGCATTTGCGACCGTTACGAAGGTTCGTTTTATTTTGAAATTATCGTTTAGGAATATTCACTCGATAGAATATCGATTTTAATTGAGAATACGTTACTTAGGTATCTAATATCAATTATTTATGTACACAAAATGTAATAATTTAACGTACGCACTTATAATAGTGCCAAAGATATTACCGAAAACCTTGACGTACTTCGAAAATGAATTGTAAAATGACGGATGAACGGTATTTAGCTGCGTATTGTCGCCACTGTTAAATATTAAGCCACTGTGGAACAGTGACCTAACTTAACAGTGACGACAATAGGGAGCAAAATTCTGATTGGTATTGTCGCCACTGTTAAATATTAAGCCACTGTTGGACAGTGACTTAACAAAGCAGTGGCGACAATAGGGAGCAAAATTCTGATTGTTCCATTTCGCATTTGCGACTGTTATGTAGGATCGTTTTATTTTGAAATTATCGTTTAGAAATATTCATTCGATAAAATATCGATTTTAATTGAGAATACGGTACTTAGGTACCTAATATCAATTATTTAAGTACACAAAATGTAATAATTTAACGTACGCACTTAATAGTGCCAAAGATATAACCGAAAACCTTGACGTACTTCGAAAATGAATTGTAAAATGACTGATGAACGATATTTAGCTGCGTATTATCGCCACTGTTAAATATTAAGCCACTGTGGAACAGAGTGCCCTAACAAAACAGTGACGACAATAGGGAGCAAAATTCTGATTGGTATTGTCGCCACTGTTAAATATTAAGCCACTGTGGGACAGTGACTTAACAAAGCAGTGACGACAATAGGGAGCAAAATTCTGATTGGTCTATTTCGCATTGAGTTTGAGCTTGAATAAACCACATAAGTGATAAAAAGGAACTTTAATGCCGAGGTGCATATGACATTTTTTTTTAAATCCAAAAACTATGAAATTAAGTTTAATTAACTCTATTTTTTAAATAATTTTTCAGTGACATTAAGAAATGTCATAATTATTTAAAATTTTAAGTGACATTAGGAAATGTCATAATTACTTTTAAATGTCAAGTCGGAATAATTTTTTATAAGAAAACCATTATTTTTAGCAATTATAATAGTGATAATACAATTCTGAATTTAAAGAACTGTATTTATTTACCTTTTGTTACAACACAATTATTATCACAAGCAATAAAAAATTAATGTGCACGATAATCTGTCACCTCGGCCAACTACAAAAATCGTGCAATAATGGATTACTTTAATGACTATTTCTATCACTTTAATGACGATTTTGAGGTACTTTAATGCCGATTTAAAATTTAACGTATGCATTTAAAATAGTACCAATAATATAACCTTGATGTACGTCGTAAATGAAATGTAAAACGACGGATGGGTGGTACTTGGCTGCGTATTGTCGTCACTGTTAAATATTAAGTCACTGTGGAACAGTGTGATCTTAACAATACAGTGACGACTATAGGGAGCAAAATTTTCGGCCTCTATGAAAGCAGGTTTCAATTGGAGGTTATCATTTAGAAATATATCCTGTTCCTGCAAACTCTTTTCCCCTTATTTTATAAAAGAAATACCGCAGGTAAACAAGACGATCCCCCACACGCATGATTTATTTTGAGTAGTTTTGAAGATATTAGCAATTTAAAATATTTTGACATGCCTTAAATTAATTGTAAAATGACGGTTGGGTGGTATTTAGCTGCGTATTGTCGCCACAGGTAAGTATTAAGTCACTGCGGAACAGTGACCTAACAAAACAGTGACGACAATAGGAAGCAAAATTCTGATTGGTCTATTTCGCATTTGCGGCCTTTATGAAAGCTCGGTTTATTGTGAAGTTAGTATTTAGAAATATTCACTTAATAAAATATCGAGTTTAATTGACAATACATTATTTTGGTACCTAATACAGGGTGAATACCAATAACTCATTTTAATTTTAAGAGGGGTTTCTGTTGATATTTATAACACAAAAGAGCCAGAAGGCTCTAGAAGAGCCTTGTGCGGGAGGGGGCTACACATTTAAAGACAAGGGACACACATCCAATATCCGTGTATAATGGAAAAATCCCTCTCACAGTATTTTCCATTGCCACGACCGGGATTCGAACCCGGGACTTTTGGGTGAGAGGCAGGTACGCTACCATCTCGACCATCAGTCATGTCCATATATAACCAAACACCTTGACGTACGTCGTAAATGAATTGTAAAATGACGGATAGGTGGCACTTAGCTGCGTATTGTCGCCACTGTGAAATATTAAGCCACAGTGGAACAGTGACCTAACAAAACAGTGGCGACAATAAGGAGCAACATTTTGATTACCCGATGGGGGACTTTATCGCATCGTTGACTCACCCTGTATATGGCGTCCGCGGCGTGGCAAGCTGATATTTGAAATGTTTCAGACTATTTACACTATGACGACATTTATTATCCACTTAAATAGTAATTAAACCCTAAACGCTTCCTCAATTCGATTTTATGTCGTGTTATATATTTATATAATTATATAATTTTAACAAGCTTATTATACAGTCGATGTTTAAACTTTTCAATGTATAATTTTCTTTTTCTGTTATTTGTCGAAACGGTTTGGAATTAAAAAAAAATTTCCGTTCTCGAATTTTTTCGAATATATTGTGTAAAAGAATACAAAATAGATCTTTGTCACTCACTAAAAATATTTATAGCAGACTTGATGTATAATAAACTAAGCTTCGAAAGATAGCTAAAATAATTATATTCTGATTTCTGACTATACGAATATCTGAAAAACAAAAATTATTCATCCTTATTATAAATTTATTTTAAGGTATCATAAAAACATGTTCTTTATCGAAATAAACATGATAACTTGTGCAGAGTTCAATAAACAAAATAAGTAAATAACTTTACAGATATCCTCAGAATAAAAAGGAAAAATAGTTGCGGAATAAAAAAATTATCTACATATCGAAATATGTATAACATTATTTTAGAAATACAACGGGAATAATTAAGAACTATGCTCTAAGTGTTTCTGGGTTCAAATCCGGACCAGGCCAAGCCCATGAACTTGCTCCTCAAAAAGTGTGAATTCCAGGCGTCTGCGATGTGTGCACGTTACATATTCCTACCCCCTCAACAATGTGGAGGTGTAAAAGCATTTTTCGGTTTCAACGCAGAATATAGATCGTTAACGTGCATCTCACCGCAAACGCGTGAAATTAATAATTTTATCATCTTCGTCACAATCAGTCCTATTCATATACTACATTTTATTGGCTCGGTTGTGATACAATGCAAGTGCGTAACATTTTGAAAATTCGAAGAATAATATGTATAACAATTTTATTACAACAATTAATTTTTTATCCTACATCCTACATCAGCCTATTATACAGTAGGGCGCATAAAGAAATACAAATTATCCACGTGGTGCTAATATTATTCAATTCGGCCGACTCATTATTCTGCGGTCTCACCAGGCCGTCCCGACTGAAATCTCTGCCGAAAATACCGAAAGTCAGCAGCCTGTTTTGAGGTTTGCCTAGTGCGTGGGTCCTCCTCACGCCGCCGTCTACTTCTTCCTTGCTCCAGACGGAAAACTGGGGCGAAATCGGTCTGATCGAAGCCAGCAGGGAATTCGGGAATTGTATCCTGTTTTCGTCCTTGGTGAAGTTGGCAGCCACGCTGATGTTATCGAAGGTTATCGGCCAGACCACTTCTGAATAGTTGGAAAATCTATAGAACAGATAACGATTTAGTATTTTATCTTACTGTTAAAAATTTTGAAAATATAATTTTGGCGCCCAACGTGGGGCATTATTCCTGACACAGAAAAACCTATAATCTACCCAGCATAGGTGATTCAGGTATCAGCTAGTAGGTACAAAAGCCACCAATTGATATTCCTGTGAATAAAAATAAAATGCTAAGGCAGATAATGATCACAAACGAATTCGATCGCAGCCAGCAGGAGCGACGTTGATGTAGCGATGGAGTGGCAGCAAAAGCATTACTATACCATCAATAAACGCGGCGGTGGAAACTGTTGCCGAATCTCACCTTTGGCCACACGTAGCTATGGATGCATTCAAACAAGCTATCACTCCGCACGATTCTATTCCTCCGTCCCTCACTCCAGAAAACGATCTGACCCCATTGAAGGCCACCAAATGATAAGTGTACCAGTTTGCACCTGCAATACTGCTGATGTTCGGGTCTACAGTTATCCGGATGTTGAACTGGCAACAAATCCTGATGGCATCCCCATTGCAAACTTGTTCAGTGATCGTTGTTGCGTTGGTTGTGTTCAAAACGATGGAGCTGAAATCTGGAAAGAGTACTAGAATATAGTGGAACCAAGTTGCAAATCCATAAAACTTAAATTGATCAAATTATTGGGTTCAGACCCCAACATGTATTGTTTCGACCCAAATTTATATTGAGACATAGTGTATATATATATCTGCGCGAACTAATCTTGTTGACTAATTAACCTTTGTTTCAAAATGCGACTCGATATTTTCACATAGATTTGGTAAACAACATGATAAAGTCGCATGGATAGGATAATCTCAATCCAAGCAGGGGGCATTGGTGATATCTAACGCGGCTTTAGATATCTCCATGGCAACAAAACCTAATACCTTATTGTCGCTTGACCCAATATACACGTCTGGCCACTCCATTGTTTCGGATACAGTTCAGAAAGTTGCACACATCTCCCCTATCACTTTCGAACCGAACCGGTCGACGGTAGCCGCTGCCTCGGACTACCGTGATTGGATGAATAGGATCACGCTTTGGGAACGCACGTGTCTCGTTTTTGATACTTACTAGAAACAGAGGAATCTGTCAATAAATAGAAACTGTCCATCTCTGCGGCAATGGCATCTGTGTCTTCCTCAATTGGTGTGACTACTTTATACGGATTGTTTGCAATGCCTAATCTAGGTACTCTCTTTACAATCACCCTTGAACCACCGAGTCCGCCAATCATTTCATCGTCGAGAGGACCTTCTTTACCTAAAGAGAAAATAATGTATTTAAAAAAAATCAGTATTATTATAAATATGTCGGTAGATGCAAAAAATTGCCATACGGATCTGTCTTAATTCGTACGTCAATAGCATATAGAATTAGGCAACCATATATACACTCGATGGTGTTGCGTGTGCAGAAAATCAGGATGTGTACCTGGTTGCCTATTTTTGGTCACGTGCTTTACAATCATTTGTGAAGGTTATATACGTAAGGTGTTTCTTGTTGAGAATACTGCATTTGTCTCGTAGTTTATTATTACAAATCCTGGAATTTCTTAAGGGCACTAATGAAATGTCAAAAACTCGTAAAGTATATTTTATCGACGCTAGATGCCAGTGAGTGTAACAATGCTTGTAAAATCAGAGGATTACTAGGCCAGCCAGCAGCATTGCCAGATGCAAGAAAAACTCCCTCTTGACAAAAAAATCATAAATTTATTCGATTTATTTGCATAGACAAATATAAAAATTATTACTATTAGTAGTCTCAATTTTTTAGTTGTATATCATAATTATTTGATTTTAAAAATTGATACTAATTAAAATGGTAACTTGTAATTAGAAAGAAAAGGAAATCTTACAAAAACAAAACACAAAAAAGAATTTTTTAGAATGTGTAATGTGGAAACGATAATTGCTCTAACCGATTTGGCAATAGCGCGTTTTATTAGTAAAGAGTTGTAAAGTTAACCTTGAACGCGGAAATTTTACCTGCTTACGACCCGACGTTTTATTCTTTCTATTTGTCCCAACGAATAATTAAATGTGATTTTAGGCATATTTTTGCGTTGCGACTGGAACATGGTTATTAACAACTAATGCTGATTGGTTGAATACAAATTTCCTGTCACGTGATTGGTTATATAAGTAAACTGTTCGCTCAGATAATAACTAGTATGTGTTCAAAGTATCTTATGATGAATCATATTTTATTGAAATTGATTACTTTATGTAGGTAATGGTATTTTTCTATTTTATATTTATGAAGGAGTTATTTACCAACTAGTACGCCGTTGTTTACGTCTATTTTGGCAAATATTAGGCAACCAGGTATACACTTAATTCGTAGTCTTAAGAGAATATGAGGATCAAATTGAAAACTTTCTTACGTTTGAACCAGTGTAATATATCTAAAGCGATTATTATTTAATAATCGGAAAAACCTACCTATAAAAATTCCTGTCCCACCACTACCCACCCTCGGCTGGTTGGCACCGGCCGACAATAAATTCACGTCGTTTTCCACCGCCCACATTTGTTGAACCTGTAAGGCTACAAAAACATACTCTTAGAATATTTTCCACCTGGACCCAGAAGATTGAGGCCTTAAAATTAGCCCCATCCATTGTATGTATTCCGGGCAAGGGGGCAAGCTGCGTAGATATTAATGGATGTTACCTGTCAGATAGGGTAGCTCGGAAAACCACATGGTGGGGAAGAGAATGTTCTTCAGGCCGAGTTCTCTGGTGAGGTTCAGCGTCGGCTCGCCGAACATGATATCGAAACACGTGAAAATCCCAAACGAATCGTTGTTCTTCGTCGTGATGGTCACTAGTTCCGCCTCGGCGGGCGGACTTTTGCCCGCTTCGCCGAATAAGTTCCATTTGCGATACCTGGAAAGTTAGCACACTGGATTAACATAATTTGTCGTTATAAAAATATCACTACCTTCCCGACACGCCTCCACTCTCATTAAACGCCACATCGGAATTGTGGTAAACAATCCCCGTGCTGGGACAATAACCGGTTGCGTTATTTAAGGTACAGTTCACCTTCTCTATGAGGTTGACTACTATGGTCGTATTGTGTTCAATAGCAGCGCAAGAGAAACTCTTGAGGTAATCCTTGTACTTGGTATCGGTTGAGTTGCAAATTATTTCGCTGAAGGGGAGCGGCACTTCAGTGCCCTCGGTTGTGCCGCCCCCTAGGGTAGCTTCGGGGAAGACGATCAGATCCAAATCCTAAAAGAATGTTCGTAATTCGTATGAATAAAGAACCACAAAAGTCCGCTTTATTTGTTTAATTTTTTTAATTTTAAAGAAACTCTAAATTTTCTTCATCTCTCTCTACCCCGAAACTTTGTCGGACTTTCTATCCGATATCTAAACAAAAATTTTCCAAAAAATTCCATGAGGCATCCTCACAAACTATTGTAAACCACGTGACCGCAAAGTTAGGCAACCATATATACACTTAATGATATCACCAAAGTGCGCAGTAAAATCGAAAGTATATCTGGTTGCCTATTTTTGATTACGTGGTTTACGATCATTTATGAACGCTTTGCGTATATAATGCTCCTCATCTTATGAAAATGATAATAATAATAATTCCTAACTAAGGCCGTCGTGGTCGTATTTAAAAGAAATACTGGATGGAACTTAAAAATTCTTTTGTAATTATTAATACTTTTTTACTTACCGTTGTAACGCTTTTAAGTCGGCTGATATATTCGGCAGCGTTCGCATTTAATCTCTCTTCCGCGGTTAAGGAGGAATTAGCCAGCGGCAAGTATTCCACTACTGCAGCGCTATATGTATAAATTATTTCTTCATCCTTGAACAAACAATGGTGTTCATTCAGCGTTAATTATATAAAAATAGTAAACACTCACCGTCGCATTATCTGCACTTTTTACTCCATTCATTAATGCAACCACCAGTGTTAGTGCAACCAGCTTCATTTCGCAGTATTTACTTAGCTGCAACTTGGAAGCGTTATTGAAAGACGAGCAATAAAAAACCGTTATATTATGTTAATTCATTTGTCTATGTTATTGAAACCATAGACATAGCACCACCTCTCTGACTGAAAATTTGTGTGTATACACACGCCGCTGTGGTCTAGGAATATTGATTATGGAACGCGGATATCGTCAATATGGAGATATGAGTGAAGCCCATCGAGTGGACCAACTCCGATCATCTGATTCCTCAGTTTTACCAAAGGCCTGCTCATTCGCCCGATCTCGATTCAATTGAATATGTATGAGAAATGCTTGAAAGAAGAGGCATTAAAAAAATATACAATTCGTTTAAATATTATGAAAAATTTCAATTTAAATCGTTAAAACCTTTATTTAAAAAAAAATTAAAATCTCGCCCTCAATTTACAATTTTCAATTTCCTATATAAAATTTTTACTTTTTCAAATAAATTCATTAGATCATTGCGGTGTGTGTATAATTAAAATAACATCTCACCTATCAGCTGACGAAACATACGATGAGTTCCACGACACAATGTGAACGATATCAAGAAAATAAGCGGTTTTATTAACTGAACTGATAAAGTTAATTCTCTAATTAAGCAAATAAATGACATATTAACAGAAACAAACAAAGCGAACCTTTTCAAATCCTCTTAACAAATTCCAGGTTTATAGTTACTGACAGTGGCGTAATCCGATATGGTTATGGAACGGGGTGCTCGTATCAGGTACCTATACTTTACTCGTCTTGTTCGAGACGTGTTGGAATGTTATGCAAAGCCATGGCATGGCGCTGGTTTCATCAGACAACCACGATGGACAAACGCCGAGCAGATCAACATATTGTTTGATTTATAATTATTTAATGGTATCAAATAATAACGCGCAGGTCGCACTTAATTCTTGCTGGGGATTGGATAACACATATTATTGTCCAGAGTTGGCTTCCGTCTCGTTTCTGAATGCTGTTTACGTGTTAATTGCTGTTATTGGTTCAAAATTAATCGTCAATATTTAGTAACGACTGAAGCCAGCCCTGACCCATTCTCGATCTCTCTCCGACTGGGCGGAGCGCGGCAACTTTGAAGGTTTTTTGTGTGATTTTTCCAACCCACTATATCGCTAAGGAGAAGTATACCTGGTCGCCTATTTTTAATCACGTGATTTACAATTAATTGTAAAGGCACTGTAGAATCTGATGTTAACCCAAATAACAGGACGCCTATGGAAATGGTATGACAAAGAATAAACACAGGTTACATGCAAATATTTATAGTTTAGTCTAAATTAGTATGATTATAAAATGTGGAAAAACATAATATTATGCAAATTTCTATTATATGCAAATCCACATTCAAATACACAGTAATATTAGTCACCAAAAAACAAACAGTTTACTTAACTACACAATCACGATAAAATAAATAAATAGAAATTTAAATAAACTACGCCCCTATGTCCCTTTAATTAGGGTGCGACATCACGTGATTCCTATACATCTCTTAAATTTATTCATTCATTGTGTTCAAGCAATCCCTGCGAAAACCGGTACGCCATTGATAATATTGGATATTTCCGTAATTACTAATTTTAATTTTATCGTACATTAAAAAGGCAGATATAATTGTAATTAATATACGTAAAAATCAGGTGAGTAGGTAGGTATAAAATCATAGATAAGATTTTAAATTGGGAATTTGTTTCAGTTCAACAATAGAATTTTAACGTCCGATAAGGAGCAAAGATTAAAGGTCACCACATTATTGTAAGCAACTAATATTTTTAAATACACCTACAGTTTAATCACTACTTACATATTTTATTATTTAAATATAACAAATTTAATCTCGAAGCTATCATATCAAATTGGCTAATATAAAGCAAAAATGTATACGTTAATAGACAATAAATAATATAATTTATAATGACAATTAGTAATAATTAATTGATTTATTAATAAAATCAAATTAAAAAAAAAGAACAAGGTATTAAAAAAATGATTCATCAAATCTATATTCTGTTAAAAACATTAATTATTTGAAAAATTACACAAATAAATCAAATAATAATATACTCTCCTCAACTTTGTATTTACTTAGTGCGGTCCTGTCGTCAGGTCTTATATTGGGCAGTATGTGAGACTCAATTCACGCAATGTGTATATATGGTTGCATAAATTAAGTAAACCTATTTGTGTTTAAATGTTTGTCAATATAATTTTGTGAGGTTAGACTAGAGTATACAATGGATAATAGTGCCAGTGATTTCTTTAATGTCTATAATTCATCAGAACTGCACGATTTCAATAACGGTCGGTAAGATCTAGAAAACGTTATATCTAAATATTTATTAGTTCTTTTATGCGTTACAGATCCACACTTAAATGTGTACGATAACTCACAACCAACACCTGTAGAATGTGAGCAGTTGGCTCCTAAAGATATAGAACAGCTCCAAGCAAAAACCATCAGTGTACCAGAGGAAAACACTGACTCGCCTTATTATTATTTAAATTTATTTTTAGGCCCGGAAATCATTCAGTGGCTTTTAACGGAAATAAACGAAAACAGTAAAAAAATTAAGAGCAATGCCAACGTGACGGAGGACGAATTGAGGTGCTTTATTGCTATCATTTACCTTTCGGGTTACTTGGAGTTGCCTCGGAGAAGGTTAATGTGGGAACAGTCGCCCGATTGCCACAATAGTTTGGTGTCTAATGCAATAAGAAGAGATAGGTTCGAGTATATTTCAAGTAATTTTTTTGCCTCGGATGAGAAGAATGATATTATTAAAATCAACGAACTTAACGTCAGGGTTAACCATAAGTTGCGCGAATGTTGTCCGTTTGAAAACCAATACAATATAGCCGATATTCCTATTGACGATACTAAATCACTTAGGATATTGTGCGGTACAAACAAAAGTGGGTTTTGCAACTTTTTGAGCACTTTTACATGTGAGACTGATGCTCGAAGTGCTATTATATACTATGCAAAGTGTTTAAAGCAATTGAAAACGTCCGACGCAGTGCTCTTGTTTGATAATAGTTTCTCCGACTTGCAACTTATTCGTGAATTAAAACAAATTAATATCGAAGCCGTCGGTATTGAAAAAGGCGCAAAAGGATGTGTAAATTCAAACTTATCTGGCATAGAAAAATTACAATTTAATGTAAACTTATACAGAAGTGGCCTTAAAAGGTACAAAACGTTTGCTCTGTATTTTACCTTCTTCTTAGATATAATTTTGTACAATGCCTTTTCGTTATATAGAAACAATATCAAACGAGACGCCAAGCAGATGGATATTTTGGGATTTCGTAGAAATATCGTGGTGTATTTTTTGAAGAGGCACGGGAAGCCCATCGTAACCACCAAAGGATCCAAAATAGGCAGAACGAATAAAATGCCTAGGACTTGCGACTCCAGATTCGACGACATCAGGCATTACGTGGTGCCACAGGCGAAACAGACTCGCTGCGGAAAGTGCGGGATGAAAACCACCACCAGGTGCCAGAAGTGCAACATTGGCGTGCACGTTAAGTGTTTTGTGGAGTTTCACACAAGGCCAAAGATAATTAACAAAGTTCTTGAGAAAAAATAGTGCAGTTTGTTACTGGAAATAAATTGGTGCTTGTGAGCGACATTTTTCGTTTGATAATTTTATAACAAACAAAGGATATTATTGGTATTTTGTGACATCTAAAAATGAGTTCATTTTGTACGATATATGAAATAAAAAAGTTATAGTAAAATTGGCATACGTCATGAATTTTCGCAAGTCATCCCTCAGTTTTTTTAAACCCTTAGAACCGCCTATTATGGTGATCTCTTTGATGGCATTTTCGTTAGTTAACTTTGCCCACTTAAAACGAGTTTTATTTTTCGATCGTTGTGCAGCTTACTTTGGGTTTTAGTTAATGTCAACATAAAGAAACACAAACTACACGAAAATGTTTTATTGTACTGATAACTCTATATACAAATGTCTTTACAAGATTATAAACAAATTTATTTTAGCTTATAAATAAATACAGACCTTTACGAAAGGTAATTTATAATACAAAAAGTAATGCAAAAGAAAAAACTATGTTCGACTGGCAATAACCATAATTGTTACGCTAAGTGCTAGGGTGCTTATATATATTTCTTTAATGCAAAGCAAGTTACTAGAAGTGGGTAGTTTCGTTTTAACAGTTTTGCATTGTTTGGTCACTATGCTCTAGAATTTGTTTATATATCCACCAACACTGTGAATCTACAGTGTGATCACAATAATACGTACCGTGTGATGCGTTTCCGCTTTTACGGTAAGCACCAAATTTTATCAAAAATAAATTTTTCAAACGTATAATAAAAACGTTTTTCATCTGATGCCTACTTATTGTGGCCACACCGCATGAAATTTGGAATGTTATTATAATGCTAAACATATCACAGAACATTCTTTACATAAGCATTGCTTCAATGGAATATTAGTAATACTGAGCTACTATTGTCTGTTTATAATATTTAAATCCGCAGGTCCTAAATTCTTTAGACCAACGTTTAAAAAACAATTTAAAATTTAAACTAGTTATATTGTCAATACCTAATTTGGTTTGCAAAACATTTTGCACGATCAGAAAAATTATAATTTTGTATATTCCAGCTCCTCAGTCTTTTCTTCAAGTATTGTCGCTTCCTTTGGCACTACCGTGTCCATTTCTGGAACGTTGTCATATTTACTACACCTATCTTTGTCCTTTTGGTAGTTTTTCAAGTCGTTTAGCAATCCATTTGCGATACCTTTGGGTGTCTGAGTAATATCAGGCTTCGTCTCGTCAAAAACTTCTAAAACGATCCTTAGATAATTAGAAAACTTTTCGTTTGAGTCTATTATCCGTTTCTGATAATTCAACACGTTTGTCCATATGGACACCATGTCGTCCTTTAAAACATTATGATGTGGCTCGTGTTCCATCACTTTGATTATGTGCCTTATAAGGTATATCAGCATGTCCTTCTTTGGGAGGTCTTCCGTCAGCTGGATGATTTTCTGTCTGTTATTTTGTTCCAAACAGGGAGTATTATCTAGAAAAATATGGTACGGTTTACGGTATTTTAATTTTCGAAATTTAATTAATATATAATAATAATAAAATAAATTGTTAACACTATATTTTAATGTCGTCTGTAAACACATTCGTTAAGGGCCGAGTTCTACTTGATTAGGTAAGCAACTGTTATCTCGTGAAAGCAGTATATGTGGTTGCACAATTATGCAATGTCACACGAATTGTCTGTTGGTCAAATATTTGACACCAAAACGTTAAAATATGAAGTCGGGTACGAATCATTAAAAATAAACTCACCACAGAATTTCAGGGTTTGTTCCACAGATTCTTTGGTTGCCAAGGGCTCTGGGAAGTCTCTTAAATATTTCTTCAAGGAGTCCGTTAATTCGTTTGTGTCACATTTATATTTCTCCAACTCGCAGACCTTCTTTTTTGTCATCTTTTTCATAATTTTGCCAATTTTTTCCGTAGAACCAGATTTCTTATATAGACCTTCACTTCTGATGTTCAGTTCTATCAGCTCGACTGCCTTTTTTAGGACCTCATCCACGTTGAGATTCAGATTGCTCGCACCTACGAGAAAAATTAAATTAAATATCGTTGGGCGACTTGTAAGGTGATCGCTGCATACTTTTTTTTTGTGCTTTTGAGTTGTTGCTGTCCAAGCTCCTGATGCTGTCCTTGGAATCCTGGCGTTGGATCGGGTTTTTATTGCTGTCGAAATCCTAAAACAAAATTTCTAATAATCTTTTTATAGGGATGTAAGGAATGAATTATCCCTTTTGCTGTTTCGATTTTTGAATGATTTAATAAACAAATTTATACACTAACCTGTCTCTTTCTGTTAAAATCAAGCTCTTCAGGGTGTTCAATATAAAATGTCAACAGGGCGTCAAAGAGCCGCGTGGCATCCGTGGACTGAGTTACCAAGTCCTTACCGTTAGCGTTTTCTGTGTTATCGGTTATGAATATAACTGTAGGACCCCAACAAACTGACAAATTGTATGTGTCCATTTTGTTCTCGTCCTTATATTTAACCACTTCTGTCAAATGCTTTATCAGGACGTGGAGAGTCTCCGCATTAGCTTTCGGTAGTTTACTTATGATCGACCTTATTTTGTCTCGGTCCTTTTTCGAATACTTCTTATTCGTCTCTGCAATAATGTTTTTTAAGTAATATTCAATATTACAGAAAAGAGCAACACATTTTTATTTTTATACTTACTTATGATGTTCAGCAGGCTCTCACAAATCTCATACGGTATTAGTGGCTCCTTTAGCTCTCTGAAAAACAGCTTCAGGCTCCCCGTCAGCACGTCCACGTCCTTGCAGTACTCGTTCAAAATATTCAACCGGCCCTTGTCCACCTCGAACCGAATCTTCTGGATCGTAGCCAAATTCCCCGATGTCCTGTACAGCCCCAAGCTGGTTATGTTCTCCGGATTCTCGATCAGCTCGATGGCTCTCAAAATGAATTCCGGCACGTTCTTATCCATGCTGTAGATGTTTCTCAGAGTGTTTCCAAAAATCGGTTCGTTCTGATATATGCCCTTTTTCTCCAGGACCTCTCTGCTAGACCGCTTCCCCAACAGCCGCAGGAGGGTTCTCGTTATGGTGGACTTGTTGTCGTTGCCGACGTACCGACTGACGTTCTCGCTCTCGATGAACAGTTTGGCATTCTTTGGCTTGTCGAAGGATACGGTGTAGGTTAGGTTGTGGGAATCTTTCAGCTCCACGTCGTTCTTGTTCAACCGCGCACTTTTCAGGATAACGTTGGATCGTAGTATCTAAAAATGATACAGGGAAATTAGAGCGTTTAAAGCCAACATTGTAGGAAAAGTTATTGTCTTTAGGCATATAAAAAATAATAATAATTAATACTCTTTCTAAATTTTCCCGCTATTGTTGCTTCTATGTCTAAAACTAAATCCCACTGTGAGGAACACTCTGTATTTTGGATGAATAAATACAAAAGTTGACCAGTTCTAGAAAAAATGCACTCGTTACTTACTTCTCTGGAGTTCTCGTGGATTCTGTAGAAATGCCCATTTTGATATTTTATCGTTTCGTTCTTTTTCAGGTTAATAGGCGATCTTTCGTTTGATATTTGTATCTTGGTACACGCTTTTATTTCAAAGTCTCCATTACTGGAAAAGAGATTAATTTAATTATTTAATAATTAATAAGATTTGAAAAAAAATATTGTGAAGTAAATAAGCTGTATATCATTCCGATTGGTTTGTTATGGATTATTTGTTATGTAATCCTTATGTATATACAGGGTGTCCCACTTATCGTGCTCACTGTGGGTATCTTGGAAACAGTGAGATACGAAATAAGTTAAATGAGACCAAATGTAGAGCTTATCAAGGCTTACTGCTATGTGCAAAAATATTTTAGTAGAATCGACTTGTTTTTGTTTCAAAACAAAACGAAACAAAAACGAGTTGATTTTGCTAAAATATTTTTGCACATTAATAGTAAGCCTTGATAAGTTTTACGTTTGGTGTCATTTGGAACACCCTGTATAAATAACAGACAAATTTAAAATATTAAATTTTTTATTTTGTAAGAATTGTTACGTTATACGTGTCCATTAAAAAAAAAAAGAAAAAAATTATAACTGCAACAATTTATTATCCAACAAATGTTAGGAATGTTATGCTAACGCTCGACGTTATCTTCACATCGCACAAGCCAGCTGAAAATTTTGCCCCCAAATTGCTACAACGCCATGCATAGTTCGATGCTGGCGCATTATTGCACTTCTTTATAGTGTATGGAGTACCTACTTGAGTTTTACATACCTGACATTTTTCCTGCCAAAATCAAAATCGGTGGTTTTGGAGTATCTGTACTGGTTGATGTTTTGATGTCTCCTGATTTGCACCTCTTCGTGGACCTCTTCGCTCTCAGGTATTGGGAATTTCGGGTCGTTCAAATGCTCCAACTTTTCGTTCTTAATTTGGTTAAAGGATTTCAGCAGCTCCTGAAAATAAAAAGCTGTGTAAATAAATTTACGTTTTTACATAATTATTCTTGTTGACCCCGTAGTGTATGTACGCCACTGGATGGATGGTGAAATATGATTACCACGGGGAAATTGGACTAATCAGAAGACGTATAACGCCCGACAATACGTAACGTTAGTTCTCACTGAAACGTATCCGTTAAATATTTATTTGCAAAATATGTAGTTATAGTTAATTTATCATTGAAAATACAATAGGCTTCGCGTTTCCCGTGAAAGTTATTAAATTTACAGCAGTACAATCTTGTTTGTAATTTATTTTATCGTTAATTATTTTTTTTACTTTCGCATTCACGTCCTTGGCACAATTACAATTGTCGATTAAGTTTATCACAGTTATTTTACAAACAAGGAACGTTAAGGATCTGATGGAAAAAATGTTTGTTTTGGAAAATATTTTTACACAACCAAACGTGAGTTACATACGTCATAATTCGGTGACCAGTGTATGTTCCGATCTTAGTACTATAGACGCAAAACAATTGCCACTAACTAAACAAAATCAAACCTAAAAAAATGCGATATTTATTTATTTATTTTTGCAGTTTTGGATACTGGATGATGTTTTGCGTATTTATTGGGGGATAATTCGATATCGATCTCTATCAACAAGCTAAAGCAAGCAAACATTTTTTAATAATGTACCCATCTATCTATATAAGTTTATCATACTTTTGTAAATAAAATATAACGAACTTATCACATTTTTATAAAAAGCATATCTTTGCATGATATGTATAGGTATTGTAATTTAATAATAAGTATGGATCTTGTGGACTGTGACTAATCACTATTATCACTATCAATCTACAGATATTAATTACATGACATGACGAATTAAAACCAGATTTAATTGATATCTTTCAAATTCACATCAGCCAGCCTGAGTGTGTTATTATTACGAATTATCTCGCAAATTATTATGTATCTTGCAAATTTTAATTATCGACATGTTGTAAAGATAAATGCTTTTCGGGAAGTACGGCCGATACCAGAAGGATCTTCAAACGGTTCGGTAATCCACCTGGAGGCTATTCAACCAAAGTTACGAATTTAAGCCCGTGATACTAGACATAACGTAGGTACTACAAACAGCAAAGTTATTGAATTAATTAAATGATCATGAAAAACGCCCAAAATCAGAAACCTGTTCGTTAATTTCGGGACACCCTGTATGTTAATAAAATATTGAATTAAATTACAGAATTCATAGTGTCCAAAGCAAGAAATTGAAATTAAAAAAATATATAACTTTAACAACAAAATTTATTCATTTCCTTCTTGAAAATCGATCAAATATTTTTCGAAGTTGCTCAGAATTATTCTTCGTTTCGTTTCGGTTGTTAAGCAAGTTAGTTTCTACTAATAAAATTAACCCATTTCCAAATCATTTATGTATTAGAAAATAGAAATCAATTTTTGGCCGACGCGACATTCGGATTAAAAATGCAAAAGACGGTCCGGAAAACTAGTTACATCCGTTCGTGAGACATTAAAAAAATCGTGAGCGCCTATTTATCTTTAATGTCAAGCGACAGAATAATTCGTGTACCGGTTTTACTAGGTTTCTAATGTTTTATTACCGACGTGTCACATGCTGGGCACAATTAACACGTTTTTATTTGAACAAGTTATATTTTGTAATAGGCTGGAAAAGAGAACAGTTTATTATGATATATGGTATGAGTACGAGTATATTACAAGTACAAGTGTAAATTATGTAACTCGTATTTCTCGCATACGGTTTCATCTAGCACACAGGACTAGTGAGAAGTATGGAAACAAGACGATTTTAGCCGTTATGGGGGCATTTTTTTTTTTTGATTAATTTAGTTTTGACCTCGGCTTTGACTGTAGTCGATATACAGTGTGTCGCACTTAAGAGTGAAACACCCTTATAACTATTTTTATCCGATTTGAACCAAATTTTACTCAATGATAGATCCCATTAGGGTCAACTCATGACCAAAGAAACATTCGCCCACTACTAATGCAAAGCCACCTGCGATACCAAAATAAACGCAAAAAATCAAGAAAACATAATTAGGCATTTTTTTGGAAAATTTTACTAATGAAAGTTGTTCAGAATTGTCTAAAAACCTTAAATCCAAAATCTCATAAAAATTAAAAAATATTGATATTTTGATTTAGTCCGAAAATATAATTTTACAATATTAATTATCATTCGTATTTAGTTGCAGAGTGTTTCTTTAGTTTTTTTTTATAAAAAATAAAATATTACAATACAATAATCCATTAAAATTATATTTTCAGACTTCTGAACAACTTACATTAATAAAATTTTTGATAAAAAAATGCCTAATATGTTTTTTTGATTTTCTCCGTTTATTTTGATATCGTAGGTGGCTTAAGGCTTTGCATTAGTAAGGGGCAAATGACATTTGGGCCATAAGTTGATCCTAATGTGCTCTATCTTTGAGTGAAATTTGGTTTAAATTGGATAAAAATGAAAAAGTTATAAGGGTGTTTCACTCTTAAGTGCGACACACTGTATTTAAGGGTAACAAAAATTGTATACTTGGATGGATAGAAATCCTCAATATGAATAAGTCATAGTCTGTTGTAGTATGCCCTCTCATAGCAGGTTCCTAAGTCGCACACTGTGGTAGTTCAGCAGTCATCCCAGGATGGCGTCGATGGTATGAAAATGAATTAAGACAACTAGAGAATTATGCCAGACGGTGTATCTGCAGGTATATAAAGGACAATACAGTAGAATATTTGACAATTTATCAGCGCACGTATGTCGAAAAATATTCCTATTTTCAAAAGGCGCTGCTTTTGCTATTAGGTCAATGCTTAAATAATTATTATAGAAAATGTCAAACTGAACATCTCGGAGTCAGGGCTTGTGCATACTACCCAGCCAATAGATTACTTATTTCAAGCATCTACAAACACTACATTTCAAAGGTCGCAAGTATAGATCGCCAAAACGTCCACACAGGGATAGTGTTGCACAGAGCAAGTCGTTAATATGATGACCAAATAGAAGTGGCCAAAGGCCAGATCCATGTGGAATACTAGAATTTGCAGAGAAGTATCGGGTAGAGAAAATATTCGGTACCGATAAGCACCATTGAAGGGTTAATTCAGAAGGTCTAGTACTAGCTTTTAATTCACCACTATTGATTAACTTTGCTCGAAAGTCTGCGGAACTCATTTTTTATACCATTTGTTTACACAACTTTAATAGCGGCTTTTTTGTGAAGTTTATTGGGGTAAGTTATCGGTCGAAGTACATTTTTTTGAATTCATAAAAAAAATAAATATCTAGACTATTTAGCACCTATAGAAAACGATATTTTTCCATTGGTAAGCAAAACGTGGCAGTGGCGACATAAACTTAATATCAAAGTTCTTATCAAACGTTATGTAACAGCGTGTGAATAGTGTAAGAATCTAGGCGGGGTGTCCTAGTTCTGAAATAGAACAACCAATATACAAAAGAACTGATAGTGATAAAACGGTGATATTTGCATATAGTCTTCGTACAAGACCATAAATCAATTTATTGTCGTGGTAAAATTAGGTAAAACATACACAGCATGCATTACTTTACACGGAATGTGATTTATTGCGAAAAAGTTGCAGTAAATATTGTAGCAATTAAAAAACGAACAAGAGAAAAATACGCTTTTAGCATTACGGAACTAGTCGAAATTCGCACGTAGGCGGCTGTCTAATAAAATAACTATATCCTGATATGACATGATTTCCATTAGTAATTGAATAGGTGCATAATTCGAAACGGTAGTCGTAGTAAAAGCTGACGATTAAAAATACCCGACACGATCTAAAGGTGAAATGTCAAGCGCCACTTTTGGATCCTGGCCCATTATCATCGATTTCCAGCCAGCCCAGCGGCCAATCCATTATAGAAGTGACTAGCCGCGTACTAATTCACTCTGCCCGACTCTGCAAATAAACAGCACATTCGTAATAATTAGCAATAGTAGATTATGCAATGATAATAATATCTCTGGTCGTTTATTTACTTTTGATTCTGTTTACTCGACGAATAATTAAGCGGATATTTTAGGAACAATGTGGTTTTATATTTGCGCAAAACGGATCCTTGACGGTGGCGATGAGTAAAATTTGGATAAATCGGAAACGTTGTCTAATAGGAATACCTATACTGTTTCAATTTTGCAACGCCAAAAAAACACAAATTTCGACTGAAATTCGGGAAAAATTCAAATTTGGTCTATTGATATGCAGCGATGGTGCATCAGATGGTAATGCGGCATCAAGACGAAGAATTTAAAGTAAAATTGACTATTTTTGATAATTTAGTAAAAAAAATAATGTTTGAAAAAAATCATTCGGACGCACAAATATAATATACAGACATAAAGGCATTTTATATACAGGGTGTTCCAGTTTTTTGTAGCAGGACTTTAACAGTCGATAGACATTTAAAAATTGTTAAAAAAAGTTCATATAAACATAGGTTGAAAAAATGCTTAGTTTTCGAGATACAGGGTGTTAAAGTTTGAAAATAAATATGGATTTATATTTATATTTCCAGAATGCTAAGAAGCATCGAATCCAAACTTGCCATTTCTTTACATACAATTTAGAGGCCTATTTTAGAAAAACAAACTACTACTTTACTTAACCATGGGCGTAGATATATGGATTTCTAAAGCTCTTTTTTACAAAAAAGTAGTACGCCACTGATATTTTCCCATGTTCCCAGTTTAATTCAATAAATCAAGAAAAAACAAAAATTTAATGTCTCTTGGCACTTTTTGATATGACAAGCCGTTGTTCAGAAAATTTATATTTAATCTTTTGATGCACGCCTTTGGACGAATTTTAGACAAACTCGAAGTCGCTCAGAATTTCACCAAATTTGATGGTACGAAAAGTCTTTTAAAAAGAAAGAATGAAACATCGCTAATGATGCTTGTGATGAAGTAAGACACTTTTACATGTTGCTAGCTTTTGTGTTTGTGTTTCTAATAATTTATTTTAGTTCGACCGTTGCGTTTTAATACATTTGTGTTAAAAAAATTTTGATTTACATGATAATAAACTTTTACAATAAATATTTTAAATGTTTCATTCTTTCTTTTTAAGAGACTTTTCGCACCATCAAATTTGGTGAAATTTTGAGCGACTTCAAGTTTGTCTCAAATTCGTCCAGAGGCGTGCATCAAAAGATTAAATGTAAATTTTCTGAACAACGGCTTGTCATATCAAAAAGTGCCAAGAGACATTAAATTTTTGTTTTTTCTTGCTTTATTGAATTAAACTGGGAACATGGGAAAATATCAGTGGCGTACTACTTTTTTGTAAAAAAGAGCCTTAGTAAATCCATATATCTACGCCCATGGTTAAGTAAAGTAGTAGTTTGTTATTCTAAAATAAGCCTCTAAATTGTATGTAAAGAATTGGTAAGTTTGGATTCGATACTTCTTAGCATTCTGGAAATATAAATATAAATCCATATTTATTTTCAAACTTTAACACCCTCTGTATCTCGAAAACTAAGCATTTCTCAACCTATGTATATATGAACTTTTTTCAATAATTTTTAAATGTCTATCGACTGTTAAAGTCCTGCTACAAAAAACTGGAACACCCTGTATATTTTCAACTTTACAAAACCCTATACGACTGACTCCTGTTTAAAAGAAATAACCACGATTTAAATAGCTATTTGTATCACAAGGGAGGAAAGTGCCACTTTTCCTCCAGTGGGTGAAGAAATTCCACCGAAGGGAGGAAAAAGCACTTTGATCCCGTGTAATACATATGATTTTTTCTCCTACCTGTATAATTAACTTATATATGTAAATAGATCAATTATTTGATTTTATTGAAACTATTTATTGAGTAAAGAAATAAAAACTAATTCTTAAATATATATATCTTAAATACATTATTTTTAGATGTTAGAATTATTAATTATTAGTTATATTTATATTCAATGTGCAATACACTTTCCTCCCTCATATGGGGGAAGAAAATACTTTCCTCCCTGGGGAGGAAAAGTGGCATTTTCCTCCCCCGTATGAGGACTTTCCATTATGGTAGGAGAAAAAATCTATTTACAGTGAATTATTTTGCTAACAAGCCCAAAAAAACATGCTCCATATTTTAATTTCAATAACTCTTTTGTTTTTGAAGATTAAGAAACGAAATATTCCAGGGACAAAGAGGAAGGTTTGGGGTATCTATCATTAGAAACTCGCCTTCCAATTCCTGTAAATAAGGACGCTACTGAATTTTAAGCGTTGGTCAATTTTGAAATGTAAAAAAAAATTGGAAATTTTTGTTTGTAGAAGCAAAGGGACAAGTTTCAGTTTTCTTAATTTTAAGTTTGATTTCTTCATTTTCATAAATAAAGGCGCTAGAGAATTTTAAAGTTGGACATGCGCAGAAGGAATTTTTTTTCTAAAAACAAGTTACCCTACTAACGCTAATAACTTTTTTGTTTTCCAAGATTAACCAACGAAATCGATACGAGAGGAAAGAGGAAGATCTAAGGAATCTTTTTTTTATGAAGTTTGTTTCGCTTTCTTTCGATAATGACGCTATCGAGCATTAAATTTGTAATATTTTTTAATAGTAAATTACATCTTATTTGCAGTCGAACATGAATTTTTTGAAAATAATTATAAGTATTCTTGTTTTTCAATATGGGAGAACGAAAGTAATATGAGAGGAAAGAGGGAGGATCAAAGTGCCTTTTTGCCGAGTTCCATTCCTTCATCTTCATAAATAAAGACGCTGCAGAATACCAAAAATGTACATGCGCAGAAGGCATAAAATTAGCTTTAAAACACGCTCTGAGCTCTCCGTTGACCCTTCGTAACTTATTTATTTTTCATGATTATAAAACAAAACTGGCACAGAAGGGGAGAGGAAGAATCAAGGAACCCTTCCTTTCTTGTATTCCTCTATTCCTCCTCCTTCGTCGCTGCCGAATGTTAAAATTTTGGCATTTTTCAAAAGTGGAAATTTGGAATTTTCAAAAATGCACGCCCTCCGAGACGCCCTCCGTTGAACCTTCGTGATTATTTTGTTTTTTAAGGTTAAAGGACCAAACCGACAAGTCTGGAAAGAGAAAAGATCAAGTTTATTGGAGCTTATTTTTCTATTCCTATAATTAACGACACTACTAATTTATTTTTTTAAATATTCCAGCATTAGAATTGACGAAAATAGAGATGGAGGTATGGATTCTTCTTATCCATTATACCTCATTTTAAATTCGTCTTCCAAGATGTCCAGTCCCATTTCTCTTCGCCATTTTTGAAAAAACAATATTTACTGCTGTCACTAACGATAAAGACAGAAAACGAATTTGTTGGAACCTTGTCAACCTTGTCATATCGTGGGAAAGCAAGCGTGTTTAGAGTATTTTGTATCTAAGGCTTCCACAAATCTGATGATTTATGGACGATCGATTTTCCTGGTTCATTTCCGCGTTGGTCAAGTAAAATTCTTCATGGTTCGACCATCTTGTCTTCGCTTTAGAGGAAACCAATATATGATGGTCGAAACGTAAAGAATTCAAAACAATGAACGCGGAACTGAACCCGGAAACTCTCCTACAAAGCGTTAAAGGTTTAACCGGGTTTAACCCTGGCGTTAAAAAGTTTGTTAAATCATTAAAGATGGTAACGACAATTAATCTCATTTGTCATACTTTCTAGTGACATGTTTACTAATTTTTATCACAATTCTGATTTCATTGTTAAGTTTTTGTACATAATATGCGGGAACGTTTTTAATTATTGCAATTTTTTTTCATAAAATTTCACAAGGGAATTAGGTATTCCTGAACGCTTTTCATACTACCAACGATATACCTATTATCGATCGTGGCGGGATTTAGAAATAAAAATAAAACCTGATGAGACTTTAAATAATGTTTTAGACTTTTTTACCCACCGCAAAACCACCCGAATAACCACCATAATAAACCTGTCCATTTCGCTTACTAATTTATAAAAAAAACTTATGGATTCTGCTCCGAATTATAATTATTTCAACGATCCGCACACGAGGAATGCGCCAAACGAGAGAACCATCAAACAACGCTTATTGTTTTAAAATTTACTGCTTAATTAACAAATAAACAGCCTTTATCAATCGTACAGTCATTTCTAAATAAATAATACCTCCAATTCGATCCTCAGATTATCCGGCAGGCGAGTCTCGAATTCCAACATATCTGTAACATTTTTTCAGTAACACCCCTGCGCCGCCAAAAAAATCACATGACACTTGTTTGTTGTTTCCACTCCCGATGATGTCCAACTTTTTTCACGCACTGTACGCTTGTGATTGTTTATGATTTCCTTAATAATTCCTAGGCTTATTAAACCGGAGCACAACATGCGCATTACGTAGTAATTTCGTAAGCCAAGTGGAGTGTGTAGCACGGGCGCTTGTGGTAACACTCGGTTGGGTGGATGAGAGGGAAGTCGGCTTCGCGCCGGCCAACCAGAACGTTGCGAAACGGACCACGAGTTTGGTTGAAGAGGATGTATAAAAATACGGAAGAGATTTATTAAAAATGTCGTAAAAAATGTCATTTTTGCAGGTTGATTTCTTTGGTATTAAAAATAAAAAATTGACAATCGTGGCCAAAAAAAAGTTGGCACCTGAGCAAACCTTTTTTTTGGCTACAACTGTATCAAGATCTCTAAACATTCTATTTTGTTACGAATTCCTTAACTCTACTGTCCGAGGTTTTCTGTGAGATAACCCAAGCCCTTAATTATAAAATTATATAACTATAAAATGAATTCGGCAAATTCCTGGAAGTTGGAAAATGATTACCTAGGTCTGGAGCGCTGAGTAACAGAAAAACCTGAAATTCCACAAATTTGTTGTTTGAGTTTTAATGACTGAGGCGCCTAGGGCTGTCGTGTAAAAATAAAATTTGATACCATTAAGGCTTCAAATTTGTTCTAAAATGGCCTAGCAAATTCCTGGAGATTGGAAAGAGGTAATTCAGTTACTCTAATGGCCTAAGGAACAAGGAAACCTGAAATTCTGTAACTCTAACTTTGCTGTTCGAGGTCTAATAATTGGGCTTTTTCCATAATCTAAGCCCAAAATTTTCCTTAAAATGGCCCCTACAAATTCCAGGAGACCAAAAAAACGATACGTAGTTACATTGATGGCATAAGAAACAAAGAAACCTGGAACTCCATAATGTTGCCTTTTAGGTTTAGTGACTGGGCTCTTTTGTCATAATCCAAGTCCCCAAACTTGCCTTAAAATGACTTCTGTACGTTTCTGGAGTCTCTGGAGATTAAAAAGAGAGTCCGTGCTAAGTCTGCGACGGTCCAAGGAACAAGGAAACCTGGAACTCTGTAGCTTTGATGTTTGAAGTCTAAGGATTGGGCTTTTTCCATAATCTAAGTCCAAAATTTTCCTTAAAATGACCCCTATACAAATTCCAGGAGACCAAAAAATCCATACGTAGTTATTCTGATGGCATAAGGAACAAAGAAGCCTCGAATTCCATAACGTTGCGTTTCGAGGTAGTGATTGGGCTCTTTTGTCATAATGCGAGTCCACAAATTTGCCTTAAAATGGCTTCCGCACGTTTCTGGAGATTAAAAAAAAAGTTTGTGCTTAATCTGATGGTAAGGAACAAGGAAGCCTGGAATTCTGCAATTTTAGTGTTTGAGGTATAATAATTGGGCTTTTTTCATAATCTAAGTCCAAAATTTTCTTTAAAATGACCCCTTTAAATTCCAGGAGATCGATAAAATTGTACGCAGTTACTCTAATGGCATAAGGAACAGAGAAACTTGGAATTCCATAACGTTGCCTTTGAAGGTATAGTGACTGGGCTCTTTTATCATAATCCAAGTCCTCAAATTTGCCTTAAAATGGCTTCTGTACAGTTCTGGAGATTAAAAAGGGAATTGGTGCTTAGTCTGATTGTCTATACGGAACAAGGAAACTTGGAACTCTGTAACTTTGGCATTGGAAATCTAATGATTGGGCTTTTTCCATAATCTAAGTCCAAAATTTTCTTTAAAATGACGCCTACATATTCCAGGAGACCAAAAAAAACATAAGTAGTTATTCTGATGGCATAAGGAACAAAGAAGCCTGTAATTCCATAACGTTGCGTTTCGAGGCAGTGATTGGGCTCTTTTGTCATAATGCGAGTCCACAAATTTGCCTTAAAATGGCTTCCGCACGTTTCTGGAGATTAAAAAAAAAGTTTGTGCTTAATCTGATGGTAAGGAACAAGAAAGCCTGGAACTCTGCAATTTTAGTGTTTGAGGTATAATAATTGGGCTTTTTTCATAATCTAAGTCCGAAATTTTCCTTAAAATGACCCCTCTAAATTCCAGGAGATCGATAAAATTGTACGCAGTTACTCTAATGGCATAAGGAACAAAGAAACTTGGAATTCCATAACGTTGCCTTTCAAGGTATAGTGACTGGGCTCTTTTATCATAATCCAAGTCCTCAAATTTGCCTTAAAATGGCTTCTGTACAGTTCTGGAGATTAAAAAGGGAATTGGTGCTAGTCTGATTGTCTACGGAACAAGGAAACTTGGAACTCTGTAACTTTGGGGTTGGAAGTCTAATGATTGGGCTTTTTCCATAATCTAAGTCCAAAATTTTCCTTAAAATGACCCCTACATATTCCAGGAGACCAAAAAAAACAGGAGATCGATAAAATTGTACGCAGTTACTCTAATGGCATAAGGAACAGAGAAACTTGGAATTCCATAACGTTGCCTTTCAAGGTATAGTGACTGGGCTCTTTTATCATAATCCAAGTCCTCAAATTTGCCTTAAAATGGCTTCTGTACAGTTCTGGAGGTTAAAAAGGGAATTGGTGCTTGGTCTGATTGTCTACGGAACAAGGAAACCTGGAACTCTGTAACTTTGGCGTTGGAAGTCTAATGATTGGGCTTTTTCCATAATCTAAGTCCAAAATTTTCCTTAAAATGACCCCTACAAATTCCAGAAGATCTAAAAACTAAAAAACGACACGTAGTTACTCTGATGGCATAAGGAACAAACGGAATTCCATAACGTTGCCTTTCGAGGTTGTGATTGGGCTCTTTTATCATAATCCAAGTCCTCAAATTTGCCTTAAAGTGGCTTCTGTACGTTTCTGGAGATTAAAAAGATAGTTCATGCTTAGTCTGGTGGTCTAAGGAACAAGGAAACCTGCAATTCTGTAACGTCGGTGTTCGAGGTCTAATAATTAGACTTTTTCCATGATTTAAGCCCAAAATTTTCCTTAAAATGTTCCCTATGTAGTAACTATGATGGCAAAAGGAATAAATCGGAAAGAGAGTACGTACTTAGTCTGATGGTCTAAGAAACACGGAAAACTGGAATTCTGTAACTTTGCTGTTCGGGATCTAATGATTGGACTTTTCTGTCATAATGTGAGCCCTCAATTTGTCTTAGAATGATTCCTACACATACCTGGAAATCGGAGGAAAGATACGTATTTACGCTCATGCCCCGGGGAATAACTTTGCTGTTCGAGCTTGTGCTATTTTCTCATAATTCAAGCGCCCAAATTTGCCTTAAAACGGCCTCTGCAAATTCCTAGCTGGGATTGGGAAAATGATAATTATTTACTGTGATGTCCTGAAGAATTGAATGCACCATAAAAACTTCGTTTCAGTTTACTGTGAGTCAAAAAAATATTCAACTTTTGCAATTTCCAACCCGAGAAATTACGAAAAAAATCTTTAATGTCATGAGATAGAAATGACGAAAATTAATTTTCAAGACACCGTCGCATTCGCCAAAATTAATCAATCGTTAATGGCGACGCTTTTGATTATTCTCTTTGTTTGTATAGGCCGAGGTTTTCTTTCCGTATGGCATTATCGATTAGTGAGAAATCTAGTTCGTGTAAAATTACATCCCAACTCTCTTATTACTTATTAATATGCATATAAATAGAAAACAAAATTAAATAGATACGAGTTATTAACCACGTTATTAACATATTCATTATTTCCAGTAGGTCGAACAGTGGAAAGTGAAAGATCGTTATCCAGTAGAAAATTGTGTTTAAGAAGCAAGGATGAGAAGTCATCCAAGATATTAAAAATACAACAAATTTAGCCATTTTCTGTTCCTTAAGTTTTCTTAATTTGTGTGAAAAATAATGGTAAAATTAAATGTGATTTAGTAAAGAATTTTCATCTTCTCACCTTCATCGATTTACTTATTATTTTAGATGTGTACCACCAAATGGGCAATCGCAGCTTGAATCAACACAACTGAAACAATGCTCTTGCGCATGAGCTAGTTCAATTCACAACTGATTGGCGATTCGCTGGACCTCCAGTGGGTGAGTATTCAACTGCGCAGGACCGGATTAATATTTTGAAATATTTTCAGAAAAACTTGATCCCCTAAATAGTACACAAACAATTTGCACGTAAATAAAGAAAATGAAAATTGTGTTCTTCGATGCGTTAAAAACAAATTAGTATCACTCCAATTCGTTTATTGATCCACTGACCCGAATTTCATTAAAAACCGTTAATTTTTAAGCTAATCGCCCGTTCTAACAATAAACAGAGACCGGGTGTCGTTGTGCGTTATGCTGATAAGATAACGAGTGCTAGAAGTGCTTTTTGTAGTAGCCATGAAATAATATTCAAAAAACACGTCCAGGTCAAGTTACGCTTATCCGTCGAGTTATTAATGTTATTATGCCGAGGTACTAATTGGTCGTGGGGATTGCGTGGTATGGATTTTTAAAAGAGCTTCTAGCGCCACGGCTGAATTTTAGATGGAAAAATTTTTCCCGTCAAGGACAGTTTTCGATAACTTGATTCACGTCTGTGCTGTAGATAACGATAATTATAATTGCACAACAAAACAATGTTATGTATGTACGCAGTTCATCGATTTATCTTGATTATCTCCTCCATCTTACATACGGTGACAAATTGAACAAATTATCAACGAAATAAAGGTGCACGATTCTATTCGACATTTGATTACTGCGAATTAACATATTGTATACAGGGTGTCCAGAAATTCCGTTGCCAATTTTATATAATCGGTTTAGGAAATAACTGTACTAATGACAGCCATTTAGTGGCTTCCACAGTTTAGGATAAAACTATAACAAGTGCTTTAATTATTATGTATGGCGTGGTCAAGATAAAAGTGTTAGTAATGTTAAGTGACGCAGTGACATGTTGAAAGCCGGAGAAATTTTATCTAAAAAATATGCGTATACCGGGTGGCCACAAAAGTACTACCTACGGAATTCTCAAATTTAAAACTGGAATAGTCACTAAAAGTCAGAATTTGATACAATTGTGCGCAAAATACTACTTCCGGTCTAACCGGAAGTGTCTACAACTTTTTTATTTTAAATAGAACACCCTGTATATTTTCTTTTCATTTCAACAATATGTCACAAGTTATGGAATTTGTTTAAAAACTGGCGGCGTCGAAAATGTGAAACAACTGAAAAACACAAGTCGGTATTTTACTTTTGAATTTGACGCATGGGCGTGCTTTCTGTCAAAAATATGAAGTCGATCCCATTTTTTTACAGCGACCTGTAAAGTCCGCCGATGGCCTTGGCTTTAAATCTGCTTGAACAATACACATTTTACATTCATAATCAGAATAATCATGCTGGACCGTATTTCCTTGCACTAATCAGTCTAGGCCGTGCGAATGTAACTGATAAATTTATCAGGGGGGTGTTGCGTTATCAAGGTACAGTGCTGGTCGTTGCTGAATGCGCGAAATATTATATTGTCGGTGGTAGGTGGTTTATGGGCTCGAAATTGTATCACATTGTATGAAACTGTTTAGACACCATACTTTTCAACATTAGAGAGTTTATAATTATCGCCAATTGCATGTTTAAATAAATAAATAGTGCTCGTTAATTATCAAGGTTAGCGGGACATCGGCGCACGATGGGAAATTCCCTAGGTACACTTTTTTTAAATCCTTTGAGTAATAATGAATCGAGTATGAGGAATCTGCAGAAGCAACATAGAATATATGATTATACAGGGTTACTGAATTTAAGGAAACAAATTTAAGAGAGATATCCTCCTGTCATTTCTTTAAATCACAATAAAATGTTTGATAGTCACTGGAATAATAGAGCAATGGCTGAGGAACGTAGCGTAGTGTAGCGACACCTTGTGACAACTGAAGTAACGTACGTAAAAGGTAGACAGACTAATAACACAGCTAATAACCTAATTTATGACGAAGCTAGACAGAATTTGTTGGCAGCTAGCAGTCTCTCATAAGTGGTTCTCAAACAAATACAATAATTATTCCGATTTTTAACTAGTTTTTTATTCATCAGATATCTACCTATTCAATTAGTTTTAAAACATCAAAAATAACACGCAGTTAAATTTTTTTCCTTAAGTTCAATAACACCCAGTCTTAGGGCCGGTTTTTCAATGTTGAGTTAACTCTAACTAAAGGATAATATCCAAGGAAACAATTATTGTAACAATGGTCTCCTTGGATATTATCCTTTAGTTAGAGTTAACTCAACATTGAAAAACCGGCCCTTAAGGGCTAATGGGACTCGAGGAAGACGTGGTTGGTTTAGAAATTCCACAAATTTGTTGTTCGAGGTAAAGAAGGTGACTGATTTAAAAGCAAGACTATATTTTGTCCAAAAGTATGAGAGTCCGTCGCAACTTCTGCATAAAAATCTTCATGAAAATAGTGAGAGATGGGGCGAGGGAGGGGGAGAAAGAGATATAGGAGAGAAAGAGATCACCACATGTTTCAAAGTTTTTAAATTCAACTCATAAGGACTTGAAAAAATATTTATATTAAAAGAAATATTCAGGTATAGTATAGTCCGTTCCAATCAGCTGCCCCGTAGATAGGCAGTGACGTAACTGCGCAGAAACTGTTCCCACTAGGAGACAACAACCACTGACTTCATTTCATTACCTATTTATTTACCTAGCGTGTAGGCAACCAACAATACATTTGTGCAACGTATTTACGTTTTCGCCTCTTTATTAGAACGGACTCTACCTAGTTATTTTTTTGACGTATCAGTGCCATCATTTGTACTTCTTGCTTGCATAATTATATCTGATATCTGAGTAAGCATTTGAACTATTGCTGATAGAAGTGACAGGAGATTTAAAAAAAATGATTATATTTGCGTTTTCTCTCACTTTCCTATCAACTCCGTCAAAATTTGTTAATAATTTCCGTACGTATGACGTCATATCATTTCAAAAAATGTGTTAAAGTTAAAGTGTTTGCAGGAAATCCTGAATATTTCTTTTGCTCTGTCAAATAGTGTTAACATCCAAAATAAACGTTTCACGAGCCGCCGCTGTTCGTTTTCTCGCCGTGCGTGCTGACGGGAAACCATAATAACGATATCTGGCAAACGCAAGCGAAATGAATTTAAAAGTAAAACTTACTTAAAATTCATGCTGCACACTGACATGTATTTTTTCGGCGCAGTAAGGATGTGCCAGAATATACATAATAATTATGGACTTACATACATATCCGTATTAATTAAAAACAATTTTCAACCGAATAATTATTTCAGTAAAATTTTGTACTGTGTGGATTTTAAAAGTACGGTCTACATCTATAGTCAATTAATTACCTCTGTAGTGTTGAGATCTTGTCGAATGTATTATAGTGTAACAACCCAAAATACAGATATGACTATTGTATGGAAAAAAGTATGAACGCGCCTTAAATAAGAAAAAGTCCAGAGGATTTAGTTCTGGTGGCCTGGGAGGCCATGGTCTATCCTTCTCGAGCAACAAAGTTATGGAATTCCCGAGCGCTTTTTCAGGCGATAACGAAAAGAATCGCCCTTAGCTGGCCGACTCGTTTCATTTCGCTTGACACACAAGCAATAGGTGATAAACGGACTCCTATGTTAAACACTCTAACAAACTGTATATTTTTGCATCAGTTTATATTAAAATCCAGGAGCAAAATTCTTTCTATGACTTGACTTGGTACCTACTTGGTTACTTTTTGATTTCGAATTAGGATTCAAGGACGATTTGGATGGTTTAACGACCGACGCAAGGATTAAAGTGAATACAACCGTAAAACCATAAATATTGCTATCTTCATCAATCAGTATTAAAGTATTAGAGTGTTTCGGAAAATGAGACAAAATTATTTCGAAATTCGTCATCAAAGTGCCAGCGCGGTATTTCTGGAAAATAGGACCGGATATTGTTATCAGGAAAGCCCCTTTATATCTACTTTCTCACTGAGTGAAATTTTAAAGGGTGTGTAATTCTACAAGAAACGTATGGCGTATGGTATGGTTTTAATTTGAAGTAACTTAAAATTTTTCATGTGGCAATGAATCGTATGAGGCGCCGTTTAAGACATTATTAGTATTACAAATATATATAATAATTATTGAAATATATATATTTTTTCATAAAATATATTTATTTTGTTAAAATATTTATAAGTTTTATAAAGTTATATATCTTTGTAAAAAAATATATAGATATTTACGAATATATAAATATATTTTCACAAATATATAATATTATTTCTGCTAACATACCTATAAGTATTTATATAGAAATGAGCTTTTATCGTCGTACGCTAGGTGGCGCCATGCTGAAAATTTAATACGGGCATTTTACCTCAATTTAATCAGCATGGCGCCACCTAGCGTACGACGATAAAAGCTCATTTCTATATAAATATATGTTGGCAGAAATAATATATATTTGTGAAAATAGATTTATATATTCGTAAATATGTATACATATTTTTACAAAGATATTTATATTTATAAAACTTATAAACATTTTAACAAAATAAATATATTTAATGAAAAAATATATATATATGTATTTCAATAATTATCATACAATATTTGTAACACTAATAATGTCTTCAACGGCGCCTCATAAATATAAACCTAACCTAAAAACTTTATTTTATCATATATGGAACGCCCTGTATATTATTTCATATACAATACGAGCACTCTACTTTTATAGCTAGGATGAGCAATTCGAAAAATGTAGCTCAGTGATTGGCTTAATTGAAGCCGTGTTTACACTGAAATATTAATAAAATTTCTGTCCTGTACAGGGTCTGAAACAAAGCGAAAATATATACAGCATAAGTTTAACTGTAACATCTATCACAGATGTTGAATTGTTTTTCTGAGTACAAATTTAAAATCTTCAAAAGAACAAAAAGTTTTAACATTTTTTTGTAGAATTAAAAACAAAGGAGTTAAGGGGTGGTTTCTCGGGTGGTTTAATATAGAGGGTGGTCCGAATTGTACCTTCGATAACTTGGGAATCAATAGAAAATGTGAAATTAATGTGAGTTTTCTTAAAAGTTATATCGAAAACTTAACCGTTTCAGAAATACAATTAAAATTTAACTGTAAAACGATACGTTTTACGGAAAAACTAAAAGTGGGCTTTTTATTCGTAAACTGACTGTAGATTTCAAAAATGGAAAAATAATACAATTTCGACCATTGGCGTACCCTTTTTCTTTAAACAAAGGAATTCACACCCCCATGGTTACGCCTCTGGTTGAAGTAGGAAAATGAAAATAATGATTAAACGTGGTACTTATTCAGGAACATGTACACACAAAATTTCAATAAAAAATTCCATGTGCTTCAGGAGAGTGCTTCAAAAAAAGTGTAACATTTTCTATTGCTTCTTAAATTATCGAAGGTACAATTTGGACCACCCTGTATACATGAACACCGTGTACATTACTAGAAACTATGAGTAGATAATTTTAGTCCTCTGCAACTGGTTTGTTGGGTATTTAAATAATTCATTTTTAAATTTGCCGCCAAAATATTTCTCTGAAAGTTTTCCACTGTGTAAATTTATCTTCCCATAGTCAAACCTACTCATTAAAAAAATATACCATAGCACGCTTGATTTTTATCTCTAATGGTCAGTGGCGGATTTGTGGTTGCGGGGCCCCGCCCATTTTTGAGCCCCCTTTGTTTATGTCGATACGTATTTGTGTTTGTGAATATTCAATTTAAAAGTCACAATTTGATTATTCTTTAATTAAATAACTTTATCATCATAAAATCTGTAAAATGTCAACCAGTGTACTATCGAAATATTATATAAACACGTTCTGTTTCTGGTTTCCCTGTGTACACAATGTCGCTATTTGTTCTGGATTTATCAGAAGTGGAAGTGATATCAACTTTTTAAATAATGACAAATCGGATGTCTAACATTTCATATGAAATATTTAGGAGCAGTATTTCATAACTCAACCATATTTATTCCATTTTCTTTAAATACGAAATATCAAGTGTTTGAATACAAATCTGGTTAGTTCTTATCTTTTTATCGTGAATAAAATATGTACGTTGTTTCTATTTTTAATATTTCAATGAAAATTTAATCAGGCGTCAGACGATCACTTTCACGAGCCATTTATCAACATCCGCGAATAGTGTTTTATCCTTTTCAGGCTTAGAAGTACGCACGACGTTCCCACAAAGGGAATGTATGGCGTGGTAGGCAGGGGCATCGAATGGCCAGCACTATTGCCAGATTTCATTCCGTTGGAAGGATTTAAAAGCAAAGTCTACATAGGTAGATATTCTATCCAACTACAGTTTACGGACAGAAAAACTGGTTGGTATCAACCAGCAAATAGGAAGAAGTTGGGGGGGGGGGGAGGGGGATGATTGAATGGCCAGCTAAATCGCCGGATCTAACCTCGTTCGACAATTTTCTGTGGAGCAACTTAAAAGGCAACGTCTACATAAATAGACCGCTTTAAAGATGTAAATGTGATAATTCAGCAGGAAATTCGTCAGACGAATCTTAATCTCATTGCTACTGTTGAAAGGAAGTTTGTTGGTCGATTACAGCATTTATTTGTTTTATATTGTAGCGGGGGGATTCTCATAATTATTAATTCAAGGTTTTCTCAAAAAATCGGTGCCACTACAGCCACCTTCTTGAAAAAAAAGTGGAAAAACGATTCCTCGATTATCTCATCCTATTTGTTCGACACCAATATTGTAGGGAATACAATTGGCTACAACAACAATTTTTTTCTATTGTTAGTATTTAACGATTTACAGCGGCTAGAAAGGTGAACATTTCTGTTTCACTTACTTTTTTGCGATTATCTCTGTCTCCGTTGCTCTTGCGTACAAATTAGTTATTAGCATATTGAAGATCATAAAATTTCCTACAACTTTTGTTCAAACAATTTTTTTCCACGGTGGATTGTTTAAAAGTTACCACCGCTCAAACTGCGGCGATCACCTTCCTGGCCGCTGTAACCGAGGCTGTAAATCGTAAAGTATTAACAATAGAGACGAATTATTTAAACAAAAGTTGTAGCTTTTTTTATTTCCTACAATATTGGTAATTACAAATTTTCGGATAAATCCAACAGAAGAGGAGTTAATCGAGAAAAACCAGTTTTGTACCATCTTTTGGTGGTCGCAGCCGCCAGACCAGCATAACTAAAAGGGTTTATTTTGAGTAAGTAATTTTAATAGTATTTTCTACTTATCCTAACAGCTATTTTTAAATACTGTGTGCACTTCTTTGTCATATTGCAAAAATTTTGATGACTTATTGGAACAGCAGCGCAGCACGTGTATTTGGTATTTGTAAAAACCTAGTGGTATCACGTGATCTTTGAATGCAACCCTCATTGGCTGGTCAATACTTGAATTTGGGTGTGCCAATGGGCCAAGAGAAATTCTAACGCTTTTTATTTCAAATATTTTGACTGGACTGGGCACGTCGCTTACTAGCTTTTGGGTATGTACCTGATTTTCCAAAATGTCCTGCCTCTCCTCCTGGCAGCTGTACCTGATGTTTTCCTTCCACAGCATGACGTCGTCTGGTATCTCGAAACTGAATCGCTGGAACACCGCGGGCAGTACCTCGAACTCCTCCGTGCTGTCACAGAACTCCACACTAACCCGACAGATATTGCCAAACTTCACTTCCAAGTCACTAATCTTCTTCTCCCTTTGGTTCGCGCAATCCCAGATATTCACGTAGACGGACTCCTCGCTCGCCAAAATTTCCATATCGTCCTCGGCCCGCCTCACGCGAAAATTCTGATCATCGTAGTGATCGTAGTACTCGAAATTGTACCTCAGGTTTTTCAGCCAGCTAACTACACTGTCGTCGCACATTTTACCTCGTTTGACTCACTTATTCAAAGATAATAACATTTTGCCACATCCTTCGCGATAAAGCTCTGATTTTCCGTATTTCATGCAAACAAAACTGATAATGCCGGCGCTCTGGCAGTGTTACAAGAATATTATTTTCTTTGTACGCACAATGTTTGTGTGTTCACTTAATATTTATGTAAACTATTTGTTGTGCTGACTATATTCATTGATAAGCCGAGATGCGACAAGTAGAATCGTTTCCTTTTAAAAGGGTTAGTCATTTGGTTGTAAAATGGAGATGCTTAAAGAGTCAATTGGGTGTAACTCTGTCCAATTTAATTGGGTAATTAGCTGGTACGAGCTCGGAAAGCGAATTAAATTCGAAGCCCACATGTGCCGGACAGTTATAGATAGATTGTTGCAAAATACATGGGAACCGATATAGGATAGTATGTTATGGTAACTTATATGTTTTTATGGTTTTTGCAGCGGGAGAGGAAAATGTGGTTTATTTGATATCATGAACTAATTACGGCCGATGATAAACATTAAAATGTGTCACATAGTGTGGTGGGGCGCCGCAAAGGCAATGTAGAGTTTGTTTCGGCCAGGCGATTGGTCATTGAACAAGCGTCTTCCATATAACTATTTAAAATGGTTAGTAGCCGTGATAATTATAATTAATGATGTTATTAAACATTTTAGGGTCGAGTGGGGCAAAGCGATAGATAATTCCGCGGCGTTGGGGGTGACTGGTGAAAATTATGCACAATGCTGGATATTGTAATGGAAGAACTGTTTTTTTCAGTGTTTTCATTCTTTTTGTTTGTTGACAACCTATCTCTGCGAGGCTTTGGTGTATATAAGTATATATTTTAATATCGAAATTTTTTTGGATTTATTTTAAATATAATAAAAGAGAGAGAGGGATAGGGAGGGAGAGAGAGAGAGAGAGAGAGAGAGAGAGAGAGAGAGAGAGAGAGAGGGGGGGGGGGGGGCGCGAAAATATAGGATTTTCTTCTTTAAATTAAAAATAAATCCAAAAATTATTTTAAAGTGACATTGGTACCTAATTGACGTATTCTCAATTATAATCGATAATTTATCGAGCGAATATTTCAAAACGCTAACCTCAAAATAAAACAAGCTTCCATAAAGGACGCAAATGCGAAATATTCCAATCAGAATTTTCCTCTATATTGCTGTCACTGCTCTATTAGGTCACTGTTCCATAGTGGCTTAATATTTAACCTTTCATAAAGTCCGCAAATGCGAAATAGAATAGAGCATTCAAAATGTTGCTCCTTATTGTCGCCACTGTTTTGTTACGTCACTGTTCCACAGTGACTTTTCAACAGTGGCGACAATACGCAGCGAAGTACCGCCTATCAGTCATTTTACAATTAATTTACGACATACGTAAAAATGCTTGGTATTATTGGTACTATTATAAGTGAACTCGCCAAATTATTGTATTTTGTGTACCTAAATAATGTATTTTAGGTACCTAAGTAACGTCAGACCGCCTAATCGGAATCGTGCGCATGCGCTGGAAACTGGGATTTAAGACGTCACTGAGCGCGGGTATTCAAAATTATTTATAGAGCTAATGCGCACTTCAAACTTTAAAATAAAATACTAATAGACGATAATTCAAGACTTTGTTGCTGTTTTATTCATTAAAACCCCCTATTCACCACAGGTATTAGAATATCACGATTTTAATATAAGGGATGACCCTATTGGAGGGTGTCAAAAATGTAATAAACATTTTTTTTAACTATATCAATAGCATTAAGGCTGCGAATTGAGTGTATATTTGGTTGCCTACTATTTGCCTAAATAGATGTCAACAACGGTGTACTAGTTGGTAAATAACAAAATAACTCCTTTATAAATATAAAACAGAAAAATACCATGTGTCCAGCTTAATAACAAAAGATTGTAGCACCTAACGAAGCAGTATTTTTTTCTTTAAAGTACAAAATTCCCAAAAAAAATTACTGAATTCCTCCTAACCTCCTATTTACGTAATTTGCGAATTCATAATAATTATTACTACATAAAGTATTCAATTTCAATAAAATATTATTCATAAGATACTTATTTGAACACACATAAGTTATTATCTGAATAAAAAATTTAGCAAAAGTTATTTTGTGGAGTGTAGTTTACCGAATAGATTTTACTAATAAATTGATGAATCATTACAATGTTTTGACAAATAGTTCCGAGAGAGGGCGCTATTTTCTACCTATTGAAACTGAGAATTTGTGAATGAAAGAAATAGGCGGCAATTTTAAATTCAATTATACGAAAAAAAACTATACAAGGTTATGTTACATTTTTTGCCAGTCTCCTAGCCAGGTTGATGTAGTAGATATTTAGGTATTTTATCATTCTTGTAATATTCTTAGTTATAAGCATAATTGATTCAGAAAAATTAGAAAATATTTTATTAACTAAAATATTGTAATTATTGTACTACCCAACTACCAAAACCAAAGCCGAATTTTTACGTTTCACCGTGAGCGACTTGTATAACCAATCACGGGACAGGAAATTTGTATTCAACCAATCAGCATTAGTTGTTAATAACCATATGTTCCAGTCGCAACGCAAAAATATGCCTCGAATCACATTTATTTATTCGTTGGGACAAATGGAAAGATAAAACGTCTGGTCGTAAGCAGGTAATATTCCTGCGTTCAAGGTTAACTTTACAACTCTTTACTAATAAAACGCGCTTTTTCCTTCGGGTCATTTAAATTGAAATAAATAGTAACGACGCACGCTCATTGCGCTCGTGCCCTCTGACAGCTATGCAAACTATGTACTTCGGTAATCAATCAGCTGATTGATTTGCATTACTCGTAACAGTATCGATATTATTAATCATAAAAGTGTCAAACACTCAAGATAGATTATTAATTCTAATGGTCCGATCAAGCTAAATTTTAAGATATTTACGTCTGCTAAATACCGCCCCTGTACCGTACCCTAAACTAACGTTCTACGAGAAGGAAGTATATATTTAAAGACAACAGACACACACCCGACATCCGTGTACGGTACAGTTAACTCCGCTGCCACGCCCCCGGGTATCATCGCACCCGGAACATTTCAGTACACTTGCACTAGACCAGCAATTATTATTATAAATATGTAAGCAATAAAAAAGTATTGATAAGCAACTCACATTTGTAGACTTAGAATGCACCTTCATCCTCAACAAATTAGTGATGCCTTCTGTGTCAATATCGTTCAAATCGATAAATTCACCGTTCGGTTGGATCTTCCTGGGCAAGGTCGGCACGGAAATCTCAATCTTCATTTTCTTCCGCTTATTACCCCGAATGTCCTTTTTGTTTACCGCAGCTTTTCTAGATACAAATGAAGTGACCGTCGTCTTTGTGGGTTTAGGTTCACTTGATTTGGGTGCGAGTTGCTGATCAAAACCTGGCCCTGCCGCAACTTCATCGTCCTTCGAAGGCGGCGAAGAAGTTTGAGATGCTACAAGTTCATTATCTCTCTGGGGTTTTGCGGGTGGAGGCGGCAAAGGCGTTCGCAACGCTATAGTTTCATTATCTTTATGAGGTTGTCCGGGTGAAGGCGGCGAAGAAGTTTGAGATGCTACAAGTTCATTATCTCTTTGGGGTTTTGCGGGCGGAGGCGGCAAAGAAGTTCGCAACGCTATAGTTCCGTTACCTTTATGAGGTGGTCCGGGTGAAGGCGGCGAAGAAGTTTGAGGTGCTATAATTTCATTATGTCTCTGGGGTTTTGCGGGTGGAAGCGGCAAAGAAGTTCGCAACGCTATAGTTTCATTATCTTTATGAGGTTGTCCGGGTGAAGGCGGCGAAGAAGTTTGAGATGCTACAAGTTCATTATCTCTTTGGGGTTTTGCGGGCGGAGGCGGCAAAGAAATTCGCAACGCTATAGTTCCGTTACCTTTATGAGGTGGTCCGGGTGAAGGCGGCGAAGAAGTTTGAGATGCTACAAGTTCATTATGTCTCTGGGGTTTTGCGGGTGGAAGCGGCAAAGACGTTCGCAATGCTATAGTTCCTTCATTGCCTTTATGAGGTTGTCCGAGTGAAATCGGCAAAGAAGCTCGCAATGCTATACCTTTATGAGGTTCTCCGGGTGAAGGCTGCGAAGGAGTTTGCGTAGTTACAATTTCACTATCCGTCTGCAAGTTTCTGGGTGAAGGTGGCGAAGATATTTGCAATGCTATAGTTCCATTATCTTCATGAGGTTTTCCGGGTGAAGGCGGCGGAGAAGTTTGAGAAGCTATACTTTCATTATCTTTTGGAGGTTGTCCAGCTGCAGGCGGCAAATAAGTTTCCAATATTATAGTTTCATCATCATTCTGAGGTTTTCCGGGTGAAGATGTTAGCAATGCTTTAACTTCATTATCTCTCCGCGGTGTTTCGGGAGACGGTGGCGAAGACACTTGCGATGCTATACTTTCGTTATCTCCCTGAGGTTGTGGTGGTAAGGGCGGCGTTGCCGCCTTACTGTCTTCCGAATGATTTATGGATGGAAGCGGCGAAGAGGTTTCCTTTGTCATGCCTTCATTATCTTTCGCCGGATTTCTAGGTAAAGACGTTGAAAATTCTCGCGCTGTTTCAATTTCACTAACTTTGGGAAGTTCTATGGGCGAAGAAGGTGAAGAAGTTTGCGTTCCTATATTATCATCTTCTAACGGTTCCATTGGGGAAGACGTTGCTGCAGTTTCATGGTTCTCCAGAGCGATCGTTTGTACCGTTGGTGACAATGTTTCCGTCACTACACTTTCATTATTTTCCACTTCACTATTATCCACATCTTCTTGCGTCACCGCACTGTCATTACTTTCCAGAGCTTCTACAGGTATTGATGGTGAGGAATGCACATTTTCCTTGCTACTGTTTACAGATGTATCCGATAAGTCCTCTACGTTTACTGCGCCCACTTCACATTTATCACTTTTTATCCCATCCGATTCGGTAATTATGGGTATAGTGTCCTCATGTTTGTCACTTTCCTGGTCCTTTATGTTCGACTCGTCGGCCTCTTCTGGCACCCCCAACACTAAAAGCGCCTCTTCTGCTAGATGTACTTTTTTTGTGTGCGTCCAATCATCATATAGTTTTCTTGGACGAAGAGGTGAAGATATCATATTCTTCGTCAGCTTAACCCTGCTCTTATTAGTGTAGTCTAACAAATTATCCATGCTTACCGCTTTCCTCATGGTACTTTTGCCTGCGTAAGTTGCTTTGGTTGAGGATGATATGCTAGTTTCGTCATGTTCTGCATCCTCATCGTACCACACTGACCTGAAGTCCGGATTGTTTTTACGGTTTTTCACTATCTGGACGGATTTTAGCTGTCTAGATAAACTGCCATATTTACTAATAACTCCTCTACGACCTTCATTGTTGTCTAGCTCCTCTTCGGAGCTGTGCAACGATTTCACTCCCGTCACCTCGACAAGGGGATGCTTGGATTTTCCATCTGCAAAGCTCAGAAACCCGGATTGTCCGAAGAAATTCATCTTCCTTTGTTTTTTGTACCGTGCACTGCACGCCGTGTTATCGACTTAATTTTTATTTACTGTCACAATCTACGTGTGATACTCATGATAAGGTAAATCACCAGCTGATAATATTGATATAAAAGCGATATTAGTCAGTATAAATAATTACATTTGCAGAAAAAATTCTAAAATATAAATAACTGTGACTTCTTCCAAAGATATTTTGTTAGTTCAAAACTATTTCTACGAATGTAAATATAGGTTAAAGGTATTATAAAACCTGGTAGTATTTACACGAGATAAAAGGTTTATATTGTTTTTATCTTGCCCGCTTGGTGCACATTTTTAAGTGTATCCGTATCGTGCGTATGATGTCATTTTTTTCAGTTATTAGCGACTTGTCCTTTAAACAAGGTGTAGAATTAAACTTAAAGTAATCGTTATTCTTTTTAGGTGTACCTGGTGAAATAGGGTCTGTTGCTGTCAGGCAGAAGACGCAAGTCGGGAAAAAGATATAAGTGGTGCAGGAGGATGTTGCAATGAAATCTTCGTGAGCCTTCTAGCAGTACTTCTAGTGAGGTAGGTACTAGATACTTCTATCATCCTGTACATTTTTCCAATGTGTCTAATCCTTGGTAAAAAAAAAGTCCGGTGTTTCTCTCGACCAATTTGCCTCGAAGCAGTTGTTTGGACTCGGTAAATAAACGAATGGCGATTTGTATTCAGTTTTTAACGTAACTGTACATAAAATTGGTATAAAAAGTGCAGTCGTTAATTACACGACAATTTATAAATGTAGGTACGAGGGGTCAACCTCGTCTCCCCTTTATTTCCTTTTCAAATTGGTTTTATTATTTCAAACATGGGGGCATCACGCCATAGGGGAATGCATTCCTGAGTTTGAGTCATTTTTTGTATAGGTACTTGTAGATAATGTACTTTAAGAACATCATAACACAATGCATGATGATGTAGGTATTACGTACAAATAATCGATCACATATAAAACACCGGATCACACTCAAATCATGATGGTTGTTAAATTAAAGGAAAAACGTTGACAATTAATGTATGATACTTTTATTGTAATCGTACCTATTGTATAGTTCGTCCAACGCAACCTGGTTAGATTCGACAGATGACAGACAAGAATTTAGTAGCTATTATTTTGTAGTATTGGTAACGCTGCAGATATAATGATGCAAATTATAATTTATCAAACACTAACAATCATTATTCACACAAAACACGATTGCCTTTGCTTTCAGATTGAAATAATCAACATTAACAATTAATAACATTATGTCATCCTAGTATTATTAAACAAATAAACGTACTTTGTCAGCGAGATCAAAAACTGGTTTGTGGCGACATCTCTGTATTCTCACCTCAACCTTATGCAATATCGCAATCTTCATGAGAGAGTAACTTAAACAACTGAAATATCCTAAACAAAAGGTAATTCCTTGTCTAGATAAGCCGCCTTGGAAATTGAATCTTAGATAATGTGTAATTACAGGGAAATTTTATAGATTCGAAGTGTAGATAGCGTATCCGAGACTTTATAGGGACAGTGAAGACAATAGAACCAAAGTCACGCCCAGCCGCCATTATGAGGCTTTATCGGAATTAACATAACCTAAAATTTTTAGTTTTGCAAATTTATTTTCAATTTTCATATCAATTTTTGTTTGGATCCATTATAACATTTAGAAACTCTCTCAGACAGTAGATTTATAAAGTTTCAATATCGTAGATTATTTAAAATAGACGGTTATAATTCCAACCAATAAAAAGCTCTTTGGCTTGGTTTTATTTAGTTGACTATTGAAACACTTGTATTATACTATAATTATTATTATTAATGTAATTTAATGAAAGTCTAGAATATTTTAGTTATGTATTATGCAAAAATGTATTTACTTGACTTAATGAACTAAAAACTAAACCAACTACTTACCTTATATGAATACAATATACAATATAAAATTATTAAATAAGTCTTTAAACAGTTTTCTTCATGATACACCAATCACAAATAGTTTTTATACGTTTAATAAGTCACAATAAATTGTTAAAAATGCACATCAAGTATACTTACACAGTATAATATGACAGCTTAAACAAGTTCAGTATTATTAGCCTCTTAATGGCGGTACAGGGCCAGTTCTCATATTGACTGACACCCAACTTACAGTAATTATTTGATGAAACATAAATCTTTTGTCTTTACAATTTTTAACTTTAACTCATCAAATAGCGCTGTAAGTGGGATGTTAATGTCAATATATGAGGAATAACCTTGCACAGTGCACACTGCACATACCACGTGAATCCTACTACCAATCAAAATGCTGACAACCCTTTGTCGCCCCTGTCCCTAGAAAGTCTCTGTGCTATTGACGACGGCGTTATAGGTTTTATGATCAGATCAGAGACGTCAGAATGTCAAATTTGACTAATTGAGTCAGATTTACATTGATAAATTAAAGTGTACCACATTTAGGTCTGTTCCAACACGAAATCACAAACTAGTCAGAGCCAACCAGCCCTTTCTAAATCGGTCAGCTGATCAAATACCGACTGTTTTCAACCAATCGAATCAGCTTTGACTGGTTTGTGGCTTCTGTTGGAACAAACCTTTTATATACCGCGCACTTGACGTTTTAGCGGTTCCTGAAATTTTACGTAAATACTTGATATTATTTTACTGTTGTATGCCTACGCCTATGTTGTGGGAGGAAACTTTGGGTAGCAATGCTACATCTCTTGTTTATTTATATATCCATGGCTATTCGCGAAAATCACGGAGTGGGCGACATCTATATTTTTTTGGCGTAATCTCAATATGATAGTGAACAACAAACCGCTGTCATTACTGTCACCGTCAGTTGGCGGGTTTCTTAAATTTATCTTGTGATTTAAAAAAATTAAAAGTGCGTTTAAAGTGTTGTTATTATATTGAACTAGTTTATAAACAATATAGCAATGCAATAAATTAAAAACGGTTGACATGATACTTTAATAAAAAAAAGTGTTACTTAAATTAACCTCTAACTTTATCGTAAATGTCAAAACACTGACAGAACTATACTAAATTTTCAGCGCTATCTCGTGATACGTGATTTTCGCGAATAGGCATTTTAGTTGACGTTTGCACCACTGATTGTCAAACTCCAATGCTTGTCACTCGTCAAATATATTATATTTTTATTTTTTCTTATTTTTGAAATGCTTCGATTTCGATTGAAATGATCGTAGAAAAATACATGTATAGCTCAATAGCGAGGTGTGGTTTCCTCAATTGGCTTCACCCGCGGCCGGAAATCATGCACTTCCTCCATGGTTATAATTAAGACACGCGTTCATTGAAAATTAACTCTCAATTTGACTGTTATTAGTTTTTTGCAATTGCAGCCTTTATAATACGGAAAATGGGAATGAAAATGGATGGACTCGCATTATTATGTCGGATGTTATCAGACTCGTTAACATAATAAGGAAATTCATATTATGACGTCATTGTCATTAGTTTGGATTTGAAAGTGTCGTCAGTTCAAATATCCTCTAAAAAACGAGATTACTCTCCAACAACCCTTGCATACGTAATCACGGTCTAGATTGTTTTTTGATTATATTTTAATTTATCTCATGATATTTTAAAGCTTGTGCACACTTTGGTTAAATAAAAACAAAGATGCCAAATCCACAAGTTAATTAGATTAGGTGATAGATGTTATGAAAAGTTACTTACCTCGAAATGTTCCTTGGTTCTTGGCGATATATCCGACAAAGAATAAGATTTTCTATTCTGAGCAATCTGTTGCTGCCTCTTTACTCGCTCCTCTACTTTATTATAATTAAAAGCAAATAATCTTCGCGGTACTTCGATCAAAGATTCACTGGACTTGGTTTTTCTGCGCTCTAGCCGCTCCTTTTGGTCTTTGTACAAAGGGTTTTTCTTTAACTCTTCTATCAAGTTTGTGGATTTAGAGGTTTGTCTTGACAGTCGCGGTATGCGATACTCTATGTTGTCATCAGCTGTTTTGTTGTTATCTACATAGGAATTTTTGCTGAATAATTCTTGTCCTTTTAAATTTCCCGGCACCTTAAGATGTTTCGTTTTATTTGCTTGCTCCCCGTCTTTCTTTTTAACACGAAAACTGAAAGAATGACGTGACAACGACATATTTAGGTCGCATAATCACTGTAACCTAACATGCACCTAACTTGTTTCACTTTAGATAACAAATTCAATTTATAATTGCTTATCTAAACGGATCACCACTAAATTTAGAATAATTTAAACGTACCGCCACTTGCCTGTGGCACGAGGACAGTTGATTGCTTAGCACCACTACCAACATGTAAAAACCAAAACCACCAAATACCAAATAGTTACATTCGACGATAAATAACAAAATAACCATAAAGTAGTTTCAAAATATGTAGCAGTAACCTATTAAACGTTGTTTATTCTAATCTGTAAAATATGATTCATATTTAAGCAATATATCGACGTAATCACCTCATTAAAACACCAGCCACGATTAGCGCGAAGTCAGTCACTAGTAGACATCAAAATGACATAGAGGGTGTTGCCCTGTCCGGTGTTAAATATCTTTAAAAAAAATCTTTATTTATACGTAATTTAAAATAAAAGTGTTTTGAATAGTATGTTTATATAGTACATTTGGTTGTTTTTTAATAGTATTTAGAAGCAAACATTAAAAATGGCGTACTACTACTATAGGACTTTTATGGATAGCTTCTGGAGTGAACACATTTGGCTTCCTCCAAATACTACATGGGTGGATTTAGCTCCAGATGCTAGCACCGAAGTACAACATGGGGACTACAGGCATTTATTTTACCCTTTACCCATGGCCTTTGTAATGTTATTTATAAGATACTGCTTCGAGAAGTAAGTTGGAGGTTATGTTCCATGTTTCGCCAGGTTTATCTGCTTACCTACTTTTTTTAGATATTGGTTTGCTCCCGTAGGAATCTCAATAGGAATAAAAAACACTAGACCCAAAAAGGCTCCAGATAATCCAGTTTTAGAGAAGGCGTATGTTCTATCAAAAAGGTGGAAGCATAAGCAGGTTAGTAACAATTGTTTTGTAGTTAAAAAATGGAAACGGTTAATTTGTGGTTTATTGTGATTGTAGATACAAGGGCTGGCCAAGCAGCTGGATATGACGGAAAGGCAGGTGGAAAGGTGGCTTAGGCTACGTAAAGGACAGAATAAACCTTCGACGCTAACAAAATTTTGTGAAAACTCATGGCGTTGCTTATATTATACGTTTAGTTTTATTTACGGTATAACAATACTCTGGGATAAACCGTGGTTGTGGAATATCAATGAATGTTGGTAAGTATCCTTAAATAATTGAGGGTAACGTGAGAACATGGGAAAAACGTAGTAAATTCAATCAATCCAGGTCAGGTTACGTAATTTGGGTCCAATTATGGGAATGCTGAAACTTTTAGCAACCCAAATTATTTAAAACGACGTTAAATATATTGAAATGTGTTTACCTTATCATTTAGTTACTAATTCGTTTAATTGTGGTGTTAATTATTGTAATGTTTAACTGTTAAAGTAGACCAAGGTCAAAATAAATTGTTGCGTGGAAAGAAATTATACCCCAGCGGAGCTGAAATCCATGCAATTGCAGTACTTATGTCATTACAAAAGGAGGAAATTATACATTTCACATTTAATCATCCGTTTATAGAGATTGCAGTAGAATTGGTTTTATAAAAACAAATATGTTCAAGATTTTATAACAAACTAAATATTAGTTTAGTAGTTTATTCGTCTTGGGATTATTATACCAAATATTGTGTTTTCATTTATGACAATAGCTGGTGCTCATTTTTTAATATTTAGATGTATTTAATTAGGTAAACGACCTTCGTGCTAATAGTCTACTGTATAAATGCTACCACCATGGTTTTACTTGGCTATTTAATGACTATGTTCCAATTATATATAATTGAGACATAATTCCAACTTTATTTTTATAGTGCGATTAGTAAAAAATAACCGATAATTATATTTAAAGCCACACTTGTGCTCTTAAAGCTGACTTGTTAATCATAAGGGTTTATTTTAATCAGATAAACAAGTGGGTGTTCCCTAAGTGAATCATTTTGGATCTTAAATAAAAAGTAGTCAAAAAGTAAATAAAGATCAGATGGTGACATATTTTTCTTAATTAATCGGAAATAGATAAGAGATTCTTTAGAAATAAGCATGATTAACTTTTTCAAACATCAAAATAAAGTACAAAGTCATTACATTAATTTTTTTTACATAGTAAGTGTAATCTTTATAGCGGACATTTAAAAAATTTCATGACCCAATATAGATGCACTTGGAAATAAAGATATTGATAGTAGACCCACGTTTTCATACTTTTTTAAGCATGCCGTTGAGTGTGTTTTAATGACTTAACCATTAACCCATAGCCACGTGTATAATTTATATACCTGTAAGGCTATCTAGGCTATAGCCTGGGCATCGTGTTGCCCCATGGAAGTTCCAAGATTCTGTGATCAAGGCTAAAAGAAAAGCTCGTTAAATCTTTTATTACAGTACTTAAATAGAACTCCGTGTGTCAATGAAAAACAATTGTTGAATACAAGAAAGAATATTAAATCAATTTGTTTTTTAAATCATTTTCTCAGAGGCATATTTATTACCACTACTTACATTTTCGAATTAACTATTTTTTTATCTTCATATTTCTGTGTGTTCAACAAAAACATCTTATCATTATTTCCTTGTAAACTTAATATAAATCATAATTTACCTAAAGTAAAACTCAGATAGCTGTTAATTTACATCTACTAATTTTTTTCAAAATTTGTACGTTTATCCCAGTTTATTGTGTTTCCATGAGCAAGTGATAGTCAAACTATTATTGTTATTGAATCCTAAAGTACGTTTTTTATTAACAGAAGGCTTTTACATGCCTATTAAACATTTTGTCACTTTGTTCTACTTAACGTTACAATGAAACAGGTGAAATTTATTATCTTATTTAATTTAAAAGTACAAACAATTCATAAATACAACATAAATCTTCATTATCTTAGTAACTAGCTTAAATTATGGTACCAACAAAAAAGAGAGAAATTGTTCAGTTCATTTACCAGCCTTGTTTGCACTCTCCTGATAAGGTTTGCTTGAGTTAGCAGTCTTGGTCTGCCTAGTACTCTTACTTCTTGTTAAAAAAGCGGTGCCAAAGATCCTCTTGTCTTTCTTTAAAGGGGCGTTGTTAGCAACCTCTTTTTTATCTGAAGCTTTATTCTCTCCAAAATTGATCCTCCTGATTTGCTCCAGAATAACCCTGTCGTCGTAAATGGTTTCGTGGGAAGAAGAGATCTGCCTGTTTAGTTTAGTCTGAGTTTGCTCCCTTGTTGGTCTTACTTGTTGCTTCAAAACCGTGTTGTTTATAACCACATTCCTTCGGAGGTGAGATGTTTCCGACAAGTCCAGTTCCTCCCTGGTTTTGGTCCTCGCGATAAACGACTTTGCCCTTTTCAGCCTTTCAAACATTGTCACTTAGTAGATCACTATATTGAATCATTCGTAATTGACGTGCACTAGAAACTGTCATTTTATGGTTATATTGCACCACATCTCCGACTTGAATGTAACAATGGAGCATATAAATGATAATAATGGCACTGTAATTCCTGAGGATTTGTTTATCTCATTGAGATAAAGCCTTATCTGCCTATTTTACGAATAATACAGTGTCCTTTTTATGTGCAGGTTTTCTTATTTGTTTTATCTTGCAATCGGCGGATTCTGTTTGTACTTTTCTAAATATAGAATTATTGCTCGATTAAGACGTTAATATAATTGAGACTGAGATAAGGGGTTTTGTATTGATTGGTCATGGGAAGAAGATTGATTAATTGAATATAATATTGCATTGTTGCTACAATGTAAATAGGGGTCATAATTCTCCATTTTATTAGGCATTAGATTTGGAAGAGAAATGCATCACTTTGGTTTTCTCCACAATATAAATTTTTGCCTTTGTAACCTTAAAACCCTTAATATTATTTTATCTATTGTCTACGGTAATTTATGCCCATACTTTATCCCTAAAATTCCTAAAATAGTATTAACTCGCCTACTATTGTCAATCCTCAAAATATCAAATTCAGTGTTGCAACATTGCTTTCTTAATATTATAATACCACAAAAAAATGTGTACCTCCAATATTTCCTTTACGTTTTTAACTAGTTCTTATTTCTGTAGTTTTCCACTTCTATATGCAGTTAGTTCCACTTTTGGGAACATCCTGTATAATATTAATTTACAAATTATTTACAACAATATTGATTACTTAGTAACAGGTTTAAAGTAAGTGATAAGAATTGGAAGAAACACATATGTATATTTTTTTTCGTCAGTAATTAAGCGAAAATCTGGAATAGAATAGTTACACAAAACTTAGCATATTTTCACTATAATTATATACAATGTGCAACAACAAGACCAACATTTTTTTTATTGAATTGTTTCGAACACTAATATGTCAATTATTTACAGGACCGGATTTCCGCATCAGTCCGTTACAAGTGATATATGGTGGTACTACATGATTTCCATGTCTTTCTATTGGTCATTGTGCGTTAGTCAGTTTTTTGATGTAAAGCGCAAGGACTTCTGGCAAATGTTTATCCACCATATAGCCACCATAGTTCTAATGTGTCTTTCATGGGTCGTAAATGTTTTCCGCATTGGCACTCTTGTGCTGGTGGTTCATGATAGCGCCGACATATTTTTAGAGGTAATTTTTGCTGCTTTTTTGAATATTGTGTTTGCATATTATTTTTTTTTAAATGTTATAGGCTGCCAAAATGGCAAAGTATTCTGGATATCAGAAATTTTGCGATTTTATGTTTGCGATTTTGACTGTTTTATGGATAGTAACAAGACTTGGAATTTACCCGTTCTGGATTATTCGAAAGTAAGTAAAGAATTTATATTAAGACGTGTTATCGGCAGTCGACGTTGCCGTTAAGTACAACAACCTGCCACGTACTTAAATGACGGTTTAGCAAGTTTTTTGTTCTTTCTAGCACATCGATTGAGGCTCCGAAAATAGTCCCAATGTTCCCGGCCTACTACATTTTCAACAGCCTGCTAATTTTGCTGTTGGTTCTCCATTGTTTCTGGACTTACCTTATCTTGAAAATAGCTTACAATTCCTTAAATTCTGGCCATATGGATGGAGATATCCGTTCAAGTAGTGACGATTACAGCGAAGAATCAAAATCACAATGATGACTAAGAATATCCAGCCAAATAAAAGAATTAGTTGTTTAAGAGAATCTTCATATTCGAGTTCATGTATAATATATATCATTTTTACGCACCTGTCACGTATTCATACTCATTCCTTCCTGTGTTATATGATTTTTGACGTTTAGAGGGGTAGGTTAGCCCCAAAAAGGGTACCCTGAAGCGACCCTAAATATTATATTGTTTATTTATTTACTTAAAATTAAAAATGAATGTTCGATTTTTATCCTATTTGTAAGGCTATGTTTACAAAATTTTTACGTTTGGTTTTTGTCTGGAGGTAAAACAACCTATTCTGTATTCCAGTCTGTAACATGTTTTGTTCTTAATGTTAGAATGATTTTAGTAACAGATTCGTGTCAAGAAATATAATCTTTATGAGTATATGTGTATTAATTCTGTTTGGTTAATTTTTCGCACACTTTAAAAAACAAGCTACTGAATGCTTTTAAACAGTATTTTTCAATTAAGGTGCTGCTGCAACCTAGAAACAATATTTATATTTTTATGTTGCTCTTTAATTTACTAATTCTTGTGTTTTATCTCAACATTTTATGTAAATATATTTTAGAAACAAGCGTAATTGTGGCGAAGTAGGTTATTTTACCTCTGTACAAATTTCGTTATTTTTCTCTATTGGTGTTGCTGACAGCTTTATTTTGTAGCACTGTTTTCATGAACTAAATTAAATCAAACTATTTATACTAAAATTATTCATTATTAGCAGGATTCTGTATCTACGATTAATTGGCAATTGATAAGAAACAAAGTGTTCACTAGGAAATATTTTGCTAGTCTGTATTCTACTCTGATTTGTTTAGCTACGTTATAGTACAAGGTTTATATCAAATTCTAGAAGTTAAAACGTGAAAAGATTTGGTTGGTTAAACGTTAGCCAGAGATGACAAGTTTCAAGTTGTAAAAAAGTGACTTATATATCGAATATGCTTTAGCAAGATGTAAAAATTGTAACGCAGATGCAGCGTCCCACTAAGATTTACTCATTCTGTAATTCCTCTTCATAAATTCAGTTTTTGCCGACAACATTCCAAGAAAAAACTGTACCTCATGAAACATCACAACTTTTTCAACATTTCAGTGTGAAGAAAATTAAGGCAAGAATTGAGGATTTTTAGTTTTAATTATTTAAGTTATTTAAAAGCAAAGTGTTTATGAAAATGTGTTTGTTTTTTGAAATGTCTCAATATGCCTTGGTGTATTCCACTTTTTGTATTATAATTACAAATGAATACTAAATTTTAATGTTTGCTTTTGTATGTAATAAAAATTTCAAGTTTCTAATAATATGTCCATTTTTTATTTGATAATACACCTGCTCTGTTCTGAGTGCTCTGAATTTGAATTTCATGTAACACATAGCCATAGGAAGAAGGAAAATTAGTGTCGCCCCCTGGTAGTGCCCAAGCATATTTTAACCAATCGAATACATCAATGCTTCCACGTCTTTGTATGTTGTTTTCTATGCTGTTTGGTGCTTTTATTTTTTGTGGCTTGCTCAATAGTCGTGTTTTCACAAGTTGCCGCTAAACTTTGCTTACTCGATCATGTTTCTGAACGCATTCTAGCAACCTTATCTATTCTGTGCTAGCGACCGACAGTAGGAAATACGTCACGACTGCCACGCCAATGACGCCACGCAACACGAAAAACAATTTCAATTCTTGAAAGACATTTTGGCAGCCATTTTACTTAGTTGACGACTGTGAAAGGTTAGCGTAAAATTACGCTGATTTAATTTATTTTGAGTGTTTTATGTGTGATTTGATTGAAAATATGTCGATTGAATATTTACAAGTGGCAGAGGATGAAGGAGAGGAGCCGATTGAGTTACCAAGTGAAGATGATGGAACCCTTTTGCTTAGCACGCTTTCGGCACAATTCCCGGGTTCCTCTGGTTTAAAATACAGAAACCCCGAAAGTAAATCGTTTAGAGGCGTCAGACTGAGCGAGGGAAGGCTTCATCCACCTCCTGACGGCGGATGGGGCTCTCAGATATTTTATTGCGTATTTCCCAAAGGTTAGTGCTCCTAAATATGCTAAAATGTCCCGATCATTTGTGTATTTTCGTCCTTTATATAGCCGTTTTTCGACCAGACAGATAATGTTTATTTATCTACGTCGTTAACAATGGATTGCAAAAAAACCTACACAAACACTCGTGTCAAATCGGACGATAAAATCGATATGAAAAGTAGTGAAGATTATGGGGAACTGTAACCATTTACTTATCTGCCAATTTTTAATTTTATGGTTTAAAACAACTTCCAATTGTCATTCCATATTTTATATACAATAAAACGTTTACGACTTTAAAACGATAATCTTTATTTTGCAACTCGTATTTTTGTTTCAAGTATGTAAATTTCACGTATAAATTGTTACGTCAACATAGTGACTATATTTCTATGAAACATTAATAACTTATAATCTCATGTACACACTATTATGATCTCTGAAATTGAATCAGGAATACCAGGTTGCTGTTCAGGTCCTCTTAACTAAACAAGCGGCCATATAATACAATATGATTGCGTTAGAAACTTATTTGTTGTCATGTTCCGTTTGGTCTTACTGTAGAAAAATACATAAAATTGGGTAGATTAAACTATGCATGAGAATTGCGTCTATGCTTTACTGCGGCATTTCCCAAGCATTTTTACTTGCGTTTAAATCGACCCCCTATTTATTTTAGGTATTAAAAAGTCAGTTTGTACGAAACAAATTGTTATCTACGTAAAGAATTTATGGACGTATATTTTTTTATTGTTTACAGAGAATAAAAGAAAGAGTGATGACAATTTGGAAAATTCCACAGCCAAAACCAAACGTATGGAAACCAAGTTACGTTGTACAGATTTAATAGTATTAGGTTTACCGTGGAAGACGACTGAGCAAAATTTGAGAGAGTACTTCGAGACTTTTGGGGAGGTCTTAATGGCACAAGTAAAAAAAGACCCCAAGACAGGCCAGTCGAAGGGATTTGGATTCATCAGATTCGGGTCGTACGAGTCTCAGATGAGGGTCTTGGCTCAGAGGCATATGATCGACGGAAGGTGGTGCGACGTAAAAGTTCCAAACTCCAAAGTAAGTGTTTTGTGTTAGAGAATGTGCCGTGTCTGTGAGTCAAATTTGATGTGCAACGTACTAATCAACACTCAATGTTTTCAGGAGGGATTAATCCAGCAAGTGCCGTGTAAAGTATTTATTGGCAGATGTACAGAGGATTTAACTGCTGACGACTTGAGGGATTATTTTGGGAAATTTGGAGAAGTCACAGACGTTTTTATTCCAAAGCCGTTCAGGGCCTTTAGTTTTGTCACGTTTCTAGACCCCGAAGTTGCTCAGTCGTTGTGTGGCGAGGATCATATCATTAAAGGTAATTTTACTCTATAATAAGTTCATTTTTTTTGCATAGTTATGCATCGTACTTGTCGTATTTTTATTTGTTTGTGTTTCTGTCGACATTTCGCTTCAATAAGTGTTCATTTGTTTTCAGGAGTTTCAGTTCATGTGTCGAACGCAGCTCCGAAGTCAGAAACCCGTGGTGGTTATGGTAATCGAGAGATGCGTGGTGGTGGCGGGCACGGCCCCAACCGGGGTGGCGGCCAAGGAGGTCCGGATGGTCCTGGCATGTACCAGCAGAGATACAACGGTCCGGGACCGAATCAGGGTAATTGGGGCAACCAGGGAGGACCTCGTGGCAACCTGGACATGCCCAACTTACAAGCTCTAGGTGAGTCTGTCTTTACGAAATCCTCGGTATGGTTTTGCTTTGCATGTACAATTTTTTAACCGTTTTTACGTTTATTTAGTTGAGCTCCTCAGTCCCGCTTCCTTTGTTAATAATTCCAAAAGTACAAATTCCTCAAAAAGTTCAGGTAATCTTTTAACGACTTAAATGAAATAGCATTACAATGAAATTGGCTGTTTTCAGGGTATAAGAGAGAATGGGTTAGGAAATATGACAATAGTGATTGAAGTTGGAGATTTTAAATAATGCGTCTTGTTGGGACAGTTGACAATTTCATGTTTATAATGTTTTAGTTAATATGTATTTTTGATAGTTACTTATGTGAACTTGTGTATGTTGTTAATAAATGTGTGGTTTTTAATTGATGGTTTTTTCATAAACGATTTTAAGTTTTGTTTTATAATGTCTGAGCTTCAACGAGTCTTACAATAAGAGGTTTCACACAACTTCTTCATTTTTTTTTTCAAATCCATTTAGTATTGAAAACATAGTTATGAATATTCCAATCATCCACTAAATTCAGGTCAACAAAGTTGTGTGATTAGTTATTATGTCCGTATAATCCAAATCGTTTACCAATTTTTTACAGCATAGAATTATAAAATTCTCAACATCATTTTGTGTGCAATTTGAATATTTCAAAATTTTCCCGAAATATGTAATAAAACTGGAAATAGGGTAAAAGTGGACGGAGTCGAATATCTGGAGATTTGTTTGCTAATGTCCGGTTTTTTTCTGGAATAGATTTAATGTTTGTTTGTTTGTTTCAATGTTTATTTACCATTCCCGAGTCATCGAAATGTCTGAAATCTAGTAGATATAAATTTGTATTGCTGAAACCAAAACCGCCTTTTTGGGACGATTCTTAAAGGGGGTGTGACCCAAAAATTAAAGTTTTAATGCAAAAAAATCTAAGAATAACTGTTCAAACCTCGTTGCTCTACGACGAACCGTCGCTGAGATAAAGCGTCTGAAAGTGTTACGTGACGTCACAAGAGCTTCGTCTAGCCTCTACTGACTACCGTTTCTCGCAATTCTCGCACAGAGCTCAAGCTTCTGTGACGTCACACGCTGAGAAACGGCACTTTGGAGCGGCCTATCTCCCTTATTAATTGCAATAGAAGGATGCGGTTTTCATTGTTATTCTTCGATTTTTTTCCTGTATTTCTTCACTTCAAGTTGTTTTTTTGGTTCACACCCCCTTTAATAAGAATTGAAAGCTTTTCTAGGTATGTTCAGTTTGTTGCGCTAACCATTTAGCTATTATTAGTTCAGTTTATGGGGCAACGGGAAAATATTTTCGGAAGATTGGTAGTTTTGGGAGGAAGAAACCATAATCTGAATTGTTAGTAAAATATTTGGCAGGTCAAAAAATTAGTAACTGAAAAGTGCAATTTTTCATGTATAACTTACTATATAACTTTAAGAAGAAGAATTACATTTGGAATCACTAAGTTTTCATGGATGATATCATGTTTGCTCGTTAGACAAGAAAAGTGCATAATACTGAAATAAAACTATCTGTGATTAATATTTTCAGAGATATTGCACATCAAAGTACGACCACAAAGTGGCAAAAATGTAAGTATTTTGACCGTAATTACGATTTTTTTGAGATTTGTCGTAAAAAACTAAAATTTCACCTTTCGTAATTAATAATTTCCAGCATTCTTCTGGCAATTCAAATTATGACTTCTTAGCCTCAACACTGCCGCTCTGGGGGAAAAAATCCTATTTTTTCCAGCGGAAACTACCTACGTAGCTACTTACACAAAGTACTTGAATTCTAAGGAACACATTTATAGACCTAATAACTGATCATACACTTTTTCACGTATGTGCAGGATGTCCTTGAAAGTGGCGCAAACAAACCAAACCATTTATTCTGAAGCGTGTCAATTATTACGCAATTGAAATTTAAAAAAATGCTAAAAATTTACCTGTTCAACTCAATCAAAAAATATGTACGTTCTTGTCAGGTGTTTTTTCGCCTGTTGAAGAAGATAAACAACAATGTGGGATTATGACAGGTATTGTTTGGCGTTAAATGGAATGTCCCACTTCTAGGAACACCCTGTATAGTACAATAGTAAATTTTGGTAGTAATATATCTATAAGTCCCTGAATCAATGTAGCGAGATGCTTGATTCCGTTTAATAATGATTTAATTAACAATATTTTTAGATGTAATTATTCTGAGAAAGCTAATATTAAAAGTTGTGTGTTTCTACTGAGAAATTCTGAATTCGAAATGACATTGATAACTGGTGATACGTAAGGTGAGCTATTAATGGAATTTATGTCGCTGCGATAGATTTTTAAGTTAAATAAGTGTGTTTTTGTTTGGTTTGGAATTTTTGTATCACTCATTAAGTAGTTTAAGTTTTACAGAAGTGTCTGTACTAGCTCCAAAAATATTAAGAGGCCACGAGAACTTTTAAACTAAGTTTTAAACAATGTGTTATGATTAAGAGGTGCGTAAGGTATGCAATTAATAACTTTCAGACGATAAAGCTTCCAAAACATGACCCGCTTTTGCCGTTTTTTAAATTTGAAAAGTTTTACGATAACCGTCTTGCCGTGTGATAAGGAGTAGAGGATGGCAATCATTGCTATGAACATTATTTGCCAAATTCGAGAGATACAGACAAAATCGGTTTGTCAATAATAGGAGGTGCCTTTTGAAAACCCACGCTTCTAATAATAACTAGTTCAAGTGTAATATATTTTTGTGTAGAGCGAATTTTGTGACGTACTATTAGCACATATTTTAAATTGCACAAAGAAAATAATTTGGTTTGGGCTGCCTTGTACGAATTGTAGATGTAGTAGTTATTGGTTATTTGCCTCTTATAGATTAATATTTAGAATATGCGTGCGTTGTCTATTTATGCTCTGTGACTTTCCGGTTTTATTATCTACAAGTGGTTTATTGCAACTTGCAACCCTTGTTTATAAAATTCTACAGTTATTCAACTTACGTTTGAATTATGGTGAACATTTTCCTGCCAACGTTGGCTCAAGCTTATCGTTTAAGAATTCATTTTTTGAATAAGTTCCCCTACATCTACAATGGGCTCTTCCCCGACATTTTGCAAATTACACCAGACCAGACTATAGCGTATTTTTTCTTTTTGTTAGTATTTTTCATATAAGGCAAAAAAAAAAACTATTTCAAAACGTAGTAATTAATCTATAAAGTTTTTGTGACGTCAAAAACGGATAATCATTGGTATAGGTCGTGAACATCATATGACTCACATAACCTCAAATTTTTGTTTTTGTAAATTTATTTTCAATTTTAATTTTAATTTTTGTACCTAGTTTTAATATGGATCCATTATAACATCTTGAAACTCCCGGAGACAGAAGATATATAAAGTTTCAATATTTTAGATTATTAAAAATAGACGATTAATTATAGGTTGGATTTCCAACCAACAAATATAATCTTATTTTATTAAATCAAGGGAATTAAAACCTCATTAATAATGCACTGAACAAGACTTTTTTAGTTCATAGTACAGAAACCAAGCTGAAATTTTGATAAAAGTGACATAATATTTAAAAATTGTAAAAAATGCATATTTTTGAGGTTAATATTGTGACGCCACATGCACAAACGAATTTGTTTGGAGTTTAACCAATAGCAAGCGAACGTTGAATAACTGTATTGCGTTATAAACAAGGCCACTTGCCCACCTGTGTGTATTATATATTATTTGTTCTCCCAAATTCTCCTCCAACTAACACCATTCTCACCTTACTTCCTGACATTTAATTATCTTTCGTAAAAACAAATAAACCTTTGGACCAGTTCCCCTAAAAAAAATTCACATTGCACAAATTTATGCTATTTAGGTATAACAGGTCAGGGACAGCAGGGTAGCAACCAACAGAGTTGTAATCCTCTGGGTCTCGGATTGAATCTCGGGGCCCTACCCATGAATCCAGCTATAGTAGCGGCGGCTTTGAACCAGGCAGGTTGGGGGCTAATTGGGAACCTGCAAAACCAACCCGAGCCGAATTTTAACCAGGGTGGCTTTAGTAACGGACCTAACAATAGCAATGGTAAGTGACAAAATTTTTGAGAGATTTGGATTGGTTCTTACACAAAACCTCAGATTTTATTAACAATTTAATGCTCGAGACTATATGCCAATAAACACGACGTGCTTGCCACAAATAACACGTTTTAAAATTAACAATCCTACTTACTTAGGTACTAATTTATTATTTATTATGTAAGTGAAAATTTTCTCAGGATGGGAAAATTAAAATTTTTGGTGCTTCCGTACACCTCCACAGCTATTAAGAGATAATTTAGGTACGACGGATGTATGACGATAACAAGAGAGTGCTTAATTTCCGTGAACGATGTATGAAGCGAAATCAGTGACTGCCTAAACCAAAAATTTTAATTATGATACGATTTTTAAGAATGCAGTTCTGGTTTTATCTTGGGCCAAGTGGATGACGAATTTCGTTTTTTTTTTTTTTTTCCTTTAAAAATAAGTAATGTTTGCTTTTCCCCCTTTACATTGTGTATTGTGGCTTTTTGTAAGCATGTTCCTCAAATTTAACTTTTAATTCCATTATGCCTTTTGTGAATAGTTATAGTTGTGAATGCAAAAATAAAAGGTGTAGAAAAATTTGAGGTTAGTGTTAAATTGTACATCAACTAAAAGTCCTTTTCAAAATGAAAAGAGCTTGATATCGGAAAATTAGGACCGTATTTAAAATGATCGTTGCTCAAAGATGAAACGTCCAATAAAAAGAAAATTTAGTATACCTTATCTTTAAGTTCATTAAAAGTTGCTGTAAAAATAGTTTCATCAGTTTTGCTTTCATTTTACTATTAACGTCGGAAAAAATTTTAATTATTAGGTGTTTCAAAATAACCATGAAAAGATCATATCATATCACGTTATTTTGTTAGTCTTTTAAATTCGCAACATTTTTCCCATATAACTAAATTTGTATCTCCTACTAGTAACGAGATCCTCCTTATCTTAAACATAGTGAATGTTAACCTCAACAACTCGATTTTCAAATACGGTCTTTTTTGCCATAAAGAAAATATGAAACTTCCCCATTTGAATGTACAGTAGACTCGCGTTAATGTGAACACGAAAAAAATGACCGTGTTCGTATTAATGAGATTGTTCACAATACTGAGAGTGTGTGAACGGTCAACAAAGTGAACCATAACTGGCACCTAATAATGAAATAATGCAAACTTATTTTTCGATATGAACATGTTTTACTATGTAAATACATACATAGCTATTTATAATACGTTTCTCTTATTACATAATATGTACATATTATTTAAAATAAGACGAAATTTTTGTTTGAATTTTTTTGCACGCCAAATTCGCTGCAATAACCTTTTCTTCTATATTTTTTAAAGCCATTATTTCACTGACTTAGATATAGTTCTGATCTGCCTATTCGGAAACCGCCTTTAATGCTTGTATAACCTCGGAAGGAGCGATTTTTTTCTGCTCTACCTCCACAACTTCACAATCGCTACTTTCGTCGCCATCGAAGGTTACCGAAGGTCACGACTGTTAACACTACAGAGTATTAATGGGCATATTTTGCTGTTCACGTTATTGAGTAGTTCACATAAGCGCAAGTTCACATTAACGCGAGTCTACTGTATTTAATTGTGAAACAATATTTCTTGTACAATGAATGAAATTTTCATAAACCGATAGTATGAACGATTTTGAATGGCTTCTCAATATCTCGAAGTTTCTCTTGTAATTATTTGAGTAGTTTTTGCGATATGATAATTTTGATGCATTAATAACACAACCACACAAAAAAAATCCATTACCAAAAACTGGTATTATTTTTTTCCATGTATTTTGACGTCGTCCTGAAACTGAATTCGGCCACGAAAAACTTTGGTTTCGCATAATTTTTTTACTACAAGGCTTAGTTGTGTAAGAATCATCTTACTTATTAAAAATTTTAATTTTTTTAAAATAATTTTTTTGTCTTTTTCACATAAAAGACTTATTTTCAAAATGTTGAAATTTTCATACTGTCAGATTGACAGTTGAAAGCTGACAAAGTGAAATTTCGACATCAAAATCGTGATCAGAGACCTCAAAAACGTTGGTATTGATTGTTTATACATTAAATGAAATTTCTCCTCAAAATGTTGAAATTTTCATACTGTGTGACAGTTGGCAGCTGTCAAAATGAAATTTCTACATCAACATCGGGATCAGTGACCTCAAAATCGTAGGTATTGATAGTTTACACAAAAAAACTTTTCAAAATGGTGACATTTCCACACTGTCAGTTTGACAGTTTTCAGTTGTCAAAATGAAATTCTCGCACCAAAATCCTGATTAGAGACCTCAAAAACGTGTGTATTGATGGTTTACACAAAAAACTTCTTTTCAAAATGTTGAAATTTTCATACTGCCAGTTTGACAGTTGACAGCTGTCAAAATGAAATTTCGACCTCGAAAACGTAGGTATGGATTTTAGCACTACTTGAGAGGCCGAAAAAATATATTAGAGTCGTAGTTTCATTTACTTTCGTCTGTCTTGCAAAAATGCTGCTTTTCTGGTCATATTTTGACAGTAGGATGTGAAATATAGGAATATTATTTAAATAGCTTTTATTAATGAGAGTTTTTTTGAGTGAGCCGATTTTGGATGTCTGCTCATTTTTGTATGATGTTATTGGTGTTACTATCAGTTTGTGAGAATTTCATTCCTTGCAATTTTAGTTCTGTTCCTTTTTCTAATTCTCTTGGCCGTGATAACAGCTAGTGAAGTGATAATAATGTGTCTTGGTGAACCCTGCTAGGAAAGAAAATTAGAAATTTTTCAGAAAGAATGAAATAAAAGTTATAAATGTTTTAAGCTGCTAGAGCTTGTCTAAAATGTCCTGTCGCCTTAAACGTATAGCGGAGTGTACCTCTCAGCTTGAATTTTACCAGTGTCGGGTGGAACAACGGAAAATATTCGCTTCGAGGATTTTGTAGAAATACTTTTTTTAAGCAATTATTAATTTTTTAGATCATTGTCACATTTGAACAATTTAATTTTTTTTTTATAGTTATATAGCGTTTTCCTGAACTGCCAGAAATCGAACTAATATCGAAAAAAGAACTAAGTAATGGATCTTTAAATTGTAAATTTTCTTTTAAACTGAGTTTTTTTTTAATGTATTTTTAGAAGAAACCAAATTTCTTTATTTAAATAAACTATTTCTGAGGTAGTTAGCCAGAATCAGAATCTTTTGAAGAGAAGAAATTTACAAGGCAGATTTTAATAAAGACATTTTATTATTATTATTATTATTTAAAACTGTGGTAAACAAGTGGTCTTCAACAATTTTTGCTGTTTTTTTTTGTTTCAGTTTTACGTCAATTAAGGCTAAAAATAAGTAGAGTTATTCATGATACGTACATAAAAATATGTGACGTTTTAAGTTTTTTATAGGTGAATTTGTTAGCTTATTTTTTTAAATTTGACATTTCCCAATACCACCTTAAGCTATAAACCGACTTCGCTCAGAAGTGACTAACCTAATTTGAATTGGAAAGTAGTGTGAGGAATTTAAAGAGAATAAGGTGTGTATAACTGACGAGATTCTTCTTTTGACTAACAGAATAGATAACCCTCGAAGGCAAAAATGTAATCCTTGTTTTCAACGTAATATTTCACCTCTTTCTGTTCGATGGTATCCTACTGATTCTTAATACAAACACAATTTAATGTGCATAGACAGTCATTTTTTCTATAAAACTTCAATTTTCTTTCTAAGTGGATTTCATCATCGCTACTGGTTCTTTGTTTTCTGTTATGGTTAGTGCAGTATTATTTTAACAATTTCGCCTTAACCTCGGACGTAGCCTTCACGATGGCTACGCCTCGGAGTATGTCAGAACGACCTTCGATTGTCAGGTATGTTTGTAAATGAAAGGGAAACCCTGTTCGTAGAAAGCAAACTTGCCTCAGAACCGTCTATTTCTACAATTTGCACGATCACAGTACAATGCTTTACTTTATCTATCTTCAATTGCAGATAACTTTTCTGTGTCTTCATCATCACGTAACCTCGCACTGAAAAGAAACGATCGCCACCAAAGAGAGTATCGCTCAGTGAATTACGCACAAGGAAAATATTAGGCGGCACTGACACAATCTCTCTCTTATTTTCTACACTTTTTCCTTAACGGATGTTCCATTTCTGAATGAATGACGTCACAATAGTCATTTCAGCATTTTTACTGGCATACAGAAAATGTTTTTTTTTGTTTCTGTCTCGTAAATGGGTATGTGTAAATTGCTGTAACTAATTCATTGACTCTGAATGATATGCAGAAAGAACGTTCACTCAAAAGTATTTATAAACATAACGTTCTAATTAATGTGTAATTAGATATTAGGTCTAGAGAAGTATTTTTAATGTAACCTGTCCAATTAGATCAATAAAATTAGTATGAATTTGAGTGGTTGCTTTTATTTTACCGGCAAATGCTATACACGACGACGTTCTCTCAAACAAGGGTGGACCAAGCAAATCCTGAGTGATTACAGTTGATGAGAAGATCGTTCTTAGTGTTCTTAGTGGCGATAGTAGTGGTAGTACTGAGAGAGGCAATTTGTAACTTCGCTTACTTGAAAGAGAATAGCGTGCTGGTCAATGTACATGCGTATGAAAGTATGGATCTGTCTCTCGAAGGAGAATAGCCTGACAGGTATCTACATTGGAGAGGAAAATATTTGTTCATAGTAAGTAGCATTTATGTTTAGCCCAGGAGAGACTGAGAGCGTGTTGAGCATGTGAGCGCGTAACTTTATTAACGAAGCATGCTTGAAAAGGAACCGCATGATGGATAAATATGTGTGTGTATGTGTTGTTACGAGAGAGTTTCGAGGCAGCTGTCTGCGTGTGTATGCCCAGCGTTTACGTGTGTGCAGATTTAAAACTGTTTGACGTAGCGATTTGTGATATGTTTTTGTAATTAGTAGCGTGCCGTAAAATTGGAGGATAGGGGAGCTTTGATTTCAACTACAGTGCAAATTAAAAGTACGGTTCTCACTTTTCTATTAAGGCGTTATTTTTTCGACTAAATTTCATAATTCTTATTGACTGGAGCAATGCTTCCCTTGTCTGTATGAAGTGCACACCTCCATGTAAAGCAGATGTAATTGTATTTAGTTTTGATCTCAGCAGCGTCTTTTTTCCAGCAGGAAATAACCAGAACGGGGGTAGCCAAGGTGGCAACAATCCTGGCTTTTTAAACTGGATGTCCCAGGGTGGTGGACAGAACAATCAGGATGGCGGTCAGTGGCCTAGACCTCCGCAGCAACAGTCCCAGGATAAAGGTTTTTTAAAGTACGATTAAAACGAGCGAAACTGCTGGTGTTGTTAACATTCTGTAAGTATATCTTGTTTCACATTCACACTTATTTTACTGTTTGAGTTTAGAATTCTTGTTGTGTGCGTCATTTTGTGCTCGTATAAGATTGTGCTGCAAGCTTTTGCTGCCTGTGACGAAACTCAGGCCATTTTAAAATTATCCGAAAGCGACGGAAGCTCCTAAAGTACCTTTTTAGTTTCAGATAAAGAATATTATCCTTGATGTCCCAGGATGGCCAGGGGAAAAGGGTCTGATGGGGCTGTTTTCTGTCAGGGAAACAGGTGAATTTGACACCATGCTAGTTTATTTTGTGTAAAAAAGACTTAATTGAAACTGCGTGGGGCGACTTTAGACGAACAAGCTTTTAAAAAATTTCAATACAATCATTAATATACTAAAATACCTCCCATTTATGTCATTTTGTAATTGTAATAATGATATTTTCTATAGTGTGAAAAATTCTAGTGTATGTTTGTTTAAAGTCTGCCCCACTGTTGACATATTTTTAGTAGCGTAAATGTGTAGAAGTTTGTGTTGTTTATCACAACCATCACAAATTAGTGTGGAAAAATCAACGGTGTGTATTTACAAACAATATTCTGTGTATGGGACTAAGTGGAAAAAGTTTTTTTGTATTATACTAGTTCTAAGGTTTTTTCTTCAGAAAAAGAAAAATGTAGATATGGCTGAATAATATACGTATATATCTGAGTGATCTTTGGTGGTCTGTTTTTTATATATACATTTTTTGTTTACTGTGTTTTTCTTGAGGACAGCGATGCCAAGTTTGATGGTTCAATTTTGGTAACGGTGTTCCATTTACCCTTCTGCTCCTTTGGTAGATTTCCTCTAAAATTTTAAGCAAAAGCGACTGCTGGAAAGCATGGTAGATTTTAAAATGGCTGATACACATAAATATAAAATTCTTAATTTAACGATCGTTTATCGTCGGCGATCCAGAGTTTTGTTAATTCCAACTCGTCTAATGCCGCAAGTTGTCCAAATCTAACAAACTAGTAAATGTAAGTGACTGGTTAGATAAAACGAAGCCGTACATCAAAGGTAATGCTAGAATGTAGTGCCTTATTCGTAAACGTAAATGTGCAGAACGGTGTTAAAACACACCACTAGGGAATTTAGTGTTTAGCCTTTTATTTTTTGCCATGCCCTGATACGAGCAGGCGACTTGTAGACCATTTGCTTAAGATTTTAAAAACTCTGTCCCGCATCTCTGAACTTAAATAACAACAGTATAAATTAATGCAGACATTGATGTGTGGGGATAAATCCCGATTTGATATGCAGGTATAAATACTTGACAAACGTTAAATACAGAACATTTTTGGTGAATGGTAAGAAATGTCAAAATGGTAATGTGGATGTGTTTTGTATTTTTTTATTTTGAGGCAAGGAAGTTGTAAAAATGGTTTATGAGTGAGCTGAAGTGGGACGACGATGTGAAGTAAGTTTTTCTGATTGTTTGATACACTTTTTTTATTCACTATAATACACTTGATTATTTAACACGTATTTTGAAAATCATCAGTATAGCAGTTGATGATCACGAAATGGAGACAACTGTTTCCGCGATAAGATACTCCTATACTGACCTTTTCTTTTTGTTTGAATAATAACACGGTGTTTTCTGGTATACTTTTTTTATTCACATGACACTGGAGAAATAGTACAAGTGTACGTCTAAGGCTGCCAGTGTGCTTTTCAGTTATTCTTGTTCGGACCGAAGTTGAACCATGTTTTGGGTATTATGCAAAACCTCAAAATGCATTTACAAATTCAGTTGAATCATACCATTTTAATTTCATGTCAGAGCAGGAACATTAAATTGTAATAAACTAATTTAAGAGTAAAACTTTTTCCTTATAGAAATTTTTAAATAGGCCAAAATTTAATATTCATTGTACTTCCTGTACATTTTTTAATATTTTCTTAGAAAGGTGATTCAAGCTAAAGTCTCATGAATCCCACTTCTTATTTATTCATTCTTAATTGTTTATGTTTAATATTTATAACAAAAGTTTGAGCGAGGTGAAAAGTTTTCCTCTATAAGTAAAAAGGCAGCCTTAGTGAGATAATTTTGATAATTACTTCATTTAATTGCTACATGGAAAGATAACAAACTCATTCGCTGGTGTATAAATCAAATTATAATTGGCACTATTATTTTTCATCTACTTATCACTTGCGTGATCACGAGACAAAAATATTTATAATTTTTGCTGATAACACTTTACGGTCGTTCATATGCTCTTAAGATCCCAGTTTTGATTGAAGAACTGGGATCTTATATTATATTATTAGTTTAAAGTTTTACAGCTCGTTATGCCATGATATAGATAGAATATACAGTATATCCGGCTGTGGTAGACAAGAGGACAAACGGACCAAAAATTTAATTTTTCGAGGAAGTCATTCTCTGTAAAAAAAATTACTTGCTGAAAAAATACGATTGTCGATGAAAAAAATAAAAATTGTATACAGGGTGTCCAAAAACTTAAAAATTCAAATTTTTTACAAGAGTAAAGCAAAATGATATTTAAGAAAATTGTTTGCTCCGTTAACATTGTAAACTAACAAAATCTTTAAAAGTTAAAGCCAAAAAATTATTGGATAAAATTATTTTAAATTTAAAAAAATTATTTAAAGCAAAAAAATAATTGCTATCCAAACTTAATGAAAACCAATATCTTAGATGATGTGATGATTTGAAACAATTTTCTTTAATATCACTTTGTTAAAAAAAGAAATCTGAGTTTTAGAAACGCAAACTTCTATCAAGGCAGATTTTTATTCGACGATTGCATCGATTACCGCGGATGAGTTTGTTCTCATCCAAAGTTTGTATATAAGTATCCAAAGACTAGCTTGCGTAGAACTGAAAATAATTTGTTATATTTTACTAATAGCACTTTACTTTCAACTAGGTGCCAAAGCTGAAATGATGGTGAAGAGATGAAGAATACACGGAGATGAAATTAAGAAAACTACATATTTTTTGTATAATTTTTTTATATATAAATGTATATAAGTAATTAATATAAAGTATAAAAAGTGTAACGTCTTATTAGTAACAATATTCATTAAACTTTAAATGATATACTTTTTAATTAAATTCTTTTATAACAGAATATGTATAATTTCAAACAAAGATACCTCGTAGGCGTTTTATTAAATTTTAATACTGAACACTCTTGACCGAGCTTTTTGCATTTTTTACACGATTCTATTTTTGACTGAATTTTGTCTGTAACTAGTAGAAATCCATAGCAAAAAGCTTGATTCAAATACATCAATATTAATTATGGTAATTCTGTATGTGTAACTCCTTTTATCGAGGCGAGGGCGAGACGTTTTTACAATATTGTAAACATTGTTTATTCTTTCGTCTTCAGTATGAGTAACCACAAGTGTTTAATTTAAAATATCAACATCTTCATCCAAAGTTGACACCTGGTCATTTTCTGAGTTTTCTTCCTTGTATAATTTTGGGAGGATGTCATTTGCAACAATAAATTCGGGCTCTGTTTTAACAATGATCTGTTCCTCAGTTGGTTCGTCGGAAACCTAAAGCAATAAAACGTGACGAACGATACCACAAATAATTATCGCAGACTATAAAAAATAAATAAATCGCGTTATAGAAAACGTGGTTGTTGCTGACAAAAATGACTCTAGTTATGGAATTTACTTACTAAATTTGGGTGGTCATTGGCACATTGGGTACAGGTGTTTTATAAATATGAGGATTTTACTAGGTATTTTTTTTTCTCATTTAGGGTGTTTAAGGATACATTTGAATGGATGGCAGAGAAAAATCTTTTGCCATCAACAATCGCTCAATAATCAAGTCAAGACTAATTTAAAATAATAGCACCATCGTTCATTATTAGTCCGTCATCATAAATCACAAAAATGCTGTTTTAATAAACTGAATATGGAATTTGAATGTTGGGGTTTTTATGTTGGAATTAGGTTAGGTTGGCAATGCCAACAGGGATTTTCATAAGGTACCATTGGCAGCAAGACATGGCACACTTAGATTTTGTTTTTTGAATAGACTAGCCTAAAATTGTGAATGTGGTCATTAAAAAAGAAAACCCAATATTGAAAAGTGTTAAGAAGTGAGTGATTGGTGTATATTTGGTATTTATATAATTGGGGAAGAGTCTAGAGCTAGATCTAGCAGCCAATATCAGTTTGACTAGACAGCAAAGAGGGTTGAGAAAATCGGTAAGTTGCTAACTGATCTGATATTCCAGCATTATACAATTCTTGTTTATTAAGTCGTAAGAAAAGCCCTAAATATTATTAAGAACGTTTATAACCTCTACATAAAAGAAACTAAGCCATAACTTTTTTTTACTACGAATTGTGACTTGGTTCTTCCAACTTTTTCCAAACATTCAGTATATGTAAATAAGTACAGGTATCAACACGTAGAAATCTTACGCAGCGAGTTTATTTTTATAGATTCTGAAACGATTTATCGTCGTTTCAGAATCTATATGAAAAGGCTCTTCATAATGCAAATTACTCTGCTTTCGACAGCACTAATCATTTGACTAGCGAATACAATAAAGTTTCTGTCGACGTTCATTTTTCTTCCATGCTACGTACTGTAGAGTATTTGCATGTACACCATAGACCGATTTGTACCATATATAAGTATAAAAACAAAGCAACAGTGAGCTTTACCAACCTCTTTTTTAACAAAATTCCCGCATGTTTCAGAATCCGTCTCTAAATGCTTTATTAAGGCTGCTTTAGTTCGGAATTTCTCTCCGCACAATTCGCACTCTGGCTTCTTAATATGAACATTCCACATGTGAATTTTCAAGTTATATTTTGTCGACAAGGCCTTGTTGCAAATTTTGCATTTCACGGTGCTGTGGCCTTGGTGTTGTCGTATGTGTTGATCCAGACTGTGTTTTTGCCGAAATGCTTTAGAGCATATATTGCAAGTAAAAGGTCTAGCCCCGGTATGGGTTCTGAGATGCGTCGTAAGCTGGTGTAGATCTCTGAAAAATCTATCGCAAATTTTGCATTTTCTTGGCCGACTATGACACATCATGTGTTTACGGCATTCTGATATGGTGTTTACTTCTTTGCCGCAATTATAGCACTTGTATGGACTTTTGTATTCTTTGGAGTGGTAACTGGGGTCTGCAAGGTTATTTTCACAGCCATAACACTTTTGGCAGCTGAACTGCGGTATCTTACCGTCATTCTCCGCTTTATTTTTAGTAACTTCAGATTTTTCTACATCTTCAATGGGAGAGATTCGTTCGACTTTAACTATTTTTATATCTGTGGTTTCTAGAAACATAAATAAATACAATAATTGTAGTGGTGCATTAATACGTGTTTACCTTTATTTTTATTAATTGTGTTTGCATTATTATTAAATACGTGTACATTTTTATAAAAATTGTTCAGATCTACTTTAGAATTCATAGAATGGGAGAACTTTAGAAATTTCTCCTCGATCTTAAGGCACTCCGTTTTGAATTTAAAGGCCGTTTCTAACAAAGTAACACAACTTTTACATATAACAGGGTTTAAAACAAGGTAAATATCCTAAAATACAAAGCATGTACTGAATATACAATAATTTAAGTATCTTAAATTTACCAGTTCAGGTACACAGTAATTTAACATTTCTAATATATTAGAAGTTTCATCGGTTTCTTCTTCAGGCGAGATGTTTTTGCAGTTTTCGGGTCGTTCTTTTTTCAAACATGTTCTACAAATCAGTGTGTTTGCCATTTTTTGTGATTACATTAAAGAAAAATTGCCACAACTCAGTTTCATAACAAAAAAAAAAAACGTAACAGGACAACAATTAAAAAACATAATATGAGTTATATCAATGTTGCCAGATGTTACTTCTCCACTAGAACAAAGGGAATTTGTTCTGAACTTTTAATTGGTAAATAAAGGAAAACTTTTTAAATTTCGGAAAAAGACGGAAGAAAATATTTTCTGAAACAAAATTATGGAGCACTAGTCACCACATCATTATTCGACAGCGTTAGCATGATCAATAAAATGATTATAATTTCAAATATCAAGCAACATGTTGACACGTTATTACTTTTGGCATCAATGGATAATAGTAGCAAATAATATATAGGCAATTTTTCGCGAGTAACCAACATAACCATTGGTCACAAATTAGTAAAATGTTTAACCAGATTACACGTCTTTCTCATATCGGTTCACCTTTCATAAGATTTCGAGGCAGACAAAATTAGGACTATAAATAGCTTAGGTTAGAAGAAGGAGGAAAATTATACTATAGACCAATACACTCCTGGCTCAGCCTATGTTTCATTTTTATTTTACGTCACTAGCACGATGATACTTACAAAAGTGTGTTCGTCCGTGCGCATGTTGAGGGACGTCACATGCAAGCAAAGTAGTCAACACTTTGAAGGCATTATCAGTTACTTGATTTTCCATAAATCCTTCGCCCAGGAATTTAGTCCAATGGTTTCTTTAATCCTTGCCACTATAATAGTGACGCTGTTTGTCTCCATACAATACAACATATAATCTCACATTTAGACGTGACGTCATGCGTAGCATAAACGAATACCAGCATTTTATTGGGACGGAGGTCAATAAAAAAAAAACACTTAAAACAAAAATATTTATTGAAAAATGATCTATGTTCACAAAAATAATTCTTTCACGATAACTGAAGTTGGAAAACAATTATCTGGAAGGATATAAGTAATTGGTGATTGTATAAAAACAAAAAGTTTACAATTTAAAAAAATGAGAAAATAGTATAAGACAATAATTACACTTTTCAGAGGGTTCTATTAAAATACTCAATACCAAAAATTGGAATTTCTGAACCTCTACACTTAACTTAAAACTAGCTATCGAGTATAACTTAATTTATATACACATCAAAGCAGTAGGCACTTCATCGCAAACTATTTTTTTCTTTCTCTTAATGGTAGCAGTAGCAAAATTCTTCTAGCTTTAACACCTAAAGTTGTCGGACTCGTTTATTAAATATAGGGCTTCATTCTGCCTAAAATCTGGTGGCATGACTAATGTTTCTATAAAATCCGAATAAGAATTCTTAAATAAATCTGACTTTGACTTTTTACATAATTCTTTATAGACTGATGCACAACGCTTGGACATCTCCGCAATGCACAACTTCTGTTGATCTGTTTTAATATTGAACGAAGCTATTCTATCACTGATCGAGTGAATTTTCATTTGCACTTTCAGCAAGTCCTCGGCTCTGAAGGAGATAACGTTTTCCTGCAATTCTAGAAAATCTGAGAATAATCCAGCTTCACTGTTCCAATGCAAAATATCCTTTGAACCATGTTCAATCGTATTAATAAGGAGCCTGATAATGTCATATTGCTCGTTGATGAACAGGCTGGGCAACAAGTGCTCAATAAGCACATAGTTTGCTTTGCAGTAATCTTGTGCGTAAGCAAGATGAGTAAACGCTTGGTAATATCTCTCGAGCAGCAACGCTTTTTCTCCTTTAACTACGTGAATCCATTTGGGAGGTACTCGCATTCTGTTCACCAAGTTGTTCTGCGATTCCAAAGTTTTCTTATCCACCTCCGGTGACAAGTTGCGGTCGAGGATGCCCATAACTAGGTTTTTCTTCAGGACGTTATCTTCCAAATATAACAAGACAAAAATAGCCCACTCCCATTTACCCAACGTTTCTAGTTGATTTGAGAAACTCGTACATAGCTTGTTTTTCTCTGCGGAATCGATGAGGCCCACGTCCAACGAGAGGAACAGTTGAAGCAGTAACCAACTGAAAAATAAATTAGATTTACTAAATGTCAAAAAAAAATAAAATTTTCCCAACAATCTATTCTTACGTTTTAATATTTGACCTACCTCAGTCTGTAGTCCAAAGGATCATCGGTGTGTGTTGCAGGGTTTAAAACACTGCTCAGTCTGTGCACCCGCGTCTTGTACAGCATCAAAACGTGATAGAGTACATCGAAGGACCCACCTTCGACATAATTTTTTCTATAAGGTGGGTTAGGCAGTTCGGCGTAGCCTTTCTTTTCAAAGGCATTGTTGTATAATTCTATAGCGTTTTCTATTGGGGCTCCAGCAGGACAAACGTACCAAAGATGCATGCCGAAGGCACGTTTCCAATCGACGTTTTCAAATATGTTGATTTCATCTCTGAGGGGAATTCCGGAGAGCAACAAGTAGATTTTCTTCATGTCGTCACCGATATAACTGGCAGTCATGGAATTATGCCAACTGTCGATTTGTTCCTGCAGAAAGGCTTTCGTTTTGTTTGTTACGCTCAGTTGAGATATTAATAAGGCTAGGTTGGGCAGCTTCTTCTCCAGGGCAAGGTTGGATGCTTCTAGTATTCTGAAGACGGACAGTTGATTAAAGATATGCCTTACCGTTTCCGTTGAAGATAAATCATCGGAACCTGCGTTTGATTTGAGCCTAAAATATAAATATGAGTAATAATATTAAACGACATGTTAAGCATTGATTATTATATTGTACTAACCATTCGCTAAGCAGATATCTTCGGTTGGAGATGGTTTCTTCACCAGGCCCCCAAAGCGCCTCTGCTAGAGTCCAGATACTGTGCAAATATTGTGCTTCTTTGCCATTATATTTAGTAACTAATTTTGAAAAAAGTTTTGTCTGTTGTTTGAGGTAAGAAATGTTTTTTGATATCTTAAAGGTTGGGATATGATCGTCATCTACTTCGAAAGTGCTCTCTTCCAATACTATTTCCAAAGAGTCTTTAAGGAATTCCTAAAAAAGTAACACGCACAAGACAAAATAATTTACAGCATTTTTTCCTAACAAAGCAACAAAATCATTGATTTACTTAAACTTACTCTCACCTTTAAAGGATCAAAGTCCTTGGAGTTAAGGCCAATATCGATCGTGTTCCAAGCTAACTGTCCATTGATTTCCCCTTGTTTGGCGTTCAACGTGAAAAAATTAAAACCCTTTGCCCAACCAGCTTTAAAGGATTTCCCTTTGAACATTCCCAAATCCATATAGCTCCTATTTTCAATGATGCCGGTAGGAATCTCACCACCTACAATATTGAATAGAAATTAAAAAAAAAAAGTTAGTTTACAAATTATGGAAATCATTAAAAATTCTATTTCTGGTAAAAACTGACGACTTTTATGGAAATAATTGTTTACCCCACTTACCCCCATAATTGTAGACTTTTTCCACTCTCGGCCTCAATATAAGCCTCTTTCTGGGCATCACTTCTTCCCTTATTATAGGCAAATGGTGCATGTCCTCCGGTATATCCAAATACTGCCTTATGATGGATACGTGGCTACCATCATCATCCGATGATCTATCGTCGTCCGCAAAAAGGGTGGACTTCATAACCTGTATATTTTTGCTCGCTTTAAATGGATCGTATGCTAAATGCATCGGAATGTCGATGGGTGCCATGTGATAATCATCCTCAGACATGTTATCAACGTACATGGACTGGTGAAGGACGTCATCTTCGGCGTTGAACTGGTCCCCCTCGTCAACGAACACGTCCATGTCTAGTCCGTACTTCGCCTGTAAGAATATAAAATTACTACCGTCTTGGTTGTGCAAGTCTCCGTTAAACTTACTTCCATTTCTTTGCTCCCCTCCTTTTGCTTCAACACATCAATTTTGGTAAGTTCTTCATGAGTTTTCGGCAAATTAGTTTCGGGTTTCTGTGCACCCTCCATCTTTTTCTTGAGGGCTGCTGCCTTCTCGATCTGTTCGGCCTCCTCATCGCTGTCGTTAAAACCATACTTGGAGAAGTGATCCACTTTGAAAACCCACGAACCGGTCTCTGGGCGATAGTCGACAAACTTGGCACCTTTCTTCACTGTGACCTTCCGCAACTTTTCAGAGAAGTTCATTTGCAGCAGTTCCGTAATATCTTTTATCAGAGTATTTGTGTCAGAACGACGCGGGTAGACGTTGTCCAGAGTTACCTGAGCTTTACGGTTTAACCCCTGCAAGAAGCAACGGAATAATTACGCCCTATTCTAAAAGGATTTAAAAAATAATGCTACCTGTCCGACTGGCGGTTTCTTCGAATCATCCGGATACACATTGATCTCCCTGTACCGGAAATGCACCAACTCGTCTATGTTCAACCCAGCGACGTCCATTTCGTCGGGGAAATAAACGTTCCCATAGCCCTTCCTACCAATCGTAAAGCCTTTCACTATGCATGCCCCGTTTTCATCCACGTACTGCGTCAACTCCTCCAAATTGGGCAAAGTATAGTACTCGGGTCTGGTGCAGACAATGCCGCACGGGTGCTTCTTGGTCATGTCCCCTGCCGCAAAGTTAATAGGTTCTTCTTCGCCGTCCGAAGGAGTGGGGGAATCGTTTTTGGCATCTAGAACATTATATACTTAAATACGGTGAATTCGCCGTACGAGGATCGTAAAAATTTTCATTGATACATATTTTTTTAGAAATCGACGAGTCCCAGGCGGCTGGGAATCTCAGAAGTGGGACAAAAATTTTGTTTCCTTAAAAGTATGTAACTAGGAAAATGTTTATGAAGGTTTTAACATCCTTTTTAAAATCTACACTACAGCGTGTGTGTGCGTTCATTGTACTAACCTAAACTATTTTTAGTAATTGAAGTGTTGATGACATTGTAGGTCTGTGAAGTTTGACTATTTTTTTCCTCGTCGATGATGGTCTCAAAGTTTAATCGTAACGGCGTCGTTCTTAAGTCGTTCACCAAATTCGACTCGATTTTACTTCCTTCTTTACTGTTACCCTTGTTCTCGTCCGGAGTCATTATGTGCTTCAATATATCAGTTCTCATAATTCCTGGGGAATGGCCGTCGCCACTGGCAGCAGGTCGCTGTTTCAATATCAGCCGGCGACAGTTCGTCTTGATGTACTCGGGAGAGTGAGTGTCCTCCTTGTACTTCGGAGAAACCCCATCGAACAAACTGTCCTAAAAAACGGACAGAAAATTAATTGTTTTAACTAGAAATTACACACCTCGTTACTTACTCTCATGCTTCTCAGTGGGAAAACTTTCAGTTTTGAATTGTGAGACATATCGACCTTTTTCTGGGGGTCGAGTAAAGCTTTTAACTCCTTTGGATCAGTTGCTGAAACCGACGGCGAACTGGATTTCAACTTTGGTTCTAACCCAGCCAAATGTGGGGCGTCGCCGAAGGGATCACTTGTAAGCAGTGCCAAATTTTGCGACGCCTGCTGTTCAGGAGGAGGAAACAGCCTAAAATAGAGAACAAAAACCTCAATTCTTTTTCAACCTACAAAATAAATACTTACGACTGCTGCAGTTGCTGTTGTTGAAGTCCAAAGCCAGTATTAGGTTGAAACGAGGTGTTTGTGTTGCCGAACAGGCCAGTCGTGCTGGTGTTACCAAACAAGCCGCCCGGTTTAGCAGCTGTGCTACCAAACAGCGACGTACCTTGATTCATACCTTCAAAAATACAACAAAATCAAAGATCGCAAAGTTAACAAAAATAAATCTTACCTCCCAAGGCACTTCCAAAACCAGTTTGCTGGGCAGTTCCGAAGGCGGGCGTCGCTGGTTTAGCAAACGTGTTGCCGAATGGAGCCGCACTTGCGGTTCCGAAAGTGTTAGTTTGTCCAAACCCAGGCGCCGTGCTGGCTTGTCCGAATAAAGGCTTATTTGGCTGGAAGAGACTCGAGGCTTGGGTAGAAGCCGGCGGGCCAAACGAGAATCCCGTATTTTGAGCTGCTCCGAAGCCTGTAGTTGGTTGAGCTGGTTTGCCAAACAGGCTTCCGGCAGTATTCTAATTATTTAAAGGTAATTAGTCTCAGGATAGGTTATATATCGGTAAAATACTTACAGAGGCATTCGTTTGGCCGAACAGATTACTACCAAATCCAGATTGTTGGGTGGTATTCGTGGTCGTCCCGAAAATAGGCTGAGTGGTACTTCCAAAGGGCTTGGCGGCCTGATTAGCCCCAAAAGGATTGGCCGTTTGAGCTGTACTCCCGAATCCAAAGGCCACTGTGCTGCTAGTAGGCGCCCCAAATCCGGTGGGCTTTCCGAACAGGCCGCCAGACTGTTGCTGCTGATTCGTCATGCCAAATCCTGGCGTGTTTTGTCCAAACGTCGAGGTGGTTTGTCCGAAACCCGTCGCTTGTCCGAATGCTGGCTTGGAGGCATCAGGCTGGCCAAACAGGGAAGGGGCCGTGGACGCTGTCGGACCAAAGGGGGTCGTGCCGAAGCCCGGCTGTTGTTGGGGGCCTGGAAAAAGGATTTCCATAGAACGTTGGCTTTTAAGATTCTTATTTGAAAAATAAGGTATACTGGAAGCAATACACTCCACAAAATTCCCAGTTATGCTAAGATATAAAGTGTTATTAAAGCATAACGTTTCTGTTCGTATATTCACCATTCGAAAAGTGTCAAAAAATTTTCATATTTAGAAAAAATATTAAAGTAAAAGTTTTGTAATTTTTACACTAAGTATAAATTTAAAAGATTTTCCAATTTATTAACCGCGGTGCAAAAAAAAATCACGCAAAAATTTTGGTCAAAAAAGATAGTTTCGATTCATTTTAGAAAGTAACATCTGTATTTAAAAAAACAAGCAAGGATTTTAATTTTGGAATGATAAAATTTGGCCCCGAAGAGACGGATTTCAAATATTATCAGAATATTTTAGAAATATTGTATTGCAAGCCAAGCTAGTAAATAATCAATCCCGACAGAAGTCGGGGAAAAAAAGCAGGTCCTTTATTGTAATTTTATTCTGTCCCATGTGTTTCTTTCACCCTACCTTTTCTGTTAGCGAGGTAGTCCTCAAATCTCAACTCCTCAAAAGACTTATTCTCGTACTCCTTCATGCACGTAATACTATGGTGTTTGGTATTAATACTTTGCGCCACCCCACTTTTCAGCATAGTATCGGTGCCAGTCACGGGATTAAATTTAATAACAGTTCCCGTGGCCTGTTGCCCACCAAAGGCAGTAGAACCACCAAAGAGATTGCTTGAAGTTGGTTGAAAAATGCTCGAGGTTTGCTGCTGTTGAGGCTGTTGACCGAACAGGCTCGGTTGCGTGGGTTGAGTTCCAAAACCGAAACCGGCCGGTTTATTTTGTTGTCCAAAAGTGGAGGATGTGTTGAACAGGCCAGTGGAGGATGGCTGTTGTTGTCCAAATAGGTTAGAGGTTCCTGGGAAAAATTTCATTTTGAAAAATCTACCTTTCTTGGCTGGCTATTCTGCAGCCGCAGAACAGTTTTACAGTTGGTGCCCCTAACTAGTTAACTTTTTTGTTTATCTCTCTCTTTGACAACCACTTCGACATGGTACCATAAAGTACATAAATTATTTCCATAAAATATTTATTGACTTATTTTCCGCCTATTTTTTAATATCATGGAAAATATATGTTGAATTAAAATAACAAAAATTTCGGAGGAAGGTATACAGTTAGCAAAACCTCTGAAGAATCTAAAAATTAATTAATCCGAATTCATTTCAAATTTCTTTATACGCTGCAACACTAGTAGAATATATAGTATAATTGAAATAAAAAAGATTCATCAACGTCCCACAAACTATTATTTTTTATAAATATGTCTGTGGCTAATTCCTTAAACTATACTCATTTTTATTCTTAGTTTATACTATCGTAGTTTTTATTAATTAAAACAAAAATCATTTTCCATGGTCAATAAAAGATAAACACAAAATGGAAGCAATAAGTTTTTTGATAGCTACTACCTAGCGAGTAATAAACAACAAAATAATCATCTGGTGCAGTAACATATTCAATTTCTTTTATTCAGTTACATCATTATGTGAGTAAATCATTTTTTAAAACAAAGCATGAATATTAAATAAACACGAAGGCATCATTGCCAAGGCACGCTCCAAAAAAGGACTACATAAATAATTATCCATTATCCAAAGGGTTCCCTCAAACATATTGAAGTAAAATGCGTGACATTCGAATCAGAATTGCACAAAAATTATAATCAAATGTGCCTGATTTCTACGTGGTTACCACGTCCGTTAGACAAACATATTTACTGCACCTTTCGTATCTTGGAACTAGATTTTAATTATTTACCAAATCCGGTTTGTGTGGTGGGAGCGGCTCCAAACGACGTGTTGGCATTTTGAAATAAGTTTGGAGCTTGTGCCTGGGTTGAGGGGAACAAAGATGTGCTGGCTGGTTGCCCAAAAGTAGACGTGGAAGGACTACCAAAACCGCCAGTTGCAGGTTTACTAAATAGCTGGTTTTGGCCAAATGGGTTTGCATTTGCTGCAGGGGTGGATCCAAAACCTAAATCACACAGAGAAATTGGCAGAAATTAAAACTGGAAACAAATTTTAGTACTTACCGAATGACGTGTTGGGGGCTGTCGCCCCAAAAGCAGGTTTGTTTAGGTTGCCAAACATGATGCAAGCTAGGCTAATGCAGTGGGAAAAAAAATAGGTTAGATCACCCGGTTAACGGTCACTGTTCCCTGAAACATTTATATTTAAAACGCCTAAACTAGGCCCTTCACTAGAAGGATTTTATAGCCACTCTTTCGAAGAGACACAAAGTTATTAAACGTACAAAGATAAGATAAAAAAAGCGTTTACTGCGCACTGACCGCTTTGTTTTCAGAAGGAATGTCAAACGTCATAATTTTATGATGGCAAATTTGTGACATTTTAAGCGCTGCCATCTTGTGGTGGGAAAATATTACTAGCAATTGAAATAAGTAAGAAATGCAATTACGAAAGCTTATATTTGTATATTTTAATAAATCTACGGCTAATTAATTGTGTTGATGATTACCAATACTGTTCTTCTGATTTAAAATACAAATTTCGTCAAATTATATCTTTAATTAAAATAATTTTTACACTGTTGCTATAGAAGGAACCTGTAATTTATGGAATTTTAAACAATATATTTATAACCTAACTACTAAATATACATTTATTTATTTATTATTTTGTGTTGTGTATACAAATGCAAAGAATGGGCTTAAAACCATCTCTCAAAGAAATAAACCAGGCGTTGAGAGAAATCCAAAATGGTAACAAGAAAATACTTGAAGACATGCTTGAGAAGTATCCAAATTTCCACTGGACCGAAATGTTTTATGAGAAAACTGGTGATACAATTCTCCACTGCGTTTCTAGATTAGGGTTTGTAGATATAATTGAATATCTTTTAACGAAGTTTCCCCCAAAAGCAGTTGATTGCAAGAATAAGGATGACAAGACAGCGCTGCACGAGGCTGCACAATTTTCGCAGTACGAGGCTTGTAAAACACTTATAAGTCATGGTGCCAACATTAATGCCTTGAAAAGAGCCGATTGGACTCCTCTTATGTTAACGTGTACCAAAATAAATGGCGAAGGCAGTTTTAAATCTGTTGAATTACTCTTGACAAACGGTGCTATTGTTAACTATAAAAATAAAGATGGTTGGACTGCTTTGCATTTAATATCACGTGAAGGTGATGCTAGGATTTTAAATTTATTAATTGACTATGGTCTTGACGTAAGACTGAAAACTCGTAATGGTCGAACTGCCCTACATATAGCGGCCTTACATGGAAGTACAGACGTTGTTAAAATTCTACTGGGCTTAGGCTTGAAGGTCAACGAAACAGACAGTTGTGGAAACGTACCATTACATGAAGCAGCGTTAGGGAATAATATTCATATATGTAGAATTTTAATTGAAAATAATGCTGATATCTCCGTCAAAAACAATAGCGATTACCATTTAATTCATTTAGCTGCTTGTGAAGGGCACATAGATCTTATTAAGTTTATTTTAGGTGAACTGAAATGTAATATAAATGAAACTAATAGAAACGGTATAACAGCGCTACATTGTGCCGCAAGGAAAGGGCAAAGAGACGCATACCAGTTCCTAGTAGAGAACGGTGCTGATATAAATGCTAAAGATAGCTTTGGCAGGTTACCATTGGATTACTTTTAATTGTTGGAACACAATTATTTAAAATCTTCCCATAATATACACAAATGTTTTGTGACGGTGTTGTTTTGCATCACATAGCAAAACAGGTTAGTTATCGCCTAAAACGTGGTTATTTGGGAAACAACGTTGAGTTCATGGCACTTGGGTTGGGTAGAGAACAAATTGCATTTTTTGAAACAGAGGGAAGGAAGTAAGCGTAAGTCGGTGGTCGATGGACAGGGGCCAAGAAATCCAGCTTAACGAATCGAGTCTTAAAGTAATGCCTACCTTATAAATATTGTGCTTTTTATGTCTTTACGCAGTATGTTGGTTTATCTTCATTCTGTGTGTAGTCCTGGTGCATATAATATATATGTTATTTTGTCCGACTGTCTTTTATTACCTGCATATTTAAAACAATTATTGATCATGTGCATCAGCGCATCATATGACCAACATAACCTTACATTTTTAGTTTTTGCAAATTTATTTTCAATTTTAATTTTAGTGTTAGTAGTTTTAACTTGGATCCATTATAACATTTAAAAACTCTCTCAGATTTACAGAGTTTCAATAATGTAGATTATTAAAAATAGACTATGCTATAATTATAGGTTAGAATTCCAACCAACAAATAGCGTCTTGTTTTATTAGATCAAGGCAATTAAAGTTTCATTAATAATGCACCGAACAAGATTTTGGTTGATAGTACAGGATCCAAGCAGAAATTTTGATAAAATTGCCTTAATCAAAAATTTTAGAAAAATACATATATTTTTGGTTAGTTGTGACGTCACGTGCGCGTCACCCAAACACCTTTCTTTGCATTATTTTAAGAGCTCAGTTTTATAAATCTAAGATAGGTCTCTTGAGTTTAAATTAATTTGATTTAAGCCCAAGAAGGTGTGGCAGTATTTGTTATAGGGAAGAGGCAATGTTAAATCTTCCCAAAGTTTCAGTTTTAAAATTCGAAGTTCCCTTTTATGAGAAATACATGAAAACTATAAGCCAGAATTTTTGTTAATCCATCTGGAGGAACACTGAAATACATGGTAATAATAATTCAATCTTTTTCATTTCAAAAAGAAAAGTAAAGCAGAGTAAAATTAAAACCAACGAACTGGCCCAGTAATTAGTTAGACTAAAGACCACCAGTTGGCGTATCACTTAGGTTAGGTATGAATCGCCTATTTATTTTCGGCATAAAAATAAATAATACTGTGTATAACTTGTATCGATACATTTAATATATTCGACTTTAAATGAAAAATAGTATCACAATGTAAAATAAACTATATCCTAACCTAAAAATAAAAATTATAAAAAAAGTCATAGTATTATGTATAAATAAAATTACATAGTCATAAATATAAATAGTGGCAGTTGTTAAGTGAATTATTAAGTTTTATAGAATTTAACATATTTTGCTTATTTATTATCGTTTATAAAGAATTGGGAGAGAAGATTCGCTATACCAATAACAATAATGGAGCTATTAAAAATTAGCTTTGGCATCGTTAAAGCTCTTTCCTTTTTCAAAGAAGCAATTTTCAATAAACTTGGTAACATGAATATATATACCAGGCCACTCAGAGCACCAGTGTACCTAAAAGAAACCAAACATAAAATTTATAATAATTATAAGGGTCGAGCAAATTTTTTTTACCTTATTAAAGTTCCGATTCTCGGCAAAAAGCAGGCGAACATGATACAAATAAACAGAACTATGGAGTTAATAAATACAACTTTTCCATATGAAAAGTCCCCAAATCTGTAGTTCTTGAAGATCATATTCACATTGGCCAGTATATCGATCCTCAGCATAAAAGCAATCAATGGGAATACTGTGAAAAGTTGGAAGAGAAATAATATTCTTGCTATTACAGCCAATGTGTCCCGTTTAGAAAAATTGTTCAAGATATTCTGAAACGAAAGTACAAGATACAGATTAAAATTTGTTTTTCAAATTAATGAAATCCATTTTTGAATTACGTTACAAATCATGATTGAATTCTAGTAGTGATGATTGATAAAAGAAAGAACCGCCATGGTTGAATTTTAAACAAATTTTATTTTATTTACAGCATTAATAATTAATTATTGGTATCGATTAGATTTTCTTGTGTGTGTGTGAAACCGCACCCTCGGTTTCGCATAACGGTTTCCTAACACGCATACCGTTTATAATTAACCCGGCGTGTCGTGAAAAATTCCCTAGGAAGGTAGTTTGTAGTAGGTAAAAAGGCCAGTATGTAAAACGTCCAGTAGGCAAAAGTTGCATTAGTTCTTTTGTAAAACAATTGAAACAAACGAAAATGGTTCTTTATTTGTGCTTTTGGTCGAAGGTGTTTTTTATCTTAAATATTATATTTGATAGTAAATACCGTGTTTTGTGTAGAAATACGATTACAAAAACCTACTTACGTCTTCAATACATGATTTTAGTAGTGGGAAGCTGATATAAAAGAGAACTCCAATAAAGATGTAAGTGAACGTTATTAAACCAAACGCAATGCTTAGATCGCGCCCCTGAAATAAATAAGTAGTGTTAGAATGTCGGAATAAAATAAAATGTGCAACACTGGTGCTGTGATTACTACTGGTAAGTTTAATAGATTCTGTACTTACATTGTGTTCTTGGTGTTTGTTATTTCGCATGATGGATATAATGATGTTGTGTATAAAATAACTCAAAGAGAGCATCCCGGTGAGGGCGCAAAATGTAGGTTTCATGTAGAATTCCGACGACCAGTTTTGAATATTAACTCCCCAGTTAGCGGACTTAACTGTCACGAAAAACAATAGGTAACCCACGCTGATTGTACCTGAAGAAATAAGTAAAACGTTATTTTCTTATTGCTACTAGGTACTAATTTAAATGTGGTTAGTTGTGTTTTAGGCTCCTTAGTCCTTACCGAGGCTGTTGAACTTTGTGAAAAACGTAGGGCTCTTGAAGTTCAGCACCGGGAACATTATGACCGCCAAGAAAATTGGAACGGTGCTGTATAAGTTCCAGACTCTGTCGAAAGTTGGGTGGGTGCTGTAGGTTAAATTTTGGGTGAACATGGTCGTGTCGTTAATGTTCAGCATCCTTTCCATTGGGCATATCACAGCCGGTTCTTGGCTCTGAGCCTCGGTATCCATAAAAATACCTAAAATTAAACTTTTGTAGGTATGCTTCGAGTATGCACCATACATTAATAAAATAAGAAATTATATGTTTCAAAAGGAACACCTTGTATGTCTTTGGAAATATGTCTAGAATATAAGCTCTGTGTCCACAAACGTACCACCCTCGAATGTTTCGTTCTTTTTTTCGTTTTCTCAAGGCCATTATAAATTACTGTAAAGCGTAGTAAGCTTATAAATATTGTTTTAAAAGGGCAAAGAGCACTGTTGATTTTTTTTATATCGATTTCGATGCTGAAAGTTAAATTTCTGATTTCTCCTCTCACTTACCATACAGAAACAGAACGGAGTTGTACAGGAAGTTTGACATTAAAATCCAGTAAACGATATTAGCCCCTATCAGCACTACCAGAGAAAATATTTGCGCCAAAATCTCCGCCCATTTTCCAATGAGCATTCTGCAAAGGTCGGAAACTACCAGACTTTGGCCCAACAGTCCTGAAAAATAAATAGCCATTAAGAATATAATTTTGACAAAAAATTACTATTACTGTACCATGTTTTTCGTTTATGCTCAGTAGGGTGTAAGCGGTATACAAACAGAGGCCAGCTATTGCTATGTTGATTAATATTCCGGGAAATAATCCGGTTTTTCCTATGCCCCAAGACATAGCCAAGAGAGAGGAGCCCATCGTTGTGTTCCAAATGGCGAAACTAAAAAATAGGTCTAATGTTATTAAACACTGTATGAAAATTATAAGTTTTTTTTAGAAACATTTATTCCATAGCAAAGGAGCTTACAGAAGTGCTTCCAGGCCTCTTCTCTTTTTATTGTCAACAACCTTTTGGAGGAAATAGGAAACAATTTGCTGGTACCAAATGCATTTTTGTCGTATACAGCCAGTTGTTTTGATAAAAATAGAAGAGAAACAGTAAAAGATGACCCAGTAGGGAATGTATAAATATAAAGTAATTGTAGGGATGTAATTTATTGCTACACTTTCGAGATTTTCACTTTTCAAGTTACAACTGTACAATTCTTAATTTTTATCGATTTGTTTTTCTTTAATTTTTACCATGAAGGCGATGTTATTTTTTAAAATTCATCTAAAATGACGTCTGGTGAAGATATTTTAAAAACCAATTAATTTTAATTTTTGGGAACTTTGGAACTTATTGTTGTATTTCTATGCTTAAATATTTACAAAGTTATTTATAAAATTTTTAACATTTTTATGTTGGCATAGTGTATGCGTTATCACTGTTATGAGAATACTAATACGGTACAGAAACGTGACATATATCATGAAGAGAAAAAAACAAGGAAAAAAATGAAAATTCTGTTACGCTGACATGTACGTCTTACGTGATTAAACGGATAATGAATTCCTTGAACTATTTTCAGATATGTGCCAAGGTCTTCAAGATATTATTGATTTATAACTTAAAAAAAAATTGTACCGTACAGGTTATCTGCTTGTTCTCTAGTCAAAATGTTGCACAATGTAAATATAAATATAGGCTTTAATATCTATGAAATATGTTTATACAAAAATTAAATTCAATATTTACATTTACGAAAACCATAATACAGTCCGATGTTTTTAAAATCATGAAGAGAAAAAAACAAGGAAAAAAATGAAAATTCTGTTACGCTGACATGTACGTCTTACGTGATTAAACGGATAATGAATTCCTTGAACTATTTTCAGATATGTGCCAAGGTCTTCAAGATATTATTGATTTATAACTTAAAAAAAAATTGTACCGTACAGGTTATCTGCTTGTTCTCTAGTCAAAATGTTGCACAATGTAAATATAAATATAGGCTTTAATATCTATGAAATATGTTTATACAAAAATTAAATTCAATATTTACATTTACGAAAACCATAATACAGTCCGATGTTTTTAAAATCATGAAGAGAAAAAAACAAGGAAAAAAATGAAAATTCTGTTACGCTGACATGTACGTCTTACGTGATTAAACGGATAATGAATTCCTTGAACTATTTTCAGATATGTGCCAAGGTCTTCAAGATATTATTGATTTATAACTTAAAAAAAAATTGTACCGTACAGGTTATCTGCTTGTTCTCTAGTCAAAATGTTGCACAATGTAAATATAAATATAGACTTTAATATCTATGAAATATGTTTATACAAAAATTAAATTCAATATTTACATTTACGAAAACCATAATACAGTCCGATGTTTTTAAAATCATGAAGAGAAAAAAACAAGGAAAAAAATGAAAATTCTGTTACGCTGACATGTACGTCTTACGTGATTAAACGGATAATGAATTCCTTGAACTATTTTCAGATATGTGCCAAGGTCTTCAAGATATTATTGATTTATAACTTAAAAAAAATTGTACCGTACAGGTTATCTGCTTGTTCTCTAGTCAAAATGTTGCACAATGTAAATATAAATATAGGCTTTAATATCTATGAAATATGTTTATACAAAAATTAAATTCAATATTTACATTTACGAAAACCATAATACAGTCCGATGTTTTTAAAATCATGAAGAGAAAAAAACAAGGAAAAAAATGAAAATTCTGTTACGCTGACATGTACGTCTTACGTGATTAAACGGATAATGAATTCCTTGAATTATTTTCAGATATGTGCCAAGGTCTTCAAGATATTATTGATTTATAACTTAAAAAAAAATTGTACCGTACAGGTTATCTGCTTGTTCTCTAGTCAAAATGTTGCACAATGTAAATATAAATATAGGCTTTAATATCTATGAAATATGTTTATACAAAAATTAAATTCAATATTTACATTTACGAAAACCATAATACAGTCCGATGTTTTTAAAATACATCCACTGCGTAACAAACAAGAATGTTCAGTTATATCGTAGAATTACAAAAATTGAAAAAATTGTTGTATTTAGGCACGATACAAATTTTTTCCGTACGTAGGTTCAGAAATTTTAATTTTTGGTAAATTAAAAATATATTTATTAAATTTAAAAGTCTGTCAAAATAGAAGCGCAAGAACATTATTCCACAAAAGTACCTACACATTATCAGTAAAATTGACTAGACATGCAAATCTCTCCTTAGTCAGTTCCATATTCATGTCATCCTGTGTGGTGACATCACCCATCTAGGAGGGTGTCATTTTCTAAAATGCCCACCGCCCTTAACATTTAATCCCGACTCATCCTATCTTTTAATGATTACAGGAAACACGGGTCTAATTGAAACAAAAAACGTTTTAAAATTAAAAACTGTTTGAAATATTTCCTGGGTATAGAGGTACGTGTGATTCCTATAACGTTCATACCCCAATTGGTTGGTTTGTCGTTGGATATAAAATAAAAATATTTAACGTAAACTTATACTATTTTTCCAAAGGATTTCGAAAATTTCAACAAAAAAACAATTGAAAGTCAAATAAAATTGAGAAAAAACATAATATTTTTTTTAAATGGAATGGAATGATAATTTTTATTATTATTATTTCAATTATTATCAGTATTTTACTAAATATGAAGGTAAATATATACTGTGTTATGTTATATTTTTGGAAAGAGAACTTAAATTTTTATCAGAATTATAAAAATATACTGGGCGTTCCATTTAAAAAAACCTCGCTTTGTTTTTCCCACGTTTATTTGACTTTCAATTGTTTTTTTGTAGAAATTCTCGAAAGTAAAAATATTTATCGCATTTTAAAAATTTTTCGAAAACGTATAAACAGCGTGTGTTCAAAAAAACATGTTTGTTAATTATTTAAAATATTATTATTATTATTATTATTAAAAGACTTAATTCAAGCGTTCCTTCCTTGATGTACTAAATATTTGAAAATATTCAACCCAATAATGTGACCCCGAATTAGAACTAAGCGATAACAAACCTCAAGTAATCAACAAAATTTTATCGAGCCTAAAAAACATATATTTTCGTCATCCCGGTCCCACAAATAGGTTGATCTTCGTGTGATAACAACTATTCTTAGTGCACTTAGCACACATTAAAATAATATAAATGTGTTTACAGTATTTCTACATGATTCAATTCGTGAGCGAGTTTCATCAGATTTTTCGAGTCATTTTTCTGTTGATAAAAGGGACAATAATCTTTGTTCTCTATATGGATAAAAGGTCGCTCACGCAGCCTGACTTAATCAGATGACTTTGTTTACAAAAGTTATTGTTTTAAGGCCGAAAAGTTGCGCCAGCTTTCGATGGCGTCCCGTCCAAGAATTGACTGGTTGATTAGAAGATTAGAAAAAAATGGCTTATACAAAAGTTGCTGGGCATTTACTAAATTTTTATTTGGCAGTAATAAGAAAACAAATGAATGTCGATTTTTTTGATATGGACATAATCTATGTTTTTTAAATGGAACACCCTATATGTTTTTGTCCAGTTAGATTTGTTTTTTTTTTCTGATTACATTCTGATGCGGCATACTTAATAATCAAATATAAAAAAAGATTGTGGGTATATATTCTTATTTCTTACTAAAATTTAAACTTTTTGCGTTAGCAAAGATGCCGTGGATGAAAACAATATCAAAACAATAACAGTTTAGTTTCTATTGTTTTCATCCACGGCTTTCTTGGCTAACGCAAAATGTTTAAACTCTAGTAGGAATATTTACCTCTACAATCATTTTATTTTTTATTAATAATTCAAAACATCCTGTATAAAACTATCAAGTATGCTTTATCAGTGTAATCAGAAAGGAAAACCAAATCTATCTGGATAAAAACATATAGGGTGTTCCATTTAAGAAAACATAGGTTATGTCCATATCTGAAAAAATCGGCATTCAATTGTTTTTTCATTGTTGCCAAATAAAAATTTAGTAAACACTCTGCAACTTTTGTATAAGACATTTTTTTTCTAATCTACAATAAACTCGCAAATTCTGATTAAAATGTGTACCTACCAAACAAAATGATAACACTACAGGGTGAGCCAACGGCGCGATAAAGTCCAGCACTGCCTTTGTTATCAGTAGTATAAACACAAGTTTTATATAGAAGTTGTAAGAGATCAAAATGGTTACATTTTAAAATTAGTTTGAAATATACGGGGTGATTCATGAAAGCGGGGCGCTATAAATGTCCATTTTTTTTTATGGAACACCCTATACAGGATGAATATCAATAACTCATTTTAATTTTAAGGGATGGTAGGTCCCTTAATGGTAAGGCCATATACCAAAAATAAAAAATGTATACCCTGTAGTTTTCGAGAAAGAAAATAAATTAAAATACGTCAACATTTTCAGAACTTCGTAACTTACCTATCTCAACAGAAAATAAATCAGGATAGGTCTTTGCCTCTGGCATTCACCTTGTTTTTTGCAATCATAAATTCACTAGTTTTTGCTGCCACTGTCAATTAACTTGTCTCCGACCGCAAATTTACAACATTAGGACAGTGTCGGCCCGTGTTGCATTTATGATTTTTTCCCTGTGTAATGTTTCCAGTGCCAACGCTTTTGCCGCGAACGGCGGCTTAACTTCGTTTTTTGTCACGTTTTTTACGTTAGAACTTGGAGTCTGTGACTTGGATACAAGGCATGTTGTTCACCCCATAAGTGGGTCAGTAAAGCGACGAAGCGGTACTCAAAAGTTTACCAGAATTTTACGTAGGGTAGGTCAGACTTTTTTTATATTTTTTTATCGGTAATTTGTGTTATAAATATCAACAGAAACCCCCTCTTAAAATTAAAATGAGTTATTGGTATTCACCCTGATATTTTTAGAAATTTGATTTCTCCATGAAATTCTCTATATTTCTATATCAAAGTCTAAAACTTGTAGTTCTCTTCAACATCTTTCTAACGTAAGAAGTAAAACGTGTATATTTTGCAATATATGATAACTTACATCGTCACCAGCGAGTTGTGCGTGTGCCTCTCCACCTCGTGGTCGTATCCAACGAAAGAATCGCGTCCACTCATTAGGTCCTTTTCAACTGAGAGCTAAAAAAAATAATTTGAAATATTGAACGTTTCTACGGTAACTTTTCTGGTAGAGGAGACGATAAAGAAATGGGACGTCAGATTTCGGTGCAAAACAAGGGGGGAGTGGGGACAATTGCCACTCAAATGTTTCGTACGGGTTTTTTCCCACTTAAAAACAACTTCCTTGTGAAATATTTTGTTTAAACTACAAATTCCAGTGTTTCAGATTAAAGTATCGGTTATGGTTATTGTTTTCAGCGTTAATACTATCAGAGAAATTTGTTATGTTTTTGAAGATCAGACGTCCATATCGTTCCAGTTTGACCCTGATGCAATAACTTTTTATAAGCCGTACTCGCGATAACAACAATTACTTTAACGTCATTATGTGAATCAATAAAGTCGAACCAGTTTGTTTGTTGTATACACTGGCCTGGCCGGTTCTTTTACCTGGTTTACTACCTATGGACTCCTTAGCGTAGGTTTAGAACGAGGAAGGCCCGAAAGAATTGCTATGTACTTACTTCCTTATGTTTGTTTTGGTTTCTTAAGACCTTCATGGGATTTGTTTCTATAAAAGGCCTTGGTGATAACAATAATTATTATACTATCACTGCGTTGACATTGACAGGAGTTGGCAAGATTAGACCCTGATTACGTTTTATGTCATTTACTCGTGGAAACTTAGACTAGGTGCAAATTCTAGCAGCTTAAGCCCATGTAATTTTTCAGATTTGTAAGGTTCATTTCAAACGGTCGTAACAAAGAAACCGATAAGTATTTCTTACAGAAATTTGTATGGCTCATTATTAAAGCCTCGCCCTAGGGCGTGAGCATGCGTTTATGGTAATTGCATGCCTAATATTGACAAAATTAAACGCTAAAGTCGGTCCATTTTCCCAAATTGATCCGTACGTCTTTACTGCCCCAACAGTCAATCTGTTTTAAATTTTCCATCCTCACGCCCTCTAGTAACACTTTATCTACTACCTTGCCGAATTTGGAAACGGCATCGTGAGCGTTACGGTAGATATCAAATTTCAAAAAACGCCATGAGGCTCTAAATCGATAAACATATGCACGTTTCAAGCCATCGCTGGTGATGTTTCAAAAATAAACCAATTTACTTGTGACTTACCATGGTAGAATAAGCCTCGAAGTCGTACAAGTTTTCAGAGTTCGAGAAAACTGTGATCTCTGGGCAGGAATAGTTGGACGCGAACAGTTGCCTTTTAGCTTGGCCTTGTATACTGAAGGGTGGTTTGGTGTTTGTTTTTTTCCCCGGTTGGGCGGTGTTATCCTCGTCGCTCTCCGTGCTGTAGCTCTCCTGCTTGAACATTTTCGGCACCTCCATGGTTCTGGAAGGAAAACATAAGACACATATTTAATAAACACCCTGTACAGTTTTAACTATTGCTCACCCAAAACTGTTCGCCGAGGAAGAACTCGAACTGGTTAAGGGTTCGGTCTCCGTGTCGGAATCCTGAGTCTTACCCTTGATGATCATTTTGTAGTTTCGTATTAGGTCTGCAAGAAATAAAGAGTCAATTACTGGTGTAAAAATGTGTGATTTTACGAATACATCGTTTTCTAGGCAACTTTACCATTTCCGTAGTTTCTGATTAGACGATTTCTTTACGAATTTTTGCGTCCCTGCTCGGGCGCCAATTGTGTGACTCTTTTTTATCTTGCTGGACTGTGCCGCTTACTACCTACAAACAGTACCCTCCTACCTTAATACGGCACTGCTGCTCTCACTTTTATTAATAGATTTTTTGATAGTTGAAGTTTTTTTACGTTTCAAGTGGCTTCTGCTAATTTTTTCTCAGGGGTCTTACCAGTGACGACAAAGACTTGGAAAAGATATCACGGCGTTTAAGTTTTAATGCAATAATTTATAATAGGAGCGCGATAATTACCCGCTTAAATTTTGATAAAGTAACAAATATGTTGATTGTTTATATAAGTATAATTAACTTCAGTGTTCCAAAGTGACTCATTTATTAATTTAGTAAGAATTGGAGCGAATAGCTGACGGCAATCGGTCTCTTATAGCGTGTGACAAATATGTATATCTGCCATTTTCTCCGTTGATACAAGGTTGCTGAAAAAAAAATCTGCTGCGTGGACTTAAAAAAGTATTGTGCAACTAAACCTCAATATTTTTGGAATTAGATGATTAATCTTGATGCGGTTTCTGTGATCATTAGCAAAATTCATTGGCTTTCGTCCACCGTACAAAGATTTTTTAAGTTGTAGGTGTTTCTCTTATCTACAGGGTGATTATCCAGGTCCTTAAGATTAAATGTCGAAGTGTGCTATGATTTAAAATATATGTCATAATTATATATAGAGAAAATAAGAGCGGTCCCAAAATAGGCCCTTGTGGGACTCCAGATTTAATTAAGGGCATTCTGCCAGTATTGTATAATAAACCAACTTACCCCTCATTGTTATTATTGAAAACAGTATCATTCACAATTTTCACCAAACGAGACAGTTTAAATTGAAAAACCAGTAATTCAGGAATGACTGCCGGCGTGTTGATTTACGAAAAATATTTTTACTATCAAATGTGACAAGTATAATAGCAATTTGCTTTGAATATTTCGGCGTATTTCAACTTTACAACGCTGTTTTTGAGACGTAATATAATTGTCATTATCACAAAAGCCGTATTTTTAAAACCTGCTTTTCGACAAAGAGCCACTTTCCGCAACCGCACTCTCACTGTTTCGTTTGTGAATTAATCAGCGATGAAATTCTCGAAATTTCTGTATCTCACATTGCTCGGTTTAAATTAGAATGATGAATTCTTCAATTTAACATTTACTTATAACTGCTCCGGAGATTATTTTTATACACAATAGATAAGGATTTATTAAATTTATTTACATGTATAAAAAAAATACTCTAATCGCGTTCGGTATAAAAATACATTCAGCAATGGGGTCCATCGATGATGTTTCCGGAAAGTGCCTGTGCCCTTCGGTAGCGAAAAATTCCCCTATTTTCCTGTTTACGAGGGGGGCACCTTGAAACAAGTCTATTCCAAGTGATATAAAATTACTCAGCTGATATGCTTCTTGGAAGAATATTTACAGCGAGTTGTTAACGAAACCAACGACTGAAGAATATAAATTTTTGTTTAAGTGGCACCAGTTATCAATAATAAAATTATCGTTGGCAAAGGTACAAGAAGTATTGAGATAAAAGAAAACCGCTTGAACAATTTTAATTTTTTCTTTCACAGTTTTATGTAGTAAGGATCATAAAATTGCGCTACAAAGAGATTTTTTTATTTAAATGCATGCTAAGCCGTTGCCCATTATATTATTGATTATTTTGTGATTTATCTCGCTGTTCTTTTTCTGCGAGGCTAATCTGATCGGCAAATGAAGTGAGTTTTGTCTTTCAGACTAGAATCATTTTTTATTCCTTAAAGCTTTTATAGGTTAACTTTACAGCTCACTACGATGAATGGTACTAGGTACCAGGTACTACATCCGCACACATCAGTATAGCTTCAAATACAAAATTGTCTGCAATATCTTCACGCATTTTTTGCAAGTCAGCTCCATAAAACTGCCCAAAGTAACCTTGTCGTAATGCTTTCGGATGAAGGAGCGTTCGATTCATATATTTTTCAAGTGAGATGCTTTAATTTTATTAAAGAGACGTCGATTGTAAAAAATACACAGCAATGTAAAAATATAATTTATTTGTAAAAAAACATTAAAACTGAGTATTATACACATTCCGGAACCTTCCTTACAATATGAGGACTACAAGACAAGGTAAATGAGAAAAACCGAACGCGTACAACAAGGCTCCCTCGGTTTTCCCATTTACCAACTCCTACAGCCCTCATACAAATAGATATTATTGGCAGTAGTATATTAGTGTTCCTATTCTATTCCTCAGCACACCGTACAGGTCCTGGCCAGGTACGTGCTCACATCGGTACTCCTGTCGGGGTGGCACTCGATTAGGGCGTCCCCGTTGTATCCCGCGGGGCAAGTGCACACGGCGATGTGGCGTCTGGGGTTGCAGTTGGCGTTCGACCCGCATTGGTTCACGCAGGGGTTGCGACAGCTGGAAAAGTGATAACATTTTGGTCGAGCGCAAAATAAAAAAGACAAAAATATGATAGTATGGATCTATGACTAACATAACCTTAAATATTTTAAGTTTTGCAAATTTATTTCCGATTTTAATTTTAATTTTCGTAGTTTTAGCTTGGATAGAATTGAAATAATCGAAAATTTTATCAAATGCATTTTTTTGAAGATAGTTGTGACGTCACGTGCGCGGCTCCCATTGCGATTTAACCATATTCGAGTATTTGTGACGTCATGAAGGTATGCAACCCAACGTACAACTGTCCTGAAATTAGATGTCAGATTGGAAATTCATAACATAACCTAAAAGTCACACGTCAAAGTAAGTCACGCAGACCACGAAACTTCATAAATGATTGTAAACCACGTAAATTAGGCAACCATATATACACTCAATGGTATATATGCAGAAGAAACAAAATGGTTGCCTTTTTTTTTGGTTATTTATGAAGGCTCGGTGCTCTGTATTCTTGTTTTCTTTTGCTTCTTGTGCGAGAATTGCTTGAACAATAAGGCGATGGATGATGAAATGTTTTAATTGTCAACAAAGTAATAAAAGTTAGTTTTTTTGGACGAAATAAAAAAATTCAGCAATGATAATAGAACAAAAGATATACAACAGAATGTCAAAATATTGCGGGTTATTTGTGACGTCACGCAGGTATGGAACCCAACGTACGACTGTCCTAAGGTAATACCAGCTCAATCACAGTTGTTGAAATTAGATGTCAGATTGGAAATTCATAACATAACCTAAAAGTTACACGTCAAAGGAAGTCACGCAGGCCACTAGTAAATTAGGCAACCGTATATACATTCATACACATTAATATATGCAGACGAAACAAAATGTGTACTTGGTTGCCTAATTTTTGTTTATTTATGAAGGCCTATATGAGAATTACATGAAGGATAAGGCAAAAGGCGATGGATGATGAAATGTTTCACTTGTCAACCAAGTAATAAGATAAAAAATTCAACAAGGCATTGTCAGCTAAATCACAGTTCCTGAATTTATCTACGCGTTTGCGATCTAGCTGTCAATGCATTTTGGGGCAAAATCGATTTTCACATAGTTCCCAAATATTTCTCCCAAAGAAGAAATAAAATATATTTCAAAGTTGAAAGAGAAAATTACATTTCTTCTCTACTGATATAATAAACTCAGATTTCAGATTGAAAATTCGTAACATAACCTAAAAGTTACACGTCAGTTTAAGACACGCAGGCCACGAGATGTCGTAAACTCCGTAAATTAGGCAACCATATATACACTCGGTGGTATTGCACACGCCAGAAGAAACAAAATGTATACTTGGTTGCCTATTTTTTTATTATGTATGAAGGCTCTGTATTAATTTTCTGAGGAAAGTAAATTTAAGTAGGCGTTTATCAGCTATAAAGACATGCGCCTGGACAACTTCAACAAAATCAAAAGACGTACTTTCTGTCAAAGATGACAGTTTATTCATAAAAGTGGGCACACAACATTCTCCAAAATTAAATGGACGTAAAGTCCCGAGCCCTACAACATTTTCAGCGGCATTACAAGAAAATTCTAGTAATACTATCGAGCGCAATAGCCATATATTTCGTCAACAAATGCATTTACAAGAGGATGTTCGGTAAGAAGCCGTCGAAGAGAGAGCCGCTGAAGGAGTTTCCCACTATTGAGGATATCCAAAAATTCATAGAAGATCTGCCCTTTGACGCGATGAAAATGGATAAGACGATCACTTTGAAGGATTTGCTTGGGGAGCTCTCGGAATTCAGCGAGGACGAAGAGTGGAAGGAGCTTATCGCGAGCGTGCACAGCCTGTATCAGGACGCACCCGTCAAGGAGAAAAATCAGTAACCTGCAAATTTCTGTAACAAATCAAAGTATGCTAGTAGATCCACCTTGTTATTCTAAATAAAGTAAGTAGGTACACTCAAAAGTGAATAGCGTTATTTTATTTTTATGCAGAAAATTATATTGGTTTGAACCTTGCAATTTTTTTAATTCCATACTTCAATGCAATGCCATGCATAACAATGAGTGTTATCCTCAAAGGAATAATTACTGGGAAGTTTGCGGTAAACGAAGTTAGCAAAAAAAAGTGTAGGCTTATTATTTGCTGTTTTAGTATAGAACTCATAATTTTCAACTAAAAATTCTTGTAAGAAATATCTTAAATATTCTGAAAAAATATTTATGTGGCAACCGCGCGATTATGGGCCTCTCTCGCTCAAGAAACAGACCAAACCAGCTACTTCAGCTTACAGACTGTATAGGGACAGTGGCGACAAAGGGTTGTCAGCATTTTGATTGGTAGTTGGATTCACGTGGTATGTACCGCCATTAAGAGGCTAAAAATGCTGAAATTGTTTAAGCTGTCATATCATACTCTGTATACTTGTGCATATGTGCTAACAATTTATTGTGACTGATCGAAAACCTACGAGTGTTTCAATAGTCAACTAAAGAAAGCCAAGCCAAAATGCTTTTTGTTGGTTAGAATTCTAACCTATAATTAACAGTCTATTTTAAATAATTTACAATATTGATACTTTATAAATCTACTATCTGAGAGAGTTTTTAAATGTTAAATTAGCAAAACTAAAAATTTAAGGTTATGTTAGTCCTGATAAATTTAGCTTCATAATGGCAATGCGCAGAACGAAGAAATCTACTCACCTATAATTGATACAGGCCTGGCTGTCAGCACAATGCCCGTCCTCAGTACATTCCCCTTTGAAACACGCCTTCAATGGATCTCCGGTGTAGCCCAAGGGGCAGGTACATACAGGACGTTCTTTGTTGTATCTATCAAAGCCAGGCTCGCAGTGGGCATTCGAACCGCAAGGGTTAGGCTCGCATAGGTCTTCTGAAATAGCAAGAGCAACTAGTAATAGTGGAGTGGAGTTTTGGAGAGGTAAATTATGGCCTATGGGCGTTGCCCTTATCTATGCTGAAAATGTTGGCCCTTTTAAACTTACGTGGTGTAAAAGGTCTGCATCTGGTGAACGGATCCCCGGTCATGTCTCTTGGGCAAGAGCACACCGGTGTGAGGCCGCGCAGCTCGCAGTTGGCGCCGACACCGCAGGCGTGCTCGCAGGGACTCTTGCAGATCCCGTAGAAGCAGGCGGGCTTGTGCGACGGACAGTCGACGTCTCCGTAACATTCCGGTTGGCAAGACGAGTAGGGGTTGCCGAAATAGTTCTGGAAAAAAAATAGACGGTTTGACTCCAAGCAACTTTTGAATATGGCGCCAATAAGTGACAGCAATAGCGCATGCGCAGTTAACGTGGGCTAGTAATCTCACCTTTGGACATTTGCACACAGCTCGGTGGTTGCTGATGGTTTCGCACTCCGCGTTCTTGCCACACTGAGACGTGCACGGATTTTGACATTTAAACTCGAGACAGGCCAAGCTGGGGCCACATTCGGAGTCGCTTTCACACTCGTGACGACATCCAGCCAGTGGGGAGCCGTGGAAACCGGGTAAGCAAGTACAGGTTGGCACCTCGTTCCTAACCTCACAATTGGTATTGGGTCCGCAGGGACTGGGGTGGCACAGCTCCTCTAAACACAGCATGAGTGTTACAGTTATTCTGGAAATGGGCAGGAGGCTACTTACCAGGGTTAAATCTTCTGCAAGAAGTGAACGGATCCCCGGTGTACCCCGCAGGGCACGAGCAAACCGGTAGGTGATTCCTAGCGTCACAGTTGGCGTTGGCACCGCATGATCCTGCGCACACGTTCTCGCACTTGCCGTTCCTGCAGGTCAAGTGGCCTCTGCAATCTGAGTTGTCGAGACATTCCGCCCTAGGTGGAGATACGAATCATTAGTAAGAATTCTGTTGCTTGTGTTAAATAAGTACCTCTTGCAGTATCCTAAAGGATCTCCGGTGTAGCTCCTTAAGCAGGAACATACTGGTCGGCCTCCGACTACCGTGCATTGGGCGTTTTGGCCGCAAGTGTTGCTGGTGCACGTGCAGGAAGTGCAACTGGGGTCGCCGCCATATACGTTTGCTGAAATATGCGAGAGGGGTTAGGTGTGTGTTCTGGTGTGCGTACGGGTGATGTGTTACGGGTATATGTGTGTGCTGTGAAAACTTTGATAAAAGAACTTAAAGAAGAAGAAGAATTAGAAAGAAGTATAAGTAACGAGTGTTTTATTGTAAAGGATCTCGTTTCTCCTGTGAGATTATTTGTTTCACTGGAAAAGTGCAGTAAATGTAAAAGACCAAAGCGGAAAACAGAAGAAGGAGAAGAAAAAGAAGAAGAAGAAAAAGAAGAAGATATCATTATGATGAAGTATGAAAGGCTTGTTTTTTGTTTTAAGAAATAAAAATTCTTTTAGGTTTCCAATTCCCATTGTCAGCTGTAGTACTGCAATTGTTTCAGACAAGTCAAAAAATATATACGCCCCGTACTTCTGTCGCATTTTGTTATGATTGTTGTCAAACTCAAAAACAAAATGCTGCTGGCCAGCTGTCCTTAAGTTGTAACGCCTGTCCTTGCCCAATCGGGCTTCGTTGAAGGATGAGCGAATAATTTATTATGTTACAAATTACTGCGACGTTCATTTGTTTGCTGCCAATACTTAAGCCCACGCAGCTTCCTGCGATAACTCTTAAGAACCTACATATTGTTTTGTTATTATATAATATATGCTCATCCCGTTAGTGTAACAAAAAGGGGACGCACATGTTGCGTGTGGGTGTGATTATAATAATAATTCGCACTACGTTTGCAATAAACAGTTTTCTAAAAGGAATGTGGAACATAACGTAAAATTTGGTGACGGTTAAATACGTTGTTTAAACCTTGAAACATACGAATAACAATAATAACAAATTACGTATGCGTAAATATTTAAATCAGTAATATTTGATAATTTCATTGTTTATATCCGGAATTTATATACAAGAATAGCAAATTTAATACACAGGTGAGGTTAATATCGAAATTTTAAGTAAAAAATATGTCACATTCCTGTTTGTTTTTTTCGTCGCTGTTCATAAATCTTTCGCATCCAGTACCATATACAGGGTTAAAAAAGGAACGGTTCTCCTTTGTAATGTATCTAGCTCTCATTTTCTGTTCCGCCCCACGTTGAGCGCCAAGCCATTCAAGAGATCACTTTCGCTATTTTCCGGACTACCTCCATTTTAACCGTTGATTAAATATAATTATAAAAATTATACTCACTTGTTGAATTACAACACTCGCCTTCGGCTCGTGCTGCAATTTTTTTTTCACTTTCGCTATTTTCCGTACTACCTCCATTTTAACCGTTTATTAAATATAAATATAAAAACTCACTTGATGAATTACAACACTCGCCTTCGGCTCGTGCTGTTTTTTTTTAAATAAATATTAAAAACTATACTCACTTGATGAATTACAACACTCGCCTTCGGCTCGTGCTGCAATTTTTTTTTTTTTTTTGTATAGTCAGTTATTTTTAAGGTTATGATTTTCTTTACACGCAACTATTTCCCGTCACAATTGCTAGTACTGCAGCGCAAATTTTGTTGTGAGTGTATTAATTTCTCCATCACACTTTGTTAATCTATAAAAACCTCTGAAGCTGCCTAGGCTCGTCCCGGACTGGACTGTCGTCCTCCCGTACATGTCCGTGACGTAAACATTGTTATCGTGCACGGGTTGAACGTCCCTGTAACTATGATAAACGTAGGGGTTTGTGTAATAAGTATTTTGCGGATCGGATCCTGCGAGGATTCTGTACTGTCGGTAAAAAGAAGCCTCACCTAGGGACGACGAGACGAAGTGGGCGAGGAGGAGGCAGGAGATAAGAGACACCGTCCCCATCTGAAACAATTAAAAAAAAATTTTTTATAAGACGTAAAAATGCATCATTGTGTCAACATACAATTTGAGATTTGTTGCTAAGGTGATTAATTTTATTGGAGGCGTCAGCTAAGGTGTCCGTGCGTGGGGTGAACAAAAATGAAAGCCGGATTTGCAATTCAACTTTCGTTTGATTAAAAAAGATTTTTCCTTTTTAAGCGTGTCTGTTTTTTGTTAGATTAAATAAATGAGATCAGTCGGGCTCTGATTGCCACGTACACGGATTTTTTTGGTCAATAAATGAACAGAACGTTTGGATTTTGGTGCCAAATCCTTCGTCCAGGAAACTAAATTGTTACACGAGAGCTGGTAAATTAAATTTTTTTTCTTCAGCGTCAAGTCAACTAAAGATGTAAGGACCTCAACGATGTAAATATATTTTCCAAGGATATGTCACTATGAGGCGCCGTTTAAGACATTAGTATTACAACGAGTATTACAAATATATACAGGGTGTTTCAGTTTTTTCGTTCATAACTTCTGTAACAACGATACAACATATCAAAATAATAGGAGTCTTTCCTATAACATTTTTCTCTAAAACGTTTCGTTTTCAAGATACAGGGCGTTAAACTTTTAAAAAATTATTACTATTTATTCAATATGTCCTAAACAAAATATAAAGATTTTTTATTCAAATTTTGTACACTTTAGTCATAATAAGAGACCAATTTTTTGACGTTCCAAAAGTTTTTCTTACAAAAGCAGTGGCGTAGTTATGAGGTTCTGTCCGTGTTTAAACCCCCTGAACTTCTACGCCAATGGTCAGGAATTATATTTTTGCAACAAATTGTAAAACTTTGATGTATTTCCCATAAAAAATCACTCTTGATAAAAGTCGCTAGGAGGCTTTCTGTTCGAGATATTTAGATTCTTACTAATCCCTTTTTCTATGCCACTGAATGGTGGTATCAGATTTAAAATATTATCCAGTCATCGGTAGTCTTAAGTAACACTCGCTCACAAAAATTTAGAATCCTCTGCCTACTCTGTTTAGAGATATAGCTAAATAACTGATCTACCAGTTGACACTATAACACCCTGTATTTTGAAAACGAAGCGTTTTCCGACGATACTGTATTAAGGTTTTAGTTTTATTTTAACGTTCTCTACAAGCTCTTAAATTTATGGTAGTCAATTTGGAAACACCTTGTATATTTGTGAAAAAAATTTATATATCTGTAAAAATATATATATATAATATATTTTTACAAAGATATATATATTTATAAAACTTATAAATATTTTAACAAAATAAATATATTTAATGAAAAAATATATATATTTCAATAATTATTATATACATATATTTGTAATACAATGATCTTTGGTAATACTAATGTCTTCGCTTCATATGTCACAGTATTTACACTACATCAATCTACTAGCGATCGGCGTTTTTTTTCTTTGAATTTTGTTGACATTGAGTTACGACAGCGAATTAAAATTCGTTTTTATTTACTTTAAAGATGTTCGGCTTCAAAACATCTATAAAATTTCTTAGATTCCAGTTTTCGTGCTCATGAAGTTATTAATTATCTTGTCAGGTGTATCATTAGCGTTTTTATATTTATACACACAGCGCAATGGTCTAGGTCTAGGGATATTATTATGTTTATTTTGACAACACAAACAAAATTTTCTTGTTTTATTGAAAAAGAAAATGATTATCAAAATTACAGGGAATTTCAAGCTGCACAGTATTGATACTAACTGTTTTTTGCGTTATTTCCAAAAAACGGAACTCAACCCTTCTTTCAAGATTACGGAAAATTTATGCTTGTAGTACACCCCCTACAAATCGGTATAGGCTTTCTACCCCCCAATGTTGAACTGTAGAACTTGTGTGTGTCACTTTCCAACATGCCCACGACCCGTAACATTTCCTGACTGAAATGATTTTTCCACATAATCAACAATATAAAGCAACGATAGTTAAAACTAATGGCACCTATTTAACAATTAAAAACTGTGAAACAGTCCGAAGGTATAAAAGTCCCTAGACCGCTGCGTTGTGTGTATAGAGATTAATAACAACCGCATGAGAATTTATTCAAGGAATCTTGATCAATTTATGTATATTCAAATCACAAACTTATGCTGCCTAAAAACATATCCTATTTTACGGATATATTATGCAAATATTTTTATTTGAGGAATACCAGGTGACAATGAGGTAATGGGCAGCATCTTTTATTGATTAGACAATTAAGATCTGAAGGACACAGACTAAATAGCGTAGTAATAACTTTTAAACCAAAAAGGAATTGCAAATTAAGCTTAAATTTAAGAGAGAGAGAGTGTATGTACTTATATTGGATACGAAATGAGATATTGAGCTGGGATTTATGCCATTCAATTCTTCTCTAACTTCTCTATCTCTACGAATTTTTAGAGAGTTTTTAAAAATTTCTTGACAAGAAGAAAGCTTATTCATATCTATCTTAGCACTAAATGAGATATTGAGCTGAGGTTTGTGTCATTCAATTCGTCTCTTGCCTCTCAATCTCCATGAATTTTTTAAGAATTTTTAGAGAGTTTTTGAAAATATTTTCAACAAAAAAAAGCGTACCTATATGTCCAGCTATAGAATCAGATATCGAGCTTGCGGTTTGTGCTGTTCAATTCGTTCCTTATTTCTTAATCTCCATGAATTTTTAGAGAGTATTTTTAAAAATATTTTTGACAGGAAAAAAATCGTCTATCTTAGCTACGGAATTAGATATCGAACTGCGTTTTGTGCCATACAATTCGTCTCTCATTTCTTTATCTCAATGAATTTTTAGAGAGCATTTTTTTCCGAGAAGAAGGAAACGTATAGATCTATCTTAGCACGAATTGATATATTGAGCTGAGGTTTATTCCATTAAATTCGTCTCTTACTTCTGTCTCTCCATGAATTTTTTCAAGAATTTTTAGAGAGTTTTTTAAAAATATTTTCATAAAAAAAAAGCGTTCCTATATACCTAGCTATAGAATCAGACATAGAGCTGGGGTTTGTGCTATTCAATTCGTCCCTTATTTCTTAATCTCCATGAATTTTTAGAGAGTATTTTTAAAAATATTTTTGACAGGAAAAAAATCGTCTATCTTAGCTACGGAATTAGATATCGAACTGCGTTTTGTGCCATACAATTCGTCTCTCATTTCTTTATCTCAATGAATTTTTAGAGAGCATTTTTTTCCGAGAAGAAGGAAACGTATAGATCTATCTTAGCACGAATTGATATATTGAGCTGAGGTTTATGCCATATGCCATATGTTTATAAATTCGTCTCTTACTTCTGTCTCTCCATGAATTTTTTAGGAATTTTTAGAGAGTTTTTTTAAAATATTTTCAACAACAAAAACCGTTCCTATATGCCTAGCTACAGAATCAGATATGGATCTGCGGTTTGTACTGTACAATTCGTCTCTTATTTCTTAATCTCCATGAATTTTTAGAGCGTATTTTTTTTAATAATTTCGATTTTCTTTCCTACGGAATTAGATATCGAACTGCGTTTTGTGCCATGCAATTCGTCTCTTATTTCTTTATCTCAATGAATTTTTAGAGAGCATGTTTTTTCGCCAAGGAATGGCCAAGGTTTATGCCATAAAATTTTTCTCTTACTTTTATATTTCCATGAATTTTTTGGAGAATTTAGAGAGTTTTAAAAAAATATTTTCGACAAGAAAAAAGCATACGTACTTACCGATCCTCTCTTATCTCTATGAATTTTTAGAGAGTTTTTCCCGACATGGAGAAAGCTTATTGTATATATTTTTTTTAAAATCCACATGATATTCCTGTTACTATTTGTAAGCAAACCCAATCAAGCACCAAATTACAATCTGACACATCTATGCGTTGCGTTATTAATTTATTTAACATTTGCATTACTTAAATTAAATATTTACCTTGGCAATATAAATAATTAGGTACACGTTTATCACAAGGAAACCCACGGAGGACTAATGAGTGTTTGTTTACAGTGTGTCCTGCAACCCTCGACACCCCACTTTCTCGCACTGATGCAAATCGGGACAATGGTTAGTTCTTATATCAGATTTACTTTGATGTCGAGTTCTTTCCGTGACGCGAAGGTGTAGGTGTGAAACCAGTTGCGTTACGTTACCTATGCAAATACTTATTTGGATATTTGGCGCATTTGTTAATCACCTATTCGGATGAAAGGCTGCCTGCGTCAGAGTCGCAGGAAAAGTTGCGTTTCACTAGAAAAAAATCGTTCGCCAAAAATCGTTTGAAAAATATTTGATGTTACGAGAATTGGTTTGTTTGTTTGTTATTTGGAATTTTTAAGAGAGCTGTAATGGTAAAAATATTTCGATTCTTCACACACCCGTTTTAGGAAAATAAAAATCCAACTATTCGTCTTCTAGTTATCACTCCAATACATCAGTAATAATTACTGAAGGAGTGAAGGAAATAATCAGGATGTTGGGCAATGATTTCAGGAAAAAAAGCGTATCTTAACTATGGAATGAGATATCGAACTGCGGTTTGTGCTATTCCACAAGTCGTCTCTTATTTCTCTATCCTTACATTTTTTGAGAATTTATGAAGAGTTTTTAAAATTATTTTTCGACAAGGTGAAAAGAGAGATAATAATAATAATAATAATAATATCTTTACGCTACGGTTTACGAAATTCATTTTGTCTAATTTTGTCTTTATTTTCTTGATTTTTTTTTTTTTAGAATATTTAGAGAGTTTTTCTTTAGGTCTTTCAACAAGAAAAATGTACATGCCTATCTTAGTTGGTACGAAATGTGATATCGAGCAATTCATGTTATTGAATTCATTTCTTATTTCTCTCTCACCTTGAATTTTTTGAGAATTTTTAGAGAGTTGGTTTTATTTTTTCGACAAGAAATAAATCGTATGTACTTACTTAGCTATGGAATGAGATATTGAGCTGCGGTTCGTACCACTCAAGTTATCTCTCATTTCTCTATCTCCATGAATTTTTAGAGAGGTTATTTTCTGGCAAGAAGCAAGCTTATGTCTCTATTTTAGCTGCGAAATAAGATATTGAGCTGCGGTTCATGTTATTGATTTCATTTCTTTTTTCTCCCTCTTCTTGAATTTTTTGAGAATTTTTAGAGAGTTGTTTTTATTTTTTCCACAAGAGCGTATGTACATATCTTAGCTATGGAGTGAGATATTGAGCTGCGGTTCGCACCACTCAAGTTGTCTCTCATTTCTCTATTTCCATGAATTTTTAGAGAGTTTTCTTCCGGCAAGAAGAAAGCGTGTGTGTCTATTTTTGCTACGAAATGAGATATCGAACTGCGGATCATGTTATTGAATTCATTTCATATTTGTCTCTCTCCTTGAATTTTTCGAGAATTTTTAGAGAGTTGTTCTTATTTTTCAACAAGAAATAAAGCATTGTCTCTTATTTCTCTGAATTTTTAGAGAGTTTTTCTTCTGGCAAGGAAAAAGTGTATGTGTCTATCTTTATTACGAAATGTGATATCGAGCTGCGGTTCATGTTATTGATTTCATTTCTTTTGTCTCTCTCTTTTTGAATTTTTTGAGAATTTTTAGAGAGTTGTTTTTATTATTTCGACAAGAAAAAAACGTATGAACCTATCTTAGCTTAGCTACGGAATGAGATATTGAGCTGCGGTGCACGCCATTCAAGTTGTCTCTTATTTCTATTTATGGTATTGAATTTATTTCTTATTTCTCTCTCTCCTTGAATTTTTTGAGAATTTTTAGAGAGTTGGTTTTATTTTTTCAACAAGAAATAAAGCGTATGTACATATCTTAGCTATGGAATGAGATATTGAGCTGCGGTTCGTACTACTCAAGTTGTCTCTCATTTCTCTATCTCCATGAATTTTTTAGAGAGGTTATTTTCTGGCAAGAAGAAAGTGTTTGCCTCTATCTTTGTTACGAAATGAGATATCGAGCTGCGGTTCATGTTATTGAATTTATTACTTATTTCTCTCTCTTCTTGAATTTTTTGAGAATTTTTAGAGAGTTGGTTTTATTTTTTTGACAAGAAATAAAGCGTATGTAGGTACATATCTTAGCTATGGAAGGAGATATTAGGCTGCGGTTCGCACCACTCAAGTTGTTACTCATTTCTCTATCTCCATGAATTTTTAAGAGAGATTATTTTCTGGCAAGAAGAAAGTGTTTGCCTCTATCTTTGTTACGAAATGAGATATCGAGCTGCGGTTTATGTTATTGAATTTATTTCTTATTTCTCTCTCTCCTAGAATTTTTGGAAAATATTTAGAGAGTTGTTTTTATTTTTTTCCACAAGAAAAAAGTGTGCGTATTTTAGCTATGGAATGAGGTATCGATCTGCAGTTTGCGCTATTCAGTTCATTTCTTATTTCACTGTCTCCATGAATAATTTAAAATTTTTTAGATTATTTAAATATTTTCGAATCAAAAACTAGATTGTATTTTTACTGGCAAGACGATAAATCACTTAATTTAGTATAATCTAAAACAACATCAAATATGCGCCCACCATTTAAATTAAATCATAAATTCGACGGCGCCTACAAGCAATTTAATTCAAACATCTATGGAACGTACGTCAGCTCAACTTAATAACACTTTTATTTAATTTAATTCTAATAAATACTTCTTATTCTAAGAATCGTCCCATATTTGGAGAGCCTTGTGTACATTTAAGGCACGACTAAGGTCACAGATATAATCACTGTCTTTCTTATTGCTCGCACAAAATTATTATATTTTATTATTAGCCAAGTGGCTTTTGCAAAATGTCCTTTTAAGATGCGTTCACGAGGCAAGTTCATAAAATAAAATTGGTTCAGTTCAGCCTGATTATATTGTTTATAAATTTATCGTATGATAATCCCAGACCCAGTTGTGGTGTAATGCAGATTTGTAAACAATAGTTTAGACTGCCTCTCTGGTATATATTATGTCCCCCCAACCAAACACTAGATTAATGATATGGGAGGTTAGGAAACAAACCGCACCGTCCTGTACAAAGGGTGCGGGCAGAGGAGCCTCGTGTAGCGACAGTAGAGAACAAGGCTATTAATCTAAAGGGATAGTCGCTACTCCTACGTTTACTATGTTGTCATACGTGGCTCCTTTGTTTTAATTATGACATTATGTATCTAATCAAAATTGCTAAATCAGACTCTGCAGCAAGTTCATGAATATTGTTCCATTGTCAGAGGATTTTGGACCAGATCCCAAATCATGCCATATGAATGGCTTTTATAAAGTCACTTACCTGTTTGGAACATCGTGATAGAAAATTTAGGATCAGATCCAATGTACGTAACTACCCCTTTGGAACATCGAAATGTAGTATGTCCAGATTATGTGTGATTGGAGGTTGTTCATCAAAAGCATCTTTGAAAACTTTGAACCAGATTCGAACTATAGGTGGTTGGATTAATTTTTCATTTTCCTACTTACGATTAGGATTATTCTAAATTTTTAATCGTTCTCGCATCCATAAGCGATGCAATAATATTATTTAGGAGGTTAATGCCATGAGCTGAATTGAAACATCAGTTTATCACTTTGTTTTTAAATAAAAATTGGTTCAAGTTCACATTTTGCGAATTTATCATGTTTGTTTCGCCACAATCTGCAATTATTTATCACGTTATGTTTAATCAAGGTAAAGCATTTAAGGATGCAGATAAGGAGTGATCTATTTTTATTGTAAACCACGAACTTGAGTATCGAATTCTTCGTCTGCTTAAGAAACTGGATGCTCGAATTGAAAGCGCAACTCCTCTAAATCATCGTAAACAAGGGAAGATAACGCATTTGACGATAGCCCCACACGTTGCCCCAGTTGACAAATCAATTTTCGTAACGAACTCAGTAAGGAGGTGTTTTTTTGGAAAAGATTATTTAGGATTCAGTTTTAACTCAATTTCAGGAACATTTTCCAAAAAATATCAAACGTGTCAGTTAACCAATTTTTCGTTAAGAAAAGTTCCGCATTTAATCATTCATTAGTCATTTATTTGGCTATTATAGTGGAGGGAAATTAGTCAAAATAATTGATGAAAAGTCCAGCGCAATAAAATTAAAAAAATTTTGATATTTGAGAGGTATTCGTACATTAACACATATTTGCGTAAGTCATTAACATATAGAGCTTATATAAGAAGCCCTAAAGCGGATCCTTGAGGTGCTCTGTCCTTTATATTCGACCAATGAAGAAGAGGTGATTCTCTCACGAGTCTCACGTGAGGGGTGACACAAAAACCGTGTTGTATCAACCAACGACAACGTCAGAATTGTCCTCAATCCACTTCGTGTACTCGGACACCCTCGTATATACCGTGGGGTACCCAATGTTGCACCTGTCCGTGCCAAAAGAAACTAACGCCACCTGCATGCCTTCCACAACTAAGGGACTCCCCGAGAAGCCGTGGCAGCCGTTTTCAAGGTCTATGCTCTCCGTACACAGATTTGTCTCGCGTATAAGGCTCCCGAAGTGTTTCTTACATTCCTCGTTTTCTATGATAGTCACGTTGTATGTCTTCAGGTTCAACGCGGATTTTTTGCCTTCGTCCAAATTTTTCTCCCAGCCATTTATGGTACCGCTCTTGTTTCTTATGTTACCGTTCGAGGGCAGCGCTATCGGGTGCGCTTCTGTATATTCTTGGGTTTGCACCTCGACTAGCGCGATGTCGTTGAGTAATGTGTTTGGCTTCCACTGGGGGTGTAGCTTGAATTTGGCGCTTTTTAGGGCGGGTTTTGTTGTCGCTACATAGTCGAAGTTCCCCGGGCTGAAGATAATTGTCGCGTGGGCTACCCTGAAAAAAAAAATTAATAAGGTGAAATAAAATGTACACAAATATCAGTTGAGGTTTGTATTTTATTGCTCCACAAAATTTTATATTTATATACAGGGTGTCCACGTAATGCGTATTTGTTCCATAACTCTATTGTAGATAGACAAGAATCTTTAAAACAAAAGTTGTTCAAAAAGGAGTTATGAATATGAAAGAAATTTGCACTACGTGGACACCCTGTGTACTTCTATTTGATTCAGCGAGTTTTCATAATTTCACCAGTGACGTGCGTGACAGAAAAATATTAAATGATTTTGATGAAAAAATACTACGCCACTGCTTTCTTTTAAAAAAAGGTATTGGTTTCTTTTATATACATGATGATTATCCAGGCCCTTACAATTATGTTAAATTTCTTTTTTTTTGACACCCTGTATTTCGAAAAGGAAGCATTTTCGTCCGAACACTTATTTATACTGAGGAACTTTTTTCTTATTTCGACCTCTATATTACGTTCTTAAAATAGATAACTTTCCACGTCAAACACCCTGTATATTAACAAACTGTTGCTTGATATATTACACTTATCTTCGAAAACATGATTACGTAATAATTTCGCTAATATTGATTTGTTTTTTGATAATTTTATGAGATTATCTGAAGTCATCTTTGTGTAAAGACAACTAACAGGATGTAAATACGCCCCCGCGTCTGGCATGTCGGCGAAATATATCTTGTTAAGAATTGAAAATTAGACAGGATCTCGCCGTTTTTATGTTATACTGGGTGGTCCGAATTGTACCTTTGATAATTTGAGACAGGTTACATTTTTTTGTATTTTTTTTATATCCTGAAGTTAAAGGAATATTTTATTGGAATTTTGTTTGCACATGTTCATGAAATAAGTCCCACGTTTAATCATTATTTTCATTTTCCTACTTCAACCAGAGGCGTTACGACGGGGATATGAACCCCCTTGTTTAAAGAAAAACGGTACGCCAATGATCGATATTGTGTTTTTTCCATTTTTGAAATCTACAGTCGGTTTACGAATAAAAAGTGCTCTTTTAGTTTCTCCGTAAAACGATACAGTTCAATTGTAATTAGAATTCATTCAAAAAAAAAAAACAATTCCATGACACTCGCATCTCATCGATATTTATTATTAAACAAATTCCGACCGTGACTAACGTCACTATACATTAGACAGCGCCACGACTCTCCAAGGCGATACTTCAAAACATCAGCTATGCCACAGATAACCAACTACTAAATTCGACAGAAATTCTGTACTATCAACAGTTCGAGAAGCCCAAATATAAACAAACGAATGTTCCAAATATTCAATTAATATCCTAACTTCTGTCTTTATGGCTAGGTAAGTAGTAAAACAATATTATACGAGTTATTTGGGAAATTACCGATTTAATTTCGTTGTGTATCGTCTGAAGGTCATGTCTTTTTGTTTTAGTTTTGTTTACAAGCCAGCTGTTTTATGCACAATACCGTAGCAGTAACAATAAAAATGCGCCTAGAATTTATTAACTATTGTAATACTGAGATGGAGAATGCCTAGTTTATTTTGTGATATATTTATGTTCAATTAAATTTTTTTTAAATAATCCTAATAGTCCATTTATTAAAGAAAAAAAGTTCTAACTTCGTTGACTCGAAACCTATTTTGTTATATATTTTTTTAAATTTCTAAAAAAGTTTATAGAAAAGTTCCCCATGTGAGAAGGTGTGCTTTTTATTTTTTCAATTGTTATTAACAAATAATTGTTTTTTTAATATACTCTTAATTAAAAAATGTATAACCCTTTTGTTTATTTAAACAATTGCCTGAAATTTGAGTACGTAATGTTTTTGGGGTCACAGATTACGAATCGGGCCTCAAAATCGGTATACAAACAAAATGGCGGCTACAAAATGGCGTCGAACTGTAAAACGATACGTTTTATGGAAAAACTAAAAGTGGACTTTTTATTCTGTGTACTGACTGTAGATTTCAAAAATGTGAAAATAATACAATTTCGATCATCGGCGTAACCTTTTTCTTTATACAAAGGGATTCACACCCCCGTGGTTACGCCTCTGGTTGAGGTAGGAAAATGAAAATAATGATTAAACGTAGTACTTACTTAGGAAGATGTACACACAAAATTTCAATAAACAATTCCATGTCAGGAGATATAAAAAATATTTAAGAAAAAAATGTAATTTCTGAAACGGTTCACTTTTCGATGTACATTTATTAAGAAAACTCACATTAATTTCAGATTTTCTATTGATCCTCAAATTATCGAAGGTACAATTCGGACCACCCTGTATATTCATGTTTTAGTGTATTTGTTCCTCGGGCTCGTTTGTCCTTGCGTCGCGTTTCGTAATAAAATGAATATTACGTTGCCTTTAATATTTTCATTATCTGTATCTGAGAATGAGTGGGTTGCGTTTACTCTGAGATCGCTGTAAAATTCTTTTTGCCTAGCGGGGGTAGAAACTCATGATCACTTTTAACGTTGGCATTAGGGCTTACATATTTAAGGAAATAAACATTTTCTCTACAGTGTGGCCCACAATAGTGCGCTTCACAATTGAGTAAAGGAATAATATAAAGAGCCGCAACAGTATTGCCCAAAACGTGGCTTATGCGTATGGCGGTGCTCTAGCAATTTGGCCGCGAAACGAAATTTTTAGTTCCAGAGCTCCTTCGGAATGCCGTAGGCCCAGACTTCTTGTTTATAATATTACACCCAGAATGGGTTTCAGTCCGAAACAGCAAACTTTCTCATGCGACCCGGACCTACACCACCTTTATTTCTTTATATCCGACGAGCTTCTCCAAAGCGCCCTACATTCCTGAATGCATGCGTTTCTTTGACCAAACATTTAGGACCTTTGGAATGAATGGTGATGTGTTTCAAAAATTTAGCAATTACCTACCCTTGCAGACAGTGAGCTGCAGTTAGAACGTAATTCCTGGAGATTATTGACCCTCCACATAATATCGGGGGTTTGTTTGCCGGTTCTGTCAGAACAGCTACTTGATACGGAATGAGATTTCGAGTAGTTTCTTCGCTTATACTATTAACGCCATCTGTTTCCAAGAGCGCAATAATATCTTTAAGCGCAGACCATTTGAAATTCTGAAAAATGAATGAAAAAATTATTAAACGGTTTTGCTCAGTCAGTAGTATGTTTTTGGAAGAAAATAGAAGAAGCAGAAGATATTCTTCCCATTGAAATACCTTTCCATAAACTACATTCAATTTGGTGTTTTAAGAGCAAAATTTTTGTATGCTTGAGAAAAAGCGGTAAACCAACCAACCAACCAACCAAATAAAAATAATGTGTTACGTGCGATATGCTTACCTTTAAAAATACAATACAAAGTGCTACACATAATATTTCCAGTACTTTCCATTTTTTTAACATGTATTCACCTTCGCGACTACGGAATAAATTATAATCAGCTGTTCGTCGAAATAATTGAACAAGCGCGTTCACTTCTCATTGCTCCGATATCATTTATGGACTGTTTACTTACGGAGTTATCTAAAAAAAAAAAAAAACCAGGTAGATTGTCGCCATCAGTAGCAGCTCGTGAGGAATTCAACAAATCGCATTAAACAAATCTTCAACTCAAAATATTTTGGTGACTTGAGTCTCTAGCGACAGCTATCCGATATTAGCCGAGGTATGAATTTTTTAAAAAGGTCGATTTTGCCGAAAAAATTTACTTTTCCGGGGGGCCCTTGCTCCCCTCCTCGGAGTACATCTTCGATAATTTATTTCACCCCTTTAGCAACGAGATAGACGTCAGTCGCAATAGAATTTTTTTTCACATTGACATGAACTGTTGGAAAAAAAAAATAGAATCCTCGTGTCGCGATGAAGTCTCTCCTACTATATACAGATTAGTCCAGGATGCTTCGAACACGACCGGAATTGGGACGAATATACGAGTGGCCGACAACTCGCCTCAGTTCGAAATTTGTACATTAGGAGAAGGGCGCGGCAGTGCGCTGTGGCATCTCACTGCTTAACTCAGCAGTCAGCAGACTAGTATCTCATTAACCGTGTTGGGATGTAGAACTCATGTCTGAAAGAAATTTGATTTACGTATTCTGGACCAACATTCGAAATTTTTCTAACTTCAATAATTCATCATAAAAATTATTGTAAAAGAATCCAAACAAGGAACAGTAGACGTGAGAGCCATCGGCTACAGCGCGGAGATCCACGATTTCCACCACTGTGTCTGCTCGCCTACAGCGGGCACAAGTAAATCGCGCAAACTAAGACCCATGTTCGAACCTTCTCGGTCTTTACTGTATAATAAATGCTGCTTTTAAAAAAAAGTAAGCTGCCACTGGTAAAATTATTGTATGTTCACTTAAGCGTTAAGGTACTTACGTAAGTTGTTAATCCATTTTAATAAATAAATAAATAAATAGCAAACACTTAAATTCGGTTTCAAAACAAGATAACGATTATACTAGTAAACTCTTGACAATTAAATCTTTGTTCTCTACCTATTCTTATGCTTCGATATATCTAACACAAACAAAACACCATTTTCTAGCCTAGCGTTAGTTTAGCGTTAGTGTTATATTATTAAATAATTTATAATTTATCACCTTGGAACAGTAACAAGTAGCACTAATTGCCAACGTTGACAGCTCGGTAAAAGTTCAAATCCCATCACGTAGTGATCAGGACCGCACTAAGCGTATTCGGTTCGTTATTATTTTTCAACTGTTAATTCACATATCGATAAATTCGTTGACAATTCAGGGTTGTATTTATAGACCAAGTACAAGAGCGTGAAATTATTAATGGAAATATTCCAAAGGCTTCGTCTGCCGCCTCCTAGTGGCGGCGTTAATCCGGGGGGAGCTGTTGAATTGGCCGCCACCGCGCTAGCGTCAGATCGATAGACGTCAAAATTCCACTTTTTGGTTCGGTCACCGTGAGCCTAAAATGTATTCGCATGTCTAAAAAATCGCTAAAATCCGACAAAATCGCCCCTTTTCAAAAAATCATAACCTTCTTGGGAAGCCAAATCGAGAAAAGCGATTATACCGCGGGATTTTCTAAATTTCGTCTAGTTTTCTGAAAAAAATGTCCCGGCGGTCCATCTCGAAGGAGTCGCGAGTTATTAAGCTCGGAAGCGTGTCAAAAACAAAATTGAAAAAATTAACATTTAAACAAACATATCTACTGTTCTGTTTTGCTTTATTTCAATTATTTCAATTCAAACATCATGGTTACTGATTGATGTAACTTTCTATCCAGCTAGCGTATAAGCTGACTCTGGTAAAAGCCGTGAGGCCTCCTGCTTCACATTTTTCTTCCCCAAAGGATACGATCCCTACTTGTACGCCATTTACGGCAAGCGGGCTACCCGAATCGCCGTAGCACCCTCCAACATTATCTGGAAGCATACATTAAAAAAGTAAGTGATTCAACAATCATCTTAAAGTAATTTGATCAGATGGAATTGAAGTAAGTTCAATAGAAATGTTGTGTGTTACTTACGACCATCGCCGACACCAGAAGTACAGATGTTGGCCTCGCCCGTCCAGCATTCATTAGGAGAAACAATCTGAAGATCCACTTCCATAAGAACATTGGACAAAGCCCCGTTATCATCAGAGGTAAGACCCCAGCCCGTCAAAAGGGCCGTAGATCCTGCGAACGTTCCGGAACTGGCCGAGGCAACTGAAATAGGCTGAATTGCTGAAGTCAAAGGTATTGCTGCCGGTAGTTCGATCAAAGCAAGATCGTTCGTCACATCACTGGAAGACCAGTCGGGATGGATGATTATGCTCTTACTTTTGACGGTAACTTGGGTTGATTCGATCTCGAAAGGTTTCTGAGCTCCCAATATCACATTCGCAGACGTACCTCTAGTAAATGTGATCATTAGAATGTACGGTTAAGTTGTAAGTAATGTATGAATAGTATGAAGAGAAGCGGCCCGAGGATTGAGTCTTGGGGCATCCCAGAAGGTGCAGAAATCTTTAGAACTAAATCCGCGGCGTTCTACAAATATTGTTCTTCCAGTACATATAATGCAAATAATTGAAGCAGAAGTGCAGATAAGCCTTTCAAGCTTTTGAAATAAAATGCCGCGGTCTAAGCTATAGAGAAGTCGGCACGGTTAACATCGAGTTTATATAAAATCTATTGTTATGACGGGTTTAAAAAACAACCTCAATTCAGCAAATATTGTCAGTTTGTTTTGTACTTACTCATCAACGCAATGTGCAGCAGTTAATACCCAGCTTGGAGCGATTAGGGAAGCGCCACAGAACCCACCGTCGTCTATTTGAATAGCAGCCATGTAGGGGTGGGCGTTCGGTACCGACTCGTGTCCACCAATTATTCTTGCTCCATTTTTGTTAAGCCGTTCCTTCACATGGAGGTGTTTGGTTTTAATTTTGGACCAGTCTATCTAAAGAGTTAATACATAACTTATATTATAATAATAATATATATAATCCTATTTAAAACTCAAATGCTTCAGGGGTTCTAAAAAAATATTCTCGATAATGTTAGTTTTATTTTGTATAATAATTTATACTTACTGTTGGGTATGCAAGAGACCCCCCTAAAATAGACAGCGCAATTAGTAAAACTGATGTGTTCATGATACGGATTTAGATCATATGCTTGAGTTATTACTTTACCAAAAATTTTGGAATGTCTTGATGATTCTGATCAAACGAAGCGTACTTATAAATATAATCAGTTGGAGATTGAGAGCACACGTCGTCAGATTTTGGTAGATAAGTTGAGGAATTTATGAAATGAGTACTGTACCAATTATGCGGTAAACATACAGTGTCGTCTAAATTAAATGACCGCGTATTTCTTCCATAATTCCTTGGCTATTGTAGATAGACAAAAATCTTTAAAGTAAAAGTTATTCAGCAATCATCACTGGATGTTTCAAAAATATTTTCAGTTATATAGGGTGTTCCATTTAGGCTGCGCAGTAACCAATTTTGTTAAGTTAAATAGAAAGATGTAAATTAATATTTCAATATCAAGAATTTCATAAAAAGTACACAGAGTGTTATTTTCTAGAAATAATTTAAAAATAATTTTATTCTGGGTCCGGCCCTGATATTTTATTAATATCCCATGCATTTGATGGTGAATGACTACTGTAACAAAAATACAAAATTTCATTGAATTCCGTTTACGCATTACAGATATATGGCGAAAAGAAAATTCTTCCAAAAAATATAAAACACCCTGTATTTCGGAAACGAAGCCGCTTTAGCCATTACTATATGGGGATTTAAGATCGCCTCAATGTTCCCTATCTGTTGGTAAAGTACGACCCTCTCCTCACGAATCACCCTGTATATGCGATATAAATTAATGGGTGAAAAGATATTTTTGAGGGATCAAATCGTTCCACATATATTATTATTTTAATGCCAAATAGATAGAAAACGTTCTTTAGAAACAACTGATATTGTCACTTTGTGCCTTTACGAAATCACTTTCAGCCATTGTAATAATAATGAAACACTTCTAAACTATATTAATATACCAGTTAATAAAAAACACAGAACGCTTGAAACTCCTGAAATAAACTTTTCTTGCACGTTTTCAATAGAAGTACAGATTTATTCATTGAACTTAATTCTGGGAATCACGCCAAATTCTAAAAAATAAATAGAAATAAGAAAATTGCCAAAATATATCAAGATAAATGTGTAGTATCAAAGGCAAACCTCAACAGTTTGCCCCAGAAAACCACTGTATATAATTCTAAATGAATATAAATACAATATTGTTATCTAAAATTCGTATCAGTGGTTTTCTAGTATTTTATACTAGAAAATATAACAAAATGTATATTATATAATATATAGATATATATATATTTTTATGATATGTAAAAAACAATTATAAAACAATAACTTATCTTAACAGAACGTTTCGAACCAAAGTCTAGGTCCTTTTTCAACTGTGATTACAAAAAATGATTTGTCAAAAAAGATCACTTTGACACTTGACACTGATTAGTAATTAATGCATAGATCCCTAGATAAAGAATTCTAATTTATTTTGATATTTCCGTCACGTACTTCTTTTTGGAGAATCGGTAGCCAGACTTCGTCTAGTAACACTGAACTAGTAGAGACGCAGTCGGTACTATTTAGTTGAATACAGGCACTCTCTTTAAGTTTTCTTTTATTACAATGTGCCTCCGTTTGAATTATTTTTGCCTGTGTCCAACTAAATCTGTGGCCATTACTCCAAGCATGTTGTGCCAGTGTAGATTTATCAACTTGGTAATTTTTAACGTTATTTTTGTGTTCAGATATTCTAACTTCTAATGGTCTAGACGTCTCACCTATATATAGCTTTCCACACTCGCATGGAATGCTATAAATACAATTTTTAGATTTTTGAACACGGTTAAAAGGTTTGGTTTTTGTTAAGAATAATCTGATGGTATTGCAAGTTTTAAAGGTGGTTCTTATATTGAACTTATTACCAAGTCGTCTAAGTCTATCAGAAAAACCAAAAATATATGGAATGGTCATTGTGGTTACCGGTTGTTCTCTCAAAATTCTCTGTTGTTGCTGATTTTGTCTATTTTCAATTTCAAGAAATGATTTCTCAACAAAATCCTGTGAATAATTATTTTCTTTTAAGACAGTTTTTATAAAAAGTTTTTCGTTATCAAAAATTTCATTTGTTGAAGAGATTATTTTAGCTCTTTCATACAAACATTTAATTACACCTTTTTTAACATTTAGGTGGTGGTTGGAGTTAAAATTCAAATATCTATTTGTATGAGTCTTTTCGGAAACCTTTGAATTTTATTTATTAATTATAAATTATTGTGTCTAAATAATTTAAATTATGGTGTAGTTGGTCTTTTTCAAACATAAAGCTTCCGATAAAAACACATTTGGGTGTAAAACTGACACTCGCAAGTACCCTATTGTCCCAAATTTTGTCGAAATTTTGACGAATGTACTTACAATGTACAACCTAGTGAGAAATGCCATATTTTTCAAATTAAAAATATTTTAATTTTTTTATTGCCACAGTAGATTTATTAGAATTTAAACAGGATGTTCATAATTTGATTATGAATATATAGATGTAAAAACATCAATAAATTTCGTATTTTAAATGGAACACCCTGTATGATATGTCATCATCAAATAGAGAATTACAAGTGCTTTCTGACGATCCCCCACACCATATTTATTTTGAGTACCTACTTTGGAAGATACTAGCAATCTAAGGTTAACGTTGGCAGCTCTTATTAAAAAGGTCCCAAATGTTTAATGAAAAATTGACCTATTAACGTTATCAAAAAGAATTCAACCACAGCTCATTTTTTTCGTCAAGACGTCAATTTTACGAATCTGTTATGGGCGTATCGATTTTCAATAATTTTGACCGTCAAAATGGCGTTAACAACATTGCTACTTTTCGGAGCAGCGTTTTTTGCAAATAACTTTACAACAAATGAACGTATTTGCACAAATCTTTCATATTTGAGTTGCTGGGGTATTTTTCTACAAATTTATAAAAAAAATTGTTGCTCTGGGACATGTAGGAGCCGAGATAATTTTTTAAATTGTTTAATGCGCCAAACGTTTATTTATTAATATTTATGGCCAAAATTGAAACTGGTTGTTAATAAGATCTTGAATTTTGTGAATTCATCAAGTCCTATTGAAAACGGGCCCTTTTTGAGGTCAAAATATAATTTTTAATAATTAGTGATTTTAGAGCGTCTTCAATTTGTTTGGCTCAAGGGACAGGTGAATATTTGATCAAACGAGTTTCAAATTGGGGTAGGTTAATAAACAAATAATTGTTATAAACAATTTTTTTTTTTTTAATTTTTTCTTTTTTGGGCTTATGCAACTTATAATGTGCTAATGTATTAAATATAAATTTATAAAGATTATACAAAGGTAACAATGTATGCACAAACTATTTCTCCATCAAACAATATACGATGTTACAGCATTGTTACCATTATATAATCTTTATAAATTTATATTTAATACATTAGCACATTATAAGTTGCATAAGCCCAAAAAAGAAAAAATAAAAAAAAAAATTGTTTATAACAATTATTTATTTATTATTTGGATATTGCAAATGTGCCCATTGTTATTATTTTCGTGAGCTACCCAAATTAAAAAAAAAAACGTCGAAATTGGTCGGAAAATAACGGAGATATGACGAATTTTTCTCGCTACCCCAATTTGAAACTCGTTTGATCAAAAATTCACCTGTCCCTTGAACCAAACAAATTGAAGACGCTCGAAAATCACTAACTATTTAAAATTATATTTTGACCTCAAAAAGGGCCCGTTTTCAATAGGACTTGATGAATTCACAAAATTCAAGATCTTATTAACAACCAGTTTCAATTTTGGCCATAAATATTAATAAATAAACGTTTGGCGCATTAAACAATTTAAAAAATTATCTCGGCTCCTTCATGTCCCAGAGCAACAATTTTTTTTTATAAATTTGTAGAAAAATACCAGCAACTCAAATATGAAAGATTTGTGCAGATACTATACGTTCATTTGTTGTAAAGTTATTTGCAAAAAACGCTGCTCCGAAAAGTAGCAATGTTGTTAACGCCATTTTGACGGTCAAAATTATTGAAAATCGATACGCCCATAACAGATTCGGAAAATTGACGTCTTAACGAAAAAAATGAGCTGTGGTTGAATTATTTTTGATAACGTTAATAGGTCAATTTTTTATTAAACATTTGGGACCTTTTTAATAAACAAATAGAATTTCTCGAAAACTAATAAACATTTTGAAACGAAATTTTTTTTGTAAGTTGAGGGTAATGAGACACATATTCCACCAAAGTTTCAAGAGTCTAGCATTTTTCCTTTCAGAGTAAAAAATGCTTGAAATATTCGAAAATTTCGATAAATAAACAATGAAATGAAATCAACCGGGGCTTAAATTAACCGGTTTGGAATTACCTAGTAAACAGAAACATTCAAAAAAATTAATCTACTGCAGTCTTACTGTAATTTTTAAAAAACTCAAAATTTCATGATTTTTTCACATAAAAGTGACGTTTAAACAATGTTCTGTTTATTTGATTTGGGAGGTATCGCAGAGGTATATTCCTTATAACTAAATACACCTGTTTTTACCTGTGGCTATCTGAAACGAATTAGTTACACCGTTTTTTCTATTTCTGCAGGCCTAGTAGAATTTTCTAAATTTCGTCTAGTTTTCTGAAAAAAATGTCCCGGCGGTCCATCTTGAATAAGTTGCGAGTTATTAAGCTCGGAAGGGTGTTTGAGAAATTTGACAAAATTGAAAAAATTAACATTTAAACAAACATATTTACTGTTCTGTTTTGCTTTATTTCAATTATTTCAATTCAAACATCATGGTTACTAATTGATGTAACTTTCTATCCAGCTAGCGTATAAGCTGAGTCTGGTAAAAGCCGTGAAGCCTCCTGCCTCACATTTTTCTTCCCCAAAGGATACGATCCCTACTTGTACGCCATTTACTGCAAGCGGGCTACCCGAATCGCCGTAGCACCCTCCAACATTATCTGGAAGCATACATTAAAAAAGTAAATGATTCAATAATCATCTTAAAGTAATTTGATCAGATGGAATTGAAGGAAGTTCGATAGAAATGTTGTGTGTTACTTACGACCATCGCCGACACCAGAAGTACAGATGTTGGCTTCGCCCGTCCAGCATTCTTCAGGAGTAACAATCTGAAGATCCACTTCCCGAAGAACATTGGACAAATCCCCGTTATCATCAGTGGTATAACCCCAGCCCGTCAAAAGGGCCGTAGATCCTGCGAACGTTCCGGAACTGGCCGAAGCAACTGAAATAGGCTGAATTGCTGAAGTCAAAGGTATTTCTGCCGGTAGTTGGATCAAAGCAAGATCGTTCGTCACATCAGTGGAAGACCAGTCGGGATGGATGATTATGCTCTTACTTGTGACGGTAACTTGGGTTGATTCGATCTCGAAAGGTTTGTGAGCTCCCAATATCACAGACGCAGACGAACTTCTAATAAGTAAATGTGATCATTAGAATGTGCGGTTAAGTTGTAAGTAATGTATGAATAGTATGTAGAGAAGCGGCCCGAGGATTGAGTCTCGGGGCATCCCAGAAGGTGCAGAAATCTTTAGAACTAAATCCACGGCGTTCAACAAATATTGTTCTTATTCAAGCAGAAGTGCAGGCAATAAAATGCCGCGGTCAAAGCTATAGAGAAGTCTGCACGGTTCACATCGAGTTTGTATAAAATAAATCTATTGTTATTGCGGGTTAAAAAAAAACAATATACTGAGGGACAGCCTCAGCCTAGTAAATATTGTCAGTTTGTTTTGTACTTACCCATCAACGCAATGTGCAGCAGTTAATACCCAGCTTGGAGCGATTAGGGATGCGCCACAGAACCAACCGGCATCTACTAGAATACCAACCATGTAGGGGTGGGAGTTCGGTACCGACTCTTGTCCACCAATTATTCTTGCTCCATTTTGGTTAAGCCGTTCCTTCACATGGAGGTGTTTGGTTTTAATTTCGGACCAGTCTATCTAAAAAGTTAATACATAACTTATATTATAAATAGTAATAATAATTTATAATCCAATACAAGTGCCTATTTAAATCTCAAATGCGTCAGCGGTTCTGAAAAAATATTCTCGATAATGTCAGTTTTCTTTTGTATAATAATTTATACTTACTGTTGGGTGTGCAAGAGACCCCCCTAAAATAGACAGCGCAATTAGTAAAACTGATGTGTTCATGATACGGATTCAGATCATATGCTTGAGTTATTACTTTACCAAAAAATTTGGAATGTCTTGATAATTCTGATCAAACGAAGCTTATTTATAATATTAATCGGTTGGAGATTGAGAGCACGCGTTGTCAGATTTTGGTAGATAAGTAAGGAATTTATGCAATGAATGCTGTACCAATTATGTGGTAAATATACAGTGTCGTCTAAATTAAATGACCGTGTATTCCTTCCGTTCCAAAAATATTTTCAGTTATATAGGGTGTTCCATTGAGGCTGCGCAGTAACCAATTTTGTTAAGTTAAATGGAACATCTTATATATTATTCCAAATTTGATTAGTAGGGTACACGGTGTAAGACAATTAGGTGATGCCACGAGCTGGCCGACCGCGTCGTCAATTTGTTAACGCTCGGATTAGAGAGAGATGGTAGAACTAGGGCCGCATATTTTACCGTGAATCGGGCTCATAGTATGGATGTAGCTGTTTAAAATCTAAAGCAATTCTTTTTAAATGTTCTAGTATTATACCGGGTGGTCCAAAAGAGAGATTTTCCGAATTTCAGCTCAATTTGGAAGAAAGAAGGTATCTTTTAATTTATTCGTACAACGCTTACTTTTCGACTAAAACGGCTGTTTTTGCTTTATATCTCTACTAAAACACTAAAACCTTTACTACAATAATAATAAAATTAATAATCCTAGTTGCCCATGAACAATGAAACATTATTGTCTGTCAATATTTGACCTGTCACCCTGTCAGTTTTTATAGTGTTCATGTTGGGTATCAAGATGCCAAGATTGTCCAGCAATGTAAAATAAATGATAAATTTGCAATAAAGTTTAGTCATAGAAATTCTTTTTGCTATTTTACTTAAAAAGTAAGCGTTGTACGAATAAATTAAAAGATACCTTTTTTCTTCCAAATTGAGCAGAGATTCGGAAAATCTCAAAATCAACTGTACAAAGCAGTGGTGTTACATAGTTTCGGCGAAAAATTTAACTCCCCCACCCCGTAACGACGCCACTGGAAGCAGTACAAAGGCAAGATTCCGTAAAACAATAGAGGCTTAAAAAACATCGCCGCCCCTAAAATTTCAAGTCAATAGCTTTCATAATTTTAGAGTTATTAAAGAAATGGTTTGTTTTTCACAAAACTTTAACACCCTGTATCTTTGTTAGCAATCACCTAAGGACATAAGTTGATAGGAACTTTTCCACTTATTTTAAGTCCCTCTATCACCTGCCGAAGTTTGTCAGGTAAACTTCGGACCACCCTGTACAGCCTAGTGAGAAATGCCATATTTTTTCAAATTAAAAATATTGTAATTTTTTTATCGCCACAGCAGATTTATTAAAATTTAAACAGGTTTGATTATGAATATATACATCAATAAACTTCGTGTTTTAAATAGAACACCCTGTATGATATTGTGTCATCATCAAATAGAAAATTACAAGTGCTTTCTGACGATCCTCCACACGATATGTATTTTGAGTACCTACTTTGGAAGATATTAGCAATCTAAGGTTAATGTTTTCTTAAATTAGAAACAAATGACAGCATTTTATCAAGTATCGTTTACTTATTTATACATTTTCTCTTATTCACTAATAAATACTGAAAAATAATAAATGAACATTTTTTGTAGCTGTAGCCGATGGCATCGCGTCTACTGTTCCTTGTTTGGATTCTTTTATAATAATTTTTATTACACCTGCAACACTCGAGGTGCAGCGACAATTAATTTTATGTTGTAGAATCACATTTTTGTTGCGAAAAAACAAACAATGGAAATATTTAAATGTGATTTTTTAAAATTACAATAATTAATCCTATCTAGGATGAATTATTGAAGTTAGAAAAATTTCGAAACGGTCCAGAATACGTAAATCAAATTTCTTTCAGACATGAGTTCTACATCCCAACACGGTTAATGAGATACTAACAACAGTCTGCTGAGCCTGAGCGCCTGAGTGGCCACAGCGCGCTGCCGCCCCTTCTCCAAATTTACAAATTTCGAACTGAGGCCAAGTGACTGTATTATCAACGGTTTGGTTTACGAGTATAACTGCTAGTTTCATTTTTATAAATAAATAACTCGCTTTCAAAACAAGATAATTATTAATCCGTTTGCGATTAAATCTTTGCTCTTTATCTCTCCGACATGTGCACCGAACCATTTTTTTAGTACTCCTCGAATACAGTGAATCCCAAACTGGGAGCGCGCCCCGGCGCCCTCCCTTAGAATCGACATTAAGGGGAACGTGAGAGTACAGAAAAAATCTTATTCCTGGATAAAAATTCAATTTGTTAATAAAAATGTAAATACATTGGGTAAAAATTTAATTCCATCATTTAGTGGTCAGGACTGCACTTGGTGTTTTTAGTTCCTTATTTATTCCTGCAGTTATATTGGCGTTAGACGGAAAGAAATAATTAATAATAATAATAATAATAATCTTTATTTCAATAACAGTTGGTGGATATAACAATGAATTCATACATCAGAGCATATATATGACACAGCTCAGGTTCATGGTTACTTCTTGGTGAAACTTTCTATCCAGCTAGCATATGAGCTGACTCTGGCGTAAGATGTGATGCCTCCTGTTTCGCATCCCACAGACCCAAAAGATACGACACCTACTTGTACACCCTCTACGACAAGCGGGCTACCGGAATCACCGAAGCACGGTCCAACATTAACTGGAATTAGAAAAAAGTAAATGGTTCAATAGTGATGTTCAATGCTAGGAAACAACTACTCAGCAGGCAAACACCCCGAAAATTATGTGTGAATTTAAAATGATTAAACGTGACTTACTAATTCCGTTGAAGCCAAGCGTACAGACGTTCGTCTCGTACGCATAGACGCCTGCATATTCTTTGCATTCCTCAGTGGAAATAATCTGGAGGTCCACTTGCTGGAGGACGTCAGACAAATTAATGTTATCATCGGAGGTAACACCCCAGCCCGTCAGAACGGCTGTATCTCCCGCGAACGATCCTGAATCGGCCGAAGCGATTGGGATAGTCTGAATAACGGAATTCAAGGGTATTTCTGCCGGCAACTGGATCAAAGCAACGTCGTTCATTAGTGTGGAAGAGGACCACTCTGGATGGATGATGATGCTCGTACTGGTGACGGTCACTTGGGTCGATTCGATAACAAAAGGTTTGTGAGCTCCCAATATCACCGACGCAAACGAACCTCTAGGAAACATGATCCATTAGGATATACGGTTAAGTTGGAAGTAATGTATAAACAGTGTAAAAGGAGCGGCCCAAGGATTCAGCCTTGGAGAACCCCATAAATTTTCGAAAATTGTCAATTTGTTTTGTACTTACTCATCAGCACAATGTGCAGCAGTTAACACCCAGCTTGGAGCAATCAGAGAACCGCCACAGATCAAAGCTCCATTTACGAGAATAGCAGCCATGTAGGGTTTGCTGTTCGGTACCACCTCTTGTCCACCAATTATTCTTCCTCCATCTTTGGTTATTGAAGCGGGTAGCAGTTCGTTCACATAGATGTTCTTATGTTCAATTTTGGACCAATCTACCTGAAGAGTTACCACATAACTTATATTAAGTAAAATAATAATAATAATAATAATAATAATATTTGTTTCCTCATGCAAGTGCGTGTATCAAAATCTTATGCGCATTAGCGAATTTAATCTAAAATATAGTCTCGATAATGTTAGGCTTAGGCTTAGTTGTATTTTGTTATACTTACTGAAGGGAAGGCAAAAGACCACCCTAAAATAGACAGCGCGATTAGTAAAACCGATCTGTTCATGGTAGTGGATTTAAATTATCTGCATGGCTTAGGAACTTGATTGGAAAATTTAGAATATATTTCGGTAATCCTATACAAACGCAGCTTACTTAGGTAATCAGTTGGGGATTAAGGGTTGACGTTGTCTGATTTTAGTAGATAAATTCAGGCATTAAGGTGCTCATTCTAGTGAGTAATATGCATTGTCCTGTCAAACACATTTCAACAAATATTAAAAATAAAATGTTTGATTTGTCCAACTGTTAACGTAATGTTACAGATGAATACTGCGAATACCACTGGATTTTTTCCAATATGTACTTATCTGTTGCACGTACTGTTATCTCGCAGAGGATTAATTAAATAAACTGCTCCAATTTTTTACTACAAGGTGCTTTTAACGAACCGCCATTTTTACTGTCACTATTCGTTTCTAGTATTTGGTGAGTAAGAAATACTTTATACATTAGTGTTGAATGAAACTGAACGAGCTAACTTTAGCAAGAGCACTTGGTTTCTACTTGATCCAAAGGAATTGATCCCAACAACTGGTGGGCCATCAAAGTCACCATTGCAGCCTCCAATAATACCTGCAAGTTCTGCTAGCTAGTTTATAAACCGAGAACTACATTTTGGTTCGAAATATAACTGTAATTTCACTAACCTTACCCAGAAGTGAATATATTGGAAGATGTGACTAAGATGTTATCATACTAAGAATGACTCCAAAAAGTGGCACAAAGCACAGAGGAAATAGAGCTGGACCAGTTCGAAGTTTGTCCCCAATCAGTCCAGACATAGTTTTTGGAAGATGCAGAGGCGAAGGAGATAAGCTGAACGTCGTTGTTAAGTGAGGGCACTTGAAAGTTGGACCACAACAAAGCCTTTTGCCAGGCTGCATCAGCCTGTGATTACTTCAACATATGAAGCACTGCCATCTCCTCAGCTATTTACTGCACTTTATCCTTTGTCAAACCGCCTCTTTTGATGAACGTCCGAACGAGAAAGTTCCCCTCTTCCTTCAGAAGTATTTCTGCACCGAATATTTCAAATGTTAGTCACCTCAAATGCCTCACACTTGTTCAAGAAATGAAAGGACGTTTCTCTATCTATCCTGAATCTTGAGGAGGTATAGGATCATTCAAAGTTCATTTCCAGAGTTCACTTAGTGTCTTGTAATGAGTAGTTTCGTCGTTTATACCGCCTTGAACTGAACCTTGATCATTGTTATCCGTTTCCAAGAGCTTATGTTTGATATCTTTAAGTCTAGACCGAGGTCTAGACCAATATAATTTTGAAAGATAATTGGAAAGATAGTTTAGCGTCTTTGCTTATGGAGAAAGAAGAGGAAGCGGACGTTATTTCCATTAACATAACTCTACATAGAAGGCCTTTTCCTCCCAGGTGTCAATTAACAGTTCAATTCATTTAATCGGCAAATCCGCTAAAAATGGCGCAGTGTTTAGCATTCCCGTAACCATGACAGTAGATAAGCTAGGAGAGATCTGGACTAGAATCATGTTCTTATGGAAGTTCATTCTCACTATTCACCCCACTCCAAATGCGTTTGCTATTCCCTTAGTAATCAATATTTACCGCTAAGCCGTCCCCTTATTTACTCTTAGTTATCTTTGAAGTTAGCAACACCAGCACCTTCGGAATGGCAATCACCAGAGGCTTCTGAAGTGTGGCTTTGAAAACCAGAATGAACCTCCGCAAGAAATAACATGGGACTTTGGTCCAGATCTCTCCTAGCTTATCTACTCATGACAGTTCACAGCAACTTTATTTCAATATTTGGAGCATTTGGAGCTTTAAGAAATAACAAACATACTATCCTGATTAGCTTTATTTCCATAGTGGTTGGTGGATATAACAATTAATTCTTACGTCAACTTTATGGTTACTGATTGGTGTAACTCTCTATCCAGTTAGCATATGAGCTGACTCTTGCATAGGCTGTGATGCTTCCTGACTCGCATTTCGAGGACCCAAAGGATACGATACCCACTTGGACGCCCTGCGCAACAAGCGGGCTACCGGAATCGCCGAAGCACGATCCAACATTATCTGGAAACAAATCAAACGATTCAAGAATATATTTAATGTATAGATCTGGCATTTTGATGGAAATGTTAAACGTGACTTACGATTTCCGTTGAAGCCAGAAGTGCAGACGTTCGTCTCGTACGCCCAGATGCCTGCATATTCCCTGCACTCATCAATGGACATAATGTAGAGGTCTACTTGCTTAAGGACTTGAGACAAACCCGGGAGATAATCGGAGGTATAACCCCATCCCGTCAAAATGGCTGTGGCTCCTGCGAACGATCCGGAATTAGCAGGAGCAATTGGAATGGTCTGAATAATGGAACTCAAGGGCACTGCTCCTGGTAACTCGATCAAAGCAACGTCGTGCAATAGTGTGGAAGGCGACCAGCCTGGGTGAATGATAATGCCCTTACTAGTGACGACAACTTGGGTTATTTCGACCTCCAGAGGTTTGTGGGCTCCCAATATTACCAGCGCATACGAACCTCTAGTAAGTGACCATTAGAATGTTACGTTGCAAGTAATGTATACACAGTGTGCAAAGAAGCGGCCCAAGGATTGACCCCTGGGGCACCCCAGGATATGCGGAAATTTTTTGAAATAAATCCACGGCGTGGAAAGCAATTGTAGGTCCCGACCGGAGCAAAGGATGGAATGATGAGATAGCTATACGGTCAGCGCAGCGGGGAGCGCTCTGTGGCTGATTGTTCCATCCTTTTTTCAGGTTAGGGCGTACATTTGATTTCCATACTGTTGTCTATTTGTTTGATACTCACTCTTCGGCGCAATGTGCAGCAGTTAACACCCAGCTTGGAGTAATTAGAGAACCCCCACAGAATATATTCCCGTTTACGAGAATAGCAGCCATGTAGGGGGTGGAGTTCGGTACAGCCTCGTGTCCACCAATTATCCTTCCTCCATCATCGATAGCGGGTAGTATGTCCTTCACATAGATGTTCTTCGGCTTAATTTTTGACCAGTCTATCTAAAGAGTTAATAAATAATTTATATTACATAAAATAATATTCGTTTCCGCGTGCAATTTTATTTTGTATATTAAATTATACTTACTGCTGGGTAGGCAAATGACCACCCCAAAATAGACAGTGAAATTAATAAAACTGGTGTGTTCATGTTAGCGGGTTTGGATTATCTGCATGTCTTATTACATAGAAACTTAATCGGAAAATTTGGAATGTGCCTTGATAATCCCAGTTGAAGTTTACTTAAAAATAATTCGGTTATCAGCTAGAGATTAAGGGTTGACGTTGTCTGGCTTTTTTTAGATAAACTTACTACTATCCATTGTCCTGTCAAATACATTTCAACAGAAATAGTAAAATTAATTCGTTTTATTTGTCCAACAGGTAACTTTCGACAGGATGAACATTACAGGTGAGTAACATTAAACATTTAGGTGTGTCATTCTGCCATGGGAGAGTTGGGGGAGAAAAATAAATCTCAAAGGTAGTACATTTGTGCAAAAATATCGTGACGAAATTTTTGTCTCTGTTTTTGAGGTAAAATTATGTTGGATATTAGGAAAATATTAGGCGCCGTTTAAGACATTATTAGTATTACAAATATATATAATAATTATTGAAATATATATATTTTTTCATTAAATATATTTATTTTGTTAAAACATTTATAAGTTTTATAAATATATATATCTTTGTAAAAATATATATATCTTTGTAAAAATATATATATATATATATATATATATATATATATATATATATATATATATATATATATATATATATATATATACGCTGTACATATTTACGAATATGTACAGCGTATCGCAGGCCCCGCTTCGAAGAAGCATACCATTATGCCAATTCGCGGAAGGTCGTTTTTTTGTTGGAGGTTCAATACTCATTATGTTGTACATATTGTATATCGAAGAGGAATAATCAAATGAACTACTCTTTCTACCTTAGCATTTATTTAAAATTATATGGTATTGCCATTGGTCCGTATGTTAAATCAAAAGAGATAATTTACACGCCAGTGTTGGAGGAAATCCAAGACCTGAACGAGCTGACTCTGGCGTAAGCAGTTGGGTTGCTAGCTTGGCATCTACTTGATCCGAAGGAGACGATCCCGACTTGCGTTGACCCAACAACTAGTGGACCACCAGAATCGCCGTTGTAGCCTCCAACAGTACCTGCGGGAAAAGTAAACTTAAATTCAATTTGTTCAATTTTGGCCCTTCGGGTCCGATATTTTGGCCCTTCGGGCCGGATATTTTGGGCGTTAACTCCATTTTAACGATTACTATAATTCCACTAACCTGCTCCAGAAGAGCATATATTGGAAGATGTGACAATATTTCCATAAATAGACTGGCATGCTGCGTTTGTTATTATACTAAGATTGACCCCACGAAGCACAGGGGAAATGGAGCTGGACCAGTCCGAGGTGCGGCCCCAACCAGTCAAGAAGGCCGCGCTCCCGGCGTAGTTTCCAGAAGATGCGGAGGCGAGGGAGATAAGCTGAACGTTGTTATTGAGTGTGAGTTGGTTTGGAAGTTGGATCACAGCAATGTCATTTGCGATGGTTTGCGAGTTGTAGTTCGGGTGGGTAATCATACTCCTGCTAGTCACTGTTTGTCGTGTGGATTCGGCCTGGTTGATGTGGTGGGCCCCCGCGATTACTTCCACGTATGAGGCGCTGAAAAGAAATTGCAGTTCAGTTTGTACATCTTTATTTGGCGCAGTCGATCGGCACTATACTTTTAGGTAACTCACCCAGACGTGCAGTGTGCAGCCGTCAACACCCAGTTCCTGGCGATGAGGGAACCACCGCAGAAACCGGCACCATTAATGCGAAGAGCCACTTGATATCGCACGGAATTCTGCGCGACTTCAGATCCCCCAATTATTCTGCTTCCGGGGATGTCTTGGCCAGGGTTGATCGGTTCGACGTATACGTTTATTGGTTCAATTTTGGACCAATCAACCTGAAACAGCGATGATACGTATTTTCAGTAGCAGTACGAATAGTTTAAGGGATTTCGTGGCCCAAAACCAGAAATATATTGAGCAGTACTTACACTTGGATAGGCGAGGGTGGCACCCAAAATTGCAAAAACACAAACTACGTGTATAACCTGCATGATGATTCTGTGACGAACTTATTTGCCGACGGAAAAACTATTTCCTTTATATACAAAACTATGAGTGCATTTTAATGTTTATCAGTATGCAACAAAGTACACTTTAAATAATATATTATAGGGGATTATCGAGCTGTCAATATGCGGCATTTACTATTACTTGAAAAAGTGTGTTAATCCGATAGATTTCGTAAGACGATTTTGAGTTAAAAAAAAGACGAAATGAAAAAATTGGTATGATAAGAATCGCTTTACCCTTGACGATAATTTATTCAGAAAAATATGCGTAAATTGGCCTCAAAATTTCGGCACGGAAGTTAATTATCCTGAATATAAAAGCAGCAAAAAATATTTTACTTAAGTGCTTGCACTTAACTGGGTGATCTCACTTCGAACTAATGATACTAAGGGATAAGGGTGTTTTTTCGTTGGTGTGAGTTTCACCCCAACTCGGAAGTTTCGAAAAAAAAGTGACTATTGGAACGTTTAGATCGTCGAATTTTTTAAGCAAAAAACACTGATTTTTCAAAGGTTTTAAGCAAATTACTCAAAGAGGATCACGCATCTTCGAAAAAATTTGTCATAACAAAAGAGTTATGAAATAACAAAATAAACCATGAAATAAAAAAATTTGATTAGGCTCATCGTTGCCGAGATACACTTCACTTTGATATCAGCTAAATCAAAAATGATACAAGGAAAATAAAGCCGAAATTTTGATTTTTTACAAAAAAGTGCCCGTTCTTTTTTTGAGTAAATTCCAAATTGAAAAAGAAATTCCAAATTGCGGTTTTTGTTAGTCATTACTATTATTTATACGTTCAAATTGTTTTATAGATGCATTATGTAAAAGATTTTACACTAAATGTATTTCGAAAATTTTTGAAATAATGATTTTTTTTGGTTTTGAGGTTAAATAACTTAGCAGTCAATATTTTTAAGTATTGACAGTATTAATGACCGTGTAAGGTCCGCATAATACACTTTCCAAAAAACCGTAAAATACCATATTATATTCAATTCAAATCTAATTGGAAACTAACCATCTTTGTTACTTATCGTACCTAATGCATTTGTAAGAATTACCACGCAAACGAATTTTATTGCTTATTAGAGTTAGGGGCGAAATGCCTGGTTGTGCAGCAGTAAATTGCAGTAGCCCTGCAAAAAGGGCTCTTTAGTGACACGCAAAACGAGAAGAGATAATTGGAAACCAACAGATTATTCTTTTTTATGTGAGGTAGATATATTTTATGTACAGGGTGATCCATAACTTTCTTTTCATCGGAAATAATTCGGTTGCTGTTAATATATTTGATTGCTTTCAAATGTATATAAATGTAGAAAGTCCTGCAGAATCCGAATATGTATTCAGAAAAACAATTGAATGCCAATTTAAAATAATAATAATAAAAATACGATTTTCTTTAAAAATTTCACCCTGTATATTATTGCATAAAATGATCTGGTAACATATTATAGACATAACACATGATACTCATTGATGTGTCCAACTTCCGGTTTTTTTTGCCGGAAGTGCTTACAATTTATAGCAATTTTTTTATTAACCCTGTATATTTTAATTATTTCAGATAATACTATTGATTACGAATCCAATGAATGATATATAAAACATCATAATTTCATCATTTTATAAGCGAGATTTTCAAAAAACAGTTTTACTTAATAAACTTAATTTAATAAACAAAAATAATTATAAACAAATGAATTAAAGTAACAAAAACAAACATTATAAAACTTCGCTTACAATAAATGTTCAATTAAATGGCCCTTCCTGTTCAACACAACAATCGTTTCTTTAAATTGTTTCGTAAGTTTCTAAAAATTGTTGGATTATTTATATTATTGTTTAAATTGTTAATTTCATTTGTTATTTTTTATTTATCATTTATTTATTTTTTTATTTCATTTTGATTACAGAAAACGCACTAACAATATCAATAATATAGTAATGACAGCTACAATCGGATAGGCAATTTTATTATACTGTATTATGTATCATAAAATTTGAATTTTGTGAATTATTTCGCTTATAAAATGGTGAAACTATGATGTTTTATATATCATTGGATTCGTAATCGTTAGTATTATCTGAAATAAATAAAATATACAGGGTTGATAAAAAATTGCTATAAATTGTAAGCACTTCCGGCCAAACCGGAAATTGGACACATCAATGAGTATCATGTGTATGTCTATAATATGTTACCAGATCATTTTATGCAATAATATACAGGGTGAAATTTTTTAAGAAAATCGTATTTTTATTATTATTATTTTAAATACATATTCGGATTCTGCAGGACTTTCTACATATATATACATTTGAAAACAATCAAACATATTAACAGCAACCGAATTATTTACGATGAAAAGAGAGTTATGGATCACCCTGTACCTACAGTTTATTTTTATAATTAAAAGAATATTTAAATTTGCTCTTAGTAAGGGAAATGGCATGCAAATTCGACGATGAAAGAATCTTAGCTGAATGTTACCAGAGGCAAAAAATGATGGCAATAAACTAAGGAAAATGCTACTGTTTTTATTTTTTTGGTAAAGATGATAGCTTAGGAGAGAGAAGTTAACTCGTAACGTTTTTTTTTTTTTTAATTGACGCATTTAAGATGAATATAGAAAAACTGACAACGTTTGTACTGTTTTGACCTACCTGACCTTGAAGAGGATTAAAAGACCTTCAAAATGCTTTTTTTAATGATTTTTAGCGTTAATTGCACAGGAGATATGGCCGAAATAAGAAGCGCGCCTCATTTTAGCAAATACGATATTGCTCGTTTGGCGGTGATTTAGTCTCAGAACTTCGTTTATTGATTTTTTACCTTTAGCGGTGGTTTTCATCCTCTTAGGGGTAAAATATTTGAAGCTGATACCCTAAAGTTTAAGAACCCGCAAAAAAAATTACAAGCAGCTATAGGTTTAGTTCGAAGTTTGGATACTTTTTGGCACCAAGTGACCGTATTAAAGAGATATTTTGATTAAAAAAGAATGGACCAGTGACCAGTTTTTAGATTTCTTGTCACGCCTTTATTTAATGAACCGTATTGCTCTACTACTCAACCGGCTGACTAATTATTCTATTTCTCATCCGCAAAAGTACTCTAAACTCTATGAATCTAACGAAGATTTTTTTTTAATTCCCACCACCTTTGTGGAAGTATAATGTTTACAATTAGAATTATTTGACGAAGTCCTGAAACTCTAACAGGCCTAAAAACTGATATAAGATTTCAACTTCTTTCACTTCATGAATTTTACCAGGTTCTTATTGAATCTGAATATCCTCAAATAATATAAAAAAACCACCAACATATTCATTATAATATATATTTAATACGTTATCTGAATTTATTACATGTGTCCGTTATACAAAGCATGAGAAACAATTTAAACGCCACTGTTGGATTGAATCCAGCTTCTGAATGAGCTGACTCTGGCGAAGGCGGTTGGGCTGCCTCCTTGACATCTGCTTGATCCAAAGGAAACAACACCGACCTGTACTGAGCCAACAACTAGTGGACCACCGGAGTCGCCATTGCAGCCTCCAACAATACCTGGAAAAAGCAAAACACATTAGGGTTTTTGATGACTAGTTGATCTTATCTGATGAAAACGAAGAAGTGTGACAAATGCGATTCTAGATAGAAACGAATCGGACGAATATTTCTACAGCGCTTACCTGATCCAGAAGTACAAATGGTGGATGATATGACGATACTTCCAAACGTTGATTGACATACGGCATTTGTAATTACACTAAGCGTAACTCCTCGGAGTACGGGAGAGATGGCGCTGGAAGCATCAGAGGTTCTTCCCCAACCAGTCAGGAAGGCTGTGTTTCCTGCGTAGGTTCCGGCTGATGCAGGTGCAAGGGAGATAGTTTGAACATTGGAGTTGATTGTAAGGGCTGATGGGAGATTGAGCAGAGCGACGTCATTTGAGAGACTGCTTGAGCTGTAACTTGGGTGATTGATGATGCTTCTGCTGGTGAGGACTTGCTGAGTGCTTTCGGCTTGGTTGACGTTGTGGGCGCCGGCGATTACTTGAACGTATGAAGCTCTGTAATAGGTTTGTTGTTAATGTAATGTTAATGCAGGTGATACAATGCGACTTATGGCCGAGTACCCAGAAGGTATGGAACGTATCCGACAACCAAATTCTGGAGATTGCTAAAACTTATTTTCAATAATTTCCAGGTACTTGGTTGGCGAAACACACAACGGGTTAGGTGGTCATAAATCAAAATTATGTAGTACTTAATCTGGCATTCAGGTGGGATTGTCGCTGCTGTTTTTGTTTTGGATCTACTTAGGTGTAAATCCCCAAGTGCCGATCGCATTTACGATTATAAAGATATTAAATCAGATTATGCTAGCAATCCGACATGCCTGGTACCAAGAGTTCTTATTGTCTTTCTCGCGATATATTTTTAAATTGTGGCGATTACCCGGATGTGCAATGGGCAGCTGTTAGAACCCAGCTTGAGGAGATGAGTGAACCTCCACAGAATCCAGATCCGTTAATGATGCAAGCCACTTGATAGGGTCTTGAGTTACGGGTAACTTCGGCTCCTCCAATAATCCGGCCTTCAGGTAATTCCTCCACTGCTGGATTTATTGGTTCAATGTATACATTAATCGGCTCAATTTTCGACCAATCCAACTGAAATAATGACGAAAGTTAATTTGTATCTATTTAGTTCACTTCTGCTGCTACAATATTAAACAAGAAGCCAAACAATTCTGCCTCATAATCAATGCAAAAATATAATCAAAATTCAAAAGCAAAAATAAAGTGCTCTAAGCACTTGCTTGTTTTCCACAGCGATATTAACGATAAATCAAACGATTTTTGTTAGTAAAAATCGATGAAATAATATTGTTAAAAATCATAAAATAATATAGTAGCCTGTTATACATATATTTTTTTCTTCAGATTTAGGTGAGGTTGATGCTAATAATCAAAACAACAAACCGCTCCTAATGAAGTGGACGTTTCGAAATTTATCTATATCATCATCAGTGCGCTAAAATAATACGCAGTAGTAATTTTAAGAGAACTTGAAAAATTTGTATATAAATTTAAAAAAGCAATAAAAATTAATTTCTTCACCTTAATAGTATATCTATATCTATATATTATTGTTCTGTGCTGTAGATACTTTTAAAGGGTTGAAATTAATTTTTCTTTTTTTACCCATTTATATATCTATCTATTTCTCATCATCTTAAAATGATTACTAGAATTACTTTAGACTTTAACTAAACCACTAAATTTTAAAATACCAAATTGCTTAAAAAAAAAATTGGTACACTTACAGTAGGAAGGCCAAAGGCACAGCCGAAAAGCGCCAAGAAACACACAGCAACCTTCATGACTTTTGGGCGAAACAAACTCTGATGTAGACCAAACAATCGTCTTACCTTTTATACGAAAAAATATCGTTTATCAGCAGAGTAATAAGTACCTTCTTCTTAAGCAATAAATTAGGATTACTTGAATGTCGATTTTTATGATGTAGGTGCGTAAGTTGTCTGATGTTAATAAGGTGCACTTGTGTATATTTTGACGCCATTTTTAGATTTTTATCATTGTTATCGAGTAATGACAATGGCTAGTTAGTAACTCATCAAAGACACGTGGCTTTTAATGAATAGGTAACTGTGTTCGAATTTTCTGATTTCTGGTTTCAAGACGGTACTTTCTATAGCAAGAGGAATGATTAAATTTTAGGAATTTCCACCACCTGGAAATCTACCACCTGCACAATATAACATCCCGATCTACTCCGAGTGTCTACAGTTACACGTTTTTAAAATTTAAATAGTCTTGAAGCTCTAGCAGACCAAAATTCTGGTATAAAACCGCGACATATTTCAGTAATTTTTTACTGATTTTATTCTCATTAGAAAAAGGAGCATTTGAGATACTTTCATGAATTGTAAAATCTGCTTCATATTCCACTAAGTTTTATTATACATTTTGTTATAAGAAACGGTTGCTAAATAAATTATACCAAAATTTGTTTCGTTGTTATGGCTATTATTCATTACCTACCCGTTCAACAGAATTTATGCTTAAATAATGTGGACAGAGTTTTCTTTGTGTCTGCATATATCCACTCCTCAGATCTGTTAGTGATTGGCTGTAGCTGATTTCAGAACCAAGTGCCCTTAGTAAACAAATAGAACCGGAGGTAGACATCACCGCCTTCTACATTTGATTAAATTGGCTGATTTTTGACAGGCTAGCTGCAAAGCCAACTTAGGGGTAATACCTTCGGTTATAGGAACGAACAAGAGGCTTGCAACAAAATGTAACAGTATCCGAACACACGATTTTCCCAAACTGCTAAAGGCATCGTCATTAAGTTCCAAAAACTACCAACATATGCATTATAATATATTCTTAGTACATTATTTGAAATATTACATTTGTCCATTATACAAAGCATGAGAAACAATTTAAACGCCACTGTTGGATTGAATCCAGGATCTGAATGAGCTGACTCTGGCGAAGGCGGTTGGGCTGCCTCCTTGACATCTGCTTGATCCAAAGGAAACAACACCGACCTGGACTGAACCAACAACTAGTGGACCACCGGAGTCGCCATTGCAGCCTCCAACAATACCTGGAAAAAGCAAAACACATTAGGGTTTTTGATGACTAGTAAAATTAATTCATGTTGGTCTTATCTGATGAAAACGTAGGAGATGTTTCGCGTGGTAAATGCGATTCTAGATAGAAACGAATCGGTAGAATATTTCTACAGCGCTTACCTGCTCCAGAAGTACAGATGGTGGATGCTATGACGATACTTCCAAACGATGATTGACATACGGCATTTGTAATTATACTAAGAGTAACTCCTCGAAGTACGGGAGAGATGGCGCTGGAAGCATCAGAGGTTCTTCCCCAACCAGTCAGGACGGCTGTGTTTCCTGCGTAGGTTCCGGCTGATGCAGGTGCAAGGGAGATAGTTTGAACATTGGAGTTGAGTGTGAGGGCTGATGGGAGATTGAGCAGAGCGACGTCATTTGAGAGACTGCTTGAGCTGTAACTTGGGTGATTGATGATGCTTCTGCTGGTGAGGACTTGCTGAGTGCTTTCGGCTTGGTTGACGTTGTGGGCGCCGGCGATTACTTGAACGAATGAAGCTCTGTAATAGGTTTGGTGTTAATGCAGACGATACAATGCGACCTATGACCGGATACCCAGATAGTGTGGAACGTATCCGGTCGTATCCGACAACCAAATTCTGGAGATTATGAAAACTGATTCTCAATCGTTTCCAGATACTTGGTTGGCGAAACACACAACGGGTTAGGTGGTCATAAATCGAAATTATATAGTACTTAATCTGGGATTCGGGTGGGATTGTCCATACGGTTTTTGTGTTGGATTTACTTTGGTTTAAAATCTCTAATGCCCATTTTTCCTGATCGAGTTTGCGGCTTTAGAGATGTTTAACCAAATTATACGAGGAATACGACAATTACCCGGATGTGCAATGGGCAGCTGTTAGAATCCAGCGGTTAGAGATGACTGAACCACCACAGAATCCAGATCCGTTAATGATACAAGCCACTTGATAGGGTCTTGAGTTACGGGTAACTTCGGATCCTCCAATAATCCGGCCTTCAGGTATTTCCTCCACTACAGGATTTATTGGTTCAATGTATACATTAATCGGCTCAATTTTCGACCAATCCAACTGAAATAAGGACAAGGTTAATTTTTATCTAGTTCACGTCTGCTGTACAAGAAACCAAACAATTATCTCCCATAAAATTATTTAACCAATTATTGTCAGTTTTAACGTCGCCAGAATACGAGGCGCCGTTTAAGACATTAGTATTGCAAATATATATAATAATAATTATTGAAATATATATTTATTTTGTTAAAATATTTATAAGTTTTATAAATATATATATCTTTGTAAATATATATATGTATATTTACGAATATATAAATATATTTTCACAAATATATATTATTTTTGATTTATATATATATAGAAATGAGCTTTTAGCGTCGTACGCTAGGTGGCGCCATGCTGAAAATTTAATACGGGCATTTTACCTAAATCTAATCAGCATGGCGCCACCTAGCGTACGACGATAAAAGCTCATTTCTATATAAATATATGTTAGCAGAAATAATATATATTTATAAAACTTTTAAATATATTTAATGAAAAAAAATATATATTTTAATAATTATTATATATATTTGTACTTAATACTAATAATGTCTTAAACGGCGCCTCATACCAGAATGCAAAAAAAGTAATAAAAAATCAAAAGTAAAAATAAACTACAACAGAATATGTATTATTGGCCATAAATTTATAATAAAAATTTAACTTACTTTTGACGTAGGAGCTTGGTAAAACTACTTTATCTACTCTTATGAGGTTATAAATTAATTAATCAACTGGTTTTGAACAATTAACAGTATTCATAAACAAATAGTGTTGAGTTATAAGTATTCGTAAAAAGTCACGGCGTGAATCTTTATTTACACCAATCTCCTTTAAGTGCACGCCCCAGCCTGCCCAATGGAAATTCTTTTCCGATACGATGAAAGAGAATGGTCCATTATTATTATTGGGAGGGGGGGAAGATGATTTGACATTTGAATAGTTTTGACTTTTAATTAAATTGTGCCAAAAATGTTGATGCAAAGGTTAGTATTTATTGTTATAATCGTAAATAAAGTATAGTATTCAACTAGTGGTAATGGTAAATAAATAACTCACTTGATGAATTACAGCACTCGCCTTCGGCTCGTGCCGCAAAATTCATCGGCGTGAGTTATTTACCTGATTACCACACGTCGAATACTATACTATTGTCGAGCTTTTATGTCAACTTTGCCGAGCCATTACTTCGGCAAACTAACATAAAAGCTCGTCAAAGTAATTTTACCGATCTAGACCAGCAACAGCGCACTTTCCGAGCTAAAGAGTGATCGGACACACGCATTTTCTAAACCGGCTGGCTGCTCAAAAACTATTTTTATTAATGAAAATATTGTTAAAAATTATAAATGAATGTGATAGTCTGTTATGTATTTTTTTCTTCAGATTTAGGTGGCGGATGTTCTTCAACATAGACCTAAGAAAACAAAAGAATAACTTGTTTTCACGGCTTAAAGAGGTTTCTAAAGGCCTTTAGAAACCTGAGAATATCTTACTAGTATTTTTTCTAAAAAAATCGCGTTATTTTTTTTTGAAAATTAACCCTCTTTTTTCATCCTAGAGCGCACGCCTCTGACTAAAATCAAATGTGGTTACATCTAAAGACTCACTTTATAGGTATATACTCGCCACCAAAATTTCAAAATAATCGTATATCAGATGAGCGAGATATGAGGGGGGCTCCATGAAAAGTGTATATACGGGGTGTCTCAGAAAGTCTAGGTCATAATTTGCAGGTTTTTTTTAAAGAAGAACTGAAATCTGCTGATATTAAAAAAAATCAGTGACGTACTTTTTTTAGAAAAGGGGGCTGCACACCGCCTCGCGTCGTTGCAAGCCACTGACTCAAGCCTCTCATTTAAAATTTGAAAAAAATCGACTAATTATTTTGAGATATAGGGCCAACCATATTTTTTTTTCGTGAAAGTTAAACGCCCTCGACACATATTTATTGAACAAAATAATCTTGTTTTTTTTATGTGGAATACACAAATTATGACCTAGGCTTTCTGAAACACCCTGTATATATTATTGTTTGATAGATACTTTTAAAGTGTTGAAATTAATTTATTTTTCTTTTTTCCGTATACCTATTTTTCACCATTTTCTGAAAATTACCTCTGTGTATTTTTCCGTATCCTGAGGTTGAAATAAATAAATTTCGAAACGTCGACTTTATTAAAAACAATTTGTTGTTTTGATTATTAGTCTCAACCCCCACAATAATCTGAAGAAAAAAATTGTTAAAAATGTATTGGTCTTCATATAGATACATATTGAATGTACAGTAAACTGCTTTTGACACCCCGGTGCGAAGAACTTGTGGGCGTTCGGACCACACTGATCTGATGGTTACTTTCTTTAATTCTACCACATTCTATCTCAACTTGGTAAAGTTACTTTAGACTTTAACTAAACCACAAAGTTTTAAAATAACAAATTGCTTAAAAAAAATTGGTATACTTACGGTAGGAAGACCAAAGGCACAGCCGAAAAGCGCCAAGAAACACACAGCAACCTTCATGACTTTTGGATGAAACAAACTCTGATGTAGACCAAACAATCTTCTTACCTTTTATACGAAAAGCATTACGTTTATCAGCAGTGTACAAAGTACTTCTTCTTAAGCAATAAATAAAAAAGGATTACTTGAACGTCGATTTTTATGATATATCTGCGTACTAATTGGTCTGATGTTGGTGCATTTAAGTGAATTATGGCGTCAATTTTAGATTTTTATCATTGCGATTAACTCAAGTCTGTATCTTTTTATAGCAATTGGTGTTAGTATGTTCTGAGAGAAAATAATTATTGGAAACTTTGTTTTACAAACAAGAGTTATTGAAAATTAGTGATTAAATAAAACGCAGGTGTTTTTTTGTTAAAAAAAATATTTTCATTTTTGCCTAATTTATAAAAAAATCAAAGACGTCAATTTAGTTTTTCTGATTTTTCTATTAGTCCATTTTCTAAACGCTAAAAATTCGCCGAAGTTCTAACTTCGTCGACTCAAAATTGATTTTGATCATTTTTTTTCTTAATTCCGGAAAAAGTTTACAGAAGGTGAGAAGGTGGGCTTTTTTTCAATTGTTATTAACAAATACGTAAGTGTTTTTTTAATACACTTTTATAATTTTTACTTATTTAAACAATTGCCTGAAATTTGATAGCAGAACGTTGTAGAAGCCGCAGATTACGAATCTGGCCTCAAAATTGGTCTAAAAACAATTTGGCGTCTACAAAATGGCGTCGAAAATCTAATTACATTAAAAGTCAACCAAAATCAAAAATGGCGAAAAAGTGTTAATTTTTTTTATTCGGATTTTATTTCTTATTAAGGGGTTTCTTGGGTCGCTGATCTAAAATTTTGTGTTAAAATTCATCAGAAATGGAAAACGGTGTCCGAAGAATGGTGGAAACAAATGATAGAGGAATTTAATAACTATTAAAGATATATTTTAATCGATTTATTAAAATTAATCCAAGAAGAAAAGCAAGAAACAAATTATTTAGTCTTTCTCTTCTCCCTCTACTTCTTCCATAGACACGTGAAATTAAGCATCCTTTTCAGCTTGATAGCAGGGACACAAGAACCAGCTCCACAAAACATCTAAAATTATATATTTTTGCAAAACTGATTGCGGGCCAGCTTGTGGGTGTAAAAAACCACAACCCTTAATTCACGACCAGCAAAGTCTATGGAAGAAGCAGAGGAAAAAGTTTAAAACTAAATAATTTGTTTCTTGCTTTTCGTTCTGGATTAATTTTCATAAATCGATTAATATACTTAATACTCATTTAACTCTTCTATCATTTGTTTCCACCATTTTTCAGACACCGTTTTCCATTTTTGATAAATTTTAACATGAAATTTGAGATCAGCGACCAAAGAAACTCTTATAAATGAAACCCAAATAAAAAAAAAATACCCTTTTCAGCCATTTTGGAACCACCATTTTTTATTTTAATTGAATTTTAGTGTTAAATCAGCGATCCCAAATACTCCCAGGCATCTAATGAAAATTAAAAAAATATATATATAAAATTGGATTTTTGACACCATTTTGTTTTTAGACCAATTTTGAGGCCAGACTCGTAATTTGCGACCCCAAAAACCTTATGATGTCAATTTTCAAGCAATCATTTAAGTAAATAAAGTAGTTATAAATTTATATTTATTTTTGTTAATAACAATTAAAAAAATAAAAAGCACACCCTCTCATCTATAGGGAACTTTTCTATAAACTTTGATTAAAATCGGTATTTAGTCAACGAAGTTAAAACTTTTTTCTTTAAATGGAATAAGTAACACTAAAGTGGTTTCAAATTTCGAAATCGCAGTCAGTCATTTCTACAGACTCAAGTCAGTTTTAGAGGAAAAAATTTTGGAATTATATTACCTGCACATTATTACACCCCGATCTATCTCAAGTCCCCACAGTTACGTCGCGTTTTTAAATTTAAATAGTCTTGAAGCAAACCAAAATTCTGATCTAAAACAGCAGCTTCTTTCCTTTCCTTAACTATTAAAACTAACTTTCAATTGTTTCCATCGTATTCATCAGCGAAACGACGAATTAAGCGGTCAGTGTGTTGGTTAAAAGTCGAAAGTATGCACTATGCAGTACTTAATTTGGTTTTTGTTTTGGTTCTACTTTGGTTTGAAATCCAGGGTTGGAAAAAACCCGGGTTTTATATAAAAAACCCAGCCCACTGGGATTTTTTGGGCTTTATAAGTGGGGTTTTTGGGTTTTTTCATATTAATCTGTTAGCCATTCACAAATCACAATTGAGATGAAAAAAATTAAATTACTGATGTCATCAGTCTTAAGAAAAACCATAGTTTATGTTTATCAGATCAAGTTGGGACAGCTCGCGTTTTTATGAATGAATTTGAGAACTCAAATTGTTTGGCACTAGATTCCAGTTTAGTAGGTATTTTATAGGAGGAACAAATAAAATTTTACTGGGTGGCTTAATTTTGTAGCATTGGTGGCTTAAAAAAGCTTATTTGTTTTATAGCTAAAGCATAAAATTTTTAAATAAAACATTTAAATATGTGTAAGGTTTAAAAGACCATTTTTTTTGTGCTAAATTTAATTCAACCACAAAATACTGTGATGTAAGAACATCAAATTTAAATTTCCCGCATATGCCTACTAAACTTTACTATACGATACTCACTAGGTCACTAGAAAAAGAAATACTACTAGTTTTTTCTTTTGATCAAAGCATATGCTAGATTTTCAGTTTATTTAGTTTAATATTACAAATAAATTTGTTAATTTTAATGCCAGTTTGCTTTTTAAATCCACAGTAATAATTATTAACAGTTTCGTAATTGGTAGACATCTAACTTAAAAAAACCCAGCTGGGTTTTTTCAAGTGGGTTTTACCCAAAAAAGCCCGCTGGGTATTTTTGGGTTACCCACTGGGCAGCCAACCCTGTTATGAAATCCCTAATGGTAATTTTTTCTGATCGAGCAATTTTAGACATATTTGATTAATCCAGGTTCTGGATCTAGCGAAGGTGGTTGAATTGCCTCCTTGATCCAAAGGAAATAACACCGATCTGAGTTGATTCAACTAATGGGCCATCAGAATCGCCATTGTGGCCTTCAACAATACCAAGAAAAAGCAATAAACATTTACATTTTGGATACAGACGAGATAATGGGATTAGTAAAACTAATTCACGTTAATCTTATCTGATTAAAATGAAGGAGACGTCTCGCGTAGTAAAATGATATTTTGGACAGAAACTTGGCTTCTGAATTTGTAAGAATTAATTGTAAGTTATGGGTACCTACTCGGTTTTAAGGAATTATAGGGATATTGAACATACACCTGCATATAGAAACATTGCATTAAATTAAATTTACTTTTTACGAGACGACTCCGCGCATATGTTCAAATTCAAGGCTATAATGAGATGCAAATTAGCTCATAATACATTTTTGATTTTGTACCTAATTTACAATTTTATGACAAATAAAACCTTAATAATCGTCCAGAAATTGATGAAGGTGAATTGTTACAGTCGCATTCAGCCTTATTCTGGTGACCATTGATTATTGGTTATTGAAAAATACCTAATAAGTATGAAGATTTCGGATTCTGGGGTGCATTCTTAATTTTCAATATTGATTCTTATAACCAATATTCTTGAAAAATGGACGACCGTGAAAATTAACTAATAATTGGAATTCTGGTACCTATGCAATATTATTTAATTTTATCTACAAGACATTGGAAATTTTACAAAGTTTTACAAAGAACTATTTAGAAGCTTAGTTATTAGTTATATCTTTAAAGGTTATGATGGCCAACGTAGAATTTATTTTTTTAATAAATGCATTGGCTATAATAATGAGGAGGGCATAAGAAACAATCAAAATTCAGCAATGAAGAAAAAAAAAAGATTAAAGAATACCTCCAACTCCGTTAAATTTTCCAAATAAAATACTTAGCAGGGGAATATACAAGGTGTCCAATATTTGGTAGGTAGGTTTTTTGACGAAAATTAATGGAGGTGTTTCATATAAACTTATTTGAAGTAAGTCCCCCCTGTTAAGTTACACCCTCTCAAAGGGGCGCACCAAAATCTAATTTTATATTATTTTCTCTAAAATGACTTAACTTATTCTCGCCTGTACCGTATCTATTTTATTTTTTTAATCGAATAAGGTTGAGTATAGAAAAATTTAGTAAGAGATAAAAAATATAAATATCTTAGTTAAACTAGTTACTGTAAATATGGAAAAGTTAACATTATTAAAGTGAGCTATGAAAATGACACTGTAAACCATTTTGATAATTTCATTAAAGACATGTCATTTATCAAACATAACAGTTGTCATTTTCATAGCTCACTTTAACAATGTTATCTTTTTCATATTTACAGTAACTAGTTTAACTAAGATATTCGACATTTAATAACTCAAAAACGGTATATGGTGGGGGTAACATATGGTATATTTTTAAATCAGGAAAAAGGATCATTCCAAAAATATACTAATATACAGGGTATCCCATTTAAAAAAATATATTATTTTTTTGTATCCCATGAAATCTGCACGCCACTGTACTTTTGATAGGATTTTAACAAAATTCAGTCATAACCACACAACTTTTATTTAAAACTTTTTTTTTTAAGTATAGGCAATAATAACGCTGATAAGGGTGGGTAATTTATAATGAATAACCCTGTACAATATGTACATAAAATTTTATCGCTCTAAGTTAAATCATTTTGGAGAAAATTATATAAAACTAGCTTTTGGTGCTGCACCCAATTGAGAGGGTGTAACTCGACAGGGGGGGCTTATTTTAAAAGAGTTTATATGGAAGACCCTCATTAATTCTCATCAAAGAACCTACCTGCAAAATATTTGCACTTATTTCCGGACCACCCTGTATAGGTTCAATAACATATTTGATAGATCAAATAAGTCCCTTCTTGCCAGACCCACAAAGAATCGTAATAAGTATTCCCAAGTAACTTATTGTTACGTGTGGTTTGCATTTCTTCTCTCAGGGAAGTTATCAGAAATCTGTAGGCCAAGATATTAATTTCCCTGTGAGCCGCCAATCGACTGTTAATCTGTAGACTGTAAGCTTTCCCGACTCTCAGATACCTATCCTAGATATATTTGGAATTGCCTCTTTGATGGTCTTTTTTTTGTGTAGTTTCGTATAAAATGAAAATGTAAAAATGGTTACAGTTAAGCAAAAGTTAAATAGGTATATACCTATATTTTGACAATTGTCATTTTACAAATATTTCATTTCTCCAACTAAGAACAATGTATATTGGCGACCCTTTTTTAATAACTTCATATCATACGTACGAAGGCGTAGAAGGGCCACAACAAAAAAAAATTATTTTTAAATGTAAAATTCTGACTTTTATCTCAGAATTCTGACTTAAAACTCAGAATTCTGACTTTTATCTCACAATTCTGACTTACAACTCAGAATTCTGACTTTTATCTCAGAATTTTGACTTTTATCTCAGAATTCTGACTTTTATCTCGGAATTCTGACTTTTATCTCAGAATTCTGACTTTTATCTCAGAATTCTGACTTAAAACTCAGAATTCTGACTTTTATCTCACAATTCTGACTTACAACTCAGAATTCTGACTTTTATCTCAGAATTCTGACTTTTATCTCAGAATTCTGACTTTTATCTCAGAATTCTGACTTTTATCTCAGAATTCTGACTTTTATCTCAGAATTCTGAAATAGAACAAAATATCTGCGGTATATTGTACGCCGCAGCTATGACACTGATTTCATACTCTTGAGATGTATCTGTAACTCTACTTTTACCATACAACGTTTTATTTTCTAATCTAAGTATTGGCTGAAGATGAATCAGATAACACTTGAAGTATTGCAACCGTGATGTTCTAAATTTTTATTAAACGGCTTGGCTCCAAACTATACAAATTTCTTCATATTTATTTGTCTAAAATAAGCCTTCTCGTACTAAAACTAAAAATATTACTACTAAAGAATTAGAAACTTTTTAAATACCTACTTCATTCTATAGACACAGGTTCAACATGAATAAAACAATTGTAAAAAATTAGTAAAATATTGAAAAAAAATGATTCTGCCAGTAATCGGAAATAAGATACTGCAAATATTGCTAGTTTGTAGTTTTTATTAGATATATAAATCCAAAATGTACCGAAATGAAACTCCTCTAATTGTCTGCCTCATTTTATTGTTTACAACGTAAGTTTTTATTTTTTTAAATACAGGGTGATTCAATGGTAAGTGTACATACTTTACCTTTACTTTACCTATATAGGTTACTTGGGCGATTCCACATCACCTATAGTTAGTGGATCAATAATCCTTAATTACCAAGATACAGGGTGGTGATTTATTGATTTTGCCTATTTTTGTCTTGGGCCATAATTTTACAACCACTACTACTACGGAGATAAAAGTCATAAAATTCAGTCAGAATTCTGAGATAAAAGTCAGAATTCTGAGATTTAAGTCAGAATTCTGAAATTTAAGTCAGAATTCTGAGATAAAAGACAGAATTCTGAGATAAAAGTCAGAATTCTGAGATTTAAGTCAGAATTCTGAGATAAAAGTCAGAATTCTGAGATAAAAGTCAGAATTCTGAGATAAAAGTCAGAATTCCGATATAACAGTCAGAATTCTGAGATAAAAGTCAGAATTCTGAGATACAAATCAGAATTCTGATATTTAAGTCAAAATTCTGAGGTAAAAGTCAGAATTCTGAGATAAAAGGCAGAATTTTACATTAAAAAAAAAAAATTTGTTGTGGCCCTTCTACGCCTTCGTACATACGCATACAGACAGTCTAATAGATTTTCAATATTGACTTTCTGGAATCAATATTCTCACCAGAATACAACAACTTTATGAAATCGATAATTTTCAATAAACAATATTGGTTATATTCAGATATTGAAAATTAACTAATAATCACCAGAATAAGGCTGATTATCCAGAATATCTAAACGAGACTGGAACAACACCTAACGGACGTGCAGAGAATAATATTTTATTTCATCGCGTCATTAATAATTGTCTATTTGTATAATTTGAAACTTGTTTACTTTCTTAGATCATTTGACAGTTTTGACACTATTTTTGAATTTAAGGTAAATTTTTATATGTCAAATAACTGTCAAAAGGTATAATAACAGTTTGTGATTGGTTCGTAATGAATTTTCCGGTGGCTTCCGGTACATTACAGTATCTAGTAGTAGTACTGTAATACCTCACTTTCAACCAATATGGTTGCCATAAGAAAAACAAAAGATCGGATATATCTCGAAAACAAAAGACCATCGAGCGCATGCGTTTTAAACCGAAATATTAGTCTCTAAAAGTATTCTAATAATATAAAACTTGTGTCTGAGCAATGGTTACTAAAAAGCCAAAAAGAAAAATCACAAAATTTTCGGTTTGTTTTGGAAAATTACAAAAACGGTTTCAGTTAGACGCAATTTCTTATTAGATTTGGAATCATCCCAAAATTTGCTAAAACTTGTAGCTCTTCATGTTTCCGTGATCCCAACGGTATAGGCATTGAATTTGGGACACACTGTATATAAGTAGCTATGCAAGACCAGACTGATGAATTCTAATATTACGAACCTTTATTACACAGGGTGTTCCAGTTTTTTGTAGCAGGACTTTAACAGTCGATAGACATTTGAAAATTATTAAAAAAAGTTCATATAAACATAGGTTGAGAAATGCTTAGTTTTCGAGATACAGGGTGTTAAAGTTTGAAAATAAATATGGATTTATATTTATATTTCCAGAATGCTAAGAAGTATCGAATCCAAACTTGCCAATTCTTTAAATTCTTTCATTTTAAAAGACTTTTCGTACCATCAAATTTGGTGAAATTCTGAGCGACTTCAAGTTTGTCTAAAATTCGTCCAGAGGCGTGCATCAAAAGATTAAATGTAAATTTTCTGAGCAACGGCTTGTCATATCAAAAAGTGCCAAGAGACATTAAATTTTTGTTTTTTCTTGCTTTATTGAATTAAACTGGAAACAATGGAAAATATCAGTGGCGTACTACTTTTTTGTAAAAAAGATCTTTAGTAAATCCATATATCTACGCCCATGGTTAAGTGAAGTGGTAGTTTGTTATTCTTAAATAGGCCTCTAAATTGTATTTAAAAAATTGGCAAGTTTGGATTCGATACTTCTTAGCATTCTGGAAATATAAATATAAATCCATATTTATTTTCAAACTTTAACACCCTGTTGTATCTCGAAAACTAAGCATTTCTCAACCTATGTTTATATGAACTTTTTTTAATAATTTTCAAATGTCTATCGACTGTTAAAGTCCTGCTACAAAAAACTGGAGCACCCTGTATAATTGTTTCTTATGTGTGTTTTTTACATATTTTAATGCCTCTAATAAGGTCTACCCCTTAATAAGTTCTGCACTGAATAAATAAATAAATAAATAATTCATTATAATATATTTTTAATACGTCATTTTAATAATTACATCTGTCCGTTATACAAAGCATGAGAAACAATTTAAACGCCACTGTTGGATTGAATCCAGGTTCTGAATGAGCTGACTCTGGCGAAGGCGGTTGGGTTTCCGCCTTGGCAACTAGATGATCCAAAGGAAACAACACCCACCTGGACGGAGCCAACAACTAGTGGACCACCGGAGTCGCCATTGCAGCCTCCAACAGTACCTAGAAAAAGCAATACTCATGTTGATCTTATCTGATGAAAACGAAGGAGACGTTTCGCGTGGCAAATGCGATTCTAGATAGAAACGAATCGGACGATTATTTCTACAGCGCTTACCTGATCCAGAAGTACAGATGGTGGATGATATGACGATACTTCCATACGATGATTGACATACGGCATTTGTAATTACACTAAGAGTAACTCCTCGGAGTACGGGAGAGATGGCGCTGGAAGCATCAGAGGTTCTTCCCCAACCAGTCAGGAAGGCTGTGTTTCCTGCGTAGGTTCCGGCTGATGCAGGTGCAAGGGAGATAGTTTGAACATTGGAGTTGATTGTAAGGGCTGATGGGAGATTGAGCAGAGCGACGTCATTTGAGAGACTGCTTGAGCTGTAACTTGGGTGATTGATGATGCTTCTGCTGGTGACGACTTGCTGAGTGCTTTCGGCTTGGTTGACGTTGTGGGCGCCGGCGATTACTTGAACGTATGAAGCTCTGTAATAGGTTTGTTGTTAATGTAATGTTAATGCAGGTGATACAATGCGACTTATGACCGAGTACCCAGAAAGTATGGAACGTATCCGACAACCAAATTCTGGAGATTATCAAAACTTATTTTCAATAACTTCCAGGTACTTGGTTGGCGAAACACACGATGGGTTAGGTGGGCATAAATCAAAATTATGTAGTACTTAATCTGGAGTTCAGGTGGGATTATCGCTGACTGTTTTTGTTTTGGATCTACTTAGGTGTAAATCCCCAAGTGCCGATCGCATTTACGATTATAAAGATATTAAATCAGATTATGCTAGCAATCCGACATGCCTGGTACCAAGAGTTCTTATTGTCATTCTCGCGATATATTCTTAAATTTTGTCGATTACCCGGATGTGCAATGGGCAGCTGTTAGAACCCAGGTTGAGGAGATGACTGAACCTCCACAGAATCCAGATCCGTTAATGATGCAAGCCACTTGATAGGGTCTTGAGTTACGGGTAACTTCGGCTCCTCCAATAATCCGGCCTTCAGGTATTTTCTCCACTGCTGGGTTTATTGGTTCAATGTATACATTGATCGGCTCAATTTTCGACCAATCCAACTGAAATGAAGACGAAAGTTAATTTTTATAGTGTTCGTTTTGCTATTAATTTAAACAATATATCAAACAATTCTTTCCCATAAAATTAAATATATTAAAGAAAGTACTAGAACATTGTTCGTTTTCTCCAGCATCTCATGTACAGGGTGAGTCAACGGTGCGAAAAAGTCCAATATTCCTTTATAAAGTAATAAAACGCCGGAGGAACGTTCAGTCCGAATCAGTTGAAGATCAGTCCAAGATCAACCCGAAGCTATCACCGTTTTCACTTCCTTTCGTAACAGCCGCTCCGAATTATAGTAATAAATTTTCTTGAAAATAATCTTGGTAAGAATACACCGTGGTCCGCTACTATCCGACCGTACCGCTTTCAGTTAAGTATAGATATTCAGAGATCTTATTGTTCGTGAATACCGCTGTATTACACTACTAAATCAAACTAGAGCTAATTAGTAATTCCTCTGTTGGTCTTTTGTTTCATAAAATATGCATCGGCTGGTTAGATTTGCTCGCTCGGGCAATCTTTAATGCTTCAGTGCATATAGTTTTACCGGAAAAGTTAACTTACGAAAAATAGTCATTGGTAAGTAGCTCTACGTTTGTGGCAGTAGTTCGCCGTATTGTAAAACCATCTGTATAGACAAGAATGTCTATAGCTAACCGACTGCCCACCGTTCATACTATATCCTGTTGGAAATTCCGTTTGCTTGCCGTCCGAAATCGTTTCAAGCCGCGAAAACAGACACCGGTTATCAAAACTCACCGACTTCCGAAATAAAATCATATTCACCCGTATATACTCTTGATTGCCAGCCCGCATATTTCTTAGCATTATTAAATTTGTACACACTCGACTGCAAAGTCGCTGAAATATCCTATTTATTGATTTGTTCATTACTGTTTAATAAATAAATACGTTGGTATACATAGGTACAATTCACGAGATATTATTCCAGTTATTTATTTCAAGTCCAGATGACAAGACAATCATCTTAAGATCCCTGGACAAATAACCGTATCTCCATCTGTTAGCTACCCCTAAACGTTCTCATCACCGGAGAACCAAATAAGTGCTGTTCCTTGCACTTAAAAATTAAGGAACTGGCGCCCGAGTTTCCGTCTAAAAAGTGTTACAAAGATAGGCCGTTCTGTTTGTAAGTAGCCAGTTACAAACAGTACAAGTTACGTACGAAATAACAGTAACTAAAAAAATGCCGAAAATTTCAATTTTTCCTTGATTTTCTTAAATATATCTAGAGAATTATAAGTTTTAGACTATGATATCCTCATATAGAAACATCGAGAATTTTATAGAGAATTCAATTTTTTTTAAATATACAGGATGTTTCGTTTAAAAAAATTGACATCTATAGCGCCCCGCTTTTATGAATCACCCCGTATATTTCGAACTAACTTTAAAATGTAGCCACTTTGGTCTCCTACAACTTCTATATAAAATTTTTGTCTTTGTTATCGATAATAAAGGAAGTGTTGGACTTTATCGCACCGTTGACTCACCCTGTACAGTTGAACTGATGATTTTATTTTTTAATTCTGTCACATTCTACCCCAACTTGACAAAGTTACTTTAGACCTTACGTTACGTAAACCGCTAAATTGTAAAATATCAAATTGCTTTAAAAAAATCGGTACACTTACGGTAGGAAGGCCAAAAGCACAGCCGAAAAGCGCCAAAAAACACACAGCAACCTTCATGATGTAGGGGGTTCGAGGAACTCTGATCTTGACCAAACGTTTTTTTTACATTTTATACGAAAAAAATAACGTTTATCAGCCACGTATTATTGAGTACCGACTTCTTAAACAATAAATTAGGATTACTTGGCATGTCGATTTTTATGATATAGGTATGTAAGTTGTCACATATTTATCGACTGCGTAATATTACTATTATTAGCTCGCGTTTTCCTTGTTTTTCCCGATGCTTTCGTAAATCAGCTGAATATGATATGTATTTTCTTTAGCTTTAGCACAGATCATTATTGATTTAAAGAATCGGGCTTTGAGAGGCCTTCACTAATTTTATTGTCTTATTTTCACTGAGTTGGATCATTTTAATATTTAACTGTAATAAGATTTATTAAAAGAATCATGTCATAAGCAGCTCCCATGTCAGAAGGACACCAGCACTAACCATCTCTGGCTGTTTGCTGACTATTTCGAGTTCCTTAAGTCAAACGTTACAATCGAGGTTACAATTTACCAATTTATAAATAAAGGGTAAATCCCCCCATTGCCTGCTTCAAGTAATTGTCTAAAAAAATAACCAGCGTGACACCTTGTGTGTAAGGATTGCATTGCCGTAAGACTATTCCTTCGTTCGGTGCATAACAGTTATTTATACAATTTTCGTTATCCATGTGCTTATGTTTTGATGACGTTATTTGATTGATTTGTGGAATAAGTGATATATTTACAACTTCTGCTTTAGTCTTTTTTAACAGTGGATTATCGCCATCAATCAAACGTATTAGGTTGTTAAAACCGTACTTTACCTAACACAACCGTTACTCTCTTCTTCTGTTTTTTTTTTCTTAAAAGTGTGATAAATATTACAGGAACTTGGTGATCTCACTATGAACTAATTCTATAGCAGTTTTAAATTAAAATATTTTTGGATGGTTTGATTCAAAAATGGGTCAAATATCAAATATTAAAAAGGAATTAAGGTGTTTTTCCGTTGGGGGTGAGTTTCACCCCAACTCAGGGGTTTCTAAAAAAAAGTGACTATTGGAATGTAGATCGCCGAATTCTACCCCAAAAAAAAACCTATTACGTTATTTTTGCTTTAATACCGGCCGAGTTGAGTGTAAGACCAGTCCTCCGGACTGAACTTCGCCGAATAAAGACAATTTATTATTATTATTAAGGAACTAGGTTATGTCAATTTCTGACGTCAGTGCCAAACTAAAATTAAAATTAGGTTATATTAATTTTTTACGCCAATGTCAATGTCACATTAAGGAACTAGGTTATGTCAATTTCTGACGTCAACGTCAAACTAAAATTAAAATTGGGTTATATTAATTTTTTACGCCAATGTCAATGTCACATTAGGGAACTAGGTTATGTCAATTTCTGACGTCAGTGCCAAACTAAAATTAAAATTAGATTATATTAATTTTTTACGCCAATGTCAATGTGACATTAAGGGACTAGGTTATGTCAATTTCTGACGTCAACGTCAAACTAAAATTAAAATTGGGTTATATTAATTTTCTACGCCAATGTCAATGTCACATTAAGGAACTAGGTTATGTCAATTTCTGACGCCAATGTCAAACTAAAAATAAAATTGGGTTATATTAATTTTTTACGCCAATGTCAATGTCACATTAAGGAACTAGGTTATGTCAATTTCTGACGTCAGTGCCAAACTAAAATTAAAATTAGGTTGTATTAATTTTTTACGCCAATGTCAATGTGACATTAAGGGACTAGGTTTAGTCAATTTCAGACGTCAATGTCAAACTAAAATTAAAATCAGGTTATATTATTTTTTACGCCAATGCCAATGTCATTAAGGAACTAGGTTATGTCAATTTCTGACGCCAATGTCAAACTAAAAATAAAATTGGATTATATTAATTTTTTACGCCAATGTCAATGTCACATTAGGTTATGTCAATTTCTGACGTCAGTGCCAAACTAAAATTAAAATTAGGTTGTATTAATTTTTTACGCCAATGTCAATGTGACATTAAGGGACTAGGTTTAGTCAATTTCAGACGTCAATGTCAAACTAAAATTAGAATCAGGTTATATTAATTTTTTACGCCAATGTCAATGTCACATTAAGGAACTAGGTTATGTCAATTTCTGACGCCAATGTCAAACTAAAAATAAAATTGGATTATATTAATTTTTTACGCCAATGTCAATGTCACATTAGGTTATGTCAATTTCTGACGTCAGTGCCAAACTAAAATTAAAATTAGGTTGTATTAGTTTTTTGCGCCAATGTCAATGTGACATTAAGGGACTAGGTTATGTCAATTTCTGACGCCAATGTCAAACTAAAATTAATATTAGGTTATATTAATTTTCTACGCCAATGTCAATGTCACATTAAGGAACTAGGTTATGTCAATTTCTGACGCCAATGTCAAACTAAAAATAAAATTGGGTTATATTAATTTTTTACGCCAATGTCAATTTCACATTAAGGAACTAGGTTATGTCAATTTCTGACGTCAGTGCCAAACTAAAATTAAAATTAGGTTGTATTAATTTTTTACGCCAATGTCAATGTGACATTAAGGGACTAGGTTTAGTCAATTTCAGACGTCAATGTCAAACTAAAATTAAAATCAGGTTATATTAATTTTTTACGCCAATGTCAATGTCACATTAAGGAACTAGGTTATGTCAATTTCTGACGCCAATGTCAAACTAAAAATAAAATTGGATTATATTAATTTTTTACGCCAATGTCAATGTCACATTAGGTTATGTCAATTTCTGACGTCAGTGCCAAACTAAAATTAAAATTAGGTTGTATTAGTTTTTTGCGCCAATGTCAATGTGACATTAAGGAACTAGGTTATGTCAATTTCTGACGCCAACGTCGAACTAAAATTAAAATCAGGTTATATTAATTTTTTACGCCAATGTCAATGTCACATTAAGGAACTAGGTTATGTCAATTTCTGACGTCAACGTCAAACTAAAATTAAAATTGGGTTATATTAATTTTTTACGCCAATGTCAATGTCACATTAGGGAACTAGGTTATGTCAATTTCTGACGTCGATGCCAAACTAAAATTAAAATTATGTTGTATTAATTTTTTACACCAATGTCAATGTGACATTACGGGACTAGGTTTAGTCAATTTCAGACGTCAATGTCAAACTAAAATTAAAATCAGGTTATATTAATTTTTTACGCCAATGTCAATGTCATTAAGGAACTAGGTTATGTCAATTTCTGACGCCAATGTCAAACTAAAAATAAAATTGGATTATATTAATTTTTTACGCCAATGTCAATGTCACATTGAGGAACTAGGTTATGTCAATTTCTGACGTCAGTGCCAAACTAAAATTAAAATTAGATTGTATTAGTTTTTTGCGCCAATGCCAATGTGACATTAAGGGACTAGGTTATGTCAATTTCTGACGCCAATGTCAAACTAAAATTAATATTAGGTTATATTAATTTTCTACGCCAATGTCAATGTCACATTAAGGAACTAGGTTATGTGAATTTCTGACGTCAACGTCAAACTAAAATTAAAATGGGTTATATTAATTTTTTACGCCAATGTCAATGTCACATTAGGGAACTAGGTTATGTCAATTTCTGACGTCAGTGCCAAACTAAAATTAAAATTAGGTTGTATTAATTTTTTACGCCAATGTCAATGTCACATTAGGGAACTAGGTTATGTCAATTTCAGACGTCAATGTCAAACTAAAATTAAAATCAGGTTATATTAATTTTTTACGCCAATGTCAATGTCACATTAAGGAACTAGGTTATGTCAATTTCCGACGTCAATGTCAAACTAAAATTAAAATTAGGTTATATTAATTTTTTACGTTAATGTCAATGTCAGATAAAAACTAGGTTATATTTTTAACGTCAATATCAGAATCAAATTAAAACTGGGTTATAAGTAAGTATTAATGTTTTTTATGAAGAGGAATATTCTTATTTGAACGTTTTACTTCTTACTTCGGATGCTAGGAATTCTGTAATACAATCCGATGCTTTGTGACATACTCATGGGGAGTATTCTGTTTTTACATTATTCGACAATAATAGCGTTCTGAAGTGTTTCCAATGATTTTTTTAAATTCAACATAATTTATATTTGCATGTTCAGAAGTGGAACATCAATAAATTGGTTGAATATTTTTGTTACTAATCTTCTTGGGAATATTGCTTTTTGATTGGTAACCATAATGAATGAATTTTGTGGTGAGTTGTATATATTTAATTTCAATAATTTGTTTTTAGACCTTTTGAATTTAGTAATTTTAATCCAATTTTTATCATGTAGTTAAAAAAGTCCAAGGATGTCTTGTTTCATTAAATTGCCAGCTAGTGGGCTAGATTGGCACATGAGAAACCAATTCTATCGCTAGATGTTTGTCGTTGATCTTCAGGTTGCCGGGTTTATTCCATCAGCAAAGATGTTATTTTTGGATGGTAATAACCCCAGTTGGATACATTTATTACCTTCCTAATTTATCCCTTGTTTTGCCAACATAATCTCTTGAGGAAATTTTTTACAACTCGCAATAAATGCCACCTTGAATTAGGTATACTTACTTTATCCTTTAAATTATCATTAGATTTGTAGAAATTATTATACTAATCTAATCCCATGGTGATCCGCAGCTTGAGGTAATTTCGTCGAACAATTAATACTGTTGTAGATATTTATTTATTTATTACTGACACAGTTTATTATTATTTTTTGTTGTATAAAAAATTGGCAAGGAAAAGAATGTGGCTCAAATCTACCATATTTGACGACCATATGTTTTTAAAAGTTACTTATTTTTAAACAAATTTAAATAAAAAATTCGCCCAAATTTTTGTGGATTTTATCGTATTTTGAAAACATTTTTCACAACAAAAAGAGAACTCGGCATATTTTTACGTACAATTTTTCTTGGCAAAAATCAAATAAATTGGACTTTGTGAGATAACTCATTTTTCAATATGAGTTCCCCAATTTAAAAAAGAATCCATATTACATTAATTTGCAAAGATAATAACAGTGTTTATTTTACAAATAATACATGTGTTTATAGTGTGATGTGTACGATAAATTAATTGATACTTAATTCCTTTATAATCCATAATATCTACTATATAATCTACTATTGTTTGAAATTTTCTCGTTGTCATGGATCCTAATTATAGATCTGTTGTGTATGGATACGGAGTGCGCCACTTAAAACTCCCCGGATTCGTAACTTTATTATTTTTTAAGCGACCACCATATTGGGCACACCAAATTGTAAATATTTTAAAGGCCTTTAAACATACGTACAGAGTGATTTTAAAAAAATATATTGGAAAAATTGTTACCTTCAAAAGGAAACTTAATTTTATTGTATATTTTTTGCCTCACCCTGTACATGAACTACGTTAATGTTTATCTTATAAAGGTTTTAATTAGCTTCAATTTGCGGTATTACGTCGTGTACGAATTTTTATTTATTATTATAATAAATTTGAGAAGATTGTAAATAATAATTCTATGCTTTATTTGTAAAAGACATATCATAAGCAATATGTAAAATAACAAAACAGCAGCAAGAAACAAAAGGAAAAACTATTTTTAAAAACAGCTTTTATTAAAATGTACTAAATAGGAAATTATAAAATTTTGGGGGGTTAAAACCAAAAAAAAATACGAACATAAATTGAGGCTAATTAAAACTTTTAGAAGAAAACATTAACACAGTTCATGTATAGGGTGAGGCATAAAAATATACAAGGAAATTAAGTTTTCTTTTCTAACAAATTTTTTTCATTTACTGTACTGCATAATAGAACTTTTTATTTCGAACACGACGATATATGATATGTCTAGTTTTATTTCTATTTAACACCAAAAAATTAAATAATTCAAAAATTTCAAAATTATTTTTGAAAAAAATTAATATTTCTCATCTTGATCAGATAGAATTTGGTCTGTAGATTCCAAAAATAATAAGATATACGGAGTGTTCTATTTAAAAAATCAAATTTGATGTTATTTCCGTCGAAACCGGAAGTCGGCCATTTTGAATGTACACGTCACTAAATTGGAAAATAAGTCTTATACACATGTTATAAATTTCAAAATAGTTGGTTCATAAACAAAGGGTGCCAGTTTTTCGACCTTAAGCATGGGCATCTGGGTTATTCTAAGAGATACGAGATTGGTTAAAGGTTAAAGTTGTGTATTTCCATGGCGGTCAATTGTCAGAAAGAAAATTTGAACTGCCTTTTGTAGTTTTTGAATTATTGGGAAAAAATGGGAAATGGTGATTTTATTTTATTTTTTAAACGAAAACTGATAAAACCAGACATTTTTAACTAAGCCATTCTAAAGCCACATTTTTACGAGGCATCTAAATTTGTTATCGCATTTTCCAAGTCATCCTAGACTCGAAAGTTACAACAATCAACTTTGGTGTCTCTTACGGGCGCCATATTGAATTTTCACATTTTTGGAAACAGTGTTTTTTTCTGATTACGATGATGCATCATATGTTAAGGTCAAGTTTTACATTTTGATCCAAATTCCAATATTATCGATTTTACGAAGAGTGCTTTGGAAATAACATCAACACTTTTGTTTAACAAAAAACTTTTGACAGTTCAGTTAAATATAAATAATGTAATTGAACTGTCAAACGTTTGTTTATTAAACAAAAGTGTTGCTGTTATTTCCAAAGCACTCTTCGTAAAATCGATATTATGACAAATTTGAATTTAATAATAATAATAATAATAAAAACGTTGTATTTAGTGTGCTTAAATTTATTTATTTAATATAAAATTAATAGACTAATTTATACAAGTATTTCATTAATTTTCTTCGATATAATTTTACTGTTATCTCCAATTAAGATTGTCCTATGATCGCCTTTTAGTTTCAATACTTCTACTTTTTGTTTGCAAATCTGTAACGGAGAAAACACAATTTATTTACCATATTTTGCCTTCCTAACAAATATGAACTACAACATAATTTTGCTTAGCAGTGAAGGCTCGTTTATACAACCCTCAAATGCAAACCCCTCAAGCCCAAACACTGGGAAAGTACATTTCTTTACCTTTTGTAAATCGTAATCGTCAGATAATAGGTACTGATTGTCCTCCCGTCTAATCAGCAATAATTTTGCCTTCAGTATACTTTTTGGCTTGTAAAAGTATCCGGCAACGCATCTCTTATAATATCTATCGACAGATACGGCTATATCGTCCGCACTCACTCCTGTTTCTTTGGAAATCAAATCGCTTATAACCCGCAATTGTTCCTCCCAACCAACTGTGTTTTCCAGAAGTTCTTCTACCTGCGAAATGATTAAATGTAAATTATTCAAGAGGTGGGAACTGGCCAATATTCCTTCTTATTTTTTTTGCACAAAATAGATAGAAAGGGGAAAACTAAGAGGAGTAAAAGAAAGTGTGTAACTTACTTTTTCTTGGTTTAGTTGGTGAAAATTCGAGGAAAAAACACTTAGACAAGCAGCTTTCGTCTTGTCCACCGATTTTCCGCATCTCACGAAAATATCCTCCAAAGTGTTTTTGATATAGACCGGTGAGCCGTCAATTGAAATAATATTTACGTTGTCTCCAATTTGCTCCAGTTGTAGACCCATTTCAACAGCTATTGCTGCGCCATAGGAATATCCGCAGAGGTAGTAAGGACCGTTCGGCTGTTTATTTTTCATTTGTTTTATGTAACAGCTGGCGTAGTCTTGTAGATTGTCGTAGTCGGTGTCTTTCGTGCATTGCAGCCCATAAACGACTGCTTTCAATTGCCTTGCCAGCACCCTGAGTATCTCAACTTGACCTTCTATGGGATGGACGAGAAATACTGTTTTTTTACTAGTTTCATTATGGTTTAATTCAATTATTGTTTCTTTCGAAATTATAGCGTTTAGGGTTTCCATAACTTCTCCATTAACTCCGTTTGACAGTTTCGCTGGAGCAGATTTGTCGCCTTCTGCTATTCCGAATAGACCGCTAAAAGTTAATTCTCGAATTTCGTCAATGCTGAGGTCCAGCTGGTGGTTCCTATACAGAGTTTGTTTTATTTCGGCCACCATTAAGGAATCCAACCCGAGTTGAGATAAAGTTATTGTTTTGTCGACCAAATCTGAAAACATTGGATTCATTAACAATTACCTGTTCAACTGCTTATCTAATATACCGACCAATATTTCTTATTCCCAGTATGTGAGCCACTGATTCCGCAGGAGTTTTTAACGATCCTTGGCTTGGTACGGAACCCTTATTTGCCAATACTATACTGGATCCGACAGCTGATTTTTGCAGCATAAACTTCTCCAGAGTATTCATGCAAGATTCTACATTTTGAGCCAGCACATATTCAAATACCTAAAAAAAAATGAACACTTATCGTGTAATGCAATGCTGGCCCATAAATTATTACCATATCCTGAATTTCAACTTTGGTCAAAACACCAACGTCAGCGATTGGACCCCACTGAACAGCCAGTCCCGGTAGATCTTCCCTTCTTCTTTTTTCACAAAGTCTTTCCAGTGCTGAATTCGCCATTCCGTAATTCGACTGACCGATGTTGCCTCTGCCACACGCCACAGAAGAAAACACCACGAAATGGTCCAATTCCGGGCACTCTTTCCTCGTTATGACGTCCATATTGTGACCGGAGATCAGTTTGGCTTTGAACACCTCGTCGAACATGTCTTTCGTTTGTTTCCCGATTAATGCGTCCTTAAGCACCAGCGCCATGTTAAACACGCCTGGAATCAAGTATGTTTCAAACAAAGAGTTTCCGCGTTGATTGTTTTGAATCATTGATGTGTCAACCACATTAGAAACCTCAAACATTCAAAATATCCAACACGGAAGAAATCCGGAAACTCTTCTTCGCAAAAGCTTAAGGAAAAAATATCTCCTACGTTGACACTTGTCTCAACCAGTAGATTTAGTGATGTGAACCTTTCATATATTCCTATAAACAATTTTTACTTACCTCCGACTGGTGCCAGTTTCTTAGCCGCCAAAATCAGTTTCCTAGCCCCCTCCAAGTTGGTGCTGTCATCCGTATTAACTTTGACAGTTATTCCTTTGAACTGCGACCAGTTTTTCAAGCAGTAGGACTGATGGCCGTTCCAGACTTTTCTCCTTGAGTTTAAGACGATTTTGGTGGCTCCTCTTTTTATCATCCAGCCTGTAAGTTCAAGGCCGAAGCCTCCAAGTCCTCCAATGAGGATGTAGGATTTGTTGGGGCAGAAGTAGATCTTTGGAATGGCGTTGATGCTCCTCGCTGGTGATTTTAATATGGCGGGCTCCTCTTTTCTGATCTGGATTAGAACCTTACCCCTATGTTTGCCGCTGGATAAGTATCTAAAGGCGCTTTCGACTTCTGTCTCATCGAAGATAGTCCTTACCAATGGTCTGACAACGCCACTCTTTATCCCTGAAATATTTTTGGAGTAACTGTTGCACAAACGTAATAAATGCCACTTTCTTACCCTCGTCCAGCAAGCGCTTTATCCTTTGTTTATCCCTGGAGTAATTCCCCATTAAATCGTCTAGAAGGACGCCGTGGAAGGTGCAATTTTTAAGGAATATTTTCGAATCGATTGGCGTCCTGGCAAAAAAGTCCACTTTTCCAATTTCCAGAAACCTCCCACGCTTTGCAATGCACCTCAAAGACTCCTGGAAGAGCTCCGCTGACAGAGAATTCAACACCAAATCCACACCTCTTCGTTTGGTGTTTTGCATTACCATTTTCTTGAATGAACTATTCCTTGAGTTACCTACAGAAATGTTGGCGGTTATATTATACATTCACAATAATGATTTAGCGTACCGATATTCTCGTCCTTCAATTGAGGGAACGTTTTCCTGAGGTAATCTCTCTTCTCTTGGCTCCCTACAGTGGTATACACAGTACATCCCATACTTAGAGCTATTGAAATCGCAGCCAAGCCCACACCTCCGCTTCCTGCGTGGATCAAAATCGATTCTCCCGGCTGCATTTGGCCCCTGATGATCATCGCGTAGTAACACTAAAAGACGTGAACGTTTACTAACCGCCCGAAAGTAATCAAGCTGGGAAAATTACCGTAGCGTATACGCATGGAATCGTGGCCGCCTCTTCCAGACTCCATTTCTCCGGGACTTCCCAGGTAAAATCTGGGTCAGTTTGCGCTTGCAAACCTATCCCAGCGTCTTTTGAAAATCCCATCACTCTCTTGCCTTCTGCGGTGACGCCTGAATATTCGAAACCTAAGACTAATTCTTCAGCAGTGGGTTCCATAAGGTCAGTAGCTAGTAGTAGTTTACCCGTTGCTCCCATTATATCTTTAAAGTTAAGGGTGGAGTAGAAGATGTAAACCAGCTCGGAGCTGGAATCTCGCCTAAAGAAACAGAAACAACCATTGGAAGGATATACGGATATACAACCTTACAGTAAAATTAACTTACTTTGGGTATGTAGATGGTCTCTCCTGCCAATTCAGTGTCGACAAGTCTCCAGTAGTTAGAATAGTCGCGGCAGCATCGGTAACTTCTTTACTTTCTGTTGGTGGTAAAGGCAGATGTAGGAAGCTGCCCCACTGGCCGTTCCTTAGGACGTTGAAGGTGAGGTTCTTAGTAAGCTGGTCGTAATAGAATTCGTCGTCCACCGAAAATATGTCGGCGTCTCCATCTTGAATGAAAATCGTTCTAACGTTTGAACAATTCGGTTCTGTTAATAGACAAGTTCCAAGTCCCATGATGCCGCTAAGGTCCTCACCGTAACTGAATAAATAAATGACCTTGTCGTTTCCGTTTCCTACCAGCTCCCTAATTTTTTTCACCCATTCAAAGTCCGTGTTCCTCACGTTGACCACGGCGTAATTTTTGGGAAACTCGGCGCTTGGTCTCAGTAGATAAATATTGTTTTCGTCGGTAACTGCTTGATAAACGATTTGCAGATCAGCATTTTCTATTTTAAGGATATCTCCTACGTATAGAACAAATCCGCTGTCGCTTAGGCTATCGTGAATTGCATCGACATCGATATGATTCAGTTGTTCTTCTGTAACTATCACCAGGTCGAAACGGTTGTTTTTGTTCTTGGGATTGTATTTGTCATATTCGGCATCGGTCATCGGCTGCTTATCGAACAGTTCCTTGATTCTGCCGAGCAGTTGGTCTTCGTTGTCCTGGGACATCTCGCATATCTTAGGTTTCTTGATTAAACCTGTGCAATTCTGCACAATTATTTGTGTCACTATTTGAAGCGACCGTTCCAAGTCTATCTTGTTTGTTGATTCGTACGGTATGAATTCGTAAGTTTCTAGGACAGGATCTTCCTGAATATGCTGACGCCGGAGAGTCTTGGAGGATTCCAAACCGATTATTTCTACAGCTCCTGCCTTCACAACGCCTAGGTCGGGGTTGTAAAAGATGGACATATCTAAAACATACATCTGATTACGAAAGTGGTTACTAAATTAACAATAATGATAATTGCATGCAAATGTTATTCTCACCCTTCTCCTGAGAGGCTTGTTGCAAATGTTCCACCGGGTCAATAACCAGTTTTTCTATAAAAGTTGGCAGCTGCATATCTCTTGTGGTGGCGGCAATTATAGTCAAATGCAGCATAGTGTCCAAAAAGCTTGCGAACTCCCCCTTCCATTCGATTTTCCCTTGCAGGCCATGAACGTCGCAATCCTTAATTCCCTGAAAATGTCCCTTGTACATGTACCGTCTCAGATGACACTCTTTGTACAAATCCTCCTTTTTCAAACGCAAGTAGTTACCTTTGGGAATAATGGGATACTCGGGATACGAAAATTCTTTGGTCACATCTTTGGGTCTGCAGATTTTTCCAGTCGCAACCACGGAACCCCCCTCGAAAATTTCAAAATTACCAGATTGCTTCATGATGTTTACTAGAAACTTCACATCCTCTTTGGGCGGTAAAACAGTTGCTCGCTTGAACTTAACGTCTTCTATAACCACAGGGAAATTGTCAATAGTCTGCATGTGCATTTGTGCCAGAACACTCCAAACTAATTCCTAGAAGGAAGAAATGTCAATAGTATCATTGGAGCAAAAACTGTCCCATAAGGACAGAAATGTTGAAAGTAGTGATCACCAAGAACTAACTGTCTTTGTGAGAGTAAACAACAGATTCTCGTGTTTAGGTATTACTTACCAAATACCCAGTAGCCGGCATAAGCACCCTTCCATCTACATAGTGACCTGCCAGATAGGAATATTTCTCATCGGAAAGATTCACTGTTACAATTTGGCCATGGTAGTCTTTGTTCCTCCAATAGGGAACGTACCACGTCACGCTATGGTCCCACTTGACCAAAGGAGACAGCATTTGTGTACCCCTGCTTACGGGAAACGTTACCCCAGTATAGAAGTTGGTTAGGTCAGGCTGACCACCGGCAAGGAAGATTCTAAAATGGCGCAAGAATAATTTGAAAATTTGAATCTGATTTAAAACTGATGCCACTTACTTTCCAATGCTAGACAAGAAGAACTGTTCGTTGTCGTCGCTGGCTCTGTTGACCAGAGAGATGTTGGTGTTGTTGGGGCTTAGTTCTCTTTTCAAAATTGCCTGCAGCAAACCATGTGGAGCTACTTCTATCACAATGGCATTCTCTGGTATATGTTGGTACACATCGTTGAACAGAACTTGGTTGCAGAAGTTGTTGTGGTGATATTCTGCACAGTTATAGTTCGCCCAGGGCTCGTTTCTTTTGCTTTTAGGTACAGAGCTGGATATCCATTTCGACGATCTAGGTTTGGGATTCTTCAAGACATTTTTTACGAAATCAAAGAGGAGCGATCCAGCATTCATGATGTACTTCGAATGGAAAGCAATGCCACCAGAACTGACTACCTTCGCGAAAATACCCTGAGCTGTTAATTTTTCTAAGAAAACTTTGACGGAGTCTGCTGGACCAGTTATGGTAACGCTGCTCTTTGCATTATGGCAGGCTATATAGATGTCCTCCGGTAGTAGTTTCTGACAGTCTTCTTTTGAAAGGCCTACTGCTGCCATTAGTCCCGGCGGTAATTTGACACTGGTGGTCGCATATCCACGGGCGTAGACTAATAAAGCTGCTTGTTCTACTGTTATCTGGCCATCAGCATAGGAGCACGCTTAAAATACATGCGTTACAAAATGTAATACTTACAGAACGTGACACTCACCTACTTCTCCCAAAGAATGACCTGCAATGCCATCAGGCTGAATCCCTAGTGAGTACAGAACGTCGGTGAGAGCTATCTCGATCGTACCAATCGCCACGAAACTGTTCATGATGTTATCAAAAGTAGTTGGGGATGTGCTTGTGATTATATCCTCCAAATCGATATTGTGTGGTTTTAAGGCTGCGGCACATCGTTTGATGGAATTTCTGAATACGTCTAGTTTCATAAGGTCGCGGCCTAAGCCTACCCACTGGGATCCCATTCCGGTGTAAATGAGCCAAATGGGTCTGTTCTTTACGTATCTGCCAACCTCTCGGTTCGGCTTGTCTCCCAAGGTGGTGTAGCTGCAAAAAACTCACTTGGTACTAAAAGTAAATCGTAGGTCAGTAAACCTACCCTCTAAAATTGTGACCTTCGACATTCGTTTGGTGAATTTTGTCTACCAACGCAAGAAACTCCGGGTCTTGATTTTTCTCAACTCCTTCGAGGAGATGTAGTACTGCCTCCTCCGTTCTACCGGAAACTTGAACTAATCGGTGTTTAATCCGACTGTAGGTCTTTGGTTTTTCCTTGGGATTTGATTTTAATACCACGTGGGCGTTGGCGCCGCCAAATCCGAAGGAGTTCACACCTACAATCCCACCATTCCACGGTTCATTTTTAGTTACAATCTATAAAAATCGTGATTGTAGCAGCGCGTGTAACTTTTAATACACTCGCTCAAAAACACATTTTTTTACCTTTATCTTCTCATCCTTTATGCCTGGCAGTTCTGTGTCCAGGGGTTCGACGTGCAAATTGGCCGGTATAATCCCAGATTCCATCGCCATAAGTACTTTTGAAACTGAGCACAGCCCTGACGGTACCTCGGGATGTCCCATGTTGGACTTTACGGCTCCCGTAAGCAATGGGCCCTTCCTGTTTTCGCAGAACATGTTTAAAATGGACTCTAACTCCTGGACGTCTCCAGCTGGGGTACCTGTACCGAAAAAATGAAACATTAATTCACAACAAGATTTAGGATTTTTACAAGGGTTTACAAGACCAAGACGTTGCCACGACCATGTGGTGCGCGATTTTATGCCTCCGCCACTGTAGAGTCAAAACAGTGGGGAGAAGAGACTGAAGCGACAAGTGCGTGCATCAGCAAATGAGGAGAGCCAGATGGAGGACCGTGAAGTAAGGTCGGTACAGGTTGCTGGTGTGTTTTTGAAAGAGTTATAGTGGTTTTCCTGGGGCCCCAGAGCTGTTAATGGTAGTAGGAAGCTATATGAATAGTCAAGGAAAGTGTGAGTACTGTTAATTATTTTGATTAACCCGTGATTAGTATGTATTATGTAGACCGACCCCTGACAAAGAAACAGAGCATCTCAACCAAGTCTGCGGGGTTGATTTGATATTTCCTAAATGTTATATATGTGGTCATACCTGTTCCATGGGCCTCTACGTAAGCAACATCGACTGGATCAATCTGCGACTCGCTATATATTTCCTGCATAAGCTGGAACTGCATGGCACTTGACGGATAGGTGATTCCTTCTACTTTGTATCCATCGACGTTCGTTTTGCCTCCTAGAACTGTTGCGTAAACGCGTCTACTGTGATTCTCTCTTTGCAGGAAAATGCTTACAACGGCCTCAGATCTTCCGTAACCATCTCTTAGAGTGCTGAAGACTTTGCATTTCCCGTCCGGAGCCAACATGTTGAGCTTGTTAAATTCGGAGGTTTCGTACGGGTGGCAATTTATTTGGGCGCCGCACACGATTGCATTGTCTATCGTTCCGTTTTTGAAGTCGTTTAGGGCGTTCACGAAGCCGAACATGGTGCTGGAACAGGCCGTATCGATGGCGTAACTTGGACCTTTGAAGTCGAAACAGTACGAGGCCCTGTTGGCTGCTATCGCAGAACACATTCCTATGTTTGTATAGCCTTCCGTCGGCATTTGTCTCAGTTCCTCCATGTTGGTAAATGGTCCGATGGCCGCGTAAACACCTAGGAGTCAGTACCCTACATTACTTTGGAAAAGTTATTGCAATATAGGAGTGTTGGTATTAATTTGGTTTAATATTGGTACAGAATTGGGAAGACGAAGACAAGAACTAGCAATGATTTACTTGAGGAGCCAATATTGAACCAAATTGAAGCTGCCGCCTCCTGTAGTCGTCGTTACCTGTTTTTGAGCCTCTTAACTCTTTGGGGTTAATTCCGGCGTCTATAATACTTTCGTACATAACCTCATTTAGGATCCTTTGTCTGGAGTCCATATAGTCTGCCTGTTTTGGATGGACGCCGAAGAAGGTGGAGTCAAATTTGTCTATTTCTGGTATCTTACCAAGTCGCTCGGGAGTATCCATGGCACCTGTGTAGAAAATTTAAGCGGTTTGTTTTAAATTTTCGCAGGAAAAATTTTTGAGGGAATCCGGGGATAATTCACTAACCTGGCGGGTACCTCCTACTATCCACAGTTAACGTGTCGATACCCTTCAGGAGTGCTTCCTTAAATTCTTCCACATTTTGGCATTCGGGGTAACGGCCAGCAATTCCCGAGATCACTATACTGTCGTTTAAATGCATGACCTAAAAAATCCTTTAGATCTTGAGGTCTGTTAAGGTATGATTCTTATATTTTATCTAATTCGATTTGTATCTATAATGTACAGTTGAAGGGGTTTTATCATGGCCTGTTCATTCGCCCGATCTGAATCCGACTGAGCATGTTCTAAAGAAATTATTAAAGCCGTCGAAAATTTGTTGATGGTTTAATTAATGCTTGGACTGCCATTCTACAAGAAAAGTTGGGTAATTTAATCCTCAGTAGGGGTAGAAAGAAAAAAAATTGCACTTTGTTTACGTTTGCCCATAACTTTTTTGTTTATCAATCGATTTTAATGTACTAAGTGTCGTTGCTTACAGAAAAGAATGGACTATCGACGAAAAGTTTCAAAATGGCCGATTTTTTAAAATGCAAGATGGCGGCCGGGTTTGAAAACAGCCCATTCTTTGGACCAATTCTTTTTGAAGAAAAAATGTCGAAATGGCACATCCAATCGATAGAAGCCATAAAACAGACCTTTCTCTACATTTTAAGACCTTGATGAAAAAAATCGGTCCATCGGGAGAGGAGCTATACGTAATCATATAAAGCGTCCTTTTGTCACTCTGAAGCTATATTTGCACTTGTTTCATTGGCCAATAACTTTTTTGTTTATTAACCGATTTTAATGATATTGGTGTCGTTGCTTATAGAAAAGAATGGACTATCGACTAAAAATTTCAAAATGGACAATTTTTTAAAATGCAAGATGGTGGCCGCGTTTGAAAATTGTTTCTTTTGTCCACCCGGTATAGTTATAAAAAGTAGTTGTTTTTATATAATTCGACAATAATTGCGTTCTAAAGCGGTTGCAATAATTTTTACGTCCAACAGATTTTATATTTTTTCGTTACTGATAATAATAATAATAATAATAAACATTTGATAATAAAAAAAAAATTAAAAAAAAATTAAATAATGTTAATAATAATTAATGAATGAATGAACTTATTTATTTATTTATTTATAATAATGAATGAATGGAATAAATCGGTGTTACAACAATGGCGAACCAGTTAGTGTAAAGTTACAAGAAAATGTAACTTACAGTCAGTTAAGAATCGGAGGTAAAAATGAAGATAAATTGAATCTTACAGAACGTAAATATCTCCTTGCACTAACAGGTTTCTGTAGAACTAATAGATTTTTTTTATACGACTTGGGGATGTTTAAATTATGTATTTATGTAAGCACTATCCGTATCGTCCCAACTTTAACTTGCGGGACAAACAAACCAACGCGTGCACTACACAAACACAACAATGATTGTTAAAATATTAAATTTTAAAGCTGTTTTATATGCTATGCAAATTTTACCTACAATTATATGTTAATGTGCTAGAATTATTCTTTGTGGGGTGTCGCACAACGCACAACTTCCTATCGAACTGCGTTACAAGAAAATATAACAGAAATGCAAATATCAATGGGCCCAACATTTTATATTTTCGACCTAACCCAATCCATTTTTTTGACAGGATGAAAAGGAAAGTAAAGCAAAATTCTAGTTCTAGTTTAAAATAGCACACGCCATGCTAGAGTAGAGTTTGCCATCGATGAATGTTATTTATATATTAATAATAATAGTAATTTTTTATGAGGTGCAATAAATGCCTGGACCAATGGAGGGACAGGGGCAACACGTGATTATTTGTCTGAGATTATCTGGAGCTCAGTCCAATTTCAGAGTCGCTATGGCCTATTCAATAGACAGATCTGAATCCGATAAAGTTAAGATATATTTTTGCCGACAGTCCCTGCTGACCACCTTTTTAAAACGGATATTTTCACGTTATACTTTTTTTTCAACTATTCTAACGAGGAATTGATTTTCCTTGTAAAAGTAATTTTTGATGATTTTATTTTTTGGAAAAATAGAACGTCATGTCCGTGTAAATCGGAAGTGATATTTAAAATTTACATGCATTTTTTCTAATAATCTTTAATAGTCAATTTAAAAAATAGAAAAATTCGTCATTTTGAATTTTTTTACAAAGTTGGTTTTTCGGCTATAACTGTTATTCTTGATGCTCAATTGTTTGTTTCTTAGCGGCAACGGATTCCTCTGAAGAAACTACGTCAGGCAGGCTTTTGAACCAAAAGTTTATCTTAAACACTACCGAGAAAAAAGAGCTTAACGCGTTAACTGGGACACCCTGTACTTGGACTTTCATTTTGCGTTTCTTTTTATGTTAACTTTAATAAATTTTTGCGTACGCGTAAAAATTGCTAAACCACTTAGGCCGCAATTATTGCCGAATCCGCTAAAACAACTACTTTTCATGACCATATGTTATAAAACATTGGAATTAAAAAATATTTAATTTGCCACAAAATTTACTCATTACGGTTACCAATCAGAAAACGATGCCTCCCAAGAAGATGCACATCTTCCCTCTTATTGAAATTCATCAGGAGGATGGTACGAATTAATGAGTCGTTCATGTAACGCTATAGATTACCTACATTTTATTGAAATTGAAAAAATAGGTTAATCGAAGTGAATGTTTTTATTATTATTATACTTGGAAAAAGAAACTAAATACAGTTTTAAAAAGTACCTACGTCAACAATAAAAAAAAAATAGAATAATTTGTAAGTAGACGTGGCATTCAAAAATGGTTATTCAAAGATATCAATTGTTTGCAACACATTTACATTGTAAGTTCAGGAAATTTTTTTGTTTGCATTATTTTATTTTTACAGTGAATTAATTTTTCAAACAGTTATTGACGTTACTGAATAAAAGTGTATCATAATGAATCTTATAGTTCAACTTACTGATGACTGAGTATGCTTTGGTATATTCACAAGAGGAAGATATTAAATTCTTTTTTACCCTGCAGGATATGGCGAATGCGCCGGTACGATTTCCGATTTTAAAAGTGATTTCCTTGGAAAAAAATGTCTGCCGAAATTATGATTTAAAAACAAGTCCCAGAATGATAACGGTGAGAATATTATAGCAGCCACAGATTCTTTGGACGAAAATAATGCGACTTTTATGGTGTGATATTTTATTTTGGCTTGTAGTTTTCCTTATACAGGGTGTAAAAGTTTAAGTTTTGAAAATTATTTTTATTAATAGGTAATTCTGTTATCTGTCGATTTTTGCTTAAAAATCAACGTTTTCAACCCCTATAACTCGCACTTGATGAATACAGCACTCGCCTAGCGGCTCGTGCTGCAAAATTCATCGGCGTGGGTTATTTACTACATTACCACTTGTCGAATAATATACTATTATTTTACATTAAATTTCTAAATTTTGTATAGTAAATTCGAAGTACCATTGTTTCAATAATTTATTGTTGTTTGTCGTCATTTTCAATGTCAGCTCTAAGTCAACGAAATACGCACCTAATCATGACGAATTAAACGATTGGTTGCCGCATGGGGTTACGCGTTGTGTTGTGGAAAAATTCTTTTAGATAGGAAAAAGTCGGGTTTGGCAAAACTTAATTGGACAGCAAAGGCCAAACGATGAGCAAGTTTACGCCGGTAGCTGGTATTAACCAGCTATTCAGTTCTTCAAATACAAAATTGTTTTTTTTATAATTAAATTTAAATTTAATATAAGCATTTTATATTCATTATTTGCAATTTAAGATCAAGAGGTCATCGAAACAGCAATTTAATTGCAAAATACTCGCTTTGTTCAAGTTTAGTGACCTATAGGTTATTGGAATAAATAATAGCAATCCCTTTCCAGTGCTAATAATAAGTCGAAGAAACTACGTTTTTTATACATTTACATTTAAGTTCATTGTGATTATTTTTCTAATAATGAGCGATGAACGATGATTGTCCCTCTGTATGTTTTTCGCCTGTCTAATTAAATAGCTCGAAGTGTTTGCCAAATCTACGGTTTTTATAAGAATTTGCACTAGCTAATAAAATAAATCCGATTAGTCCAATCCGTGCTTATGCAAATCCACCCTACCCTACCCCAAGGATGAATCAGTTGCTACGTGCTGTGATGCTAAAGAACGAAGCTGGTATTCGTAACCAGGACCGTCCTAAGATATTTGGCTCCCGTGGGCTACTAACAATAATGCGCCCCTCTTCATAAGAAAGTACAAGGGAGGGGGAAGGCTGGCGCCCCGGGGCTACAGCCCATGTAGCCCTATGTTTAGGTTGGCCCTGTTCGTGACGTCACTCGCGATTGACTTGACAAGCAAGGGTCGTATTAAACATAGTTGATTATTTCAGTAATGTCCAAAATTTTAAACATTTTTCCTCAAAATTCAACTGCACTATACAGGGCGCGCCAAAATTCTGAATTTGATCGATTACGGCTGTATTTGAAATGGTAGAAAGATTTTGTCTTGTAGATTATTTTCTTGGTTTTCAATTCTGCATAACCCGAAAATATGTAGAATTAAAATAACTTCGTTATTTCAAATTTAACACCCTATATTTGGCAACTTTTTGCCTCACCCTGTACAGGGTGAGTCAAATTCGATGCTCACCATTGGGATCTCGGAAACGGTAAGAAATAGAGAGTTGGTTTTGAGTTTTGAGTTTTCATTTTTGTTTTTTCTAGGTTTGTTTGAAGAGATATCAAAAAACTGAAAGAACTTCTTCGACTTTTCCAGCTCTACATCATAGAGTTACAATATTTTGAATAGAACGTTTCCCCAGGTCGGGCCCACCTCAACTTTGTTTTTTAAAATACGGACCTGATATTGTTTTTCCTTAATTCATTAGTATTTTTCATCCTGATTCCAACGATATATGACACTCGTTGATTCGAACAATATTTTCAATTCCAAAACTTAAATTAAATTCGAGATTAAATTTTTACGTGATTAAATCCATTCATTACGGCCCTGTTCATTTACTTAATTTAAGTTTTAAAACTAAAATATTGTTCAAATCAACGAGTTTCATATATCGTTGGAATCAGGATGAAAAATGCTAGTGAATTTAGGAAAAACAATGTCAGGTCCGTATTTGAAAAAAAGAAGTTGAGGGTGGCCCCGGTCTGACGAAACGTTCTATTCAAAATATTTTGACTCTATGTTGTAGAGCTGGAAAAATTGCAATAAAGAAGTTCTTTCTGTTTTGATATCTCTTCAAACAAACCTAGAAAATTACAAAACTGAAAACTCAAAATTTTGTTTTTCTTTCCAAGGAAAACCAAACAACATATTCTTGATTTTATCACGGCCCAACTCTCTATCTCTCACCGTTTCCGAGATCCCACTGGTGAGCATCAAATTTGACTCACCCTGTACATGACCTGTGTAAATATTTTTCTAAAAAGGTTTTAATTAGCTTCAATTCATGCTTTGTTTGTTTCACCCCCTCCCCCCGAAAATTTTGCAATATCCTATTTACTACATTTTCTTAAAAACTTGTTTTTAAAAATATTTTTTCTTTTTTTTTTGTTGCTTTTCAAAGTTATTTTAAAAGAATTCAGCTTGGAATCGAAAAGAGTTTTTTATTTTTTTCTCTAAATCCAAAAAAATTTAGAACATGGCTTTATAAGAAAACATTACCACAGTTCATGTACAGGGTGGGGTACATAAGAGTCCACCCCTTTATTTTGGTTATTTTAACATTTTGAAAAATTTCGAAACATTTTCCTACGTATTTTTTCCCGAAATTTTTTATTTTTCCAGGAGTGTATTTTGACCTATGTATACAGGGTAGGTCAACAACAAGTGTGTTATGTCTTATGAAACACTCTGTATATTTTTGCACATTTCAAAAGAGGGCATCAATATAGTATATGTCTCCTGAAAATTTTGGGGTTCAAAAGTTTAAAATGTCAAAGTTATTAGCAGTCAAAAGTTCAAAAAGTCAAAATTTTTAGAACTGAAAAATTTGTGTAAAAAATTTAATAATCCTAAACAACATTTTCAACGTAATTTTTGAATGCACCCTATAAAAAAAATCCAGGGATTGAGGTCAGAACTTCTAGGTGACCATGGAATTGGACCTCTTTTGTCTATCCATAATCTATATGTTGCATTTAGGAAGTCGTGAACTTGCAGCTTTCACATTTTTGTTACATTTAAGAAATATTTCTAATATTTGACATGACATCTCACTTCAACCGAATATCCCATTATATATTTTTTAACAAAACCGGTTATAATATAATCACTAGCAACTATTCACAAAACAACAAATAACTTGACATTTATGCCAAACTAAAATGGTAAATGACTTTTTATAACTTTTGTTTCAAAGCCTACTTGATTTTGACTTTTTGAACTTCGACTGCTAAAAACTTTGACATTTTTAACTTTTGAAGCCCAAAATTTTCAGGAGATATATAAATCGATGCTCTCTTTCGAAATGTGTAAAAATATACAATGTTCCATAAGAGATAAACACACTTATTGTTGACCTACCCTGTATACATAGGTCAAAATACATTCTTCGTAGAAAAATTGAAAATTTATTATCAAAATAAAGGTGGCCCACCCTGTACAGGGTGAGGCAAAAAATACAAGGAAATTATAGGTTTCCTTTTTCAAAAATTTTTCTGAAATCACTCTGTTTGCCTTAAAAATATCAACAATTTGATGTGCCCAACAGTCGCTTAAAAAATAAAAATCTGGGGAGTTTTAACCGGCGCACCCTGTATATACTTCCCTGAATAAATTTGCATAATAAGCCAAAAATACGTCAATTAACCAAATGGATTTTTGTCATTGCTATGATGAGTTTTTTTAATGTGTAACCCATAATTATTATTTTTAAAAGTTTTAACTTTAGATAAGTCTAAACTCTAAACTTTAGACTTATTTTTGTACTTCGTTCGTATATATCAGTAGCACTGAAAGCACCCGCGACGCCTATCGGAAGTTAGTGAGGATCATTTATTCTACAAATTTTATCACAATAAATTATCTTTGGCAAACGACTGGCAACGGTAAATAGTTCCATTGGCTTTAAACTTGTAGTTTCCTATCATTCATTGTAGTTACTTCGGTTCTTTCAAGTTGGCACTACTATATCCATCTATCGGCCAGTAACGAAAGTTACACCGGTGTCAAGTTGGATACAATCCGCGGTACGTCACTGTTACGCCAACTTCTGGTAGATGGCAGCTTTGGACAAGATGGTCGCACTGACGTCACAAATCAGGTCCATAATCGTTACGATAGAAGGGAAGGAAGGCACCGGTTGTACTCACCGCGCCCAAAGAACGTTTGTGGTGTAAAATTAGTGAAAAAAGGATTATCCGGTGTGAATAGTGCGTGGGGAATGCTTTTTCACTTATGAAACGTTTATAAATTAATTCTACATGATTAAGAGTAGCGGACAATCTATTTTCTATGTGTGTAAACCGATGTATTCGTGATTTTGTGTGCACCATTGGATAGTCTTATAGGTGATCGGTTTAGGAAGGCTGTACGGGTTTGGAAAAAGTAAGTACAATTTTGATTGCATGGTTAACAGTACGGGGGGACCCGTTGGCCTATTTAAAGCGGAGTAGGTATTTGGGAAAAACCGATAAACCTAAAACAAATGAAGGGTTTGCAGCAGGTGCAAGGACTGTCATGGCGGCTGTCAAATTATTTTTATTTCTGGCGTTTTACTCATGTTTTTAAGCTCATTGCCGCGTCATGGACGTTATTTAAAACGGTTCAATGTTGCATTATGTAACATTGAGGCTGCGAACCGGGTTCATGACCGGCTGTAATGTTTATAATTTTTGTTTTCGATTGTAGGTGTGTCCAAAAACAAATTCTAATTTTAAATGATTGGCGGGAAGTTTAAAATTAAATTTGTTAATAACCAATCCATTTCAATTGCAGCTTAAACGGTCCTGGCTGTTTACCGCTTCGCTGTTTTTAAAATCATTAATTACCTAATAAATTAATCTAAAGATTACGAGCTGTAATTTAAAACATTTATTTCGTTACCTACGTATGTAATATTATTTGATGTAAACAAAAGTGTGTTCCAGTTTGGTGCAAATTTAGTTAATTTAAATTTTGTGTACGAATTATTGTATATGTGAAACAACACAAGTCATATTATCTTGTATAAATATTTAATTACGTAGGTACATTATTTATATTACACACGGGCAAGTTTCTATGTAAAATACATTTAAGAAATTATAGAAACAAGTTTTAAAAGACGCACGTTCCGCTATCTGCCGGATAAGATAATCGTCTAGTTATAGGTGATTCTCGGTATCCTTTGACAAATAAGGTAAATTTAGGGTTCTGTGAACGCAAACTGTTTGTTTTGTTTTATTTGTGAGTTTGACAACTTGCGGTTTCATTCATAAATTTATATAGTGTGTCAAGTATTCCTATATCTTTGTAGGTTAAATTATGTATTTATTACGTATCAGTATCACTTGGTCTTGTGACGTACCGCAATATTTCTTCGAAATCGCACACGAAAACATGAATAAATTGTCAATTCAGAACCATTGACGGCTAGATCGTAGTGGAGTTGGCGAGTCTAGTGTGTCGAACAGCCATAGTTCAGAGACAACACACCGGCGCTGGTGTCGGCAGATGCCCCATTGTTTATTTACTACTTTGACAGGCGCCAGACGCGATATGTTAGGTTAGATTCAGTCAGTCTTGACTTCGTCTGAGATGGCAACCATTTAAATGCAAAGCTGGACATTTTGTAACCGTAATTAAGTTAATTAACTGCCGTGTTTATTGTGCTTGTGGGGAAGCTCAATTCCTGTCTTGAGCATATCTGAAAATAACATCGTGTGTATTTAATCAATTGCGAGCTTATCGGTTTTTGTTTGTTTTGAGGGTTGATGTCAACCATATTTTCAACCCCTGCAAGTTGTGCGGTGCACTGTTTTAAGCGATGGTTTCGAGGATATTTCCACTCCTTGGTAGCCTTACAAGTTAACGACAATGAATTTGACAGATATACAGGGTGTTTCAGTTTTTTCGTTCATAACTTCTGTAAACGATAGAACATATCAAAATAATAGGAGTCTTTTCTATAACATTTTTCTCTAAATCGTTTCGTTTTCAAGATACAGGGTGTTAAACTTTAAAAAAATTATTACTATTTATTCATTATCTCCTAAACAAATAAAGATTTTTTGTTCAAATTTTGTACACTTTAGTAATAATAAAAGACCAATTTTTTGACGTTCCAAAAGTTTTTCTTACAAAAGCAGTGGCGTAGTTATGGGGTTCTGTCCGTATTTAAACCCCCTGAACTTCTACGCCAATGATCAGGAATTATATTTTTATACAAATTGTAAAACTTTGATGTATTTCCCATAAAAAAGTACTCTTGATAAAAGTCGCTAGGAGGCTTTCTATTCAAGATATTTAGATTTTTTCTAATCAGGGGTAACCTATGCACTTTCTATTGACAGGCTATTTGCTAAACAAATTAAAGAATTATTTTAATACATATTTATTTAAAATGATAAATAATTAATAATCTACAATAAATGCTCAAAATGATATCCATTTTTTTATGTTTATGTTGTGAATAACTGCCAATGATTTAACGCTTACTTAATCCTGTCATTTTCAACCAAGATGTAATTCCTTAATATACCCCTGATTAGTAAGAATCTAAATATCTCGAACAGAAAGCCTCCTAGCGACTTTTATCAAGAGTACTTTTTTATGGGAAATACATCAAAGTTTTACAATTTGTATAAAAATATAATTCCTGACCATTGGCGTAGAAGTTCAGGGGGTTTAAATACGGACAGAACCCCATAACTACGCCACTGCTTTTGTAAGAAAACCTTTTGGAACGTCAAAAAATTGGTCTTTTATAATTACTAAAGTGTACAAAATTTGAATACAAAATCTTTATTTGTTTAGGAGATAATGAATAAATAGTAATAATTTTTTAAAAGTTTAACGCCCTGTATCTTGAAAACGAAACGTTTTAGAGAAAAATGTTATAGGAAAGACTCCTATTATTTTGATATGTTCTATCGTTTACAGAAGTTATGAACGAAAAAACTGAAACGCCCTGTATAAACACAATATGCAATAAGTTCTTTTTAGGTATAATGGTAATGAGAATTTTAAAAACAGCAGTTACAGCAATTTTCATAACGACTTATGCAAATTTAGGCTATAATCCGCTATAATCGCAAAGGGGCGACTAAAAGGGCTGTTATTTTTCGTTAACTCGATTTTTTTTAACAGCCATATTGTTCCTCTGGCTGGCAGTGTTCTTATATTTAACGATGTTTTAATTTTGATGGTCTATCTGTAGTAGGAGAGCCCTCGACCAGGATTTTCGACCTCAACGCGACACGAGGATTCGATTTTTTTTTTTTTTTTTTCGGTCGAAAATTCCTCCGGGGAGGGGAGCAAGGGCCCCCGGAAAAGTACCATTTTTCGGCAAAATCGACCTTTTTAAAAAATTCATATCGGCTAATATCGAAGATGGAGCTAAAAAAAAAAGAGTTCTTCATTTTTCTTTATTCTTGCCCGCCGTCCAGGACCGGATCCTCTACTTACAAAGGGAAAGGCTGTTCCGCGTTTCTAAAGGGTACATGTTTGAAAAATCGCTAAAATCCGACAAAGTCGCCTTTTTCAAAAAAATCTCTAAAATATAGTTGCTGCTGCAGCCGCCATCTTGAAAAAAAAAAAAGAGGAAAAACGTACATCTCGGTTATCGACTTTCCTGTTAGTTCTATCCTACCATATAATTAGTTATATTATAGGAAATAAAGAACTTGGGAAGTTTCGTAAAAATTACAAAGTAGCAGATCTCAAATTTAACGTGGCGGATGTTGTGCTTTGATACAGTTAAAGTTCCAACAAGAGAAAATAACCAATAGCACACCAATAGAAATACTAATGCGTAAAAAATCAATTCGTAGGTAGCGTGGGAACGTCTTCTGTTTTTGAATTTTTGATCGGCGTAGTTTCATTATTAATTTTTAAGTTGTAATTTATTCTACCATGACGTTCGACTTGTAGCAAGTTACGTTTGTAATAAATTATGCACTTGCTACCAGTTTTGTTTGTTTTAAGGGTTAGTGGCGCCCTTCATTTCAACCCCTAGTCTCTGCAAGTTACGTGAACACTCTTTTAAGATGTGTGTAAAATAATGTCATAATCACGGTCACAATATTTGAAGGCACATTTACCGTTATTTTTTAAAAAATTTTCGAAATTCAAATTGTCGATTGACCAAATTTTAAATTCTAAAATAAAGTAGTCATCAGCTATCTAACGTCATTGGTAATTTCACTTAAATAATCTACAAAAGAACTTATTTATTATTTTCCATTAAATGATATACAGGGTGTTGTTCGGGGTACCGAAAGCAACATTATAAAAAAACAAGTCCGGTCCTGTAATTTTTCCCAAATAAATTATGCTCGTGATTGGACTAAAAGAGTGTAATATTTATATCAAATTTTATCCCAATATGTACGGGGGAGACTCCCAATCGTAAATAAAACGTTTACTTCAATCCCTGACATAGGTATGTCTGATACATTACGTTACCCTGAGCCCAAAACTCATTTGGTGGAAGTTTGATCAGAATCGAACCAGTGGTTACCGAAATAATTGGAGCTATACCCGGAAAATGATTAATAGTAGTTAATCTAGTTCTACCCTACGTTCTACCCTTAAATTAGTTATTACCAATAATAGTGTAAGGAATAAAAAAAGCTACAAATATTGTATATAAACAATTTTTCTCTATTCTATTGTTAATACTTTATGAGTTACAACGGCCATGTTGTAAAAGTGATGATCAAATTAGGTTTTTTTTTTATTATCTCCTCACCTGTTTCTACCCTAAAATTAGTTATTATCAATATTCTTTACATTACTAATGTTTCCCTATTATTATTACTTTACGAGTTACAAAGGCCATATTTCAAAAGTGACGATCAAAGGAAGTTTTTTTGATTATCTCACTCGCACCTGTTTCTACCCTAAAGTTAGTTATTACTAATGTTGTAGGGAACAAAAAAAGCTACAACTTTTGTTGAATATTTTACAGCGGCCATCTTGAAAAAGTGACGGTCAGAACCGGATTATCTCCTCACCTGTTGGTTCTACCCTAAAGTTAGTTTTTTGTTTTTTTTATTTTTGATTTATTTGTATTAGCGTCCTGGCGAAGTGGAGCTTAGAGCTTCATTTACATAAATATTGCATCTGGAATGGAGTATACCTGTAATTAGTAAAATCCCTTTTAGCGTCGAATTTTTTAAGGGCCAGTATTTGTGCTTGCTTAAATATGAAAGCAACATTATTCCACAAATTAATTCATCGTCTCCTAATAAGCACTGACCACAGATTTGCAATTATTTGTAGCCTACCTCATATCCTTATCATCCAGTGATGTCAGAAGATATTAACCGTCACGAATTAGTCACAAAACAAATATGCTTCGCATTACTAATATTTACCCAACGCGTTATGCAAGGTATAAATAACCCCATACAACCATATATACCTACATACTGACGAGAACATAATAAGTTGTAATGGCATCTACTTACGTAACCTGTAATGTTTGTAACTGGCTACTTACAAACAGACCTCTCTGGCTTTGTAACACTTTTTAGACGGAAACTCGGGCGCCAGTTCCTTTATTTTTAAGTGCAAGGAACAGCACTTGTTTGGTTCTCCGGTGTGAGAACGTTTAGGGGTAGCTAACAGATGGAGATACAGTTAGTTGTCCAGGGGTCTTAAGATGATTGTCTTGTCAACTGGACTTGGACAATTTCTCAAACGGGTAAATTAGAAATAAATAACTGAAATAATAACTCGTGAATTTTACCTATGTATACCAACATATTTATTTATTAAAACAGTAATAAACAAATCAATAAATAGGATATTTCAGCGACTTTGCAGTCGAGTGTGTACAAATTTGATATCGATAAGAAATATGCGGGCTGACAATCAAGAATATATACGCGTGAATATGATTTTATTTCGGAAGACGGTGAGTTTGGATAACTGGTGTCTGTTTTCGCGACTGAAACGATTTCGGACGGCAAGCAAACGGAATTTCCAACAGGATATAGGACGAACGGCGGGCAGTCGGTTAGTTATAGATATTCTTGCCTATACAGAGGGTTTTCCAAGACGGCGAACTACTGCCACAAACGTAGTTCGCCGCACATTTAACAAGTACTATTTTTCGTAAGTTAAATTCTCCGGTAGAACTGTATGCATTGAGGCCGTAAAGATTGCCCGAGCGAGCAAATCTAACCAGCCGATGCATATTTTATGAAACAGACAAACGGAAGAATTACTAATTAGCTCTAGTTTGATTTAGTAGTATAATACAGCGCAGCGGCACTCACGAACAATAAGATTTCTGAATATGTATACTTAACTGAAGGCGGTACGGACGGATAGTAGCGGACCACGGTGTATTCTTACCAATATTAGTTTCAAGAAAATTATTACTATAAGTCGGAGCGGCGGTTACGGACGGAAGTGAAAATGGTGGCGAGGTGTCAGGTGTGACAGTTTCGGATTGATCTGGGACTGATTTTCGACTGATCGTTCCTCCGGCGTTTTATTACTCTTATGACGTATCCAGACGGCGCGTTAAAGGGGCGTACTGACTTGAAACGAAGGACTTGTACTCACAACGTTACTTACTAAGGTCGAGTGTATTATGTAATTAGCAACATTGACTCGTAGCATCAATAACCGGAAATGGGTTACTTGCAATTTCTAGACTATATTGCAAAAAGAAACTGATTAAAACGGACACGGATTAATATTTTAACCGGTTTTAGTAACTAACGATTTTTGTTTCCGACTTGGTCATTATTTATAATAATTCACGGATTTTAATTATACGGGGGATTATCGAACATTAATCAATTAATTATTTAACTGCTTGTTTACCAGCGGGTTTTTTACAACTCAATACTAACTTAACTAAAACATGACTTACTTCCTAAAAAACGGCGGCAGGGAAGTGACGGTAATATTTAAAGTAAAAACGGACATTCCTTGACTGGAAAAATCACATCGTACAAAGTTCGAAACCGGTCTATGTCTGGTGAGAAAAATTGCCATTAACATTGGCTACCAATTAAGATTTACAGATGTAATCCAATGCAGGTCGGGGTATTTGCCCGCCGAGTAGTTTCTTCCTACCAGTATTGCATTGCCAACTGCAATTTTACTAGTACACTTCATTTTAATTAAAAAACCTGCTGAAAATATGTGTCAGACTAGAAGTTCTAATGTTCTGTTCTTTTCAGGTGCTGTTAGTTGCTTGTGTCGGGCAGTATGAACGAATTGGATTCCCTGAGACAAGAAGCAGAGACACTTAAAAATGCTATTAGAGTGAGTTTTATAAGTACCTAGATGTTTTTTTTGTGTGTTCAGTTTTATGTTTTTCGTCACCGTTTACAGGGTGTTATTGAACTTAAGGAAAAAAAATTAATTAACTGTGTGTTATATTTGATGCTTTGAAACAAGTACGGCAAGAATTAATTGAATATCTGAAGAATAAAAAAATTAGTTAAAAATCCGAATAATGATTGTATTTGTTTGAGAACCACTTATAAAAAATAGCACTGCAACAGCTGATATACCTACAGCAGTTGTATTTATTAGTCTGTTTACCTTTTACGTACGTTACTTCAGTTATCACAAGGTGTCGCTACACCACGCTACATTCCTCCGTCATTGCTTTATTAATTCCAGTGACTATCAAACATTTTATTGTGATTTTATTTTTAAGAAAGTACCTAAATGAGGATATCTCACTTTTGATAAGAATAAATTCGTCATTAGTATATATCTGTTAAATTTTTTTCCTTCACATACACTCCACGGTATTCCATATGCAAGAAATAAGTCGAACTGTATACCTGGTTGCCTATTTTTAGTCACGTGGTTGGCGACCATTGCGTTACAGGGTACGTCCCTTCGTTCGGGTATTGCATTTTAAAATAATTCTACACGGCTTTCTGATTTTCCCGTCGGGGATAATGCCGCAGCAACTTTCTAATGAAGGAGAAAATTGGACTTACATGAAATTTGATAGGGACCGGTTCGGATGTGCCCTTATCAAAGTTTATGTTCGGTGACCTTGGGCTCATTAAAATGGCTCGTCGGAAGGGTATATGTTCCCACAAGTTTCTCTTAAACTAGCAGTTTTTAAGAGATCGGGAGGTGAGGGAAACTACGACCAGATTTCTTACAAAGTCTATCTATTATTTATTAGGAAGTTCTTATTTAAACAGTTTTTCGTGCTTTTGGCATGATGGCACGCATGTTTCAAAATATTGCTTAATTCAGAAAAGAACAGAAAATAAACAGTAAGACACACTCACAAAATCTCGCGACCAAACTACTTTAGGTCCACACTCGAAACAATAGTGTTGCGGCTCTTTGAATTTTTCACTCAACACTGAAACGTGTGGTGCTGGACGACATAAACGAATTGTTTTAGTGGAAAAGTGTAAAGTAAGGGAAAAATAAATTCTGGATCGTGTTAGCTACATTTTCGCATTTTCGAAAAAACAAATGAACGTCTAACAATTTTAGAAAATTAAAAAAATAATTTGACAAAAAAATTAACAAATCAGATAAAAAATTTTTAATTTCAAAATAATTTTTTTTCCGAAAAAACAAATGAACGTCGAACAATTTTAGAAAATTACGAGTTAAAAAAATAATTTGACAAAAAAATTTGATTAACAAATTCAGATAAATTTTTTTTAATTTCAAAATTAATTTTTTTCCGAAAAAACAAATGAACGTGTAAGGAACAATTTTAGAAAATTCAAAAAACGAGTTAAAAAAATAATTTGACAAAAAAATTTGATTAACAAATTGAGATAATTTTTTTTTTAATTTCAAAATTAATTTTTTTCCGAAAAAAACATAAACGTCTAATAATTTTAGAAACTGAATAACAAATTTAGATTGTATTTGGGCTGATTTCAAATATAATTTCAAAATCAACTTTTTCCTCAAATTATTTTTTTTAACCCGGTTTTTTTATTTTTCTAGAATTATTAGACGTTCATTTGTTTTTTCGAAAATACGATATTGAATTTTTTTCCTTGTACGCTTTTCCGCCAAGACAATTCGTTTAAAAGTTACAGGCTGTAGAACGATAAATCGAACACCCTGTATTTATCATTGACGGAGCCAACCTTCTGACATTCAAAAATATGATGGCACCTGCGTCAGTCCCATCCTCAAGGTCACGGCTCATTTCGCATCAAGTACAAAATTCCAGAAGTGATTAAAAACTGCGCAACGAAAAATCTGCCAACAAACTCAACGCGAAGCCTTTTATAAGACTGGTTTTGCATGCGATAAAGATAAATTAGGAAGGAATCTGTTACTGATGTATTATTCATAAACCTGTTCGATTGAAAATTCATATTCACGTTTATAACTTGACGGGCTATCGGATTTTCCTTTTTCAAAAATTAACGCATACAGAATTAAACAGTCTTTCAAACGAGGTGCAACATGACTCCCCTTCAGGGATCAGGGCCGTCTTTAGCCCGAGCTACCCGGGGCGGCCAATTTGCGCAAATTTCGCAACCCGGATTGTTCGAGTTTTTAAGACAGTTACTAATTTGATAAATAATTTCTCTTTGGAATTTTTTTTGTTTATAAATAAATATTTCAAAAATGGAGTAGTTATTTTATTAGAAGGTAATTGTTGGAGGCGCGAGGGCCGAAACCCCAGAGGCGGACCTGAAACGACGATGTTTGTATTTGAAACCTCTTTAACTTAACGAACAAATTGAAATTACTTTTTATGCGCCATAAAGTTTCAATCAAGAGAAGGTAACATGTAACAGACTGTCAAATAAAGCAGATTGAATATTCCATTATGTAAGAGTGTAATTATTATAAATTTAGTTTTATGGCCCTCGTACCTCAGGGACCTTGCTCCTGCCGTTTGCTTATTTTAACTGATTCCTAACGATTGAATTACATGTATAGGAGGTGTGGGGTGGGGGGGGTTCAAAACAAATGAAATAAATCAATAATAACATTACACGGTTAATACCAGTGTAAGGCCATTGACCGAAGTCGTTCAGCTTTCATATTGTATATTTTATCATGGTTTATCATGGCCGTTGTTTTGTGGAGAGTTCAGGTTGTTTCTTCTTCTTCTTTTCCTCTAATTTTTCTGTCGTCTTCTTCGTCTTCATTTGTTTCTTCTTCTTTTTCGTCTTCTTCTTTTCTTGTTCCATTTCTTCTTCTTTTCTTCTTCCTTTTCTTCTTCTTCTTTTCTTGTTCCATTTCTTCTTCTTTTCTTCTTCCTTTTCTTCTTCTTCTTCTTCTTCTTTCAAAATTCTCCTTATTGGAACACTAGTTTTATGTATGAAATTAATGAATTAACGTAAGTCCAAAAATTATACATACTTTGTGCATGGTAAATTTTTTTAGGGGGAGAAAAATAAAATAGTACTTCATATTGTTATCTTGTCCTGGATATATGTGGTCACTTTTATGAACAACTTAAGGTGGCGTTCCAACTTTATTGGAATAAGAAAACGGTTTAGGGCAGCTGTGCGTTGGGTTGCATAAATTCGTGGCGTCACATCTAACCCCATCAATTTTAAAGTACAATCCTGTGCCTGAGCTTCAAATTTATGAGCGTAATCGCGTATTATTAAGTCAGTTGCGAGATTTAAAACAGATAAAACGTTTATAGTATTGTTTTTTGTTAGTCGCCTTAAGCAATCAAATTTTACTGTTTAATATCCTCTTATCAGTTTTAATCGGTAGATAAAGTCGCGTGATGCACAATCAAAGTCGTATCGTGCTATTTTGAAACCTCTTAAGTCTCCCCCTTTGAGATCCTGTTTGTTCTCGGCAAGTACCACTCGAGAGAGGAAAAAAAAAGAAGGGAAAACAACCGGTAATTTATTACGCCATGACGATTCGAAAATAAGGCGGCTTACTCGTTGTTTGCCGCTCGCCGCGAACGTGCCTCTAACTAGTTTTCTATATTGATCGGTTGTGGCGAGCAACGTCAAGAGCGTTCACGCGGGGGTCACGTAGAAAATTTATAAGCAAGCAAATAAACAATTGAATTGTGTAAGTAGGTAGGTATGAAAAAAACGGTTCGGAAAAGACTCGCTCGTCCTTATTGGCCGTTTGCCTGCCGCCTTCTCCCATGGGAATGTAACAAGCGCAAGAAATTTTTCTGACAAAATTCGGACAAAAAATTCTTGAAAAATGAAACGAGCGTTAGTTACAGGACCGGCGTTAGGCACGAGCGAACTGCCCTGCAGTAGCAACCCATGGAAAAATTTCTCAAATAAATTTGAGAATTAGATGATTAGATGATAACTTCGACTAATAGAGCGAAAAATAAATCGTTCAACCATCTCTGATTGGTGCCATTCGCAACTACGCTTTCATTGAATTGGAATTTACGTGTCCTGTTATTTTCATTAATTGCCGTCCTCCAACGCCGGATTTAGCAAATCGGCCAAGTGGTGTGCAACGATTTGGATTATTAGTTATTTTTGTTCCGGATATGTCTAAACAAAAGAGAGCGCTTGTCGGTATGCCTACTACAATTATTGGTAGTAGGTACATTTCGAAAGAATGAACTTAATTAAAATCTCGCATGATTAGCTAAACAAATTATTTTCCCGTTTCCAGTTAGTGTTTTGAACGAAACGGCAGTTTTGGAAATACAGCGAATCCGTTTGTAACGCACTACATGGCAACGAAAATTTGTCACTAAGGTCCGTTTAGGTTGTCTTTTTTCTTTTCCTCTTCTTCTTTCCTTTTCTTCTTCCTTTCCTTCTTCTTCTTCCGTTTCTTCTTCTTCCTCCTTTTCTTCTTATTTCTTTTCTTCTTCTTCCTTTTCTTCTTCTTCTTCTTCTCGCCATTAAGATAAGGTTAGTTGCAAGCTCAATGATCATGTTTATAAATTACTGTATTTAGGTTTTATGCAAGCATAATAATAAAAAATATTCAATTTAATATATTTATACTGGCGCTCCACTTCTGAACATACAATATATAAATTCTGTTGGACACAAAAATCATCGAAACCACTTCTGATCGTTATTATTGTCGACAGTCGAATACTGCAAAAACAACTACTCTTTATTACTAACATAGGTATTATAAAACATTGTATTACACAATTCACAGTGCCCAAAGCAAAAAAAATTATTGAAATCAAATAAATATTCAACATTCAACTTACCAAAAATGCGGGAAAAAATGTATTAACATAACCTAGCTTTAATTTGACTTTGACGTAGTTTTTTAATTCGACTTTGACATTGACGTCAAAAATCAACATAACCCTGTTTTTAATTTGACATCGATTTCAAAAATTAGTTAGTAACAACAAATGTCATTTGTTTTTACATTAAGGACTATTCCTTCGTGTTTTTTACAGTTTTCGTCCTTTGCTTGATACATGTTGTTTATAAATTACTAGGTTTTGTCCAAACGTAATAATAAAAAATATCCATCATGATGTATTTTATTTATACACTGATACTCCACTTCTGAACATACAAATACAAAAATCTGCTCTTTCTACGTGTTATAAAACATTGGAATTACAGAATTCACTGCGTCCAGAGCAAAAAGATGATTGAAATCTAAGAAATATTCAACTTTCCAAAAATTCATTAACATAACCTAGCTTTAGGTTTAGGTCAAAAATTTACATAACCTAGTTTTTTAATTCGACTTTGACGTTGACGTCAAAAATAAACATAACCTAGTTTTTTAATCCGACTTTGACATTGACGTCAAAAGTAATTTTAAATTAACTTTGACATTGACGTCAAAAATTATTTAGTAACAACAAATATCATTTATTTTTTTACAATATCCTTTCTTTGCTTGATACTTATTGTTTATAAATGACTGTATTTTATACAAGCACAATAATAACAAAAAGTAACCATCTTGATATATTTATACTGATGCTCTACTTCTGAACATACAAATATAAAATCTGTTGGACACAAAAATCATCAAAACCACTTAGGATCACTATTATTGTCGAATACTGCAAAAACAACTACTCTTCATAATTACATGTTATAAACATTGGATTAATAATTATAGAATTCACTGCGTCCAAAGCAAAAAAATTATTGAAATCTAAGAAATATTCAACTTACCAAAAATTCATTAACATAACCTAGCTTTAATTTGACCTTGACATTGACGTTAAAAATTTACATAACCTAGTTCTGTATTTCGATTTGACGTTGACGTCAAAAATAAACATAACCTAGTTTTTTAATCCTACTTTGACGTTGACGTCAAAAATAAAAATTCCTAACCTAGTTTAATTTGGCTTTGACATGGTCGTCAAAAATTACCATAGCCTAGTTTTTAATTCGACTTTGATATTGACATAACCTAGTTTTTTAATCGGACTTTGACATTGACGTCAAAAATTAAAATAAGTTTAAATTAACTTTGACATTGACGTCAAAAATTATTTAGTAACAACAAATATCATTTATTTTTACATTAAGGCCTATTCATTCGTGTTTTTTTTACAGTTTCCTTTCTTTACTCTTTATAACTGCATAAGACATTGTATTAAATTATGGAATTCAAAGCGTCCAAAGCAAAAAAGTTATTGAAATCCAAGAAATATTCGACTTCTCAAAAATTCATTAACATAACCTAGTTTTAATTTGACGTTTACATTGACGTCAAAAAATTATATAACCTAATTTTTTTATCCAAGTTTGACATTGACGTCAAAAATTAACATAACCTAGTTTTTTAATTCGACTTTGACATTGACGTCAAAAATCAACATACCTAACCCTGTTTTTAATCTGACAATTGACGTCAAAAATTATTTAGTAACAACAAATGTTATTTACTTTTACATTAGGACTATTCCTTCGTGTTTTTTACAATTTCCGTTCTTTGCTTGATACAAGTTGTCTTTAAATGACTATATGTAGGTTTTATTCATAAATATCCCCCCCTCCCAAATTTGATATTAAATTTAAAAATTATTGGTTGTGAATTGCGGAAATCTATGATTAGTTTCGAGTTGTGATTTGAGCTGTATATAGTTACAGTAGTTGTCAATCCAGCCTTTAGCTCACTGCTGTTTCAATTTTCGTGCCTGTGGCAACTTTTGATCTCATATTGGCACGGTTTCAGTCGACTCGGCGCTGGCCCGTCTCAGCCTTGACTTCCGTGCCACAATATCATTTGTGCAAGTACACAATGCATTTATCAACAGATTCGAGTACACGGATTACATAAAATTACCATATTGTGGGCGTCGGTGACGGTGATGTAACGTTCCTTTTCTTTATCGGAAGGTCCGTAATTTATGTTTTATTCAAATGGATAAAACATTCTAATACATGGTTATAAATAAGGCACCCGTAGGAAATCTATATTTATCGAATTACCAGGCGGCGTTTCAGTTTAATGAAATATTCATACGAAAATAATGACATGACGGGTGACGAATAGCCTAATTTATTTTAAGTTTTATTTTGCTTTACACGCTGCTTCGAACTCCATTTGGAGACGAGCACGATTTATATTAAATTTTAACAGGTATAATAAAAGTTAAATAGTACAGACAGGCGTTTTCTAGCACGCGGGCTATATTAATTAAAATGTATTAAAAGTAAATTGGTAACCAGGATAGAGATGTCACATGGATGTAGGTCAGGAAGGCGAGGCGGCTACACTATGACATCAATCCTGACAGGTTTTTGTGTGCTTACTTAAGCGATTACAATACCGATGGCCTTTGTTTTTGTCACATGAAAGAAGGTCTGTGGAATAATTCCATGTCGGGCGTTGTTGGAAAGAGCGTGAATTTACTGTAAAAGTGAACGGACGTGTCCAGAGAATAGAGTGCAGTTGTAGCATGTTGCATTTAAATTTTTGTGTTCGCAGCGATTATTAAAACAATTTCTCGGGCACGCGTATTCGATTAAGTAAAATGGATATAATAAAATAAAGCAAACGTCGACGTCGTCATGGAAGTAAGCACGTTGAAAACGGAGTTTGCCTGAGAATAGAGCTATTTACAAGTTTCACCCCTTTTTGGAGGAGTTCCTAAAATAAACGGTCTCGGACCCCTTCATTGTACCGCCGTGAAGTTGTTACAAGGCACGGCCATCCGCCGACGAACCGCCGTGGCATGATGGATATTTCGTCATAAGTCACAAGGCAGGGGGAAATAACGATACATCCTGTGTACTCGCGGTTTTGCCGCGATACGCACAGGCCCGAATTATTTTGTTTTGTTTAAAACTATGAGTTGCGCGTGCATGAATCGCGGCGATTGTTTCCTGCTGCTAGATAACGGCGATGTCTAATTTTTCCCAGAATAATAATAATAATAATAGTCGTCTTGGTCGGGTGACTGGAAATTTCCAGAATTGAAAAAATTGCGATATTGTTTCTAGCAGGAATACGACAGTCTTTTCAGCAATAAAGGGGGGGGCCCTATTTTTTATTGTAGGGGGGTCCCACAATGTTAGTTCACCTTTTCTGTATCTTGATATGTAACACTGTGTACTGGACCAGGCAATAATACTCGCTTTTGGAGTTGCTTTAACCCTAGTCTCTTGCTTTCAGGGCGTTCCAGGGAGCACCAGGTTTTGGAGAAGTTATCTTTGTTGAATATAGATTACTTGTTATTCAATACCTTGTAATTATATTTAATAAAGCTCCAAATTGATATGCAATGCTTTGTTTTGAAATTATTTTAACACTGCGCTCTAAGGGCGTCTAAACAGTTCTTTCCCATTGTTAATACTTTACGAGTTACAGCTGGTAGAGCAGCAGTAATTTTTACACAGTTGGCTGTGGAAGAGAATTAGTGAAACAAAAGTTGTCGGAAATTTTATAACCTACAATATTTCGAATGACTCATTAATTCGTAAGAGCAAAAAAAATGGCTCGTTTAATTGTTACAAACATTTGTGTTTGGCTGAGAAGTTAATGGCGTCTATTTCGGTTAGTCCCCCTTTCCTCCGAAACATAGTTTCTCCCCGGGAAACGAGCCAATAAACCGAACACGCGGAAGATAACAAATAAATAAAAAAACTCCTACTCCGGTTGAAGTTGCCTCTCGTTCCCATTGATACATTAAGTAGTTGTATCTGACCCAAATTGAATTTCCCCGTTTGTGGATTTTCTACTATGACAACATTCTTTAATAGCGCCATGAACATACTTTTCACCGATTCAAAGGACTATCTCGCCGTTCGATCGTCCTACATTCGTAACAAACAATATCTGACAGAAATGTGGTTAGCGAAATTTATAAATAAACTAGGTCTGTTTGTGTATTGTGTTCGCAATATCAATGGACTCGAACCGATTTTATATTTATGTTGCTTTGGATTTGTGCGGTTTTGCCGAGGTCGGTGTGGGGGAAATTTTTTTCTAAACCTGGACTTGCGCCCTTTTGACCTGTTCGCAAATTTCGCCAACTCAACATTTTTTATTTAATAACGTTAGTTGTCCGAGCATTATTTTATGCCAAAAATCCCTTAGCGTACGCCACTGGCGCATGAACAAAGCCACAAGGATGGTAGTTTCGACACATTGGGATTTTTAATGCGACTAACGAGTGTTTAATTAGAACATACAAAGGAAATAAAATTTTACAAGGCAATAAAGTAAATATTTCATTATTATAAAATGGGTTTAGTTACTCAACGTTTTAATGCGGGTGATCCTAAGCTATATACGCCAACTGCCCTAAATTGGCCATTATATTAAATTTTTTTCTTTAAGTACAACCCAGAATGGCGTAGGCACGGGGTTAAACAGTCCTTTCTGAACCCATATTGTGCGCCACTGAATATTGAAAACCAGTTCGTCCTAAATTTGACGAGCCTCAAGCGTGTAATCAATTCCTAGTGCCAATTATCCTTATTCCCTTTCATATTCGCCGTGGTTTTTACTCCATGTTGTTTTAATCATCGACCTCCCCCCCACCTAAATCTAATAGTATATTATTCGACAAGTGGTAATATACTAACTCAGGCCGATGAATTTTGCAGCGCGAGCCGAAGGCGAGTTCTGTAATTTATCAAGTGAGTTATTTAGTATTACCACGAGTTGAATACTATACTTCTTCTCAGCTTGACATAAGCAGTTTATTTTGCAACCTGTATACACTCCTGTTAGTTGTCATTGAACTAATTTGATTTTTTTTTCGCAGGATGCCCGTAAAGCGGCATGTGACACATCCCTGGTACAGGCTACTGCCAGCCTTGAGCCAATCGGACGGGTGCAGATGCGGACGCGACGCACCCTTCGGGGACACTTGGCGAAAATCTATGCCATGCACTGGGGGTCGGATTCTAGGAATCTCGTGTCCGCCTCGCAAGATGGAAAACTCATCGTATGGGACAGCCACACCACCAATAAGGTAAGAGAACGCAGATATGAGAAAAGCGGAATATTAAGGCCGATATGTCTATATTTTCTGAACTCGAGCGTTTTGTATTATTAGTGTCATTTTCTGTTCTTTTTTAATACTTGCGGACAGTGGCGAGGTGAGCAAATGCTGCTAAAACCCCTCAGTGATGTTAAAATTTAAAGAATATGGTAGGCAGGTCCCCACAAATTCAATTGTTGAGTGAAACAATTATAAAGAGGCGCAACGTTGTAATAATGCTCAGATATAGGTGGCGCTACCGCAGAATTGGTTCCGTACGAGTGTCAATTATAACCAGCATTATTGTGACGCCTCTGCAAGGCGCTAAGTATTCAAGTAAAACACATATTAGGCAACCTCTTCCCCCATAAAATTATGCTTGGACGGTTGGAGTAAGACAAACAAGTAGCATAACAAAAAAAGGCGTGGAATCTCTTAAAATTGTTCTGACAAATGTATCAAATACTTTCAATCAGTAAATATCAATGAAGAAATAGCGAAAGAACAGTAACGCCCTCTGGTAGTGACCATCCCCATTTCATACATTTTCTACCTTCGATTAAAAAAGTTTCTCTCCACGTCTTTGTAGTTTATGTAGATTATTAAAAATAATTAGGTATAGGTTGGATTTCCAACCAACAAATAGCATCTTATTTTATTAGATCAAGGCAATTAAAACTTCATTAATAATGCACTGGACATGTTTTTGAGGTTAATTATTGTGACGTCACGTGGACGTCACTACCATAGCATATAAAACAACCAGCAGTGTATATGCCGCGCAAGACACAAACAGTGTTATTATTATAATGGATAAACCAAAGAGCGGTTGTGTGTGTGCTCTAAAATGCAGCACAAATTTTGACGGATTTAAATTCTATAATACGACGCTGTTGAAAGAAAAGTAAAACTTCAATAACTTGTAAATAGTTATAAGTCCCACCCTGGCTTCTACATCAAAGTCACGTAAGCGAAATCAAATTTTTACTTTCACGGACGGTCGCCGCCGAGTGATACTGCTGGTTGTCTATATGCTGTGCTCATACCGTGATTAAAAATTAGGGCTTTTCGGTTTATTTACCGCTAGGAACCGCTTACTACCCGGTAGCATAGATTAAATAAATAAGTATAAGATATACCATGCACCAGTTCCGTGTAACATCCATTTGCATTCTTACAATAGGATGGTATATCTTATATTTATTTAATCTATGCCGGTAGTAATTCTGGTAAATTCAAACTGAAGGTCATTTATGTATATTCAGTATCCAGTAAAAACCGGGCGGTTATAACCAATGGTTATTAGTAGAAAAAGCCCAATTATCTTGGTCGGAGATGGTCATGGAATAAAAAACTGCTAAATTTCATCCTTTTCTAACTATTCTGTCATCTGTCAAAGTTTTTTTACTGTCAAAATAGGACCAGCCAGTTCTGTTGAGTTTTTCTTTTTTTTTTCTTTTCTATTAAGAATAAGATCAGTTTTTAAATGATTTTAATTATCGTTTTCACCCCAGAGCACAAAAATTACATGATTGAAACCTATCTTCGAACTGATGTGCTAGTTGATGGAATTTGGGAATACATCCAGAGTTTGTATGGACGATCTTCAGGAGCACTTCCCACATTTAGCAAAGGATTTTTACACATTTGATACTAATTGTTTGGCGTGTTTCTCGAAACTGGCTCTGTGATTCATAAAATGGTGCTGGTAGGCCAACCGTTCATACTGAAAACGTTTGTCAACGTATTGGAACAAAACCCTGTAAAGCCTTTGGAACGTCTCTCTCAGTGAATTGGACTGAAGTCGGAGTACCTCAATTTCCAAACTAACCGATTGTGGAGCACAGATAATCCGCATATTTTTGTAGAATCTCCACTACATTCCCAAAAAGTTGCTGTTTGGATGGCAATAATTGGGCTTATTTCAATTTCAATGTCAACACGGAGGTACAGAAATGACATTTTGTCTGTATTTGTTCAAAAATTATACGATACTGACTCTAGCATGGTTATTTTTAGCAGGACAGAGCAGCAACACATACGACAAGAAAAAATATAGCTTTTCTCGAGTTTTTTTTATAATGGCTGATAAGTTTACGTATGCAAGTTGAGTTTCCTCCGAAGTCGTTGTTTGACGTTAGGGACTGTTTTGCTATCCCTTGTTTGAAAAATATGATTTTTAGAGCTCCTGTACCTAATTTGCAAGAACTGGAACAAAGAATTGTTGAAGAGCGTGCAACCATAGCACTATTAATACTGCAAAATGCTTTTCTTAGCATGAGGAGGTGTGTAAACTTTTGCGTTGAACATGACGGGGGACAATTTCCACAGTTTCTTTAATTTCGCTTTTTTGTTAATAGTAAGTAAGTTTATTTAGCTTATTACTATTTTTTCTCTAGAATTAAAAACACGTGTGTATTATTGCAGATGGTGTCAATGTGGGACTTAACTTTGACATTACAGAAGGATGAAATAAACTAAGCTAAGACCATCTTTAAATAAACAAATTTTTGATATATGACCCTCGTACTAGTCGTACTCTCGTACTGTACAACTTACTTTTGTACAGGGTTTTGGTCTGGCTCGAAAATCGTTCAAGGTAGCTGAAAAATTCAAAGACGAGAAGCCGAGATGAGTCGGTTTTCAGAGTATGTAAAATATACAGGATATTATTTTAAACAATTGTTTTCCTTTTTTCATCCCTCGTTCAAAGTGAAGGCAATCGAACATCTTACAACAGTAATACAAAATTTAAGACGTTTTTTTAATTTTTCTGCTATCTCGAATATATATTGATACTAAAATCGTAGGTATAATAAAGAAATACGTTATGACCTGCTTTGTTTAGTTTTACACCACAAACCATTTCCTCTTTAAGTTACTGATACAAATACAGTATCAACCGATGCGTAATTGGAACTGTTAAATATATTAATCCACACGCACGTCAAGCCCAGAATTTGCGTATTAAAATGAATGAAAACAGACTGATTCAGGTTTTAAATTTGCTGCAATATGGCTGACGGGCAGAGCTTAACTGCCTATCATACCCACTGTTTTGTTATAGCTCACCGTCATAGACTTAATAATACCAACGTATATTAAGTCTATTCTCACCGTAGTTTGACTCGACAATAATGATATTTTCAATATTTTGTTTTGTAACTAACCTCCCCCGGCATTCTCATCTGTCACTACAGTGGATAGTTTGACATGTAGTTATGCAACTAGTACTACAAGCGCCTGCTGTTGCCTATTTTGTAGGTTTTTTTTTAAATCTCGTATCGTTAAAACTAGCAACATTTTAAATATTAAATTAAATTAAAATAATATGAATTCTAATTATATATATTTTATGTTTTAACCGTGCCTAATATTGTCTTTCGAAATGGCAGCAATCAGCATTTTACAAGTGGAGAAAGGCGTATGTTGTGTTGCATAACTGTCACAGCTAATATGGTCCATTGCCCCAGACGCATAGTAATTAACTTGAAATTGAAACACGTTCCATATTTTTGACCAAGTTAAATAAATTCTGGTTTTACCAAGCAAAATGTTTTAAATGGCAATACATCGATCATTTACCTACGCTAATATATTATTCCTAAACTTTCCACAGTAAATTTTTTAAGTAAACCTTTATAAAAACTAATAAACTGCGTCAATAGAAGAATGCATCAGATAACATGGAATTAACACCGATTGTTAAAATGATTAGATACAGGATCCTTTAAAAAACAATGTTTATCTTTAGAAATTCGTAATATTTATTGTGGACTGCTTGCATCATCGTTGCACTAGTAATTTATTTACAGAAGTAATTTACAACGTTGAAGATTTGGCAAAAGTAAAATAAACCTCGCATTAATATGACGATCATTTTTACCACCCAAAACGATTTCGTTTGCCTACATAGTTTTTTAGCGCTACTGCAAAGTCTAGATTTACCCTCGATGCCATCAAATTATTAACTTGTCTTGTTTCCTTCAGGTTCACGCCATCCCACTTAGATCATCATGGGTGATGACCTGTGCGTATGCACCCTCAGGAAGTTTCGTAGCCTGCGGTGGATTAGATAACATTTGCTCTATATATAGCCTAAAAACAAGAGAAGGTAACGTGAGAGTCAGCAGGGAGCTGCCCGGACACACGGGTTACCTGTCCTGCTGTCGTTTTCTCGACGACAACCAAATCGTCACTAGTTCAGGGGATATGTCTTGTGCCCTGTGGGACATTGAAACGGGACAACAAGTCACTTCTTTCTTAGGACATACTGGAGACGTCATGTCGCTGTCATTATCGCCTGACATGCGTACCTTTGTATCAGGTATGTCGCTGTCGTCTACGTCAGGGTTTCTCGTCCTTGACTCCGCCTGCATCTCGACAGGTAAAACCTTGTATAATTTATTACATTTTGGTGGTCCGTGTGAAGTCAAGGACGAGAGAAAACTGACGATACTTTTACACTGGTTTATTACGTGTGCTTGCAACTTGACCATGTTTCGATCTAATGTTAACAGATTTTTATCATCTAAGTAAACAGCATATAAATTGTTTTGAAGACCTTCACTTTGTGTTTACGATTTGAACTGAAGTAACCTTTAGAATTTTATCCTCATCTTTATCGTCGTCTACTCTGTATGGTAAATAATATTAATTATTGTTTTAACCTATTGTTTAAAAACAAGTGTCGATAACAATATGCCTTTTGTTCAAGTAGATTGGAATAAGTATGGGCAGGAAGCAGCAGGCACTAATTAATTTTTTTTATATAGAATAAAAATAGTGAAATGGTTCAGTTGTTACCATATTTATAATGAACGAGAGTCCAACATGCTTATTAAGTTTTTTCTTGGAGTAACAATATTTGGTTTATATGTGACAAATACTTTGGTTTATTTAGATTTAATAGTTTCTGCAGTAGATATTGATTTTTAGTGAAAATCATGAAGGGAAAAACACCAATATAATGTTGTATAAACTATCAACAACTCCGTTTTTACAGAACTAATCAATGATAAAATATTCAAATGCAAGCGATCATTCGTTGCATGCCTATAAATAATAAACGATACAAACCGTTTTATATTAACCCAGCTATATAATATGTATTTTGTCATCCCATCATTGCCAAATCTCATTTAATAAAACATCGATCTTTACTGTTCGCCTCGCTGTTAGCCTTTTCATATCCTACGCCCAATTCGAAGAAATAAATAATCTTGTTTGATTGTTTGCAGGAGCTTGTGATGCCTCTGCAAAACTATGGGACATTCGAGAGGGTCTTTGCAAACAGACGTTCCCCGGTCACGAATCAGACATAAACGCTGTAACATTCTTTCCAAATGGTTTTGCATTTGCCACGGGTAGCGACGACGCCACATGTAGACTTTTTGACATTAGGGCCGATCAAGAATTGGCCATGTATAGCCATGATAATATCATTTGTGGTATCACTAGTGTAGCGTTCAGTAAATCTGGACGACTGCTGTTAGCCGGTTACGATGATTTTAATTGTAATGTGTGGGACTCTATGAAGACAGAGAGAGCAGGTAAGTCTTTTTCGTTGGCGGTTTTTTTTTTTTTTTAATTTGTTAATTGACACCTCTGGTAGATTTCCGGTGTAAGATGAATAATTTGCGTATACATTTATACATAGCTCGACAATAATTGTTGGAAATCTCGGTAATCTTCAAATTTGGAACGAGAAATATTAACTCATGTTTTTGACTGATTTAGCCAGCCGAAGTGCCGTCAAATATAAAATGTTGGAATTGCCCTTCTTAGAGCTTCTGAGGTCTAATTGGCAATGTTCTCCTTTTCAGGTATATTAGCTGGTCATGATAATCGTGTAAGTTGTCTAGGAGTAACCGAAAATGGAATGGCTGTAGGGACAGGATCTTGGGACAGTTTCCTACGTATTTGGAATTAAGACAGCGATGCCAAATTTATCATGTTTCTCACCCGCATCACAATTCCATTGTCTCAAACCATTATCACTATTTCTCTCGAGCATTTATTCAAGTCGTGAAGCATTTTTTATCTTAGCGTATTGTATAGTTTTATTTTTAAAATGTTTGTTTCTGCTTCCCATTTTTTTATATTTCTTATTCTCCGCATATTTTTATTTTGTATGTCCAAGTAGCTTCGTGATGTATTTTACTTTACTTCCCCTCTCCCGTTAGTTTCTAAGGTATTTGTTATTTTTGTGATTATTCCAAAAATTTTAAGAGCTATGCCTATGTATGTTGTATAGTAAGTATTTAATGTCATTTAATTTAATAAAACAGTATTTTAAGTTATTTTTATTTTATTTTTTGGTTCCTGCTTTTCTCATGTTAGTTATTGTGATTTGTGATGTGGGTGAGAAGAACACAAAGAAATCGGTTCAGTACGTGTGTAAAAATTGGACGTACCAATTTTTTTTCTTGGTTTGTTACAAGTACAAAAATATGACCAAAACTAGTTAAAAGTACCGTACTGTACGTTCCAAAGCATTTTTACCCATTTTCCTCTGACGCTATATGATTTCCTAGAACCTGTTTTCTTTAAGAAAAATTCCTACATGTGCGAGGGAGCTTGGTAAAAATGTTTCCTGGTGGAGTTTAAACAAATAAATATTAAATTAATCTGCTGCTGATTTAAAATAAACTATGGCAAACCTAGTCTAAAATTTCAACCAAATATTAAAAAGTGTGCCATAACCTCAAATTCCGTGGCGTCACAAGAAGAGACCAAATATAGTGAATTGTGGCGTTTGTTTCTTATATTTTAGGTTGAGAGATTATCGGGCAGATTATAAATCAAATTTTTTTGAGATACTGCCTCTAAAAATACTGTAAGAACAGTGTTCCATTTTGCTATCATCTACTTGTTTTTAATCGACGTTTTTTTATTGAAGATTGTAATTTATATTTTATGTTTCCCATAAACATCGCATTTTTGCAAACATTATGTTCCTCTAAAATGTTTTTTGTTCTAGACTTTTTCATACTATAAGAATACCATAAAAATAATATAGCTTTTGCTTGTATGTAAGTGGTATGGAAAAAAACTGTTTTTTAACAAATAAGTAAACTAAATTCACGTGATTTTTATTTCAGTGCACATATATTTCAATACGATATATATATCTCCCGTGATATTCCTACCATCTTTTTATAAAACTAAAAACTATATCGCGGGACATATTTGCGATAAAAAAACTAAAGTAAGTGTATAATTTTTTAATTATTTATTATAACGTGAAAGTGTGCTAGTATTTTTTGTATATATGAGAACCAGATAGTAAGGGCTTATTAAGTGTTGTTAAAAAAACGCAAATACATTATGCCATTTTGAACAATTTCATTAAATTTTCAACTGGAAACAATATCATCCAGAAATTAAGGGCTCAAAATTGTTCACGATAGCATATAAGGCATTCTGTTGTATTCTTTCGAACATCTTTTTTATGTGTATTCGTTCTTTCGAAAAAATACAGCAGACTGATTTGTGGCTTAACCTCGCTTGTATATCAGACGCCCCTAACCTAGAAATTCTGAAACGTTTGTAGGTTAGAAAAACTTTTGGTTTAGTGTGATTGTTTTTATATTAATAGGTAATGTCACAAATAATATAATAAATGAACATCTGTTTCAACATTGCCGCTATAATTTGACTTTTCGGGGCACAAATATTGCGCGTTAATATAGCGTCTTTTGTTTTTCCCTATGCTGTCTAGATTTCGCCAAACCATATCTCACTGTCATTTTTTTCCTCAAAAGAACGACAGTTTGTGGTTTCAAGCACAAATTTTATTCTTAAATACTTATAAATATGGCGCATATTTTTTGTTTGTTCGCGTATGTAAGCATGGACATCTAATAAAGGGATTTTTCCACCTGACAGGTGACGTGCGATTTTTTCAAAATGTAGTTTAGAATTGTCATTTTTTTATTGTTAATGATTTAAATGCGTATGGTGTATGAAATACTATAGCAACATATATGTTATATTGTAACGTACCTAATAAAATAAACAATTAAAAAAATAGCTTGTTTGGGTTTTATATAAATACCCATCCTCGCGTATTAATTTAAAAACACAAATGCACCTGCAAAGATGTAGATCTAAATGCTGCTTTACAACACAAAACATATAGAATACTTTACAGCACGAATATTGGTATTCTTCTTGGTTTTGAATGCTATTCAGATGACGCATGCGTGTGTATTGTGTGTTGCAGACTCTGATAAGTATTACTTTTCTGAAGGTATGCAACACATAATTCCACTGCGTGTAATGTGTATTGCATACTCATAAGGCAAATTTCTGGAATAGGCAATACACAATGACCATACTTGTAATGTGTGTTGCCTATACAGAAATATGTTTAACACAAATCAAAGGCTTTAGTTATGGAGTTGATATGATTCTTTACAAAAATCGCGCAGTTTTGAAATGCAAGGTAATGGCACGAATTTTAATTTCAATGCTCCTGATAGTTCAATAAATACCTCCTTGCGTTTCTGCTATCCTGATACTCCTGATAGAATTTTTAAAGTGTGACATGCAATTTTCGTAAAGAAATAAATTATAATTCGATGCTCCTGATGATGGATAATTAATTAAATACCCACTTGTGTTTCTGCTATCCTAATACTCTCAATAGAATATTTAAAGTTTTGAAATGCAAGGCAATGGAGCACGAATTTTAATTTCGATGCTCCTGGTAGTTCTATAAATACCTCCCTGCGTTTCTGCGATCCTAATACTCCTGATAGAATTTTTAAAGTTTGACAAGCGATTTTCGTAGAGAAATAAATTATAATTAGACGCTCCTGATGATTGATGTTTAATTAAATACCCACTTGTGTTTCTGCTATCCTAATACTTTTGACAGAAAATCCAAAATTTTGAACATTCACCGTTCGTAGAACCCGTTTTTGTAGATAAATGCTAACTATATATGCAGCACACAATCACCTTGACTTGTTTTACTGATTGCCTACTTAAAATTTAAAATTGAATTCTTTAAGTTTGTTCATTTGTCTTGAGCTCGGAGCTAATAATAAGAGATGGCACTAACACATTTTTCGGAAGTAGAAGGGAGAAGTCCGTTCAAAGTTACTACAGATACACAAACTCTTTGTTCTTTTAGATGTTCAGTGATTTGTAAACCTCGTTTCTTACCTTGCTTTGTCAATCCGTGTCCCGTGTCGTGTTACCATCTTTGTTCTGGGGCAGTGCTGCCGTTCCAGAGCCGTATTCCACCGGAGCACCGTACAGTTCCGTACATTACTGGTTACATTCCACTCTTCGGTGCACATGTACGCTACGCGTCCGTCATATAAATGTGGTACACTTTGATTTTATCAATGTAAATCTGGCTCAACTTGTCAAATTTGACATTAGCGATCTGTCACAGATATTTATATTATTTTAGTATCGGAGAACTTGAATCTGAAATCATGCATTGAGAAATCAATTACCTCGGCAGGTAATCGATCGTTCACCAACTGTGTCGCAAGAAATTAACTCAAAGTAAGGTAAAATGATCTCTATATATTGTCACAATTTTGTAATCTGACTCCTTCTCGTTTTTTTTTTCAATCCGAGTAAGGTTAAGTTAAGTTGTTCGCTAAAAATTGCCCTATAGAAACGTGCGTTGAGTTGAGTGAGACACGACTGACACGAGTGTTCATGGAGGTGGTTAAAATCAATTGATTTCGATAATCGAATAGTCGGTATTCGAATGATCATTCGAATACTCAATCACGCATTCGAAAATAAGATAAAAGTCGAGGGGCGACTCGAATGCTCGATATTTGATAATTTAGACTGTTCATTCAAATTATTTCATTTCGTATCACATCTCACATCGAATGATGCGGGGAGTTCGAGTTACATGAATAATCGAATGAACGGTTTTTTTTCATTCGAATGTGCCCATCACCATTACGCATGCGCAGATTAGAATCATCTAGAATGACACGTGGCTGACAATGCTGACATGACATGGCAGTTATTCTATATGTTTTGTGATGGCAGTGGATTTGGGTATTTTAGCCAAATATGTACAAAATTTGATTTTTATGTGGAAAAACAAACCTTTTCGTAATGGATAAAAGGGGCATTATTTACTGAACGTTTCCCCTGTGTGAATGGGCCGAGAAATTGGACGAAATTGAGTTTATTTTAGTGATATAAAATGTAGTGCCAAAGTGATATTTCAGGATTTTTGTGCCAAAATGGGGGCGTTTGCATGGAAAACTTATTTCAGTTTCGAGTTCCAACTCCAAAATAGAAACTTCTGAAAATTTCAGGCCAAAATGTGTAAGGTCCATAATTTTTTTGCTGAAAATGGTGTTAGGTTAGGTTTGTTAATTTGTTCCACTTAAAGAGTTTCGAATCTCCTTGCGTCTTGTATTATTTGCATTGCTATGCGCAGAGACAAATAAAGAAACCTGTTCTTAATCGCATGAGAAGTTACGGTAGAGTGTACACCTTGTAATTGGTGTAAACTTGGATTAAAGCTATATTTAGTTGATTTAATGATGTGAAGCAAATAATCGTTCACAAAATATAATATACTATCCCTCATGTTAATTTTATTTTTTCAGCTGGATATGCTGCAACTCGTACAGAGGCAGGTGTCTTTATCGAAGTAGATGGATGCCAAGTTCCCGCTGAGGTTCCTCTAAGTCATCACGATGTTCCGATTGTGGTAGAGCCTGGAGTGAGTTTTTAATGGATTAAAACTAATACCACACATGCGGATATACAAGGAGCAAACTAACAGGTTTGTTTTTAAATTTACATCTTTGTATTAGAGTAGTTGTAGTTTATTCCACGTAAGCTGATCCAATTAGTACAAATATAGCAACTTTTTATTCAGTATTATTGGTCACAATGATCATTGACTTCGACCTACCTCGGTTCGCATCCGCCTAATAAAATAGTTCTTCCAAATTAAATTAATGGTAGCAGGCAACTAACAATACAGTACTTCGATTTCACGGTTGCATTTGTAAAAAAAAATCTCCGTTTAAGAATTGATTTTATTAATAATTTTATTCCATTATTAATGGTCACGTTCACACACACACACACCCAAACTTAATATATAAATACAACAGTTACAACAAAATATTCAACACGCTACAAAACTGACACTGACAACTTTTAACACTAACCTCAAAAGAGTCGAAACTAGAAGAAACATGTGACACCGATCGTGTATTCCTATGCCACAGTTTACGATCTGGGGACAAATTTTTTGAAAGTAATCAGCAGGTCATGATGATGTCTGTCGAAATCGGTCAGTGTACGTGGAATATTCTGTTAAATTGGCTAGTATATTCACGGTTCACGGCCTTTTTTGCTGTTGTGCGTTGTAGACTGTAGCTATGTGAGTTTAATTATTTTATTTGTGTCCGCATAATTTTTGTATGCGGTTATTACGACAGCATGTCATAACTGTGTACGGTGTACTTGGCCTTATGTCTTTGTATATTATTTTTTGCACAATCTTGTTTTTTTTTTGTCACTTGCGGTCATTGTGGACAGAAACAGTAAGTTGATTTTACTGAACGATTATATTTTTCCTAGCATCCAATGTACATAGTCCGTATCTAAGCTGGTAAGTGCAACATACCGCGCTAGGGCAGTAAGTGAATTTGTGCTTATAACATTATCTACAGCTAAAATTAACTAAATAAGAGGAAAAAAGAAAGCAATATAGAATTTATTTATTTAAATGAAAGTTAAAAAGTACAATTTGAACAATAAAAAATTTCTTGAATCGACAAATTCAAACTGTCAGCAAAAACAAACAATAGGAAACAATTTATTTACCGTTGCATAACAACCGGCATGATGACTATGCTTAATACTTAATGCGCTCTATTGTTTGAACGCTCAATATTTCGTACAAATTTGATAAGATTTGTAAAGATTAATCTGATTATGCGAAAAATAGTATACGATACTTAGTAAGTGCTCACTGATCTCAAATATTTGAGAAAATGTATCGTATTGTTACACTCTGTATCGTATTGTTACACTACGTATTTTACGCAATGGCTCCAACCCATTATTATATGATTGTTTCCCAAATAAACTATATTCCAATGATATTTCTTGAAATTTCAAATTTCAACCAATGACAACGGTTTTATACTGCTGCTAGCTTTTTACCTGCGAGAAAATTACGTCTAGCTTTTAAATGCACGTAATTGACGTCATTTACTCTCAATTGGACTAAAAACAAAATAAAATATAAATTACAAATTCAAGAATAATTATTTTGGTCTTAATTACTATGTAATTATGTATGTAATTTTACAAAAATATTTTTAATATCAAACTGACATGAACTGTCGGACAATTTTTTGAACCACCCTAATGTAATTGTTTAGAAAGTTAATACAAAAAATGGTTTTATGAAACAGTCTATAGGTTATGACAGAATTATCTTAAAAATCTGAAGAGATAATCCAATGCAATTAAACTGAAATTAAATATAGATTAGTTGCTTTGAATTTCGCTACTCCTTTAATATTTTTAAGAGAATATGCAATATATTTTTAAATATATCAAAACTTATTTCCGTGGCGTTGCTAGCAACGCGATGCTACCTTCATGCACATGAAGTTGAAGTTACTGACTGGTGTGAACAATGCGTTGCCAGCAACGTCAAGGAAATGCGTTTCCATACATGAATATTTTGCTAGCAACACGTTACTACCTTCACACACATACGAACGACATTTGCATTTGAGTTTATGTCTTGTATGATGGTGTTGTGATGTATTAATACTTTTGCTATTTGTAGGGAGAAAAATGTTTAAATAGGCTCATGTTACTGACGTTGGAAAGTAAATTTACGTATTCGTGATGTGATATTGCTTTTATATTTATAACAGTCTGTTTTATGTCCATTTTTATTTGTGTTTCAGATCATTTCAACCTTGCCTAATAATGTTGGATTAATTCAAAGGATTTCAGTATAGTTCTGATCAATATTTGAGCACCGATAGATGAAAGAGACCAACATGAATTGTTCCTTCCAAATTAATCATGACTGGTAGAAAGTTGGGACATGGAATATAAACTTTGGGTATGTGTATAAAATCCAACACATGTTGAATTAAATATTGAGGGAATACGTTACTTAATTATTTAAGTTTTTTGTATACGCAATGTTCCTTGTTCTTTCGGTAATTGATTCTGGTACGCCAGTAAAGCGCTCATTTTACACTACCTACCTTCAGACAACACGAGACTTCTTCGGTATATCCTTTTTAATGCTTTTTTTGCAACCAACATGAGCACACGCTACTATTTTTTAAAATGTGGCTGTCATTAATTAACAAATCGATCGTGCCTATCGCCAGCCCACGATGTACGGAATGGAACAATCTTTGAGTACATATTCGAATGATTCTAGTAATCGAATGGTCATTCGAATAACCAATAACTCAAAAAATTATTTTGTTGCTTGCGAGCAATTTCCGAATGGACTTGCAATGTGTTGCAGAATGTATTTAGTATTAGATTAGCACACATTCAAAAATATGATATAGTGGGGGGGGCGCGTAGCATTCAGCTTTGGCGTTGCATTTATGTTCTTTAGTTATATTATTTTTAATTACTTTACATTCATTCATAATTTTAAGAGACTCGAATGCTCGATGTTCAGTAATTTAGACTGTTTATTCATATTATTTCAATTCGTATCGCATTTAGTTCTGTCGACAGCCATTTGAAAAAACCATTCGAATGATGCGGTGTAGTAATCGAGATATCTCGAGTTACATGAATAATCAAATGAACGATTATTTTTCGTTCGAATGTGTTCATCACTAATCGTGACGTTGGCGATAAACTGCTGCCAATTTCCTAAATCGTAGACACCGTTGAAATTATTTATGATCAAACGACAAATATTTCTGCGCTTCAGCCTCTCATCTCTTATGTTTGATTAAAATCAAAAAATTTACCTTAATCATTGAGTAAATAATTAATGTAGTACGTATCTATTTGCGTTTTGTACGTTTCGTTATACGTCGCTTACATACATTTGTCATTATATGTTCTAGTTAGTTTCCTAGTTCAATTTATAACGTCTTTCCACATTTTTGCAGTTTATATTTCTCGTTGGTCATTATTAAAATTAATATTATCTGGGCCATATTTTAAATGTATGTAATGTTTCTACGTAAGATGGCGGCTGTGTTGCATGCGCATTGTGTATATCAAAACTTATTTCCATGGCGTTGCTAGCAACGCGCTGCTACCTTCACACACATGAATAGGAAATTACTGGTGTGAAGTCGATGCGTTGCCAGCAACGTCAAGGACGTAAGTTTTGATACACAAATATTATTTCCGTGGCGTTGCTAGCAACGCGCTACTACCTTCGCACACATGAAGTTTAAATTTCTGGTGTGAAGTCAATGCGTTGCCAGCAACGTCAAGGAAATAAGTTTTGATACATGAATATTTTGCTAGCAACACGTTGCTACCTTCACAAACATACGAAAGTCAATTGAGGTTTGATGGTGTTGTGGGTGTAATTAATGTTACTTTCATAATTTGTAAGGGAGAAAAATGTTTAAATAGGTTCATGTTAAGACTAGAAACTGATGTACTACAAGTTGCCTAATATTGGCGCAAAATGCATTATATTTGGCCAATTTCTAATCCCGATTTATTTTGTTAAAACTTAAAATTAAAGCTTAATTTTTTAGAAACTGACAAAACACATACTGGCAAAGGCAGTAACCTTAAAATATACGAAAGAAATTTTTATTTCTCCGAGAAATTAATTATTTAAAATGTGCTTTTACATAGACAGTAGAAATTAATTAATATCGTGATAATAACTTTATTACTATGTAATTTCTTTTACCTTACGTTTTTCTTATATGTATTCTGAAGATAATCCTACCTGATTTTTCTTCAAAGTACCTAACATTATTATGTAGGGCTCAGATTAAAATATTACAACTCTTTTGCTTGTCTGCAACATGGCGGACGCTATTAGTTCAGCCAAACTAGTGCAGGTGACGCTGGTGACGTTGCCAGCACCCTGCAGGGTTTATGAATGAATGATAGTTATTTTTAGAGAGAGATACACCGGTAACCGGTTAATTTGATTCTGGTTTGTGACTGGACAAAAGTATTACATGACGACATTATATTATATACTATTATAGCTAAACTTCGCCCCTAATGTATTTTATGTATTGTATTATATTTTATGTAATATTTAATGCATTAATAAAGACTATTATTATTATTATCGAACGGCAACAGTAAATTGGGTTAATAATAGTATTGACCGTATTTTTAGATTGTTAAAAAATGCTAGTATTTGACATTTGACAAGCAAGAATATAAAATATTTTTATAACCTAAATAAATGAGCTTGAAAATAGCTTTATTGTGTAATGTAATTATTTGTATTAACTGGTTAAAAAATGTTTATGCATAAAATTAATGAATAATGAAATGTGTTTGTGAAGTTCAGACATAAGTTACCTAGGTACTTGTTTATTTGGTAAAATTTTACATTAGCGTATCTCCGATATTTAACTTTTTTTTATCTATACTTACGTATTTTTGTCTGGAAATCACGAATCTGAAGTCAATTTTATCCGCTCTCCTATACTTTTCGAGATATAGGGGCCGATGTACCCCAAAAATGGCATCTCGCCATAGGCGTAAATAACATTTTATTCGGCGATTTTTATCGTATTTGTTATCGCTAATGCTTATTTGAAATTCGCAGAACGTTTCTGTGAATTCGCTTTCGTCTTTTTTTTATTTAACAGACATACATTGTAAATTAATTGATAACGAACATCGCCTCTTTTCCCCAACGACTTCTCTTGTCCAGAATGGTTGTCTTTTCCCAGCAAGAACTATAGGGATTTTTTACGTTGTTATGTTGGCAATTTACTTTTGATTTCAAACTTTCAAAGCACGCTTAAAATTGTTTTGAATTGCCAGTCTATTTTTTGCAGATTTTGCTTGAAAATTCCTCCTTAATACTTATATCCTGTTCATGAAGAAAAACATGTTCCTTCTTTGAAGTAACAGGTAACAGGAGTAAGCCCGCCCTAAGTTTGAAACCAAAAGAACTAAGCAAATTGCCAACATAACAACGTAAAAATCTCTAGTTCTTGCTCGGAAAAGCGGCGACAAAGATAGTAATCTTTGGCGGCGATGTGCGTGTTGTCAATTAATTAACAATTTAAGTCTATTAAATACAAATAAAGTGACCAAAGCGAGTTCACAGACACGTTCTGCGGTTTTCAAATAAGCATTAGTGATAACAAAAACGATAAAAATCGCCGAATAATATGTTATTTATCTATTTATGCCAAAGGCGGGATGCCATTTTTGGGGTACATCGGCCCCTATATCTCGAAAAGTATAGGAGAGCGGATAAAATTGACTTCAGATTCGTGTTTCCATACAAAAATACGTAGGTAAAAAAAAGTTAAAAATCGGAGATACGCTAATGTAAAATTTTACCGCTGTCTCTTTACAGACAGTCTTCACTATTCTTAGTCGTTTAGGTTACGCACAGAAAGTTTATAAAACGTTACTTCATTCGAGCATAACCTTAAAACAACAGAATAACAATAAAAATGGAACAAGTATAGAGTGTCTAATAAATGTATCCACTTCGTAAATAATCAATCACAACTCGCAATTTCAATAATAATATTGTAACACACATATAAAAGCAAATAATATTATTTTTCACTGAAAAATTTTATTATCTCGCTATATCATCTCTGCTCTGTGCTATATTTATATAAGTAAAGTAAATATAACCAGAAACTTGTCTGATTCCGTGATTCCTACTTCGGAATGCGTTTCTCCCACCAGTTTTGACCAAACGTCGGTTATTAACGAAGATAAACGAAGTCACGATTTGTCCCGTGAGATAGTAAATTGCATATATCAGAAATATTTGGCTTGTAAAATTAATGAATGAAATGCGTTTACTACTTTAGTATCGTAGCCGCACGGAAACATGTAGGTAGCGCCCTCTGACTTGGCAATTGGTACTTCGTTAGAAGCGACGGTGACACAGTTTCTAGTCTTAAGGTACTTAAGTTTTATTGACAATGTTTTCGATGTTGGAAGTAGGTTTACGTATTCGTGGTTTGATATATTGCCTTTATATTTATAACGGTCTGTTTTATGTCCATCTTTATTTCTGTTTCAGATCCCTGCAACCTTGCCTGATAATGTTGGATTAATTTAGAGGATTTTGATATAGTTTTGACCAATATTAGAGCACCGATAGATGGAGGAGACGAACTTGAATCGTTCCTCCCAAATTAATCAAGACTGGTAGAAAGTTGGGACGTGGAATATAAACTGGGTATGTGTGTAAAATGCAATACATGTTGAATTAAATATTGAATGAATGCATTATTTAATTACTTTAGTTTTTTGTATAAGCTCTGAAATTAACGCAATGTTCTGTAACTTATTCGGTAATTGATTCTGGTACGCCGGTACAGCACTCATTTTACATTACCTACCTTCAGACACCACAATACTTCTTCAATATATCCTTTTTAATGCGTAGTAGTAATCGAGATATCTCGAGTTACATGTATAATCGAATGAACAATTATTTTTCGTTCGAATGCACCCATCACTAATCGTGACTACAGACATTGGTGATAAACTGCTCTCAATTTCCTAAATCGCGGATACCGCTGAAATTATTTATGGCCAAACGACAAATATTTCTGCGCATCAGCCTCTCATCTCTTGTTTAATTAAAATTTACATTATAGTGCGTATCTACAAAAGTAAGGTTATGAGACAGCATGTTTGCGCTTACATACATTTGTTATTATATGTTGTAGTTAGTTAGTTGGTTCAATTTACAACATCTTTCCACATTTTTGTAGTTAGTTTATATTTCTCTTTGGTCATTTGAAATTAATGTTATTTTGGATTACGGCCTATATTTTAAATGTTTAAGATGGCGGCTGTGACGCATGCGCATTGTGAATCTGAATTCGGCGACAGAATTATAAAAATTTTAAGAGATTAACCATGCATATCCACGCAATTAAGCTAAAATTAAAAATTATAGATTAGTTGCCTTGAATTTTCGCTACTCAGTATTTTTAAGAGAATTTGAATAAAATTTTCAAATATATCAAAACTTATTTCCGTTGCTAGCAACGCGTTGCTACCTTCACACACATACAAAAGTTAGTATTCTGTGCACAGACCTCTTGTGTCAATCTGTGTTCTGTGAATAATAATTGAGGTTATGTCTTGTAAGTTGTTGTGTAATGTTGTTTTTGTAATTTGTAAGAGAGAAAAATGTTCAAATAGACCCATGTTAACGTACTTACGTTTTATTGACAGTGTTACTGACGTTGAAAAGTAGATTTGCACATTTGTAACGGTAATATGTTGCTCTTATACCTACTGGAATCTTTATTTCTGTTTCACATCCTTGCACCCTTGCCTAATAATGTTGAATTAATTCAAAGGATTTCAGTAGTTCTAATCAATATTCGAATACCGATAGATGATGATGACCATCAATCAATATGAATCGTTCCTTTCGGAATTAATCATGCCTGGTGGAAAGTTGGGACGTGGAATATAAAAACTTTCGGTATGTGTATAAAATGCAACACGTCTTGAATTAAATGTTCGAGGCAATACGTTATTTAATTATTTTCAGTTTTTTGTATATGAACTGAAATTTAACGCAATGTTCCTTGCTCTTTCAACTGATTCTGGTACGCTGGTACAGCACTCATTTCACACTACCTATCTGTAGACACCACAAGACTTCTTCAATATATCCTTTTTAATGCTTATTTTGTGACCAACATGTGCAAACGCTATAATTTTTTTATATTTGACTGCTTCATTAATTGACAAATCATTTTCTCTGAACATTTCCCGGCCTTTTAATAAATACTTTACCGTATTGGTGACAAATGAAAATTAATATAATTGTAAGAAGTCTTGTTTAGAAAGTTAATACAAAAAATGGTTTTATGAAACAGTCTATAGGTTATGACAGAATTATCTTAAAAATCTGAAGAGATAATCCAATGCAATTAAGCTGAAATATACTTTTTTTGGGAGTGAGGGAATCCAGTGTCTGAAATACAAAAGGATTATCCAATCCAACCTGGTATACATGGTGCTGTGCTAATGGCTATATGCCTCAGCCAAAGAAAGGCTAAATTAAAAAAAAAAAAAAAAAAAAATTAAGCTGAAATTAAATATTATAGATTAGTTGCTTTGAATTTCGCTACTCCTTTAATATTTTTAAGAGAATATGCAATAAATTTTTAAATATTCGCGAAAAACACAAAGGGTGCGACATCTCTTATGTAAATATGCAACCAGTATAGTGAGGAAAACAAATATTTGACGTTTTAGATTACGCGGTAATGTTATCCGACAAATAGTAGGGGGTTCATATTTGAAAGTCTAAAACTGCTTAATAACATCAATTAAAGGTGTGAAATTAATAGCACATGAAGTTGAAGTTACTGACCAAGGAGACGTAAACTAACATTTACGTCTCCTTGGTTACTGACTGGTGTGAACAATGCGTTGCCAGCAACGTCAAGGAAATAAGTTTTGATACATGAATATTTTGCTAGCAACACGTTACTACCTTCACACACATACGAACGACATTTGCATTTGAGGTTATGTCTTGTATGATGGTGTAATGTATTAATACTTTTGCTATTTGTAAGGGAGAAAAGTGTTTAAATAGGCTCATGTTACTGACGTTGGAAAGTAGATTTACGTATTCGTGATGTGATGTATTGCTTTTATATTTGTAAGAGTCTGTTTTATGTCCATTTTTATTTGTGTTTCAGACAGATCATTTCAACCTTGCCTATTAATGTTGAATTAATTAATTGGATGGAAGAGACCAACATGAATTGTTCCTTCCAAATTAATCATGACTGGTAGAAAGTTGGGACGTGGAATATAAACTTTGGGTATGTGTATAAAATCCAACACGTGTTGAATTAAATATTGAGGGAATATGTTACTTAATTATTGGTATACGCTCTGAAATGTTCCTTGTTCTTTCGGTAATTGATTCTGGTACGCCTGTCCAGCACTCATTTTACACTACGTACCTTCAGACACCTCAAGACTTCTTCAGTATATCCTTTTAATGCTTTTTTTGCAATGTGGCTGTAATTAATTAACAAATCGATCGTGCCTATCGCCAGCCCACGATGTACGGAATGGAACAATCTTTAAATACCTATTCGAATGATTCTAGTAATCGAATGGTCGTTCGAATACCCAATAACTCGATTCGTTACTTGAGAGCAAATTCCGAATGGACTTTCGTTGCAGAATGTATTTAGTATTAGCAGAGATTATGAAGACTCTAGATAGTTACCGTCAATGTATTTACTGGACGCGGCAAAAATGGATGCAGAACTCAAGTAATTTGAAAGCAGGCCACCGAAACTTAGACTGGTGCCGATGATATTCATTCATAATGTGTTACGCACATTATGAACGAACATCATCTACGTCAATCTAAGTTTCGGTGGCCTGCTTCCAAATTACTTGAGTTCTGCATCCATTTTTGCCGCGTCCAGTAAATACATTGACGGTAACTATCTAGAGTCTTTATAATCTCTGGTATTAGATTAGCGCACATTCAAAAATATGAAATAGTCGGGTGGCGCGGAGCATTCAGTCTTGGCGTTGCTTTTATGTTCTTTAACTATATTATTTTTAATTACTTTACATTCAATCATAATTTTAAGTCGAATGCTCGATGTTCGGTAATTTAGACCGGTCATTAAAATTATTTCATTTCGTATCGCGTTTAATTCTGTCGACAGCCATTTGAAAAAATCATTCGAATGGTGCGGTGTAGTTACATGAATAATCAAATGAACGATTATTTTTCGTTCGAATGTGTTCATCACTAATCGTGACGTTGGCGATAAACTGCTGCCAATTTCCTAAATCGTGGACACCGTTGAAATTATTTTTGGTCAAACGACAAATATTTCTGCGCTTCAGCCTCTCATCTCTTATGTTTGATTAAAATCAAAAAATTTACCTAAATATTGAGTAAATAATTAATATAGTATGTATCTACAAAAGTAAGGTTATGAGAACCTTTTTGCGTTTTGTACGTTTCGTTATATGTTCTAGTTAGTTTCCTAGTTCTATTTATAACAAATGTCTTTCCACATTTTTGTAGTTTGTCATTATTTAAAATTAATGTTATCTGGGCCATATTTTAAATGTTTGAAATGTTTCTACGTAAGATGGCGGCTGTGTTGCATGCGCATTGTGTATCTGATTCGGCGGCAGATTATCTTAAAAATTTTAAGAGAGCCATGATCCAACGTAATTAAGCCAAAATTATAGAATAGTTGCTTTGAATTTCGCTACTCCGTAAATATTTTTAAGGGGAGGATTTGCAATAAATTTTCAAATATATCAACTTATTTCGGTGGCGTTGCTAGCAACGCGCTGCTACCTTCATACACATGAAATTGATGTTACTGGTGTGGACCAACGCGTTGCCAGCAACGTCAAGGAAATAAGTTTTGATACATGAATATTTTGCTAGCAACACGTTGCTAACTTCACACATATACCGGGTTAAGTGTAAGAGTAGCCGGGTAAAACTGGCTAAACTTCGCCCATTGTATTAGTATTCTGTATACTTTTATAATAAAGTCGTTTATTATTATTATTATTATTATTATTATACGAATGACTTTTGCATTTGAGGTTATGTCTTCTATGATGGTGTTGTGATGTAATTATTAATGTTACTTTTGCAATTTGTAAGTGAGAAATCTGTTTAAATAGGCTCATGTTAAGGTACTTGACAATGTTACTGACTTTGGAAAGTAGATTTACGTATTCGTGATGTGATACATTGCTTTTATATTTGTAACAGTCTGTTTTATGTCCATTTTTATTTGTGTTTTAGATCCTTGCAATCTTGCCTAATAATGTTGGATTAATTCAAAGGATTTCAGTATGGTTCTGATTAATATTCGAGCACCGATAGATGGAAGAGACCAACATGAATCCGTTCCTCCCAAATTAATCATGACTGGTGGAAAGTTGGGACGTGGAATATAAATTGGGTATGTGTATAAAATGCAACACATGTTGAATTAAATATTGAGGGAATACGTACTTCATTGTTCGGTAATTTAGACTGTTCATTCAAATTATTTCATTTCGTATCGCGTTTAATTCTGTTGAGCCATTTGAATAAAATCATTCGAATGATGCGGTGGTTGGTCTTAATTACTATGTAATTATGTATGTAATTTTACAAAAATATTTTTAATATCAAACTGACATGAACTGTCGGACAATTTTTTGAACCACCCTAATGTACAGAGTAGAGCATAATGGAGTCCCACATTTCCGAGGTGAATTGTAAAAAAAACGGTACAAGGTAACACTTTTTATTTATTGAAAGTACATACAATAAAATTTTTTTGGTTAGGTTTTAAAAGATATATCGAGCAAATGTTGGCCTTGACGGGCGATGCACATATGGAGCCATCTTTCTGGGACAGTAAACCCCCGGGAAATTCACCAACGACCTATTCACAAATCAAAAGTCACCGTTTGGTGTGCCTTATCCTCTGTAGGCATCGTGGGGGCCTTAATTTTTTTTAAGAGGGTGGCGCCACTGTTACTGTGACTTCCCACCAAAACTTGGAGAATTTCTTACGCCCCAAATGAGGGAAGTTTCAACGGGATGGAGCCACAGCCCATAAGGCCATTCATGAGGAACTCGCCAGGATTCTTCTAGATATGTTGGTGAAAGAAAACTTCAAGGATATGTGCATCGCTCGTCAAGGCCAACATTTGGACGATATAATTTTCTAAACCTAACCAAAAAAAACCCTATTATCTTTCAATAAATAAAAGGTTTTTTTCTATAACTTGTACAATTTTTATTTTAGAATTCCCCTCGGAAATGTGGGACTTCATTATGCCCCACCCTGTACCTATAAATAAAAATCTAAATATAAAAGTAAGGAAGGAAATTGTTTATTTGGGAAATAATCTTGACAAAGCGCTTAATAATACAAATCGTGTGACATCATATAATCTAGGCTGAACGAACTTTGGGTAGTTACGGGAGGCCAGATATCAGGGACGTCAGTCGCGTCATCCTTTAAAGTAAACGAATGTTCAGCCTAGATGTAATGACGCATATAACGAGCGCTGTGGCCTTGTGTTTTAGGAGGTGTCACATATACCCCTCGACCTCTAAATCACATCACACAAACTGCGGGTAGCAAATTTTGTTGCAAAATTTACTTTTAAGCAAATGTTCTAGACTTAATAATTTACCGAAAGCCCTCGACCTGCGGTCTTGAGAGCATTTAAGGTAAATTATTAAATTTCGTACATTTTCTAAGCAAAATTTTGCAAAAAAAACGCTACCCGCAATTTATCCAATCAAATTCAGAGGTCTCGGGATATAATCTATGAATATAAATATTAATATTATGTATTTGGTTTTTCAGCGCTGGTATTGGAATCATATCGGGGCCCACTGAAGCACAACTATTCGTTGGAAAATTTGGAGGACAGAGAACGTTAACGTTTGTTGCTTATTTGTTTCTGTATTATAAATTTTTTTATGTTTACTTACTCCGTTTTGTTGTTTCTGGCAATTATAAATAAACCTACTTTAAATGATATGTATTTTCATTTTTCACCTTTACTACTCGTAATAGGATATAATTAGAGAGAAATGGAATTAATAACGTCAATTAAATTAATAAAAATGATACCAAGAATTTCCCAAAGATGGAGCCATTTCCATGTCACAGATACAAATCTGCCGTGTTATGTATATATATTTTTGAACCTAACAATTTTGACTTGCTCTTTATTGTAAATCGCAAAGGGAAAATTTTAATTGAGTAGATATATCTTGTTAGAAGTTAGAAATTTGAAGCGTAGTTGATTGGCTTATTAATTTTTGCGATGGCCTTATTAAGTCGATTTTATAATTTATGGTTAGTGCGTCACGCTGACCAAAGATGGCGCTTGACCCATCTCGCTGGTATCAATCTGCCCGATAGCCTATACATTCTAAATATTTTCCGGGCTCTTCAGTAACTCCATTGCTATAAGGGGGGGTGTATTAATATTTTTTAGAAAAAAATATATATATATTCTAAGTATAATATATACTACTATCTATCTTCTTATATTACTAAATTCTAAAACAGGAAAGACACTCCATGGAGTGAGGTCGGTCTGGGATCCCAACCCTTCCCCACCCTTGTGGGTATAGTACTTATAAAGCCTCAGGATCTATTATATTCCGCAACATATATGTGGCGCCACCTTTTGTTGTATTATTGAACTACAATTTTTGTACGAATATAAAACTAAACGTTAAATTTTATTAGATCAATTTTATCAATCCAAACACAAGATATTCAGATTCTGATCTTCTCAAACAGGAAAGACACTCCAGGGAGTGAGGTCGGTCCGGATCCCAACCCTTCCCCACCCTTGTGGGTATCATACTTATAAAGCCACAAGATTGAAATCATTCTGCGGCATATATGTGGCTCCATCTTTTGTAGTATTATTAAACTACAATTTTTGTACAAATATGAAACTAAACGTTAAATTTTTAAAAATCGACTGATACATAGACTTATTTTATCAATCCAAAATTAAGATATTCTGGCTATGATTTCTATGATTGATATCACAATAAGTATAGGGCAGAAATAACTACAAACTTAAATGCACATAAAATCATTTATTTCTGAATGAAATACAGAGTTAAGTATATAATAAAAAATACATTATAGTCAAATGCGCTGGGTAAAGCTGGAGGAATCTTCCACGTTTCGTGTCGCCATCTTCTTTGTCCATCCTAAATCTGGCCCTAGAACAAAGAACATAAGATTTATTCACCTTAACGTGGCATATACAACAGTTATTTATGCACCGCGAGTCGTACAGTGCACTCTTTTGGTCGACAATACTGTATTCGGGACCAAAAAACAGCACTATACGACAAGCGGTGAATATTATATTTTTCGTCGTACCGATGAATCATTATTATGAAAAACTATTGTTGACGGTTGCCATGGATGGATATTCCAAAAGTATTGCTACCTTTATGCCGGAGATAAGACTAGTGAGAAATCTCGCACAAGTTTTGTCGGATACTGCTGTCATAGGTGTAAACATCATGAGTCTACTTTTTAGAACGTTTGCAAGATCTCACAACGATGTTTTACTTGTGACAGTAGAGTGTCCGACAAATCTCACGCTAGATTTCTCACTAGTCTATCTCCGGCATGAAGGTAGCGATGCTTGGCATATCCATGGCAACCGTCGATAACCTTACGAGGGAGGTATGACGAAAAATGTTTTATTACATATTATATCAGGTCGGAACCTTTCTCTCTCACTAATACTAGCATATTTTTACTCAATTTACATTTCACCAACTAAGTTGGCATCATCTGGAGATGATTCTAAACTACGTTCAAATATATAAAGAGAGAGAGAGATAAGTCCTACGTACTGTTAAAGCCTGACGATTCTTCTGAACACTTTGATTGAGGAGATGTTTCGTCCTCCTTGCAACTTGCGACTCCTTAATTTGTTTAATCTCATTGGGAGGGAATCTTCAGCTCAAGTAGGATGGTCGGTTGAAGAAATCTTCTTTACAGGGTCAGCATCTGTTACGGATTCTCTCCATCTGAAAAGTATATTAAAAATATTAATTTATTTATCGCTGGTATCTGCAATGACTAAAGTTCTGTGTATATCGTTCAAAAGTGTAAGTGTTTGAGGAGATATCAAATCAACGAGTGTCATATATTGTTGGAATCAGGATGAAAATTACTAATGAATTAAGGAAAAACAATGTCAGCACCAATACGGTAGTGTATTTTAGAAGACCGTGTGGAAATGTTCACGGAAGTACCTTAACATTAGTAACATTAATTACATCACGACACCATCATACAAGACATAACCTCAAATGTCCTTCGTATGTATGTGAATGTAGCAACGCGTTGCTAGCAAAACGTTCATATTATCAAAACTTATTTCCTCGACGTTGCTGGCAATGCGCATTGCTTCACACCTATAACTTCAATTACATGCGTGTGTGAAGGTAGTAACGAGTTGCTAGCAACGCCACGGAAGTAAGTTTTGATATATTTCGAAAATTTATTGCAAATTCCCTTAAAAATATTGAGGGAGTAGCGAAAATTCAAGGCAATCCATAATTTTTTATCTTAGCGTAATTGCGTGGATTTATGGCTAATCCCTTAAAATTTTTATAATTCTTTCGCCGAATTCAGATGCACAATGCGCATGCGTCACAGCCGCCATCTTATGTAAACATTCAAAATATAGGCAGTAATCCCAAATAACATTAATTTCAAATGACCAAAGCGTAATATAAACTACGAAAATGTGGAAAGATGTTGTAAATTGAACTAACAAACTAACTACAACATATAATAACAAATGTATGTAAGCGCAAAAATGCTGTCTCATAACCTTACTTTTGCAGATACGTACTATAATAAAGTAAATTTTATTTATTTTAATCAAACAAGAGATGAGAGGCTGATGCACAGAAATATTTGTCGTTTGGCCATAAATAATTTCAGCGGTGTCCGCGATTTAGGAAATTGAGAGCAGTTTATCGCCAACGTCTGTGGTCACGATTAGTGATGGGAGCATTCGAACGAAAAATAATCGTTCATTCGCTTATACATGTAACTCGAGATATCTCGATTACTACTACGCATTAAAAAGGTGAAGAAGTCTTGTGGTGTCGGAAGGTAGGTAGTGTAAAATGAGTGTTGTTAAATTTCAGAGCGTATACAAAAAACTAAAATAATTAAATAATGCATTCCTTCAATATTTAATTCAACATGTGTTGCATTTTACACACATACCCAAAGTTTATATTCCACGTCAAAACCTTCCACCATTCATGATTAATTTGGAAGGAACGATTCATGTTGGTCTCCTCCATCTATCGATGCTCGAATATTGGTCAAAATCCTTTGAATTAATCCAACATTATTAGGCAAGGTTGCAGGGATCTGAAACAGAAATAAAGATGGACATAAGACAAACCGTTATATTTATAACGGCAATATATTAAACCACAAATACGTAAACCTACTTCCAACATCGAAAACATTGTCAATAAAAGTGAAGTACCTTAACATGAACCTATTTAAACATTTTTCTCCCTTACAAATTACAAAAGTAACATTAATTACATCCACAACACCATCATACAAGGCATAACCTCAATTATTGACTTTCCTATGTGTGTGAAGGTAGCAAACGGGTTGCTAGCAAAATATTCGTGTATCAAAACTAATTTCCTTGACGTTGCTGGCCATGAGTATGAAGGTATCAGCGCGTGGCTAGCAACGCCATGGAAATAAGTTTTGATATACACAATGCGCATGCAACACAGCCGCCATCTTACGTAGAAACATTTCATACATTTAAAATATGGATAACATTAATTTTAAATAATGACCAACGAGAAACATAAACTACAAAAATGTGGAAAGACATTGTTATGAATTGAGTTAGGAAACTAACTAGAATATATAATGACAAATATGTGTAAGCAACATATAATGAAACGTACAAAACGCAAAAACGTTCTCATAGCCTTACTTACATAAGAGATTAGAGGCTGAAGAGCAGAAATATTTGTCGTTTGGCAATAAATAATTTCACCGGTGTCCGTGATTTAGGAAATTGGCAGCAGTTTATCGCCAACGTCACAATTAGTGATGAACGCAATCGAACGAAAAATAATCAATCATTTGATTATTCATGTAACTCGATTACTACTCACCGCATCATTCGAACGATTTTATTCAAACGGCTGTCAACAGAATTAAACGCGATACGAAATGAAATAATATAAATGAACAGTCTAAATTACCGGACATCGAGCATTCGAGTATCTTAAAATTGTGATTGAATGTAAAGTAATTAAAAATAATATAATTAAAGAACATAAAAGTAACGCCTAAACTGAATGCTCCGCGCCCCCCGATTATACCATATTTTTGAATGCGTGCTACTCTAATACTAAATACATTCTGCAACGAAAGTCCATTCGGAAATTGCTCTAAAGCAACGAAATCATTTTTTGAGTTATTGGGTATTAGAATGACCATTCGATTACTAGAATCATTCGCATTCGTACTTGAGGATTGTTCCATTCCGTACATCATGGGCTAGCGATAAGCACAATCGATTTGTCAATAATTAATGACAGTCACATTTTAAGAAATAGTAGCGTTTGCTCATGTTGATTGCAAAAAAAGCATTTAAAAGGATATACCGAAGAAGTCTTGTGTTGTCTGAAGGTAGGTAGTGTAAAATGAGGGCTGTACCGGCCTACCAGAATCAATTACCGAAAGAACATGAACAGTGCGTTAAATTTCAGAGTGTATACAAAAAACTAAAATAATTAAGTAACGTATTCCCTCAACATTTAATTCACCATGTGTTGGTTTTATACACATACCCAAAGTTTATATTCCACGTCCCAACTTTCCACCAGTCATGATTAATTTGGAAGGAACGATTCATATTGGTCCCTTCCATCTATCGGTGCTCGAATATTAATCAGAACCTATACTGATATTCCTTGAATTAATCCAACATTATTCGGCAAGGTTGCAGGGATCTGAAACAGAAATAAAGATGGACATAAAACAGACAGTTATAAATATAAAAGCAATATATCACACCAAGAATACGTAAACCCTACTTTCCAACGTCGATAACATTGTCAATAAAACTTAAGTACCTTAACAAGAGAGCCTATTTAAACAGTTTTCTCCCTTACAAATTACAAAAGTTAATTACATCACAACACCATCATTCAAGACAACTGTCATTCGTATGTGTGTGAAGGTAGCAACGGGTTGCTAGCAACCCCACGAAAATAATATTCGTGTATCAAAACTTATTTCCTTGACGTTGCTGGCAACGCATTGACACCACATCAATTTCTACTGCATGTGTGAAGGTAGCAGCGCGCGTTGCTAGCAACGCCACGGAGATAAGTTTTGATATACACAATGCGCTGCCTACCTTCACACACATGAAGTACACCACACGAATATCAACTACATGTGTGTGAAGGTAGCAGCGCGTTGCTAGCAACGCCAGGGAAATAAGTTTTGATATATCCAATGCGCATGCAACACAGCCGCCATCTTACGTAGAAACATTTCAAACATTTAAAATATGGCCCAGATAACATTAATTTTAAATAATGACCAACGAGAAATATAAACTACAAAAATGTGGAAAGCCATTGTTAATTGAACCAAGAAACTAATTAGAACATATAATAACAAATGTATGTAAGCGACATATAACAAAACGCAAAAACGTTGTCTCATAACCTTACTTTTGTGGATACGTAATATATTATTTACCCAACGATTAAGGTAAATTTTAATCAAACATGAGAGACGAGAGGCTGAGGCGCAGAAATATTTGTCGTTTGGCCACAAATAATTTCAACGCATTTAGGAAATTGGCAGTAGTTTATCGCCAACGTCACGATTAGTGATGAACACATTCAAACGAAAAATAATCGTTCATTTGATTATTCATGTAACTCGAGATATCTTGATTACTACTCACCGCATCATTCGAATGATTTTATTCAAACGGCTGTCAACAGAATTAAATGCGATACAGTCTAAATTACCGAACAATTAAGTATGTATTCCCTCAATATTTAATTCAACATGTGTTGCATTTTATACACATACCCAAAGTTTATATTCCACGTCCAACTTTCCGCCAGTCATGATTAATTTGGAAGGAACGGATTCATGTTCAGGGTACCCAGTCAACTTGAGTTTCAAAATTCCCTGACTTTTCCAGGTTTTCCAGGAACATTATATAGAAAATTCCAGGCCAAATATGCAAATATTTTAATATCAAAATATACAATACATAAACTTCATATACAGGGTGGTCCAGTTTATAATAATTGTCTCTAGTTACTAAAAAAAACTCATTTCCATCCAACTTCCTCTGTTCCTCTAATACCCCTTCCATTACGAAAGAGTTTGCTTTTCCACAGAAATATCAAATTTTATCATAACTCATAACCTAAAATACACGGATCAGCTCCAGTCAGTGATCATTCGATTATTAGCATCATTCGAATACAAAGTGTCCAATATCAGATTATTGAAATAATTCGATTATGCCCGTCTTGACCGCCATCTACTGTCTACTAGCTAAAGTGGATATGTAAAATGCAAAGTTGGTGTGCAAATATCCATAAGGACAAATGAACTATCCGACAAATAACCATACAGAATACAATATAAATAAACCAACAGCAGTTTGACCACTGTTTCAGTGATGGTGATGAGCCTCTAGATAGCGAAGCGAAATCGAACTACAACCAAATACATCATTTTAAATAAACTTAATTGATAATTCGATTATTAGCACCATTCGGATACCAAGTATCCGATTATTGAGATCATTCGATTATGCCCATCTTGAACGCCATCTACTAGCTACTAGTTAAAGTCGATATGTAAAGTTGGTGTGCAATCATCCATAAAGACAAATGATCAAATGAACTAATTTACTACATAACCACAAATCTGGCAAATATAACCAAACATTTCGGAACACTCAAACATGAATGAAATATTGCCATGGTTCATGAACCTTTGCTAATCATGAAAGTACAAAACTTTCGTGCTCTTAAAAATATTACGAAACTCAAAACAATCAGCCTTATTCTGGTGACCATTAGTTAATTTTCAATATCTGAAGATAACCAACATTGTTTATTGAAAATTATCGATTTCATAAAGTTGTTGTATTCTGGTGAGACTATTGATTCCAGAAAGTCAATATTGAAAATCTATTAGACTGTCTGTATGCGTATGATATGAAGTTATTAAAAAAGGGTTGCCAATATTCATTGATCTACAATAAAAACACTAGAAATTGAAGAAAATTAGAGTATTTAACGCTGCAAAGTTGGAGAAATATTTGTAAAATGATAATTATTGTCAAAATATAGGTTAACTCTTGCCTAATTGTAAACATTCTCATTTTATACGAAACTACACAAAGAAAAAGAACATCAGAGGCAATTCCAAATATATCTAGGGTAGGTACTTATCTGAGAGTCGGAAAAGCTTAGTCTACAGATTCAGTCGATTGGCGGCTCACAGGGAAATTAATATCTTGGCCTACAGATTTCTGATAACTTCCCTGAGAGAAGAAATGCAAACCACACGTAACAATAAGTTACTTGGGAATACTTATTTTGATTCTTTGTGGGTCTGGCAAGAAGGAACTTATTTGATCTATCAAATATGTTATTGAACCTATACGCAGGGTGTCCCGGAAATAAGTGCAAATATTTTGCAGGTAGGTTCTTTGATGAGAATTAATGAGGGTCTTTCATATAACCTCTTTTAAAATAAGCCCCCCCTATCGAGTTTCACCCTCTTAATTGGGTGCAGCACCAAAAGCTAGTTTTTATAATTTTCTCCAAAATGATTTAACTTAGAGCGATAAAATTTTATGTACATATTGTACCTATAAAAGACCATTTCATGAAAATATTATCATCCATCCAATCTTCCTCGGAGTGAAATAAGTTACACCTTGTGGTTTTTTTGCCAGAACTTTGATTGACTATATAAATATTCAAAAGTGAAATACTTTACTCGAAAGCCTCTTATTTTATTGTAAAACTTCTTTTTCTCTTACTAAATTTTTGTGTACCTTCTCATCAGTACCGTATTTATTTTATTTTTCTTTCGTAAGAGGCAAAAAAGTTTTAAAATAGAAGGCTTTCGAAGTCACCCACTCAAAGGGGTGGACTAAAAGCTAATTTCATATTATTTTCTCCAAACTGATTTCGAAAGCCTGATCTTATTTTTAAACTTTTTTATCTCTTACTAAATTTTTCTATACTCAACCGTATTCGATTAAAAAAAAAAAAATAGATACGGTACAGGCGAGAACTGTCTGTGCATGGTTATGCATTTCATTTTTTTAATCTAATACGATTAAGTATACCTACAAAAATTTAGTAAGAGGCAAAGAAGTTTTAAAATAAGATCGGGCTTTCGAGTGAAGTATTTCTCTTTTAAATATTTATAGTCGATCAAAGTTCTGGCAAAAAACCGTAAGAGGTAGTTTATTACACTCCCTTAAGGGAAGATTTGGTGGATAATAATATTTCCATAAAATGGTCTTTTAAGGGTGGTACAGTATGTACCTACATAAAATTTTATCTCTCTAAGTTAAGTCATTTTAGAGAATATAAAACTTGATTTTGGTGCACCCCTTTGAGAGGGTGTAACTTAACAGGGGGGACTTATTTTAAATAAGTTTATATATGAAACACCACCCATTAATTTTCGTCAAAAAACCTACCTACCAAATATTGGACACCTTGTGTATTCCCCTGCTAAGTATTTTATTTGGCAAATAAAGGTATCCCTTAATCTTTTTTTCTTCTATTGCTGAATTTTGAATGTTTCTTATTATTATATAGCCGCAATGCATTTATTAAAAAAATAAATTCTACGTTGGCCATCATAACCTTTAAAGACATAACTAGTAACTAAGCTTCTAAATAGTTCTTTGTAAAACTTTGTAAAATTTCCAATGTCTTGTAGATAAAATTGCACACCAGAATTCCAATTATTAGTTAATATTCAAGGTCGTCCATTTTTCAAGAATATTGGTTATATGAATCAATATTGAAAGTTATGAATGTACACCAGAATCCGAAATCTTCATACTTATTAGATATTTTTCAATAACCAATAATCAATAGTCACCAGAATAAGGCTGAATCTGGCATTTAGCTGTGATAGTGGCAATTTTAAATAACAACAGTGCGAGCTCTACGTTTTCATTAGCATATTATTATTATTAAGGTTTAAGCTGGATTCATAGTGAATATAACACAAGCCGTATGCTATATCGATAAGACGTATGACATAATTTTAAGAAAATGCATTCATAGTCTTCGTGACGTTAAGAGTTGGCACATGCGCAGAGAGTTGTTAGAAATCTTAAATTCTAATGATCTGTGAACTTAACCTTACTGTTCTCTATTGTTTTGTTGCATTTCAAGTTTGAATTTTGATTATTTTTAAAAATAAAAGTGTACCATCCAACTGCAAACCACATAAAACTATAATAACGCAGACGTTCCATTCTAGACGAATATCTGCGATGCAATATATTTACGAAATTATCTGATCACGTACGTTCGCCATCGATTACGTAGCGATAACATAAGAAATAAAAATCAATCATTTCTTACAGCATACGGCTTCTGTTATGGCGACTATGAATGCTCTAATCGATTTACGTATGTTTATTTAATATTAATATAGCAAATTTACTTTCCAAATAGATTAATTGGCGTGGAAAATACTAACACGCTTTTAAGTCTGGTGCTACAAATTCGGCGAAGACTGGTCATTCTTCCACAGTGTATATCACACATCTGTCTTTCCTGTGCTGTGCTACCTCTTTATAAAGGGTGAAGCGGTATCTTGCAGCTCTATCTATATAACTAGGAATATTAAACAATAGATTTTAATGTTAAACTATTTGCACCCAAGAAGTTTTTGATGCAATATCATGATTTTGTTTTAAATAGGTATTTTTATAGTAAAGCGAAATTAAAAGAAAAAAATGTATGTCAATGCCCTGCATCTCAAAAATGAGGCGTCTCTATGACAGGTTTATTGGGACTTTTCTTCTTAACAGAAGGTCTACTATGAAATGACGAAGTCCTGAAAAACCGACTCACCCTACACACACAAAGTGGTCTATTGAAAAGCAAACTTGCTGTGTAAAGAAAATTAATAAACAAACGTTTGCTATTATGATTTATTAATCTTTGAAAATAACTGACCTGGTACAGTAACAGTATGTTTGTTAAATTGAATGAATTTCTGTTATTTTTAGTCCGATCTTTTAAGCCTTAAATGGTTCAACCAAATCCACATCAGCATCCGGTATAACATTCTCCATTTCTGCTGGTATTTGTCATGATTTGGCTTTCTCCCAAGCAGTGTAAAAATTTTATACCAAGTCCACGCCAGGTCTATACAGTGGATAGTATCCACAAGATGGGGTTCATTTTAAATGATTTCTGTAACTCTGCCAAGGACATGTTCGTCAGCTGTGGTTATTTTTGGAAGTCCCTTTCTTGTAAAAACTGAAAAGCAAATTACAGAAGTTAAAGAAAATTCCGTTGATGAAATTTTCACATCTGATTGTATCAGAAACAAATTTGCACTTACGTTAATGACATTGGTGCAGTCTCTAAAATGAAAGTCATTTTCAGGGCACAACTAACATCAATAAAATAGCAGTGTTTGTTGTGCCAGAGGATATTATACTCTGACAGATCGGCATGAATTAAATTCGCTTTCTCGTCCATAATTTTCATTGCCTCTCCTATCTGTAAGTGTAAGACGACAACCTTTATTACAATCTGCTTAACAAGAGCTGCAACAACTACGACTACATGTAGAACAGGTTAATAAATTACCTCGTCATAAGCCATGATTGAGGCCAGGATACTATAATAAATAGTCCACATTCCACATCCTTCAATTTTATGTACCTTATTTTGAACCACATATTTTGGCCTGATATTTTCACAAGTTCCTGTTTTGGAGTCGGAGAATTCCAAACTAAAAGAAGTTTTCCATGCAAACGCAGTTTTTGTAAAAAAAATCCTGAAATTTCGCCCTTCGGTACCAATCTAAAAACAACTTAATTTCATCCAATTTTCATGGTGCACTCGCATGGGGGGACGTTCAGCGAGTAATACCCCTTTTATTCATTACGAAAAGGTTTGTTTTACAACAGAAAAATCAAATTTTATATAATATATGGCTAAAACTAAAATACTTGGATCAACTGCAAGTACTGCAACTGACGTCAACTGTCAACTGTCATGCACAAACACAGAATCATATAATAGAATAGAATGTGTCATAACCACAACTGAGAAAACTTGCATCACAGAATATAATAAATAGACATAGGCGCATTCGATTGAAAAATACCGAATTATTGAAATGATCGGCACAATCCGGTTATTGTATGAGTGTTCGAATATTAAATAATCGATTGAAAATTAGACAGAAAGATAGTGGCAATTTGAGTAGAGTAGAGAGAATCGATTCCTGTATTTACAACACAATTGCAAAGAATAAATCATTTTAATTTTTTTCAATTAATTTTTGAACCACCTATTTCGGCCTGATATTTCTACAAGTTCCTGTTTTGGAATCGGAGAATTCTAAACTAAAAGTTTTCCATGCAAACGCACAGTTTTTGGAAAAAAAACCCTGAAATTTCTCCCTTTGGCACAAACCTAAAAACAACTCAATTTCAGCCAAATTGTCTCGGTGCAATCAAACAGAGGGACGTTCAGTGAATAATACCGTTTTTATCCATTACAAAAGGGTTTTTTTTACCACAGAAAATTACTATAAGTTACCTCACTCCTTCTCGGCACTTTCATATTTGTACATCAAATAAGGCATACCGCGAACACGTGTTGTTATCATAAAGCTACACGGATACCGGGTGTATTAGCAACGTTTAAAAACGCAATCAGCGCACGAAGTCCTATACCTTGGCATTGATTAAGGAATGAATTCCTTAAACAATGACCTAGGTCAAAGAAATCATTCGTAGAGTGAACGAGTGCCACTGTGTACATGCTAGAGGATCCCTGGTACCTTTAATGTCCTTCAACCACAGGTAACCTGTGCTTTAACCGTGGACGCAGGGGTCAAGAGGTAAGGGGTAGGCGAGCTGAGAAGTGGGGCATGGCATGCGGATTCGTGCCTTTCCAAGAGACGAGTGAGGTAACTTATATGTATAGTAATTTAGTAAACTTTGCCTATAGTATGTAACATTACAGTACATTTTCACTGACATGAATCATGATTCATGAATAGTACATTCGATTGCGAGTTCGCGCCGCGGCAGCACTGGTTCTGGGGTGTTACCTTTGATTTTGATGTTCTGTGCTGTGCTTTTGACAATCCACGTTCTGAAGAATTATCGATTTAATTGAAATAATTACACTATACCTTCCTTTTTAATTAATCAAATGGCTAAACAAGGTAGTATAACGACATTTTTAAAAGGCATATACCAAGACGATTTTAAATGGTAATATAAATTATTTAGAAAGTAGGGTTATATTCATTACAGAACTTCTCTAGGGCCCTGGTGAAATCCATTGGTTTATTTGCATTGGGAATCAGAATAGCCCAAGAATGTGCGGGCATGGAATTGCTACCAACACAAGCGTAGGATACATACTGGAATATTTATATATTAGAATATTTTTGTTAGACTGTAAATTTATGTAAGTTTAATTTTGTTGTGTATATTAAAAGTATACAGTACATACGTTATTTATTCAATCTTTCAAACTCTGCAATAAAGGCTTACATTGTTAAAGAATGCACCCACCTATTAGATGTTGAATCTAAAATTTTGAGGTTAGTTGTCTTCTGCGTTCGTTATTTTGAATTCTTAACGAAGCCGTCTTGTCCTGTCTGGTCTTCTGAAACGAAGTAAGCTTTGTTGACTACACTTTGAGTAAGAAGCGTAGCTTTGTTTCACTGATGTGTGTCGGGCGAGTACCATTAAAACCCACAGCAAATGATAATTTAACCTTTTCGCTGATACTAATAAAATTTTACTATAGTGCAGGGTGCAGGTACGTTGAAGGAATAATCAAACTATGCATCTCTAATCGAGGAATAGGTGGTTTAAAAGACTAGAAAAAAAAATCAACATTAAAAAATTGTTTTTAATAATTATTTTTTAAGTATATATAATATATAAACTCACACTGACACACTCAACACGATTTTAAAAAATCCTTATAACATTATACAATTCACATCAAAATATAATAAAAACAGTAAAATTTAAATATAAAAACACTAAGACTATTTTGTGGTAATAATATGACAAAATTTGGCATGATGCGACTTAAATTTATAAAATTATAGTAATGGTATATACAAAATCCATAAGATCTAAAATCATCTAAACGTAGATAAAAAAATATGGAAAAAGTCGTAAAGCGAAGTTTTGAGCTCGACCAGATAGCTTGGTTGAAAAAATTATATTACGTAAAGTGACTGATATGGTTTCATTAACTTTATAAAATTCTTAAAATAAACGGATATGATTTGCACAGTTCTTGTTTGCAACTAAAGTAATGATTGGTAATTTAAAATGACAAAATATCAACCTAGGACGGGTTTTAACCATTTTTAATTAAGTACCAATAAATCGAACGCTGGTTAAATGCATACAGCTGTATTTGAGTTACAGAAAAAATGGTGCGACGGATCTTACGGCAGTTCTACAATAGACGAATATTTTCCCTGGTTCGCAATCAAAGTAAATAATTAATTTTAAAATTTTAGGATATGAGCTTTATTTGCATCAATTTATTTCCGACCATATTACATTTATTAGACGGAAATAATCGAAAATATTGCCATATGCATCCTTTAGATCTAATTTCTTTGCATATGGTGCAATACAGTTTGCGACTGAGACTCGACGTCATTCCATTTCTTCAATAACTCAGATTCATTAGTGCGAAGAATTCAACATAAACCCAACTATGTACAATTTGAGGACGGTTTCATAAAAATATAATTTATTTCACTACGTGGTTCTAAGTTTTAATATTTTATTTGCAGATATAAATAAAAATACAAAAAAAAAAAAAAATATACCTTTCAGAATTAGAAAATTGTACAATAAAATTACATTAAAAAAAAAAGAAATAACAGAACCTCGTATTTTTACACAGTGATTGTTTTTCATAACTTACGTAACGATGTTGATTGCATCATGAGAAATGGGGTTAATTTTGTTTGCAAAAAATATCGTAGTAATTAAACACGTAATAGAAAATAGGAACTAGATAAAGTCTTTTAAAAAATTTCAGCTACCAATTTGTACAAATCTCAGAAAAATAAAAACAAGGTCTAATAAAATGATCAAAGATGTGCTGCTATTTTGTAAGAAGAAAATCATAAAATATAGTGCAAGGACCAATTCTCAAAAACATGATGAACGGCACCTGTAAATTTTCAAATGAGTACGTAAAATTAATAATAATTCAATGCAGACTCGACTGTCTCTGAACACATTCCAACCTTAGCTTTAGCCACTGTTTTAAAATAGTTAGAATTGGTCCTTTACTCTTTTATAAGGACTATTTTTTTTACAAAAGGCTTGATAAAAAAAAGTTTTGATACAAACAAAATATATTAAACAGGAAATCGTAGAAATCGACAAATACGTAGGATTACGGAAACGTGAATGTTAAAATTAATTTAAAAATATCCAATCCTGCCTTTTTGTATAATTCCACGATTTCAAACAACAAGAATTATTTCTTATAAAACTATATACTAATTTTTGTCTCCACACCTTCGCCAGTCCCACTACTACTAACAACCATCGTTTTCGGGTTAAGCTTTTCCAGCGAGTCGATGTTCTTCCTCGTCCGCCTTTCCCTCCGTCCATCGTTGCTTATGTTCGTACTTTGCGTTGTATTACCTAGGCTGGATGACCGCGACGTCAAGCTGCTTTGGCTGTCGTTCAACCTACTGGAACTGGGCTTGTGACGATCCCGCTCCCACGTGAACGAAGTAATTTGATTCTCGTTCGTTGGGCATACGGTGGGGGAGTCGGAGGCGTGACTGGACTTCGATCCTTGGCTGTGCTTCAGGGGCGTTGGGGCAGTTTTGAAGTAGGCCCCTTTAGGAAAAACGTATTATTGCTAATAAAACGTTTCTAGTAGGGTTACTAAAAAATAACTACTCTAAAGTACGTACAAATTAAAAAGGGACTAGAACTAAGGAACACTAACGTAATAAACAAAGTTCTAAGCTCTAAAGATATGCACACATGCGCGCCAGTTTATAAGCTTAAATGTACACAATGGGGTCATAACGTAGACGGCTTCATCAAAGTTAACATTGTGCTTCGCAATCAGGCCACCGAAATGTTGTAATGTTTCTGAGCTCATCCCTGTGTGTTTCACATGTCAAGTGTCATTCTGTGTGGTGTTGGAAATCGACAAAATTACTTATTAGATCTGACAAAAGAAAAATTATCGATCATTAAATAAACACCGTTAAAATGTAGTTATGTAATTATGCAACCAGATATACATATTCGCTTGTGAAAATTGTGATAGCATTCAGCTACATTTAGTAAGGGATGTATGTCAAAATACAGAAGAGTTGAACAGGGTTTTTCCCATATTTTAACACACCTACAGAGTGTCTTTCTGCACATCCCTATCAAAAAATTCTTCCATGGTTTATTTAATAGGGACGAGAAGAAAATGGTAAAAATGTAAAAACTAAAAACACACCTCTTAAAGCCATTTAACTATCCAATATTTTAACGTCTACATGCACTTCCGTTATAGACACGATTTCAGAAGCTATTAGTATGTACGGTATCGTACGGCTCTACTACAACGTAAATTTAGGGACTAACCGTTTGTCGATCCGCTCTGCTTCCACACCTTCAGCCTGTGGGCTATCTCGCTGAAATTGGGCCTCCTGTTGGCCTGTTCCGCCCAGCATTCCACCATGAGAGCGTAACAATAGCTGGGGCAGGCGTCAGGGCAAGGCAACAGTTTCCTCGACCTGATCATGTTGATCACTTCTTGGTTGTTGTAACCGTAATAAGGCTGTTAAAAGTTAAGCGTTAGCATGAGTGTGCGAATACGGAAGCTAATTACCTGTAAGCCGTAACTGTATATCTCCCATAAAACAACACCGTACGACCACACGTCGCTTTCGGTGGTGAACTTCCCGTACAAAATGGATTCGGGAGGCATCCAGCGGACCGGCAGCAGTGACTTTGACTGAACCCTAAAAGAGGAAGTAAAACTTACTGTGTCTTTTTCAAATTATAATTTTAAAACGTGTGAGTAGATCGGAAACAAAATAAAGACCTACCTGTAGTAATCACAGCTGTACATGTCCCTGCTGAGACCGAAATCGCTAATTTTAACAACTAAATCTTTGGATACCAGACAATTTCTAGCCGCCAGGTCTCTGTGGACGTAGTGGTTTCCAGAGAGGTACTCCATACCTACAAAAATAATATTACATTCATTACCAAACAAACCAGCCCAATTTTTTATTAAATCTACTCTCGTTTTATAAATAGACAACTATATACAGTGATCGTAGCACAACGTCTCGTATTCAAAGAATCAACGAGTCCTCACCTTGAGCAATCTGGATCGCCATATCGAGAAACTGATCGTGCGTCAAACATTTACCCTCTTCCGGCGAATTAGAAATCAAAAACTCATGCAAGTCGCCCTGCAAACAAAAACTATTACAAAAAACCCCGTCGTAAACGTTCCATACTCACTTCCGACATATACTCGAACAGCATGCACATCGGCTCCTGCTTCATCACGACGCCCAACAGACAGATAATGTTGGGATGCTTCAACTCGGAGATGAGCTCTATCTCGCGCTGGAAATCCGCTTGGGTTTTGGCGCTTGCGTTTTCCTTCAACGACTTAACAGCCACAAATATCTTGCCCGTCTTGGTCTTCAGCTCGCCTTTGTACACCTTACCTAGAATAAGTATGAAAATAATTCAAGAAAAAGTGGAAAACAACGGCCTGTTACCAAAAGCGCCTTCCCCTAGCTCATCTATAAATCTGACCTCCTTGTAGGTGTACTGCGGCACCGACTGGAACCCGTTCTTGTTGGAATTGTGGTGGTTCCTCTGCGGCGGGATATGCGGCGGCAGCAGGGTGTTCAGTTCCATCGGCGAGCTCGGGCCCGGGTTACCATAGATGTTCTTAGTAACCTGTGGTAAGTCCTTCTAAGATGCCAATTGTTTAATTTATGCCGGGAGCATATTTTTAAAGGTACTTACATTTTGGAGGTTCCTCGTCGTTTTGTTCCTCCGCTGGCAGTAGCAGTACCCGAATATCGCACCCAGGACTACGGATATCGTCAGGGCTATAGCCGTGACGTACAGCCCGTAAATGTACACTGGAAAACTATCGTTTAAACAAATGCATTAGACAGGTTTGAGAATACGTACCGCATTTGCTTATGCCGCACTTTTCTTTCCTGTTTTGCTCAACGAAACAGAAAGGTTCGTCTTCGGTATCACCAGGATTCCTGCAAATAAGTATTGGATTAAAATGGATCGTCTTTATTTGTATTTACGGTTTGGCAGCGTTTCGTTGCTCCACGTCTTAACTGGCTGTTACGACTCTGAAGAAATGTTCCCCGTTAGAATGGGTATATAAAAGATGTACCTGCAATAATTGTGGCCGGCCAGTTCGGGAAAATCCGAGGGGGGCATATGAAATTGGTGAGACCACCTCAAGCACTTTTCTCCTATAGCAGTTCTGTCCTGATCACCTCGGTACATTTTCCCCGTGTCCCAAAAGCATTTCTCTTCTGCAAAAATATATTTTTTAATTAGATTGCTAGCATTATGAGGCAAATTTATAAATGATTGTAAACCACGTGACCACAGAATTAGGCAACCATATATACACTAAGTGCTAATATATCTGGAGATGTGGAAACCAGTATGCTTGCGACTTCATATATTTTTTTATAATTAATTTTTGCTTTTTCTTTAAAGTTGCCACCCTCTTTACTTTTTTTCCACAAGGAAATTTGTGAGGGGTGCATTTTTATTGTGCCTGCGTTTCATATTGTATCATAAAAATTAGGTTATTTCGTAGTATTTATTTTAATAATAGTTTTGTAGTAAAATAGACATTTCGTCTTTTTAAGATTTATACTTATTGATATTAAAAAAAAAATTGTACAAGCAAGCAGTTCATAAAACTATTAATAAATCTGTTATATTCAATTTAATGAGTTATAATGGCGTTAAATCATAAGAGCAATAACAAAAATATAAAAACTGGAATGTAATAAATTCACACCGATAAATTTAATGGTATTTTGATTTGGCTCCGTGTCAGAAAGAGTAAAGTAGGTATAGTATGATCTTATACAGCTGAATTTGAAAGAAAACGGTACTATTTTCGTATTAAAAAATTAGATTCGACATAAATTCACTAGAATTGTTAACATTACAAAAATATGAGCCATCCAGTGCAGAGAGGAAAAATTGGCAACCAACGATCGGAACATAAAACAAGACTTACCTCTATTTAAAGTTAAATCTCCTACGCCCAAAGTCAAGCAGTGTTTTGAACTTGCTTCTCGCTCTAGAGGCAACTGTTCGCAGACTTCCAACTCCATAATTTGACCTGCGAAAAAACACAATAAAATAAACATATACATAAGCTTAAAATTATGGTGAGTACCAAAATGATATAACATATCGTCTTTGCTATTATCTAAAAAAGGAGGTTAACAAACAGGGATTTCCACTCACCTATAACCAGGTGCCTCTTCGCTATGGAATACTCCTTGCTGCACAGCTCGTTCTCCAACAATATGCACTCATCCCTGCATATCCTCCTCAGCGAATTCGTCAACTTCGTCCTGATAGTCTTAAACTTGTGCTTGCCCTCGCCGGTCACGCCCCTAAACTCGTGCAGGTGACTCGTCTGGTACATGTTGATCTCCTTGGGGTCCTTGCACAGCGGAAACGCCGAGAAACATATGCTGGGCTTGGCAAATGTGTTACAGCTGGGCGATATGTCACTGAAACAAAGACATGTTAATTTTTTGGGAATTTATAACTAACGGAACGGAGGCACGCCTTTCGATGACGTGGAACTAAATGGCGTGTCTGATAGGCCACGCGGCGTGGGGGAACGCCTACCGATGATGTAGTAGTGCGCACGCAACGGCACCGGAACGAAGCCACGCCCCTTGCCGGATATATAAATAGAGAGGCTCAGTCAGCAGGGCGCACTTCGCTTTGGAAGAAGACTAGGACAAGATATATTTGAGACCAGGCGACGACTTTTGAAAAGTTTCCATTTGTTTGAAATATTTTAGGCCCCGGTGTACATTATTGGGTTGATTAAACAAAAATTAAGCACGCCCAGGAAATTTATTGTGAATAAATTTTCAAACTTGACCGGAGCATTTATTGTCTGCTGACGGATTTAACAAGGTTTGCTGTTTATGAGAATATGGCCATTATAAATTCACCTTTGTTTGTTAAACCGCTTATGTAACTCACTTTGTTTCTGTCAATACACCTTGCTTAACGCATAAACAAAGATAAGTAGAAAGGCAAAATAGTTTATTCTCACTATTTCGCAATGTAAATGTTTTCGATACTTTTGTGATTTGTGTAAACACAACTTTGACCCGTTTAAAAATTGGAGTCAAGGGATTAGATGGTGAAACTTTGGCCTCTTTGAATAAATATATATTTTTTTGACACCAAACATTTTTTGTCCAAACCAACCAAAAGTTCGACTTACTTCGATTGGGATATGACCAAGAAAGCGGCGTCCAATTTATCCTCGATATCCTTCTGCGTGTACGGCGGTTGCACAAAAACGTACTGGTTCGCCAAGTACCCCCTGCACCTCTCGCCCCTGTAGATTTGACAGAACGGCTCCGAACTGTTGTATATAGGCACTTTTTCTGTTAGCTTTCCCGAGGCATCCAAATCGAACTGGATGCGCGGCGAGAAGGTCTTCTCTCTGGTATCTATTGTCGATAGATAACCGCCATTGTTTAGTTTGCTGATTGTGTTGGGCAAGATGGTCGTGAATTCTCCAAAACTGAAAAAAAACTATGTAAATGCGATACTGCGAGTATATTTATACAATAACTTACCTCTCTGAATTAGTGCTGTCGATCTTTAAAGTGTTAATATCTGTACTGCCTAAAACAAAAAACAGTCATTGTTCAATTTGTTTCAATGTGGTAAGGAAAAAGAACTTGGGTAACTTGGTTTTTTAACTATTCAGCAATGCCACGCCTCCCGATGACGTGGACTCAATGATGACGCGCTTACTAGCTAGGCGCAGTTGGCGGAACTAAGCCACGCCTTCGATTGGCGTGGCTTAGTTCCGCCAATGGCGCACCGTGGGGAACGAAACCACGCCTACCGGTGGCGACAAGATATCCTATGGAAACATTCTGTGAAAAACTTACCCCACTTGTGGCTGTCCCTGTTTACTTCTAGAAACGCGGAGGACTTAATTTTATCGACTCCGTTGCTGGCTAAGCAGTCCCAAAATCCTCTGTCGAAATATTCCAATTTTGATACTCGCAACGTTGATCTGAATAAATTGTCCTTCACCTGGAAAGACAGACGTTGTAAAGTTAGAGATGCGATTTTCTTTTTTGCTTACCTTGACGTTCTTGATCTTGAGCCTGTTATCGATTTCGACAGGTACTTCGTTGTGTTTCCAATTAAACGTTACTCTACTATTTGTATTGTTCGTGTCTAAGTTTTGTACTTCGCATATCAACTTCGCCAATTTGTCCGAGTCCTTCGTTACGTTGATTAATTCTTTGGTGAAAGTCAAGGACCCTGGAAGCAGAAAACAATATTTTTTCAGGATGGAAAGAATTATAGAGGAGCAACACCGTAATATTGCTGACAATCTCTGAACTAATGCTGTAGAAGCGCCATCTATATCTCGCAACCGGCATATTGGAAAAATCACCGCGATCACAATTATAGATTTTAAGAAAAGCTACGTTAATACCAGTCATGCAATGGCTGTGTGGTGTTTCTGAATTATTTTTACTTCCTAAAAGTATACAGGGTGACATTGATTTAATCTGTCCTTAAATATATGTATATAAAATAAGAATATAATTAAGTATTTTATTATGTGTTTACTTACCATTTGAGGTCGAGTTTACGTTGGAAAAATCATCAAAGTCTTCATTATCATCATATTCGTAGTCTTGAGCAAACGTTGAAAGAACTGAAACGAATGGAAGAGGACATTTTATAAGGATTTATAAATATCTGAAAAATATACTTATTTTAATTTTGTGATTATATATTATATTGCAAAATTGTCAGGTACAGGGTTATCACGCGAAAGTTCCAACCCCAATTTTATGGATTGTTTCTACAGTTACAAAAATTTTTTTTGTATATAATTCGCGTGAATTTTTATGACGGTTCTATTTATGAAAAAAGAAAAACAAATAAATGCCAATTTGAAAATTTATTAAACTAACTTGCATTTTTTTTAAATGGAACGCCCTGTATATTTTTGAATTCACATTTAATGACAGGAGCAATAAAAAAAATGTCAAAATAAATAATTCCGTGAGTTTTTGTTTTTTGGCATGGCCACTCTTCTATCTAGTCCAGGCTATATTGATTTCAGAGACCGCATTTATTTTCTTAAAAAAAAAACTACATTTTTATATGCCAAAAATAAATGTATTAAACTATATGTATATGTTTATAGAATCTGAATGAAAAGATCTTTCAAAAATTTCAAAAATATAATATAAAGTTTCAACGTAAATCATACAAGATCAACTTAATTATTAATTATGGATTTAACGTTTTTACTTTTGACAGCTGTCAAATTTTCTGTCAACGGAATAAAAATGCCATTTAATAATTATTTCCACAAATGATTTTGAAACCTACTTAAAAAGACATTTTTCTAGGTTTTGGAGATACTGAACAGGAAATTGATTTCATAAAATTATTATGTTTGCTGGTAGCTGTCAAAATTGCTGTCAAATTTAAAACTATGCTAGTTTGTCTTCCATAACGTTATAAACAATGTGAATTTCCATAGAAGTTAAATCAAGAGTTTTTTTAATTTGCTAATTCCATAATTGATATTAAAATACAGTTTTTAGTTTTGGCAGCTGTCAAATTTTCTGGCAACTTAATGAAAATGCCATTTAATAATTATTTCAACAAATTAAGTACCAACCAGACATACAGGCTTTGGACGAACTGAATACGAAATTATAAAAAAATATATTTGACGGTAGTTGCCAAAACTGCTGTCAAATTAAAAAAAATGCAAGTATGCCTTTTGTAATTTTGAAAATTACGTGAAATTGAAATCCCAAAGAAGAATTGCTATTAAGTGTTTTGAAATTTCGATAATTCCATAATAGATGATAATAAAAATAAAAGTTTTCACTTTTGACAGCTGTCAAACTTAATGAGAATGACATTTCATAGTTATTTAAACAAATAAACGTACTTAAGAAACAATCTTTTTATAAGTTTTGGAGGTACTAAATGCGAAATTGATGCCAAAAAAATATTATGTTGGTTGACAGATGCCAAAATTGCTGTCAAATTTAAAAATTTACAAGTATATTTTCGTAATTTAAAAAAAAAAACATTGATTTACATAAAAGAAGATACATAAAATGTTTTAAAACTAAAAGTTCAATGATTGATATTAAAAAAAATTGTTACATTTGACAGATGTCAAAATTTCTACCAACTTAATAAAAATGCCATTTGATTCCTATTTCAACAAATTAAAGTATTTAACAAATATTTTTCTATGGGTTTTGGAGGTTCTGAATACAAAAGTAATACGAAAAAAATATACTTGCAAATTTAGCAGCAGTTTTGGCAGCTACCAAAAAACAATATTTTTACATCAATTTCGTGTTTACTACCTGCAAAACCTATTGAAAGTCTGCTTGGTACTCAATTTGTTGAAATAATTTTTATATGGCATTTCTATTAGGTTGACACGAATTTTGACAGCTGTCAAAAGTAAAAAATGTATTTTAATATCAATTACGGAACTAGCTAATTAAAAAAACACTTATATACTTTCTTCAATGGAAATTGACATTGTTTCCAAAATTAAGGCAAGACAAAGACAAACTTGCATATTTTATTTTAAATGACAGCAATTTTGGCAGTTACCAACAAATATAGTGTTTTTTTTTTTAAACTAATTACGTATTCAATACTTTCGGAACCTATATAGAAGAATGTTCATTTGTTCAAATAATTGTTAGATAGTATTTTCATTAAGTTGACAGAAAATTTGACAGCTGTCAAAAGCGAAAACATTATTTTAATTTTAATTATAAAAATGGAAAGATTTAGATTTAAATTATGTATTTCTTTTTCTATAAAAACTCATATTGTTTTCAAAGTTACAAAAAACTTATTTGTAAATTTTAAGTTTGACACTGATTTTGGCGGCTGCTGTCAAGAAATGAAAATTCTATTTTGGCAGATCTATTATCTATTTTTAAAGTAAAGATTTAAAACTAAATTGGGCGAATGTCATGCTGACCAAAATTCAACGAAAAGCATACAAGATCAACTTAATTATTAATTATGAAATTAACCTTTTTACTTTTGACAGCTGTCAAATCTTCTGTCAACTGAGTGAAAATGTCATTTAATAATAATTTCCACAAATGATTTTAGTACTTAAAAATAGATTTTTCTATAGGTTTTGGAGGTACTGAACAGAATATTAATTACATAAAATTATCGTGTTTGTTGATAGCTGTCAAAACTGCTGTCAAATTTAAAAAAAATGCAAGTGTGGCTTTCGTAATTTTGAAAATAACGTGACATCCCATAGAAGAATTGCTATTAAGTGTTTTGAAATTTGCTAGTTCCATAATGGAGAATAAAATAAAGTTTTCGCTTTTGTCAGCTGTCAAAATTTTTAACTTAATGAAAATGACATTTTATAATTATTTAAACAAATAAACATACTTAACAAACATTTTTTTATAAGATTTTAGAGGTACTGAATGCGAAATTGATGTCAAAGAAATATTATGTTGGTTGACAGATGCCAAAATTGCTGTCAAATTAAAGAATTTACAAGTATATTTTTCGCAATTTTGAAAAAAAAGGTTAATTTTCATAGAAGAAGATACATAAAATGTTTCAAAACTTCCTAGTTCAGTGATAGATATTAAAATAAAATCGTAATATTTGACAGCTGTCAAAATTTCTGCCAATTTCATTTCGTTTCCGCTATTTCCCCTGTAGACCCCTTATTACCGCAGGGCGCAGATCAAGGATTTTCGCCTTATAGGGGTTGTAGAGCGATGTATGACGATCACGAATCCATAAAATTTTAGACTGACAAACAAGACTCTTCGAAAAAATATTGTTGTAGATTCATATGTTGGGGACAATTCGCCGCCGTAATTTTGAACCAACAGGATTTTTTGAGTTTGTAGAGGAGCGGTTGTAGAGCGAAATTAATGAGAAAGAGGAATAGGAACACGCGAGTGTACATTAGCAGTGCGGCTCCTATGTACGTTTCACTCAATGATCTTCCAGAGCAGAAGAAATGCCGTTACCGACTAACAACCAAGAACATTAACAATGTTTGGCTCAAACGCAACAACAAATAAATCTATATATAATGTAATATCCCTTGCCATTCACTGTAGCGTAAATATTCCAGAAACTAATCAACAACATTTATAATAAAAACTACATAAAAAAATTAATATTGCAAATCTCCGGCGGTTGTAAACCCGCGGGAGACACTTATCCGCGAGGGAATAGCGTCGGAAATCCCTCGGCACCGATTAAACCGGTTCCAAAAATAAATTCCCGATATATTTAGCATCAGATTTTAGAGATATAAACATCAGTCAGCAATCCATTTTCAACGTTATTTTGCTAAACGCAATTACAAAATGAACAACGAAATGTGCAAGGCGTCGGGCAGAAAAAGACGAGAAACATGAATGCGGGAAAAAGATTTTCCCGAGCATTTTCAGTTCTGTAGCGACTTCCATAAAGTTAAGTTGTGGTGACTGGTGTGAGTGCGGATAACCTAGAATCCGATAAATAAATGTTAAACTGTGAACGGATATTTAAGTGGGCAAATTAACCTGAACCGAACTTACAAAGGCAGTGCGGGAATTCACGTTGGCGCTCGATTTTTATGCACTTACATCACGTGGAGGTTTTGATCAGATTAAAGTAAGTCGAAGCAGCGGACGTGGAAACTCCTCATAAAATAGGTTAAAATAGGTTATGGTGGCAGGACGCAAATTAACTTAAAATAGTAGAAATTGTCAACGCCCCTGCCTATATCGATATGTATACCTTACGCGCCCCAAATGGTAAATATTGTGACAATAACCGGTAGAGCCCATAATAGTGAAATAATTTGCAGGACAGGAATTAGTGTAACCACCCCACAAAATATCTGCATTTTTTTGGGGGGGGGGGGGGGCGATAAAAACTAGCCATAAATACAGCGGGTGGTTCATACAAAATACAAGCCCTTATTGAGTAAAGAGTATTGTAAGGAACCGTGAATTATTTGCAATTGCACATAATTACATAATAAAACAAAAGTTAACAGTTTTTTTGTGGTTAAATTATAAAACAAAAATAGCTTGCCCAGTACCTTTACAATAAAATTTTGAACTACCCGCCGGATTTATGGCCAGTAAAAAGTCACTTTACAATACCGGGTGGCCAAGAAAGTATTGCCTACGGAATAACTCGGTTATGTTAAAAGACAGACTTCTGATATGCGAAACGCATAAAATAGGCGACGCAATTGTGCACAAAATATTACCTCCGGTCTAACCAGAAATGAAACCAACTTTCTTATTTTAACCGGAACACCCTGTATATTTTTGTTCTTTCTTGTTCGTCATGAAATTCTGATTTCAGCGATATGCATTTGCTTAAAAAATCGCGTCGAAAATACGGGAAAGTTACGGGAAACCCCCTTGAATGACATCGAATTGTTAGCGCGACATAATCATTAATTAATTTCCGCATATTTGAACTACAGCGTGACCCGCTTAAGATCGCAACACCCTTGTATATCCGTTCATTGATGCTTGATTAACTTCAAACTTTGGTGGTAACAAAAGATCGATAAGGTGATTCTTTGAATTTGGTAATATGAGATACATGTCAGTAGCGTGCGATTTTAAGGGGGTTTGAAAAGTCGATTTTTCGAAAAAAGTATTAGCGATTTTTTTATTCAAATTTCGGTTTCACCATCGTAAAGAGCGCCATTTAAAACCCCTAGGTATCAATTTTAAGTAAAATAAGTTTTTCATGTGCATTTTCTGAGAATTTGCTGCACTTCTTTTTTGCTCATTACATAATCAGTTTGGGCAAAATTTAACTAAAAAAAATCGATCACTTTTGAAAAAAACCGGAAAAAATTGAATTTTTTTTGATAAGTCATCTAACTTAAAATTGATACCTAGGGGTTTTAAATGGCGCTCTTTACGATGATGGAACCGAAATTTGAATAGAAATATCGCTAATATATTTTTTTGAAAAATCGACTTTTTAAACCCCCTTAAAATCGCACGCTATCAGTAGCGTGCGTGATACATGTCAGCATGTATCACATATTACTAAGTTCAAAAAATCATCTCATCGATCTCTTCTTCCCACCAAAAACATTAAATAACCTTACAATTCAAATATGCGGAAATTAATTAATGATTATGTCGCGCTAACAATTTGACGTCATTCAAGCGGGTTTCTCCAAATTTAAATGCCTAGTAACTTTCACTTTCTCTTTTCAAGGCCATTGTCCACATTTCTATTCTTTGTATTGAATTTTATAGAAAGTAGGCCTTGGATTTGACGCATAGGACCGTGTTTTTGTCAATTTTTTGCACCATACTTGAATAACTGTTGTAAAAAGCAGACTTTTAGATGGTTTTTTAAATGTAAAATCGAGTGTAAAATAGTACTTTAGCGCACTAGTGCTGTAATGAAACTTTACAGCACGTTGTTATTGACGACGTGAAATAAAGTAATTTTAATTTCGCAGTAAAGGAACTGTCAATAAATGTCACACGAATTGAGCTGTCATTCAAGTACATTTATCATATTTTTACTGTCGAAGGAAAAATAATGTACGCAATACATGTGGAATATCCGGAAATTAATTAATGATTATGTCGCGCTAACAATTTGACGTCATTCAAGCGAGTTTCTCCAATTTTAAATACCTAGTAACTAGTAACTTTCTCTTTTCAAGGTGATTGTCTCCATTTCTATTCTTTGTATTGAATTTTATAGAAAGTAGGCCTTGGATTTGACGCATAGGGCCGTGTTTTTGTCAATTTTTTACACCATACTCGAATAACTATTGTGTAAAATAGCACTTTACCGCACTAGTGCTGTAATGAATCTTTACAGCATGTTGTGATGTTGTGAAGTGTGGACAGTACTTTATTGAATAAAGTATAATTATTCACACTTGTTATGTACTTAAACAACTATTTCCTATTACTGTCGTAAAACGCATACTTTTACACACTCCTTTTAATGCGTTAAGCAATACTTTATCGCACTAGTGCTGTAATGAAACTTTATAGCACGACGTGAAATAAAACAATCTTATCTCGCACTAAAAGAACTGTCAACGAATGCCACACGAATTGAGCTGTCATTCAAGTATGTTTCTCATAGTTTTGCTGTCGTAGGAAAAATAATGTACGCAATACGTGTGGACAGTACTTTATTGAATGAGGTATCATTTTTCACACTTGTTACTTAAATAACTATTTCCTAGGACTGTCGTAGAAAGCAGACTTTCACGCACTTATTTTAATGCGTAAAGTGGTACTTTATCGCACGAGTGTTGCAATTAAACTTTATAGCACGACGTCAAATAAAGTAATTTTATCTCCCACTAAAAGAACCGTCAACGCATGTCACACGAATTGAGCTGCCACTTAAGTGTTTCTCATATTTTTGCTGTCGTAGGAAAAGTAATGTACGTAATACGTGTGGACAGTACTTTATTGAATAAAATGTCAAATCTCACTCTCGTTATAACTATTTCCTACGACTGTTGTAAAAAGCAAACTTTTAAACAGTCTTTTTAATGAGTAAAATAGTACTTTATAGCACTAGTGCTGTAAAGAAACTGTATAGTACGTTGTTATTGACGTCAAATAAAGCAATTATTTTATTTCGGGCTAAAATAACTGGCAATGAATGTCACGAATTAAGCTGCGGACAGCACTTTACTTAACTTTACTTTACTTAAATAACTATTTCCTGCGACTCTTGTAAAACTCAGACTTTTACAGTCTTCCTGATGCGTAAAATAGTACTTTATCCCCCTAGTGCCGTAATTAAACTTTATAGCACGTTGTTATTGACGACGTGAAATAAAATAATTTTATTTCGCAGTAAAAGAACTGTCAATGAATGTCACGCGAATTGAGCTGTCATTCAAGTATGCTTCTCATATTTTTACTGTCGAAGGAAAAATAATGTACGCAATACGTGTTGGCAATAAATTGAATAGAGTATCAACTTTCACGCTCATTACTTAAATAATTATTTTCTACGACAGTTGTAAAAAGCAGTATTTTATACACTCTCTTTAATGCGTAAAGTAGTACTTTATCGCACTAGTGCCATAATGAAACTTTATAGCACGTTGTTATTGACGGCGTGAAATAAAGTAATTTTATTTCGCGCGAAAACAGAACTGACAGCGATTGACATTAACAAATTGAACTGTCATTCAAGAATATTTCTTGTATTTTTGCAGCCTGAAAAAAAAAAGTTGGAAAAACATACTCCCATTAAACTTCATCGTTTCGAGCGCCAAATCTAGTCCAAATCGCGTGGTTCCGGACGATCACATTTCTCTTCTCACTTAATTAGGTGTTGAAACGAAAAAACCATTCTTAGCGCACCTGTAATAGCCCGACTGACGTGTGTACGTATCAGAGATGCCAGATCCGAAGTGAGATATGTTCTCAACAATACTTTGTCTAATTAATTTGTGGATAATCCGAATGTAAATATCATTTTTAAGCTGGAAACCCCGTTTATTTTTTTATGCCTGTTTATTTAACATCGGTTTATTTCCGCCACCAAGGTCAATTACCGACGCGACGCCAGGAAAACAGTTTCAACTAATTGGACTTTTGTACACGTTCCTGGTTATCGGAAAATCACGCGGAATAACCGGTTAAAAGGGTGACACAACGAAACTTGGCGGTTAGCCGGCTCGGGGCCCAGAATTTAATCCCACTGAAACTAGAATCAGGCAATTAAAATAGCCTAAAAAAAGATGCTGCTTGCCAATTGATACTTTGAAGACCGAACAAGTTGCCATCCCAGTCGCTCACTTCCTGCACGATTTCTGGTCTCCGCAAGGATCCGATACGAGGCCAATTTAAAAATTCTTCTTATTAACGACTTTAACTTTGCCCGCGACAGTATTCTCCATGCAAACTTCTCTAAGTTGAATTTTACACCTCGACGTATAGAAAGGCGGCAACTGGGGTAAACAAAGACAGAACCGTTATACAGGGTGTCCCACTTATCGTGATCATCATGGGTATCTTGGAAACGGTAAGAGATACAAGGTGGGTTAATCGAACCAAATGTAGAGCTTATCAAGGCCTACTATTATGCGGAAAAATATTTTAGTAAAATCGACTCTGTTTTGTTTCATAAACAAAAAACTGATTTTTGTCTTTTTCGTTTTTCCTTTATAACTCCTTTATTTATGGAAATATTTTAATGCGGTTTTTACTTTATTAGAGGACTTTTTATATTTTTGCTAACTCTTTTAGATTATGAGATTTAACACCAACTTTCATTTTTCAAGTACAGGGTGTCATACGTAAGAGGCTCACACGATTTCCTAACTTTATTATTGGGCTACAATGAAAAACCAAAATCTATTCTCAAGATTTTTTCATGGGGAATCCGAATAGGCGATAGAACCTCTAATATACGAGGTATTGTCAAAAAACTGTTTTCCAAATTTTTCACCTTGTATATTATGTATTACGGAAATCGATTGATGTTAATAAAATATTTTTCCACATAATAGTAAGCCTTGATAAGCTCTACATTTGGTGCCATTTAACCTACCTTGAGCACGATAAGTGGGACGCCCTGTATATCGGCACGTGTTAGAAGAGAACAGGAACAGAACGCAGGCAAGGTGGGGCTTATTCCGAATTTAGTAATTTCTAACCCTACTTCTCGACGCACAAAGTGCCAGCGTTTTCCTAACTGAGCCACCTGGCAAATAAAAAATTCCCACGCGCTTGCAACACTTTTATCGCATACCGTAGATCAGAAAAACAAACCAACACTGACAAAGCGCCCCCCATTTGCTAAACTACATAATTTTACAACACGCCACATAATTTGCACGTGATTAATGATAATTAGTGCCCGTGACAATGCGGAAATGTACGGTCCCGTGTTACATGGACGTACTAGAGAGGAAAAAGCTTATAAATATGAGTTATTATTATTACTGCGGGTTTAAATGTGTACGAAGACGTTGATTAATTGCCTCGGGAAAAATGCGTTGGATAAAAGGTATATTTTAATTTTCTAAACGAGCTGATTCATGTAGGAACTAACGTAAACGGTGGTTCGACCGAAATAAACAAATAAAATTAAAGGTAAGAATTTTATCTTGATAAATGATCGTGCGGTTAATAACAACTGATTGTGGAACTGTAGAAAATGAGGTGGGACCTCATTTTCACATAGATAATATCAATGACACATGAACTTCAAGACATGTAAAAGCGTCATTGTAACTGGAACTAGAAATGGTATTAAATTAGGGTGGTCACTACCAGAGGGCGCCACTACTCCTTTGTTCCTTCCTCCCTGATACTTCTGATTAAAAGGATAGGTAGTGGGCTTTCGTCAGTTTCTGGCTCAATTCCAAGTCATTATAGTTTTTATGTGTCACTGACAACGTGGTATTTTAAGTCCTTGGGACTCGCACATGTGCTGGTCAAGGTGAACAGGGATCTGTCTAAATCTAAATCCCAAAACTGTGCACCAAAGGAGAGATTTCCATACTCTGTCTTGTTAAGTAAACTATTTTCTTCGACTGGCATAAAGTAGACTGATTTGTATGCATAAAGCAGTACTTTACCGCACTAGTACTGTAATGGAATTCTATAGCACGTTGTTATTGACGACGTGAAATAAAATTATTTTATTTTGTCAACGAATGTCACACGAATTGAACTGTCATTCAAGTATGTTTCTCATAATTTTGCTGTCGTAGGAAAAATAATACGCGCGATACGTGTGGACAGTACTTTATTAAATAAAGCCTCGAATAAAGCATACATTTTCACACTTGTTATGTACTTAAATAACTATTTCCCACGACTGTTGTAAAAAGCATACTTTTACACACTCTCTTTAATGCGTAAAATAGTACTTTATCACACTAGTGCTGTAATTAGCACGTTGTTATTGTCGACGTTAAATAAAGTAATTTTATTTTGCACGAAGAGAACTGTCAACGAATGTCACACGAATTGAACTGTCATTCAAGTATGTTTCTCATATATTTGCTGTCATAATAAAAGTAATATACGCAATACGTGTGGGCAGTACTTTATTGAAAAAAGTATAACTTTTCACACCTGTTACTTATATAACTAATTTCCTAGAACTGTTATAAAAAGCAGACTTCCACACAGTTATTTTAATGCGTAAAGTGATACTTTATCGCACTAGTGCTGTAATGAAACTTTATAGCACGACAGGAAATAAAGCAATCTCATCTCGCAATAAAAGAACTGTCAACGAATGCCACACGAATTGAGTTGTCATTCAAGTAGTTTTGCTGTCGTAGGAAAAATAATGTGCGTAATACGTGTGGACAGTACTTTATCGAATAAGTATCATTTTTCACACTCTTATTATAACTATTTCATACGACTGCTGTAAAAAGCAAAACTTTTATACGCTCTTTTTATTGCGTAAAATAGTACTTTACTGCACTAGTGCTGTTATTAACGACGTGCAATAAAGTAATTTTATTTCGCATTAAGAGAGTTGGCAATGAATGTCACACGAATTGAGCTGTCATTCAAGTGTGTGTTTCTTATATTTTTGCTGTGGTAGGAATAATAATGTACGCAATACGTGTGGACTGTGGACAGTACTTTATCGAATAAAGTATCATTTTTCACACTTGTTACTTAAATAACTATTTCCTAGGACTGTCGTAAAAAGCACACTTTCACGCACTTATTTTAATGCGTAAAGAGGTACGTTATCGCACTAGTGTTGGAATTAAACTTTATAGCACGCCGTGCAATAAAGTAATTTTATCTCACACTAAAAGAACTGTCAATGAATATCACACGAATTGAGCAGTCATTTAAGTATGTTTCTCATATTTTTGCTGTCGTAGGAAAAGTAATGTACGCAATACGTGTGGACAGTACTTTATTGTATAAAGTATCATTTTTCACTCTCGTTATAACTATTTCCTACGACTGTTGTAAAAAGCAAACTTTTACACACTCTTTTTAATGCGTAAAATAGTACTTTATCGGACTAGTGCTGTAATAAAACTTTATAGCACGCCGTTATTGGCGACGTGAAATAAAATAGTTTTATTTTGCACTAAGACATTCAAGTATGTTTCTCATATTTTTGCTGCAGTAGAAAAAATTATGTACGCAATATCTGTGGACAATAACTCTATTGAATAAAGTATCATTTTTCACCCTTGTTACTAAAATAAGTATTTTCCACGTTTTCGTAAAAAGAAGACTTTCCCACACTCATTTTAATGCGGATAATGTGGTACTTTATCGCACTAGTGCTATAATAAAACTTTATAGTACGTTGTTATTGAAGACGTAAAATAATTTTATTTCACGCTAAAACTGTCAACGGATGTTACAGGAATTGAGCTGCCATTCAAGTACGTTTCTTATATTTTTGTCGAAGAAAAAATAAAGTACACAATATGTGTGCATTATTAATTTTCACACTTGTTACTTAAATATCTATTTCCTATGACTGCTGTAAAAGCAGACTCTCACACAAGTATTTTAATGCGTTAAGTGATTCTTTACCGCACTAGTGCTGTAAGGAAACTATATAGCATGTTGTTTTGACGACGTGAAATAAAGTAATTCTATTTCGCACCAAAAGAATTGTCAATGAATGTTACTCGAATTAGCTGTCAATCAAGTATATTTCTCATATTTTTCTTTTGTAGGAAAAATATGTACGCAATACGTGAGGACAGTACTTTATTGAATAAAGTATAATTCTTCATACTTGTGTGATGCTAAAAGTATACTTTTACGCACTCTTGTTAATGCGTAAAATAGTGCTTTATGCCACTAGTGCTGTAATGAAACTTCATAGCACGTTGTTATTGACGACGTGAAATAAAGTAATTTTATTTCACACGTCGCTGATAGGCGTGGCTTTTTCCGCCAATGTCGCGTGGCCGGTCACCATTGATTCCTTATCGTACGAATGACCTCTTTGTCGTGTCAATAATTCCTTCATACTGTATGTACACATTCTAAATATTCATAAATACTGGGCGCGTATTAAATCAATTGCACCTCCTTGATATTTTAAACAAAACTTGTTATTCTGTTATGCTAGTAACGATTGAAACGAAAACATTCGTAAAGCGAAATAAACAATAACGCTAATGAGTTTTATATGGAGTGCAAGAAACATGAACCTGTACAGTTACCTTTTCGATCTTAAGGCTCTCGCGGAGCCGCTGATTTATAGGATGGCTTCCGGGTTTCCTTCCGCGTCGGCTATTTTCGTTGCTTGACGTTTCGACCGTCTTGTCGAGGTCCAAAACGATGAGAAGAAAATTGGCACAAATAACAACCGATTTTCATAACTATATGCTATAAGATAAGTCACAAAAAATTTTTTTGACGGAAACGTCACTTTGACAGCTGTCAGAAAAACTTTTTCGATAAAACGTCACTTTGACAGCTGCCACGGAAAAAATTTTTTCGAATTTTTTTCGAGAAAACGTCACTTTGACAGCTGTCATATTTTTTCTCCCAAGAAAACGTCAATTTGACAGCTGTCACCGAAAAGTGTAAAAAAAATTTAACACCCTGTAATTTCCGGTCTCTAATTTCCCCCAAAAAAATTTCCTTAAAAAGGGGGAACTATAGGGGTGGCCCTCTAATTAATTTACATGCGATATGATGAATACGTATTTTCAAAAATCAATAACTTATCGAGTACCTATATTGAAAAAATAACCAGCGAAAAAATGTCATAACTATTTGAATTTTATTTCACCCATAAATCTCACTGGAGACATGAATAAACACACAAAATGCCAAATCATATTGCGATGACAAACTATTTATTTTTGAAACTAAAATAATTCTTAAATTAGACATGGGACAAAAGTGTATATTTTACTTAAACTACTATTAATTATCTAATACGTTCGGGTCGTTTCAGTACCTCCTGCGGTACTTGGGCGATTATTATTTTTCAATAAAATTTTCAAGTGGTCAATACAGGAGCGTTACACTCCACTCGTCCGATCTATTTTTGCCAAATGTATATACCTAACTGATATACAAATGACATGTTAAGGATGTAAAAAATATGTCTCTGCGAATGGGCGGAAAATATAAATACCTTCTTTTTAACTGGCACCAGTTATTAATAAATACCGGGAAACCCAAATACTGAGCCAAAGACAAATTGCAAATCTACAGCGATTGATATGTGTCGTACCGGAACTAGTGAGAATAAAGTTTCTTAGTAAGTACCATCGATCGGTGTAACATTTGTTTAGACAAGTGTTAATCAACAAAAAGAGCCGAACTGTATTGTATGACTCTGGAAAGGAAAAAAGTTTAAAAAAAATTCCCAGATCAAAATGCCACAATAAAGAGACTCATGAAATAGCTCTAGGGGGCCTTCATTTTCGAGATATTGTTTCAATACCCAAATTCACGTGTAAATTGCCTTATAAAATCAAGAATAAGTAAAAAATGAAGGCCCCCTAGCCCCTAGAGACATTTATAACAAAAGTATCTTTTAAATTCCCGGATCAAAATGCTACAGTAAAGATACTCCTATGAAATAACTCTCTTCTCTCTTCGTTTTTGAGATATTCTAGTGTAAATTGCTTTATAAACTCCAGAATAATTAAAAAATTAAGGCCCCTAGAGACATTTGTAATAAAAGTTCTTTTAAATTCCTCTATCAAAAGACAACAGTAAAAAGACTCTTATGAAATAACTCTAGGGGCCTCCGTTTTCGAGAAATTACAGATTTCATATTTCAATACCCAAATTCACGTGTAAATTGTCTTATAAAATCAACGATAACTAAAAAATTAAGGCAAGCCCCTAGAGTCATTTATAACAAAAGTTTCTTTTAAAATCCTCAATCAAAAGGCTACAGTAAAGAGACTCTAGGGGCTTTCGTTTTTGAGATATTTTGTTTCACTCTCAATTTCAAAAATGAAGGCCTCTAGAGACATTTATAACAAGAGTATCTTTTAGATTCTCAGATCAAAATGCCACAATAAAGAGACTCTTATTAAATAGTTCTAGGGGGCCTTCATTTTCGAGATATTCTAGATTTTGTTTCAATACCCAAACTCACGTGTAAATTGCCTTATAAAATCAAGAATAACTAAAAATTGAAGGCCCCTAGCCCCTAGAGACATTTATAACAAAAGTATCATTTAAATTGCCGGATCAAAAAGCTACAGTAAAGATACTCCTATAAAATAACTCTAGGGGGTCTTCGTTTTTGAGATATTCTAGTGTAAATTGCACAATAAACTAGAGAATAACTAAAAAATTAAGGCCCCTAGAGACATTCATACTAAAAGTTCTTTTAAATTCCTCTATCAAAAGACAACAGTAAAGAGACTCTTATGAAATGACTCTAGGGGCCTCCGGTTTCGAGAAATTCCAGATTTTATATTTCAATACCCAAATTCACGTATAAATTGTCTTATATAAAATCAACGGTAACTAAAAAATGAAGGCACGCCCCTAGAGTCATTTATAACAAAAGTGTCTTTTAAATTCCTCAATCAAAAAGCTACAGTAATAGACTCTAGGGGCTTTCGCTTTTGAGATATTTTAGATTTTGTTTCACTCTCAATTTCAAAAATGAAGGCCCCCTAGAGGCATTTATAACAAAAGTATCTTTTACATTCCCAGATCAAAATGCCACAATAAAGAGACTCATGAAATAGCTCTAGGGGTCTTCGCTTTCGAGATATTCTAGATTTTGTTTCAATACCCAAATTCACGTGTAAATTGCCTTATAAAATCGAGGATAACTAAAAAATGAAGACCCCTAGAGACACTTATAACAAAAGTATCTTTTAAATTTCCCAATGAAAAGGCTACATCAAAGAGACTCTTATGAAATAATTCCAGGGGTCTTCGTTTTTTAATTATTCTAGATTTTATGTTCCGCTTTCAATTTCAAAAATGAAGGTTTCTAGAGACATTTATAACAAGAGTATCTTTTAAATTCCCCAATTAAAAGCCCACAGTAAAGAGACTCTTATGAAATAACTCTAGGGGCCTTCATTTTCGAGACATTCTAGATTTTATGTTTCACTCTCAAATTCAAAAATGAGTGTCTCTAGCGACATTCATAACAAGAGCAACTTTTAGATTCCCAGATAAAAATGCCACAATAAAGAGGCTCTTATGAAATAGCTCTAGGGGCCTTTGCTTTCGAGATATTTTTATTTTGTTTCAATACCCAAATTCACGTGTAAATTGCCTTATAAAATCAAGAATAACTAAAACATGAAGGCCCCTAGCCCCTAGAGACATTTATAACAAAAGTATCATTTAAATTCCCGGATAAAAAAGCTACAGTAAAGATACTCCTATGAAATAACTCTAGGGGGTCTTCGTTTTTGCGATATTCTAGTGTAATTGCTTTATAAACTCGAAAACAACTAAAAAATTAAGGCCCCTAGAGACATTTATAATAAAAGTTCTTTTAAATTTCTCTATCAAAAGACAACAGTAAAGAGACTCTTATGAAATGACTCTAGGGGCCTCCGGTTTCGAGAAATTCCAGATTTTATATTTCAATACCCAAATTCACGTATAAATTGTCTTATATAAAATCAACGGTAACTAAAAAATGAAGGCAGGCCCCTAGAGTCATTTATAACAAAAGTGTCTTTTAAATTCCTCAATCAAAAAGCTACAGTAATAGACTCTAGGGGCTTTCGCTTTTGAGATATTTTAGATTTTGTTTCACTCTCAATTTCAAAAATGAAGGCCCCCCTAGAGGCATTTATAACAAAAGTATCTTTTACATTCCCAGATCAAAATGCCACAATAAAGAGACTCATGAAATAGCTCTAGGGTCTTCGCTTTCGAGATATTCTAGATTTTGTTTCAATACCCAAATTCACGTGTAAATTGCCTTATAAAATCGAGGATAACTAAAAAATGAAGACCCCTAGAGACACTTATAACAAAAGTATCTTTTAAATTCCCCAATGAAAAGGCTACATCAAAGAGACTCTTATGAAATAATTCCAGGGGTCTTCGTTTTTTAATTATTCTAGATTTTATGTTTCGCTTTCAATTTCAAAAATGAAGGTTTCTAGAGACATTTATAACAAGAGTATCTTTTAAATTCCCCAATCCAAAGCCCACAGTAAAGAGACTCTTATGAAATAACTCTAGGGGCCTTCATTTTCGAGACATTCTAGATTTTATGTTTCACTCTCAAATTCAAAATTGAGTGTCTCTAGCGACATTCATATCAAGAGTAACTTTTAGATTCCCAGATAAAAATGCCACAATAAAGAGGCTCTTATGAAATAGCTCTAGGGGCCTTTGCTTTCGAGATATTTTTATTTTGTTTCAATACCCAAATTCACGTGTAAATTGCCTTATAAAATGAAGAATAACTAAAACATGAAGGCCCCTAGCCCCTAGAGACATTTATAACAAAAGTATCATTTAAATTCCCGGATCAAAAAGCTACAGTAAAGATACTCCTATGAAATAACTCTAGGGGTCTTCGTTTTTGAGATATTCTAGTGTAAATTGCTTTATAAACTCGAAAACAACTAAAAAATTAAGGCCCCTAGAGACATTTATAATAAAAGTTCTTTTAAATTTCTCTATCAAAAGACAACAGTAAAGAGACTCTTATGAAATGACTCTAGGGGCCTCCGGTTTCGAGAAATTCCAGTTTTTATATTTCAATACCCAAATTCACGTATAAATTGTCTTATATAAAATCAACGGTAACTAAAAAATGAAGGCAGGCCCCTAGAGTCATTTATAACAAAAGTGTCTTTTAAATTCCTCAATCAAAAAGCTACAGTAATAGGCTCTAGGGGCTTTCGCTTTTGAGATATTTTAGATTTTGTTTCACTCTCAATTTCAAAAATGAAGGCCCCCCTAGAGGCATTTATAACAAAAGTATCTTTTACATTCCCAGATCAAAATGCCACAATAAAGAGACTCATGAAATAGCTCTAGGGGTCTTCGCTTTCGAGATATTTTAGATTTTGTTTCAATACCCAAATTCACGTGTAAATTGCCTTATAAAATCAAGAATAACTAAACAATGAAGGCCCCTAGAGACATTTAAGAGCATTTTATAGATTCCCCAATCAAGAGGCTACAGTAATGAGACTCTTATGAAATAGCACTAGGGGCTTCGTTTTCGAGACATTCTAGATTTTGTGTTTCAATACCCAAATTCACGTGTAAATTGCCTTATAAAATCGAGGATAACTAAAAAATGAAGACCCCTAGAGACACTTATAACAAAAGTATCTTTTAAATTCCCCAATGAAAAGGCTACATCAAAGAGATTCTTATGAAATAATTCCAGGGGCCTTCGTTTTTTAATTATTCTAGATTTTATGTTTCGCTTTCAATTTCAAAAATGAAGGTTTCTAGAGACATTTATAACAAGAGTATCTTTTAAATTCCCCAATTAAAAGCCCACAGTAAAGAGACTCTTATGAAATAACTCTAGGGGCCTTCATTTTCGAGACATTCTAGATTTTATGTTTCACTCTCAAATTCAAAAATGAGTGTCTCTAGCGACATTCATAACAAGAGTAACTTTTAGATTCCCAGATAAAAATGCCACAATATGAAATAGCTCTAGGGGCCTTTGCTTTCGAGATATTTTTATTTTGTTTCAATACCCAAATTCACGTGTAAATTGCCTTATACAATCAAGAATAACTAAAACATGAAGGCCCCTAGCCCCTAGAGACATTTATAACAAAAGTATCATTTAAATTCCCGGATCAAAAAGCTACAGTAAAGATACTCCTATGAAATAACTCTAGGGGTCTTCGTTTTTGAGATATTCTAGTGTAAATTGCTTTATAAACTCGAAAACAACTAAAAAATTAAGGCCCCTAGAGACATTTATAATAAAAGTTCTTATAAATTTCTCTATCAAAAGACAACAGTAAAGAGACTCTTATGAAATGACTCTAGGGGCCTCCGGTTTCGAGAAATTCCAGATTTTATATTTCAATACCCAAATTCACGTATAAATTGTCTTATATAAAATCAATGGTAACTAAAAAATGAAGGCACGCCCCTAGAGTAATTTATAACAAAAGTGTCTTTTAAATTCCTCAATCAAAAAGCTACAGTAATAGACTCTAGGGGCGTTCGCTTTTGAGATATTTTAGATTTTGTTTCACTCTCAATATCAAAAATGAAGGCCCCCCTAGAGGCATTTATAACAAAAGTATATTTTACATTCCCAGATCAAAATGCCACAATAAAGAGACTCATGAAATAGCTCTAGGGGCTTCGTTTTCGAGACATTCTAGATTTTGTGTTTCAATACCCAAATCCACGTGTAAATTGCCTTATAAATCGAGGATAACTAAAAAATGAAGACCCTAGAAACACTTATAACAAAAGTATCTTTTAAATTCCCCAATGAAAAGGCTACATCAAAGACACTCTTATGAAATAATTCCAGGGGCCTTTGTTTTTTAATTATTCTAGATTTTATGTTTCGCTTTCAATTTAAAAAATGAAGGTTTCTAGAGACATTTATAACAAGAGTATCTTTTAAATTCCCCAATCAAAAGCCCACAGTAAAGAGACTCTTATGAAATAACTCTAGGGGCCTTCATTTTCGAGACATTCTAGATTTTATGTTTCACTCTCAAATTCAAAAATGAGTGTCTCTAGCGACATTCATAACAAGAGTAACTTTTAGATTCCCAGATAAAAATGCCACAATAAAGAGGCTCTTATGAAATAGCTCTAGGGGCCTTTGCTTTCGAGATATTTTTTATTATGTTTCAATACCCAAATTCACGTGTAAATTGCCTTATAAAATCAAGAATAACTAAACAATGGAGGCCCCTAGAGACATTTAAACAAGAGCATTTTTTAGATTCCCCAGAGACTCATATGAAATAGCTCTAGGGGCCATCGTTATTGAGATATTCTAGATTCTATGTTTCACTCTCAATTTCAAAAATGAAGGCCCCTAGAGACATTTATAACAAAAGTATCTTTTAAATTCCCCAATCAAAAGGCTACAGTAAAGAGACACTTATGAAATAATTCTAGGGGCCTTCGTTTCTGAAATATTCTAGATTTTATGTTTCAATCTCAATTTAAAAAATACAGGATTCTAGAGACTTTTATATTCCCCTGTCAAAATGTCATCATAAAGATACTCTTATGAAATAGCTCTAGGGGCCTCGTTTTCGAGATAATCTAGATTTTATGTTTATAAAGCTTTTGATATTACTTTAACGTCCTTTACAAACTCTTAAATTTCAGATATTTAATTCAGAAACACCTTGAATAAACAAAAAAAAATACAATTCGACGACTGCAGTGCGTGCAGTGACACGATCATTGATCGGCGCTTTTTACGCTTTACGGCCGAGCTTATACTCGTATTATTGGCTCAGCGGAGTCTTTGCTAGTTCTATTACTTATAGCAGCTCCACCCTAAAATAAACATCACAAAGTTGGTTGTCAAATTTCGAAATTAATCATCTCAGCTTCCCAGCTAAACGAAAACCAACGGGCGCATTAAAGCCCGCTTTCCTTCTACACCAGCGGCATCCTCCGTTAGCTTAAGAGGCGATTAGCGTTTGGGCGAAACGCCTTGTACGATTAACACACAAAAAACTACATTATGAACGGCCGGGCACGGAACCATTGACCCGTCTTAAGCGCCATTATATCCCCTGCCAGATTTCTCTATTCAGATTTAAATTGTTTTCTAAAAGAAGTGACGCTCCATGTTCGGAGAGCAGGCAATTTGAATAACGGACAAAAAGCGAGAAACCCAGATTGTTGTTGAAAATGTAACATTCTTAAGAGTGTTTACAATTTTTTTTGCCGGAACAATCTGCTGCACAATGGAGAGAGCAAAAAGTGACGAGTTCGTTGTTCTAATTTTTGTGAAATCACATAAAGCCCCGTACACGGGCCGACGAGTTTCAAATGTTGAAAGAATTCTTTCTTTATACATCTGACAGTTTACTGTACTGTTCTATTGCGTTGCTTACGCAACTATTATTACTATCATAAGACGATCTAGGAGAAATTCCCTCGGTGTAAGGTATATTTGCATGGGTTGCAACGTGCAGTCGTCAGGGGGAAATATCCTCCGTACTGCACCGGATTCGGGTAGCACACTATTACGAGAAAAACTGAGACTATTTCTATTTATTCGATATCCGTTTTTCGGGTATCCTGTATGCGTAAAATCCGTATTCCAACTAGCCCATTCACGAAAAAGAGCAGCGCCAGTTGAGATCCCACTTGCTAACATAAAAATATCAATTCCTATTTTCAGATCCATGTCGACATACCCGAAAATATTTAAACGTGTAACTCGAATGTAAACAAACAATTCTGCGGAAAGGACACGCGTTCAATATCTGGCGAGATGTTTGTTTATACGAAAAAGAAAATTCCAAACAATCGATATGTCAATGCCAGCGAGTGCAATCGCTTACTTTGAGGGTTCCCATTGAAGCCGGAATGCCAATAAACAGCAAGATTAGGTTCAGCACTGGGATTGATTAGCAGGATAAAGCCGGCCAGGATGTCCCGACCGATGAATATGCTGAGGACCCGACGGAAGGACTGCAATGTCAAGCCGAACAGGAGGTAAGATCATTATTGTTACTAATTCATTTGACGTTTACTTCATCAGGATGCGGCTTGCGCCGCGCCCGGAACTGTAGGTCCTGTGCAAGGATCAAAAAGTTTTTAAGAAACTGGGCACTTTCGGATATACTAAGCGTCGCGAGATTCAGTAAGCTTCTCGAATTTTGGACGTGCGTCTACAACTTTTTTTTTTTTTATTTTGTTATTGCACGATATGCAAAAAATAAACCGACGCACGGGCCTACATGTTGATTGTTGATTCCAAGACTCGTTCGAAGATATATTTATCGCCATTTCGACTATTCCAACAGGATTATTTACCACGTATTCCCGGTAAATTATCCTAACATCTCAGTGTCGCTCATCTTGCTCGAATCAAAACACCACTGCTATGACGTCAATACAGTGATTTTTATTTGTCTTGGATTGCTTAACGCCTTTGCATCTGTTAGATTGGAAAAATAAATATTGGGTGGTATGGGCGTGTTACTGGTCCTTTTGTTTGACTTCGAAATACCGCTTTTACAGCTTTGAGCAAGGCAGTAATTAAAAGCAGAAAATCTATTGGTATTTTTAGTACATAACAAATGTTTTGCTTTCTTTAATGTACTTCAAAGAGTAACTATGAAATTTTGTCTATAAAGTTGTGTTTTTAAATTAAAAAAATGTACGTACATTTTACGTTATTCTTTTGTCTCAGGAATTTCACCTAAATATCTTGGTGGTCGGTTATAACTTTAAATAGAGTGGGGAAGGGGAGTGTGTGAGTTAGCACCCCTAAAATAGATTTTTCAACTTTTTTTTCGTTCATCATTTTGACCAAGTTTTGACCATTTTTGACCAGTAAACAGTTTATTTTGACCACCTTTTGTTTGAAAATGCGGAGCCAAACTAATTTTTTATTGGAATTTTGAGTCGATTTTGGGCAATTCGGCAAAGTCCAGCCGTGACGCATATTTTTCACTGCGCTGCTCATTTTGCGCTCATCCCTACTACTCTGATATGTTACAGAGTATTGATATTCCGAATCCGACAGAACTACATTTAGTCAGTACCCGTCCGCTGCTGTTCCTGACCAGACGTGCCTAAGTAAGCATAATCTAATTTTCCCAACGACCCACTGGCATATCCGTTTCTTCACTGTAGCTGCCTGAGCAGTGGTGTTTCTGTACTATAAACAGAAACTGGCGCCAGAGTAAAGCACCGCCGACGCCTCGAGTGCCATAGTGACACTTCGGCATTTTCTTGCCTACAAACCGAAGTACGTCACAACTTGGTCTACTAAATTAGCCCAAAAGCAACTAAAACCGCCCATTTGGGGGTGCGGGCTAAAAAAAGCTCGAAAATCTTATTTTGCCCAGCATATTCAGACCGAACGGGGTCAAAATAAACTCCTTGCTAGTCAAAACTTGGTCAAATCATCGAGCCTTCGATGTACTCAAAATTTTATTTTGGGGGTGCAAAAATCGCATTTTTTTTAATTTTTAAATATTAATATTTAATAATACAGGGGTGGTTAAAATTAACCGTTCGCTGGTCAAAACTTGGTCCACTAAATTAGCCCAAAAGCAACTAAAAACTCCTATTTGGGGTGCGGGCTAAAAAGAGCTCGAAAATCTTATTTTGCCCAGCATATTCAGACCGAACGTGGTCAAAATAAACTCCTTGCTGGTCAAAACCTGGTCAAGTCATCGAGCCTACAATTTACTCAAAATTTTATTTAGGGGTGCAAGAATCACATCTTTTGAAATTTTTAATATTAATATTTAATAATACAGGGGTGGTCAAAATTAACCGTTAGCTGGTCAAAACTGGTCAAAAAAATGTGCCCTAAGTCGACTCAAAATTCCAATTTGGGGGCGCGGATTAAAAAAAGCTCTAAAAATTAGTTTCGCTCCGCATTTTCAAACAGAAGGTGGTCAAAATAAATTCTTTACTGGTCAAAACTTGGTCAAAATGATGAACGTCAAAAAAAGTTGAAAAATTCAATTTGGGGGTGCTAATTTCGCACACTTGGCTGTATCTAAATTTTTGTGTGAAAATGTTATTTAAGACTACCTATACTTGGACCACTTTTTAAATGTCAAAAAATGTCAAAAAAATGTCAAAATGTCAAAAAATGCCAAAATGTCAAAAATGTCAAAATGTCAAAATTCAGTGGCGTAGACAAAGGGGTCAAACAACATATTTTTGTTAAAAAAAATGTGAAGATAAGTGTTTTCAAAATATCAGGTTTTTTTATCAGTATTTAACAAGGGTAACTTTTATATGTATTAACCAAATGCTTCAACAAAGATTATTCTTGTTAAACATCTCTAAAGGCCTTAGTCTTTGAGATATTCTCGATTTTATGTTCCAATATCAAAATTCACTTGAATATTGCCTTATAAAATCAAGAACATCTTAAAAACAAAGGCCTCTAGAGACATTTAACAACTATATCTTTTAGATACCCCAATTAAATGCTACAGCCAAAGATACTCCTGTTAAACATCTCTAGAGGCCTTCGTTTTCGAGATATTCTCTTTATGTAGCAATACCTAAGCTCACAACAGTATTGCCAGTATCTCTAAACAGAAAGCCTCTACATACAGGGTGTTTCGGGAGGAAGGGGGAGCCATTTTAAGGGCGTATTCTAAAGGTCAAAATAAGATAAAAGACTCTGAAATGCTTGATATCCGAGATACAGGGTGTCAAAACTATTATACTATTTTTTTTTCAACAAAATTATAAATTTTTTGTTGTCACACACGCCACTGGTGAAACTGTCAAAACGAGTTGATTTGAAAAAGAGTCTTTCCATGCCAGTATAGGGCATACCAAACTTCGATGTAAGATCTTAAATCGTTTTCGAGATATTAAAAAAACTATTTTTAATTCTTTTTTGACACTCTGCATCTCGAAGGAACTTTTCTCCTTATTTTGATCTCTACAATACGTCCTTAAAATAGTTCCCTTTCCTACCAAAGCACCCAGTATATTTATTAAGACATTTTCTAAACACCTAACCTGCAATTTTTTATTAACAAAAAATTATTTTGCTACCCCTTTTTCTGCGCCACTGCATCGTTATATTACATTCAAAACATTATTCAGTTATCGACAGTTTTTAACAAGGCTCGCTCACAAAAATGTTGATTCCTCAGCCTACTCTGTTTAAAGACGTAGCTAAATGGCCCACGCACATTACAACACCCTGTATTTTCAAAACGAAGCGTTTTCCAACAAAATTGTGTACAGGTACTCAAATTAAAAACACCTTGTATACAAGGAAATCCACAATGGCTATTCGAAATTGTGTGAAAAAAAATTTAAAAATATTTGTTTATACCCTTCAACCGATTTGACAGGTATTTTTTAACTAAACAAATGATAGTAACCACGCCCACTTTTTGCCCTTATTGTCTACGCCACTGCAGACTTTTTAAATTGATGGTATTTTTGTAGTACCTAAATTAAAATTCAATTTAATAGAACAGGCCAATCTTATTTCGATCCAATAAATTAATTGCTTAATTTTTAAGAATATTTAAAATATTTTCTAATATGACTCCCCCAATATCTACGCCACTGGGCCAAATCGGATTTTGCTTTTCACATAACTTTGGAGGGTTTTATTTTCATTATTGTGCATTTCGGGACACACTTTTTTCATATTTTTGTATTCGGAATCACCTCGTGAATTTACAGACCCAAAATTTGCAACATCCTGTATACAGGGCGTTTTAGAAAATAGATTACTTATCGAGGGGACTGATAGGACATGTCAAAACATTTGGCAACAGCGCACGCAATGTTTACGCTGAACGTGACCTTGTCACTTGTCAAAGGTATTAAGATCGGGAAATCTGCTGGCCACTTCTTAGGTCCTTTCTCTCTACCGGTCCATTTCTTCGGGAAAATTCGCTTCAATTTCTTACCAAGTTCTACAAAAAGTGACCCAAGACGCAACCGAGCTAAATAAATCGGTCAGGTAGCCACGCCATAGTCTTCTGTACTCCTGCCAAAAAACACGTGGCTCGATTTTTTCAAAAAATCAGCCGCAACGTCGTCTACCTGTCTCACGACCTTAACACAAATAATAAAATAACCAAATAAACAGCGTCACGCACTACTAACTGCACCATTTTCACCACTCGCATCACGAATAAAAAAGTCCTTGTTCATTTTTGCGGGGGACAATCTTAATCTATATAACACGCACTTTTTTATTCACCCCCGTATGGCACCTCATCCGAATCACCCTATCTAGTTTATCTGGCACGTTATTAACTCTGTGTTTTAATTCTTTATTGCAGGGATTCCAGGTTATCGAGGTAAACAGATTTGCTGTTATTTTGCTTTAGAAAAACTAACTACGAAGGGCACCTTTTCGAGTGTTTTCCAATTTTTTTTTTTTTACTAATTTCACACAGTAAACACACCGCAGGGTTTGGATATGTTAAAGAAATTTAAAATCTGACACTTTTGCTCCACAAGTAGTATTTTAGTACACTCGGTTAGCTTTACTATGTACTATGATTTTAATAACTGGCAAAAAAAAATACTTTAATTCCGCAATAAGCTCCACCTTGGTCGCTTCAAGGGACTTTTGGTCTTATTGTAGACTTAGGATCGTTTAAGTTTTGGAGCAGATTTGCCTTTTAGATGACCACATAAGAAAATCGAGGGGTTTAAATCTGGACATCTAGCTGGCCAACCTCTTGTAACGGTAACCGTTGCGTATATTACACACTCTACACCCTCTTATTTAAGTTTTTCTACACTCTTGATGGCCACATCAAAAGTTACACGATGGGTAATAACATTTTGAGAGCTTCTACTAACAGCACGATTTTCTTTTTTTAATTTTATTTTGAAAACCGACGTACTGGAATTTCTGCGTGTAGTGTGTGCGACGCGTGGATAAAGTTGTGGAGAGGCTTGTTACATTTTTGTGTTCTTTTTTAGACTGGACAGGAAATCCTCTCGGGGGATGCTGTACGAAAATGAGGAATTGCGCTTGAAAACGATCAACATAAACGCGGAGGTGGAAAGCAGTAAGTACACACCCTGTATATAATCAATATATGGAGAAATTTTATGTACATATTCAAATATACGTCGTTCTTATCCCAACATTCCTAACTAATATTTGTTTACGATATTTCAATAGTAACGTTTTATTTTTAAGTGTTTATTTTGGGAAACTAACCAAGACGTGTATCTTATAATTATGTCACGGCCGATATGGGTGTTAGAAAATTTACGGCTATGTTGTCTGTTTCTCTGGGCGACATCAACATGCACTTTAAACCGAGGTAACATAAATATAACATCTCGTCAATAAATCTAGTACTTTTCTTCGACTCGCAAACACCGAACGTATTTAGTCGTTTTTTGTACGTATCTGCATTCGCACTTCGTAAAATGGTGTCCTCGAAAAACTTCTCCAAACTGATATACAAATGCCGCATGGTTAACGCAAGTGTGAACTATTTTCTAGGGCAATCGGACATAAAGAAGTTGAAACGAGAAAATGAGATGTTGAAGAAGGGGCTGTGGTACCTCAGGGACGAATACGACAAACTCGAGAAGCTCATAAAAGACAAGAAAATCGATTTCTCCTCCTCGTCGACCTCATGCAGCAGCACCACCAGCGACACGGTAAAGTATATGCATTTATCAGCGAATATATTCCGGGATTCCGGGCGAAATATAATAAATTAATGTGACAGAATCAGTTAATGCAAGTAAAACGAAAAAAATAAGAATGGCGCAACTTCGGGCTCCTCCCACGCCCAAAGTATCAAAGTTAGACTTTTGCCGTCGCGAACTTTTTTTTAGGAAATTCAATTCTCTACAACTTTGTTTATGTCCAATTTTTTCATATCTCTTACGGTATCAGCTGCAGGGCGAGTTAAACGTGGTGGGGCATATTTTTTATCGTTTTCAAAGCGTAACAATTGTTCTATCGTTCCTGGATTATAAAAAGGTTCACTTACCCCCGCGCCCCCATCCACTCCTTCTGATAACAACCATACGTGACAAAATCCTATTTTCCAGGAAAGTTGCAGCTCCTGCAGCGAAGAAAGCGAAGAGGTGGAAACGACGCAGAACATAAAGAACGTCCAGAGAACCAACCTGAAGAACATCCAAGACCAATTTGACCATCTGTCCGTCGTAACCGAAGAAACGTCCGCGGACAACTCCGAGCAGAACTCGAACCGAGCCTCCCTGCCCAACGAGCACTGGAACAACTTCGAGAACGACGTTATCAAGCCGGACCAGAGCTACCCCGTCGTTTACAAGAACATCGCCAAATCCCAAACGCTGCCGGTGCAGGAGAAGGTGCCGTTGCATTTCTTCGCGCCGATCAAGGCGTCGAAGAGCTTCGACGACAACCACTTCAACCAAATCCAGAACACGGCCACATACCCCGGCGAGGTTTACGGCGGCTCCATGGGAGGGCAGCTGGGGAACTCGATGGGCAACCTCGTCGGCGACTCCGTCGGCAACAACTTCGGCGACAACTTCGTCGACCAAACCAGGAGCTCGTCGGCAAACCTCCAGCACTTCGACCCCAACTGCGAACACTTCCTCAGCCACAAAATAGTGCAAACCAACGCGAACAACTTCTACCAGAATATGGTGCTGGTGCCGAAGAGCAACCATCCCCAACCCGAGGCCAAGGCGATGGAGAAATCGTCGACGGACCTCATAGTCAAGATCGACAACCAGAACTTCAACAACAACGCGCTGGTGTTCAGCAATACGCCCAGCCAGAGTACGTTTTCCAACGGCGGGAATCTGGAGGAGCTGCTCAACGACATAGAGTCGATTTCGCAGGTAAGTGCCAACTTATCGGGATTGTTTTGGTTTAAGGTTTTGACGTTTGGGATTGGGTCGCGGCAATTCTGGAGATTCAAACGCTTTAGCCCTGCATTACTCAGCATCCTCAAGAATGATTCTTGTTCTTGTTCTTGAAGGCTAGTAACTGCAGTTCTTTAATGTCCACCATGCTCCTAAGAATACCTGTGCAATTTTTTCCGCTGAAACATTTCGATTGGTTTCCGAATTTTTTATCTCTTAGATTCTATTCATAGCTCTTTGGCAATAAAATTGGTTTGTGGATTGATCCGATAGGTTAGCGAATTTGCCAAGACGAATGAAGATGGATGCGGCTGAAAGAGTATGATCATCGATTGGTGCTTGCTCTAGAAAATGAACTTGACCTTGAATGAGAAACGATTAAATATATAACAAAACAATATTTGATGTGACATTTACAATAGTAACTAACACCTTTTTTGCTGTGTCGACTGAATCTCTAACAAAATTTTAACAGGAAATTTTGAAGATATCAAATTTGCAGAGAGGAGCAAACAATCAGATCTTCCAAGATAGGAGCGGAATGTTCCAATTGGAAGGGTCGCAATTCATGCCGGACGTCCAGAGGGAAGACTTGACGTTCATGCAAAACCCAGTTCTGGACTATTTGATACCCGAGAACTCCCAGACGGTACCGAGTACGCCGGAGCGACCGTACAAGAGCGAGCTCAATGTTGTGTTGATGCCGAATCCGATGCCGCTCATTGGATTCGACAAGTACAGGAATATCCAGAGGTAAGCACCTACTTAAAGTTGCTATGGCAAGGCCAGCACATTGCCTTCCGTTGTAGAGCTAGATGTACGGCCAACACATTATTTTCTATTATAGTGAAATTTTTAGGAGTCTGGAGAGTCTCAACCAAACTCTAGACGAGCTGTCCGCCTCCCAGCAAAACTTATGCGTCATTCCTCCACCACCCGTGGACCCAAACACGAATCTCCCACCGCCCATCTTCTTAGAAGAACCCGGAATGAATAGAGCCTGTGAAGAAGCCGAGACCAACCCATTCTTTTTTGGGAACCTCAAAGACAATTACGTCAATTCCGATTACTTCAATATGAGGTACAATCCAGACAACTTCGCGCCGAAAGAGGAAGAACAGAAAAAAGGTAAGGTAAGGTTACATACGTGTATAAGTTGCTCTAATAGTCTTTTGTGGCAGGCAAATCTGATCCAACATCTGGTTCGAAAACAAACCTACTGGACCTGACATCATCAGAGCACGTGTCCAGTGAAAACGAGGAAAACCTGAAGTTCAAGACAAGCAAGCCGGAAAAAATCGACGAGAAGAGCCAACAAAAAAACGAGCAGCTCCAACAAGACGTCAAGTCGCCCAAGCTCAGCATACGACGAAAGGTCTCAATACACTTCAAAGGCAAGAAGGACAAGAACAAAAAAGTCAACGTGGACAACAGCTCCGAGGCGACCAAGCCCAAAACCCCGGGCGAGAAGAAACACTCCCTGTTCGACATACGGTTCAACGATGGCGATAAGAGCAAAGACAAGGAGAAGAACAAGATCTCGCACCAGAAAACGCCGAGCGTAGACTCGAAAAAGTCCACGACGGAGACGAGCAACCAGGAACCGAAAACTCCAAGCAGCTCGGACAGCAAAACCAGCAACGACAAGAAAAATAACAGTACAAACGAGAGAAAAGACACCTCCAGCGACAAAAAGATGAGGAAGAGCGTCTCGGTCAGCCCCGACAGAGGCAAACACGTACAAATGAAGGAAGAAGGTAAGACCAAATTGGAAACAAACAGTAGTGTTGAGAAGGTTGGATGTAGCACTGGTGTGGTTTCCACTTAACACCAAAACTATTATTATTATTCGTGCATCACCTGGAGATGAGGAAAATTCGTGGTTCAGTCACCTCAACGTTTTGGTGTTAAGTGGAAACTACTCCACCAAATTTATCTTTCCATTACAGAATTTATGTAGATCAGGGTTTTCATAAATGATCGCAGGGTTCAGTGTTAGAGAACCTAATTGTAAGGTTAACTTCGCCCTTAATAAAGACATTTATTATTATTATTATTATTAAACGCCGTGCCCACAGAATTAGGCAACCAAATATACATTCGACGTGTACCTGGTTGCCTATCTTCGGTTAATATGTTTTTCTCCCTTCAGGTGGCGGGAAGAAGCACAAGAAGCACAAGAAGGGCGACCGAACGAGGATGCGGCGTACCAGCACGATGGAGCCGAGGAATTACCGGGAGAGGTCCTTCTCCGTGTGCACCGACCGCTCCAACATCCTGGAACACCGGCTAGGGCTCGGGCTCGGCTTCGGATCCAGTTTTCTCTACGACGATTACTCGGACCAGGAAAGGACTAACAGCCTGAGTAGTTGCGAGACGGGGGAGAACGTCAGGAAGCTGTCGTCGATGTCGAACGTGCCGCTGAGCGGGAAAGTGCCTTGGTGCGGGTGTTGGGGGAACGGTTGTTTATGATATTAGTGAAAAGACTATTTGTAATTCGTTTTAAATATTGACTATAGTTTTTATGGACTTGAAAATAAAATGGACCGTAGCCAGGGCGGCTAATTTTTTCCCTTGTGGGAATATGCAGTATTTAGTTTGTCAGCATCAAGTCTGTATTTTAGACTTGATATTTACCAAATTATTGCGATGTTAGTACCTAATTGGTATAGAAAGTTGCAAATTTAATTTTGATGCCAGAGCAAAATGAGTAATAGCGCTGTACGCTTCCGAGGGGTTTAACCGCCTTTCTCGCTAATTTTAAATTCCATCATCTCGGAACGATTTTAAGGCTTGTAAAACTCACCTGTATCGACTATTTTTGCAGAGACATGCTAAATTGACTGGACTATCAAAAGAGAAACAAGGAAATTATAATAGCACCTTATAAATCATTACCTAGAAACTTGAGTTGTGTATTCCTGCAGTGGGGATTCGGCTGGCCTTTACAATGATATAACTGATCGAACACATTTATATCATTCAAGGACTATATATAATAAACTGACTTTTATGCAAAGTTTTTATCAAAAATGTGGATTACTATTTGTACGTAATATTTATAAAAAAATCAATTTTCTAATTAAACGTTGTCTAATTTATTAAAAAATAAAGAGTTTTAAAGAAAGTCTTGATATTATTACACAGGGTGTTACTAAAGTTAAGGAAAAAAAATTACAGATAAAATAAACAAGAGTGATTATTTTCTTTAAATAAAATAACAATAAAAAGTTTGGTAGTCACTGGAATTAACAGATGACTGAGGAACGTGGCGCAGTGCAGCGACACCTTGTGGCAACTCAAGTAACCTACGTAAAAGATAAACAGACTAGTACACAGCTGCTGTCGACATGATATTGATTTATGGAGAAGCTAGGCAGAATTTATTGGCGGCTAGCAATCTATTATAAGTGGTTCTCAAACAAATACAATTATTCTGATTTTTAACTAGTTTTTTATTCTTCAGATATTCAATTAATTTATACTGTACCTGTTTTAAAACATCAAAAATTACATGCAGACAATTTTTTTTCCTTAAGTTCAATAACACCCTGTATCATTATGTACGGCAAATATTGACTTTTGACAAGAGCACGTATCACAATAACAATAACAAGCGTACATAATATGCATATTAAGTGTGTTTTCTTATGCGACATGCACCTCCGAAATGACCCGGTACTTTCTTCATTGTTATTATCGCCTGGGCGTTATGCTGATGACTTTCGGTGTCCATATTATGCAAATGGTATCTATTCACGTCATTCAATTCGACGATTTCAAGTAGGCTTATCGAGATAATCTCTTGTATTATTGGAACAATGCTAAGTGAACCGTCAAACCGATGCAAACATATATTTATATGGAACCGCAGACCGACTAACTTGTTAACGTCTAAATATGTCCTGCCTCGTTTCGGACACACGACACATGGAGACTATCGGAGACACAAATGGCGGATTACAAGCATACATAAAATGATCGTTTCCTAAATAATTTGCAATCAGTAACACCCGACAGCAGACATTAATACTACTATACGAACTGTAATGACGGCCCCGTACTGCCTGCACCTACCCTACGTTCCCTGCCCAGCTTTATCTGGAGTTAAGCAGGCGGCTAAGTCGCGACCAATAAAGAGTAATCAAACCTTTTTGTTAAGGCCACATCCTCTTTTATACGAAAAGATATAAATAGACTCCGCCCCAAAAATGCCCGCTAAATTTGAATGGAATTTCTCTATTGGTCGTATTTATAGAAGCCGAAATGCAACCGCTAGATTTGACTGACAAAGGGCGACTCTACTCGCGTCACGAATTAAAAAACTTTGACGCAAACGTATGAAAAACGCCAATAAATGGGGAGCCGGCCTAACTGTCATATTCGTTTTTGTGAAATTATTTCTTAATTTATGTCAGCTGTTTATGTTAATGAATTCATCGAGATTGATCTTATACAAAGATATCTTACTTTGTGTATTAAGGTACGTATAAGAATTCACCCTCGAATTCACTTTATACAGGGTATTATAGAACTTTAGGAAAAAAATTAACAGATAAAAACTCATAGTCAAAAAGATCTTCTAATCAAAAACGATTATTTACAGAGATATCGTCATTTCATTTCTTTAAATAAAATCACAATAAAATGTTTGATAGCCACTGGAAACAGTTGTACCCCATTTTAAGTGTATGGGTCGATATGTGTGTTATGGATGACAACGAAGAAGATCATGGCCGTCGTCATGTTTATTCGAATTCTAAAATTGTCGACATGATATTAATTTATGGTGAAGCTAGACGGAATTTGTAGAAGTGGTTCTTAAACAAATACAATAATTATTCGGATTTTTAACTAGCCTTTTTTTCTTCAGATATTCAATTTATTTATGCTGTACTTGTTTTAAAACATCAAAAATAACATGCAGTTAAATTTTTCTCCTATAGTTCAATAACACCCTGTATATTTTGTGTATTAAGTATTAAGGTACAAGGTGATTCTTATAAACGTTCTCTAATTTTTTGGTTTGTCTTTGGAAATAAAATAAAAATATTTAACGTAACGTATAGTATTTTTTCCCACGGATTTCGAAAATTTCAACAAAAAAACAATTGAAAGTCAAATAAAAGTGGGAAAAACAAAACGATATTTTTTTTAATGGAACGCCCTGTATATTTTTACAATTTTGAAAGAAGGTTTAAATTCTCTTTCCAAAAATATAACATCACATACATACCTTCTTATTTAGTAAAATACTGATAACAATTAAAATAATAATAATAATAATTATCAGTATTTTACTAAATACATATGAAGGTAAATATATGTTGTTATATTTTTGGAATGAGAATCTAATCTTTCTTCAAAGTTGTAAAAATATACAGGAAATTCCATTAAAAAAAAAAATCATTGCTATGTTTTCTAGCTTTCATTTGACTTTCAATTGTTTTTTTGTTGAAATTTTCGAAATCCTTGTAAAAAATAGTCAAAAATACTATAAGTTATGTTAAATATTTTTATTTTGTGTCCAAAGACAAACCAAAAAATTGGGGTTCGTAGATGGCCCCCTCTTCTACTGTGACATTTAAACGTCACTTTGACAGTTTTTTGACATCTGTTAAAACAATTTTTTTTCGCGAAAACGTCACTTTGACAGCTGTCAAAATAAAAATTTTCGAAAAACGTCACTGACAGCTGTCACAATTTTTTTTTTCGACAAAACGTCACTTTGACAGCTGTCACCAAAAAGTCTAAAAAAATGTTTTCTTAAAAAAAAAATGTAAACATTTTTTTACCCCATTTCGCTTAACTAATCCGATCGCCAGCCCCTGTCTATGACCTACTAATCCGATAGCCAGCCCCGTAGGAGCTGGATCGTCTAGAACCTACTCATTCGATAGCCTGGATCATCTAGAACCTATTCATTTGATAGCCAGGCCCCGTAGGGGCTGGATTGTCTAGAACCCATTGTTAAATAGAGCCCCGCAAGGGCTCTGAACTTTTTTAGTTTTTTCTCAAATATTTCATTCATTTCATCGAGCAAAATTGACTATTGCGTACACCGTTCTGCGCTACCATAAAATTAATGGGGCGGAGCCAATTTATATATTTTCGTCAGACGGAGTATAGTTAAGTTCTTTTAGGTAATATTGCTTTGTTATTCCATTTCCTTTTTCTTTCTTTTTATATTTCGTGTTATACTGTTTTTTGGAAAGAGCAGCACCCTCTTGAATTTGCGCGCGCAGCTAGTGCTCAGGAACGAGAGAGAAATGTGACATATACAGGGTGTCCATCTAGTGCGCAGAAGTCCAATGCCTTGAAGAAAGAGATAAACAGATTTTTTTGCTACGTGTCTAGCTCCGAAAGCGCTACAAAATCAAGACAATGCTGATTATGCATACAGGGTGACCCATTTCTTCTAGGCAGGTATACTCGGGCCAAAAAGAGTAGTCAGTAGAGCAAAAACTCACCGGCAATTCTTCAAAGGATTTAGCTGTTATGGAATACAGAAGCGGCAGCTCGTTTTACCATATAATCCCATATAATTCAGAGAAATATATCCTGTTGTCTCCGCCTACCAGAGATGAAAACCACAACTAGGTCATTATGTTTAATTGGTATAGTCAACCAAATACAGTAAATGCTTGAACGTGCCGCCCTTATACCCAATAATTTGTGCGGCTATTGGAAAGGTCGTCGAGAGGGCTTAGATAGCGCATTCAGTGGCGTCACATATGCTGCAACGCAAAGGATGTGCATTGTTCAACTGCGTTGCCATACCTGGAGATAATGTTGCCAGATGTAAGCATATTATTTAAAATTTAAGACATGGTAACTCATATTCATGCATAATTAACACAATCCGCTTTCATTTGTTCGAATTATGGAATTTATGAAATTCGTAAATCCGTACGCCCCTGGCTCTACTGACTACTCTTTTTGGCCCGAGTATAGTAACTTTGTTTTTCTTAATGGCAAACTATAGTTTTAATAATTTTTTCGACTTGCAATTGTTTTTTTGTTGAAATTTGGTATAACTGTTATACCTACGCGAGCTACGAAAATTTTCGAATTACCAAAAATAGACGAGATAAAGGGGGGGGGGGGGGGCAAAATACAACCAATAACCCTGTACGTCAAATTATTCGTTCATCATTTATGAATGGGATTTAAGGAAGTATCGCCTCCTTTCTTATCTAGTCTTTGGTGTAACCGCCTGTTGAATAACTTACCAAGCGTTGCAACTATGCCTATCGCGGCCAATATCTGCGATGCGATAAGATATTTGGAACAGGCGCATAACTTTCTATAGTTTTGCACAGCCATATTTAGCGAGTTACCACATCTAGACAGTAAAATGAGCACGTTCAATTTTTTCATTCCTTTCAGGCACTTCGTTCAGGAAGCGGTGCTAATAATTTTATTATCCTTGTGCAGTTCAAAAATGTTCGATGAATAATAACAAGGTAGTGGTAAAATCACCAGAATTTTGTTTTCTGACAGAAAAACTAAACCCTTCAATTTTGAATTTGATTCAGCTAAAGCTAAAACAAATCTCTACGCTACAGCGTCGGAGTAGATAGCGAACTATAACAAACGGAATAACTCAGGCTCGCGTCAACTTTGGACGGATTTAATTTCGAGACCGCTTGACAAACGCCCCCATAATTCCTCGACGCGAAGACATATCCACAAGTGTCTCCCGCATCCCGAAAACGGCTTCTCGTAACTTGATCCAGATACGGATGGCGTGGCATTTGTCAAGGATTATTTCGTTTATAAATTACACGCCCAATCAATGTGCAGGATTTGAAACAACATGGTTTCCGGTTTCTAAACAAATGAAGAACGTATTGACGCTACGGCGCGGCGCGGCGCGCGGTTAAAAGGTGGCTTAAGCTGGATTTCAGCTGAAATAATCGAAACAAAACAAGAGAAAATCACTGTACAATTACAATATATTTTATTGCATTTTCGTGAGTCTACAAACAGAATCAGGATTCATCCCCTACAACACCGTTAAAAGGATTTTCACTGTCACGTTGTTTCAAAAGTCGCAGTACATAAATCACAGTATCGTACAACAGTTAACTAACGGCAGTTCTAAAATAATAAAAATAAAGGAAGTGGCTGGAATATTTAGGTTAAGTGTACTATAAAATCTTAAGTAACTTTGTTGGAAAAATAAGCAGCCTCTGTAAGTGTTCGCTAGGAAATGTACAAATAATAAACAGATACATACTAATTAACTTTGATTCATTATAGTCAAAAGGCTGGATAGAGGTTAGGTATCCTCCGCCGATATTTTATAGACCAAAATGTTGTCGTTACTTTATTAAACTATTGGATGATGGTGCTAGTAGACAAAACGTGGCAATTATTTGCTCCGCAAATCAATTTATCACAAACAACCGAGTCATGGAATTCATTGCGTAACGTTTTCGCTACTCTCCTACTATCTTCCGGTATCCATGCGGTATAATAGGCCGCTCCAAGAGTCAATTTTTTAACGATGATAAACGCTCCCAAAATATCGTTTCGATAAAATTAAAAATTAAAAACATACAAGGTGCGCCACTTTAAACTCCCCAGACACGTAACTTTCTTATTTTTTAAGCGACAACCATTAATCATGCGTTAAAAACTACAAATTTTGAAAAAATTGTCGTAAAACGAAACTTAATTTCCTTGTATATTTTTTGCCTCCCCTAGGGGTTTTCCTTATAGCCCCCCCCCCCCCCCTACAGAGTTTATTTGAAGGAAATACAGACAAATTTTATATGCAAAAGTTGCAGTACTATTCCTGAATTTTAACAATCTGCCAATAAAACAAACAAATGACAATCGCAAAATGGCGAAATTCTATAAGCTTAGGGTTCTTTTATGGAACATCCTATATATTATTATATTTTCGGAAACCTTATAATTTTCTGATTTCAAAAATACAAAATAAGTCTATATTTGGACTATCCGTTCTTCAGTTATTCAAAATAAAAAAAAAGTGTAAAAACATGATATTGTCTACCTTAATTCATAAGTAACCCATGGACAACATACATACATTTTTATTTTGAATAATTGAAGAACTGGTAGTCTAATAATATAGACTTATGTTTTTGAAACCAGGAAATTATAAGAATTTCGAATATTTAATAATATACAGGATGTTCTATAAAGAAAATCCTAAGTTTATAGAATTTCGCCATTTTGCAATTATCATTTGTTTGTTTTATTCAGGAAAAACATTGCAATTTTTGTATATAACATTTTTCTGCATTTTTCTTCAAATAAACTCTGTAGGAGGGTGGCTAATTATGAGGAAAAACCCTGTACATGAACGGTATTATGTTTTCTTACAAGGGTTTTAATTAGCTTCAATTTATGTTCTTATATCATGTTCGATTATTTTTGTTTGGTTTTAGAGAAAAAAATAAAAAACGATTTCGATTCCAAACAATTCTTTTAAAATAAATTTGAAAGGATTGTAAATAATAATTTTATGCTTTATTTGTAAAAAATATATATAATAGTTATTTATGTACCATATGAGGTATTTTATAGCACGCGTCTGAAGTTTACAAAACGAACCGAAGGTGAGTTTTGCAAACAGGCGAGTGCTATAAAATAACAGATATGGCACGTATAATATACAAAATTTTATCTACGCTCGGCTTATTAATTTTTTTATACATAAAAAACTACTAATTAATTAATATTATTTATTGTCAACACCACACAATCAAGTAAGTAATAACTAAGTTAATAACAATAGCTGTTTGTTGATGTCTCTTTAGCAACCGGTGGTTTGCGTGCTTTTTTTATAAAATGCCCGCGATAAATATATATCGCACTAGTGCTATAAACAACGTCATTATGACATTCAAATGAGTGTCGTATTACTGTCATTATATAACGAGCGTAGATAAACGATATTTTGTAATAAAAAAACAGCAACAAAAATATTTTTAAAAACAAGCGTTTATTAAAATGTACTAAATAGGAAATTGCAAAATTTCGAGGGGTAAATCTAAAAAAGTGTCGTTTATGAATGACGTAATAAAATAAATTGAAGCTAATTAAAACCTTTATACTTTTTTTCTAAATCACTCTGTACACATGTTTAAATGCCTCAAAAATATCTACAATTTGATGTGCCCAACATGGTCGTCGCTTAAAAAATAAGAAAGTTAAGAGTGTGGGGGTTTTAAGTGGTGCACCCTGTATATCTGAGAGTGCCTAAGCTGTCATCCTGGCTACGCAAAAGCTCCAGGATAATAAAATAATGAAATAAATAATAATTTTAAAAAAATCCTTAAATTATTTTTATGCCGCCTACAGAATACTCGGTTATTATGAGAGCTAGAATGTGACACAATTGTGCATAAAGTACTAAGTACTTCCGGTCTAACCGGAAATGACAAATTTTATTATTTTAAATGGAACACCCTGTATATTTTCGCATTTTCTTGTCCATCATGAAACTCTAATTTCAGCGACACGTCACCTGTTGGCATTTGTTTAAAAAATTGCGTCGAAAATGTGAAGAAACTAAAAACCCTACGGGATTTTATTTTTGAATCTCATAGAAAGTAGGCGTTGGATTTGATGCACTTGTGTGTTTTTTGTCACACCATGTACCTACGCAAAGTTCTTCTTAATTAAGGAAGCACATTTTGCATTTTTAAAAATTCATAGAAAACAATTTAATTTTGCGAGATTCAAAAATAAAATCCCACAGGGCCTACTTGTGTGTTTTAGTTTTTTCACATTTTTTTAAACAAATGCCAACTTATGATATATCGCTGAAACCAGAATTTCATGACGAACAAGGAAATGCAAATATACAGGGGGAGTCAGGTTTTACGGTAAAAAATTAATATAATAATAATAATAATAATAATATGTGGATAGAGCATGATAAAACATTATTGACGTATTTAATAACAGAAATTTAAAAACAACAGCGATTTACTATTTTTTACAATAAATTTACAAAATGGAGTCCATTAACCTCAATGCACTTTAAAAATTAATCAATTAACAACCAACGAGTACTAGTTGACCGAATAGTACCTACGTTTTTCACGTCAACTAAAGGTAGATATGCATAAACTAATGGACCCCATTTTGAAAATATTTAAAAAACCAGTAATTAAGTCGCTGTTGTTTTTGAAATTTTCGTTAATGAAGATTTTGTTGTCTTAGAGTATTTTATTATTATTACATTAGGTTTTCAACTCGGAAATATGAAAAAATTCAGTGGCGCACAGTTATCGGCATTCTTATCAGAAAAAAAATGTGTAAACGCACGCCACTGAGTTAGTTTTGAAAAACTAAATCGCCAGTTGATAGCGCCCTATGAAAAATATAAACCAACCAAATTTCATTGACACGACTGTTTTTAATCAAAAGATATTTAAAAAATTTTAACATCTCGATTGACAACTAAAATTCGAATTATTTTTCGTGCAACCCTGTATAAATTGTTCAAAATAGTATAAATATATCCAAAATGTGATCTTTATTTAAAAAATGTAAAAACATACAGGGTGGTCCATTTAGAAACGACTATTAGGGCCATTTCCAGTGAAACCGGAAGTGACAAATATGGCGGATAGGTCTCAAAAAGTTGTAAATCTTACCTAATTTCACGAAAATTTTATCCCGATATCTTTAAAAACGGGTAAGTTACAAGGGTGGTCCACTATTCGTTTACACCCGGTATACCTACACAGGGTGTTCCATTTAAAATAAGAAAGTTGCAATCGCTTCCTGTTAGACCGGAAGTGGTATTTTGTGCAGAATTGTGTCAGATTCTGGTTTTAGTGACCTATTCATATAATAACTGAGCTATTCCGTAGGCAATACTTTCGTGGCCAACTGGAGGAAAAGTTGAAATACTTCCCTGGTATTTTTTAATAATATCTTGTCTAAGAATTCGCATTATTAGATTTCATCATGGCTGCAAAAGTGCAAATTCATATTTAATTTGAGTGTACTTATATTTCATATGCCAAGGTCACCATATGTGCGGTGTCATTAAATTTAATGCATAGTAAAATATAAATATTATGCAGTTAGATTAAAAATAGAACCCTGGTAACGTCTTTACGTCTATACAGGGCGTCTTGAGGAAAAATAACAGTTCCTATGGCAATTTATGTTCTACCAATGTAGGCCATTATTTAAGTTTTATGTCGCTTTAGTTCGGACGAAATATGTAGATTTCAAAAAACTGAAAATATATAGGGTGTTCTATTTAAAAATATGCAAGTTTGCTATGTCCCGCTTTTATGGAACACCCTATATATTTAAAGGGATCTCCATAAAAAAATATTAAAACTCCATACAACTTTTATTTAAAACATTTTTTTTTACTTGAAAAATTAAGTTATAAGGGGGTCAATTTTCGTGTGATACCCCTGTACATTGTGCATTCAGGAATCAGGAGTGGGGACTATAAACAAAAAAGCAAATAAATTATTGCTTAATAATAATTGAAAACTGGAGCGATTGAGAAACAATATATTAAAAATCAATTAAGACCGAGATGACAGGTCAATTTGTAACCGGTCTTGACTTTGACGTGCGAGCGTCTTAAAACGTAATTAAATTTTCAGTTTCCCAGTCTCGATAGCAAGAGTGATAAATGAGATCATTACCGCTTCGTCAAAGGGCGTAGGTGGCTCTTTTTACGTCCCGGCATACTTGAATTTTTCCCGAGATAAAACAATTTTATCGCCCCCTCCCCGCCCCTGCGTAATAAAATAATATCAAGTCGTACAGGTAACGTCGCAAACGATAAATAGAAACCACTAACCTGTCAAACAAATGTAACGTAATGGTTCTACCTTGAATACCATTAACTCTATTTAAGGTGAACGCTTCCTGTGCTTTATCGGTTCCTGCTTTAATAGAGCTATAAATAATCATTAGTGGGTTCAACATTCAAAGTGCGTTGATATGTTTAGGGGCGTTGTTACAAGCAATTATCGCAGCCTAAGGAGTTCAAGATGGGAATACTTTACTTTATGCTAACTGGGTGTTTATTGGAAACGTTTTATGTTTTCCACCGAGAGGCTATCGAACTAAGTGATAGCGAGTGGATTTTGGAGATTCGATTTTATAATAAAGATGGATTTTTTTTTTCAGAGCTTTCGTGATGATGGTGACGTTCCTGAAATTGGTGCACAATTCAAGTGGATATTGGGAAAATATGGGCAATATTTGAACCTCAATATTTTTGGAATTAGATGATTAATCTATAAAAAATGATGTCTAAATATAATAGAGTATTAAAAAAAAAATTTCAAGTTGGTTCTTTAGAATTTCCTATAAATCATGACGAACATGTCTTAAAAAATCCCAAAATTTATGCAAAAAAAACTGTTACGATTTTTATTGTCGCTGCGAAATTAATCTGATTTAGCACTTTTATTATCCCTGGCTAATTGACCTGCGTGAAATTAGCAGCCAAATTCTGACAGCCAAAATACCGGAAACAGTCGAATCATCATAGGCGTAGATAAATGGGTAACCCTTTTTTTAAATAAAGTAATATAATACAGAAAAACATCTGTAACCATGAATTTAGAAATTAATAACGAAATAAAAATTGAGAGTTTTGTATAACTGATTTCTAAATAAAAGGGGGGTTATTAATTGCGCCGTGTCAATGCTGGCAGCTAAATTTCTTCAGATAGCCAGTCTGGGTACCATTCCCTAAATTTAATGCGAGATGTAAGATAAGGACTAACCATCCAGCTAAAAACCAAGGATTTTAAGTTAAAAAAAAATTATTAACTGAATTTTAAATTTTTACAGTCGTTATTTTCTAAATTTGACATAAGATACAATCTATCAAGAACTATCATCCAGCAGAAAATCATCCCCCTAGCTAGGGGATTACACCTTCAAAAAAATGAATAACTGAATTCTCAATTTTGACCACTCTTAATTTTCTAGAGAACGAGGTCGTGTGCCAACTTCTAAATTTAACGTGAGATACAATGTATCAAGATCTATCTTTCACCAGAAAATCATCCCCCTAGCTAGGGGATTACACCTTCAAAAAAATTAATAACTGAATTTTCAATTTTGACCACTCTTAATTTTCTAGAGAACGAGGTCGAGTGCCAACTTCTAAATTTAACGTGAGATACAATGTATCAAGAGCTATCGTTCACCAGAAAATCATCCCCCTAGCTAGGGGATTACACCTTCAAAAAAATGAGTAACTGAATTCTTAATTTTGACCACTTTTAATTTTCTAGAGAACGAGGTCGTGTGCCAACTTCTAAATTTAACGTGAGATACAATATATCAAGAACTATCGTTCACCAGAAAATCATCCCCCTAGCTAGGGGATTACACCTTCAAAAAAATGAGTAACTGAATTCTCAATTTTGACCACTCTTAATTTTCTAGAGAACGAGGTCGTGTGTCAACTTCTAAATTTAACGTGAGATACAATATATCAAGAACTATCGTTCACCAGAAAATCATCCCCCTAGCTAGGGGATTACACCTTCAAAAAAATGAGTAACTGAATTCTCAATTTTGACCACTCTTAATTTTCTAGAGAACGAGGTCGTGTGCCAACTTCTAAATTTAACGTGAGATACAATATATCAAGAACTATCGTTCACCAGAAAATCATCCCCCTAGCTAGGGGATTACACCTTCAAAAAAATGAGTAACTGAATTCTCAATTTTGACCACTCTTAATTTTCTAGAGAACGAGGTCGTGTGCCAACTTCTAAATTTAACGTGAGATACAATGTATCAAGATCTATCTTTCACCAGAAAATCATCCCCCTAGCTAGGGGATTACACCATCAAAAAAATTATTAACTTAATTTTCAATTTTGACCACTCTTAATTTTCTAGAGAACGAGGTCGTGTGCCAACTTCTAAATTTAACGTGAGATACAATGTATCAAGAACTATCGTTCACCAGAAAAACATCCCCCTAGCTAGGGGATTACACCTTCAAAAAAATTAATAACTGAATTCTCAATTTTGACCACTCTTAATTTTCTAGAGAACGAGGTCGTGTGCCAACTTCTAAATTTAACGTGAGATATAATCTATCAACAACTATCATCCAGCAGAAAATCATCCCCCTACCTAGGGGATTACAGCTTCAAAAAAATGAATAACTTAATTCTCAATTTTGACCACTCTTAATTTTCTAGAGAACGAGGTCGTGTGCCAACTTCTAAATTTAACGTGAGATACAATGTATCAAGATCTATCTTTCACCAGAAAATCATCCCCCTAGCTAGGGGATTACACCATCAAAAAAATTATTAACTTAATTTTCAATTTTGACCACTCTTAATTTTCTAGAGAACGAGGTCGTGTGCCAACTTCTAAATTTAACGTGAGATACAATGTATCAAGAACTATCGTTCACCAGAAAAACATCCCCCTAGCTAGGGGATTACACCTTCAAAAAAATTAATAACTGAATTCTCAATTTTGACCACTCTTAATTTTCTAGAGAACGAGGTCGTGTGCCAACTTCTAAATTTAACGTGAGATATAATCTATCAACAACTATCATCCAGCAGAAAATCATCCCCCTACCTAGGGGATTACAGCTTCAAAAAAATGAATAACTTAATTCTCAATTTTGACCACTCTTAATTTTCTAGAGAACGAGGTCGTGTGCCAACTTCTAAATTTAACGTGAGATACAATGTATCAAGATCTATCTTTCACCAGAAAATCATCCCCCTAGCTAGGGGATTACACCATCAAAAAAATTATTAACTTAATTTTCAATTTTGACCACTCTTAATTTTCTAGAGAACGAGGTCGTGTGCCAACTTCTAAATTTAACGTGAGATACAATATATCAAGAACTATCGTTCACCAGAAAATCATCCCCCTAGCTAGGGGATTACACCTTCAAAAAAATGAGTAACTGAATTCTCAATTTTGACCACTCTTAATTTTCTAGAGAACGAGGTCGAGTGCCAACTTCTAAATTTAACGTGAGATACAATGTATCAAGAGCTATCGTTCACCAGAAAATCATCCCCCTAGCTAGGGGATTACACCTTCAAAAAAATGAGTAACTGAATTCTTAATTTTGACCACTCTTAATTTTCTAGAGAACGAGGTCGTGTGCCAACTTCTAAATTTAACGTGAGATACAATATATCAAGAACTATCGTTCACCAGAAAATCATCCCCCTAGCTAGGGGATTACACCTTCAAAAAAATGAGTAACTGAATTCTCAATTTTGACCACTCTTAATTTTCTAGAGAACGAGGTCGTGTGCCAACTTCTAAATTTAACGTGAGATACAATGTATCAAGAACTATCGTTCACCAGAAAATCATCCCCCTAGCTAGGGGATTACACCTTCAAAAAAATTAATAACTGAATTCTCAATTTTGACCACTCTTAATTTTCTAGAGAACGAGGTCGTGTGCCAACTTCTAAATTTAACGTGAGATATAATCTATCAAGAACTATCATCCAGCAGAAAATCATCCCCCTACCTAGGGGATTACAGCTTCAAAAAAATGAATGACTTAATTCTCAATTTTGACCACTCTTAATTTTCTAGAGAACGAGGTCGTGTGCCAACTTCTAAATTTAACGTGAGATACAATGTATCAAGATCTATCTTTCACCAGAAAATCATCCCCCTAGCTAGGGGATTACACCATCAAAAAAATTAATAACTTAATTTTCAATTTTGACCACTCTTAAGTTTCTAGAATTTAGAAGACATAGTACCTACATGAGTAGACATAGTACCTACCTATGCAGTTATTAATTTTTTTGAAGGTGTAATCCCCTAGCTAGGGGGATGATTTTCTGGTGAACGATAGCTCTTGATACATTATATCTCACGTTAAATTTAGAAGTTGGCACACGACCTCGTTCTCTAGAAAATTAAGAGTGGTCAAAATTGAAAATTAAGTTAATAATTTTTTTGATGGTGTAATCCCCTAGCTATCTGGTGAAAGATAGATCTTGATACATTGTATCTCACGTTAAATTTAGAAGTTGGCACACGACCTCGTTCTCTAGAAAATTAAGAGTGGTCAAAATTGAAAATTAAGTTAATAATTTTTTTGATGGTGTAATCCCCTAGCTATCTGGTGAAAGATAGATCTTGATACATTGTATCTCACGTTAAATTTAGAAGTTGGCACACGACCTCGTTCTCTAGAAAATTAAGAGTGGTCAAAATTGAAAATTCAGTTATTCATTTTTTTGGAGGTGTAATCCCCTAGCTAGGGGGATGATTTTCTGCTGGATGATAGTTCTTGATAGATTGTATCTTATTTCAAATTTAGAAAGTAACGACTGCAAAAATTTAAAATTCGGTTAATAATTTTTTTCTTAAAATCCTTGGTTTTTAGCTGGATGGTTAGTCTTATCTTACATCTCGCATTCAATTTAGGGAATGGTACCCAGACTGGCTATCTGAAGAAATTTAGCTGCCAGCATTGACACGGCAATTAATAACCACCCCTTTTATTTAGAAATCAGTTATACAAAACTCTCAATTTTTATTTCGTTATTAATTTCTAAATTTATGGTTACAGATGTTTTTCTGTATTATATTACTTTATTTAAAAAAAGTGTTACCCACTTATCTACGCCTATGATGATTCGACTGTTTCCGGTATTTTGGCTGCCAGAATTTGGCTGCTAATTTCACGCAGGTGGCTAATTGCTATCAATGATCCCATTTGCGCACTCTTCAAATTATCCAGAATTATTGATTACTAATTTTATTAAATATTACGTATTTACATAAATGTTTAGAATTCTCATATTTTAATAACGTTTATTATCATATTTATCGCCTCTATATAAAAATCCACCTGATTAACAAAATTGCTCCCTCGCCGCACCATAGATTGAAACAGAAACGGTTTCCTCGTGCACTTTATTATAGCCGACTCAACACATTTAGTCCTCATAATGTTTGAACATCTGGCGCTCTCCTAATATTCTTCCACAGAAAATTCCACCCCGGCTAAATCCCTCGGCTCAGGATAAATCTCTTTAACAGATTCATAGCTATTTTTATAGCGTCATTTTCGGGAGATTTATTCCCGTTGTGCATACATTTTTTCACGGGCTTTTAACGACACCGCCAATGAGGAATGGCCGGAATAGTCGAAATAGGAAGGCCCCAAATAGGCGTGAGCGTGCCAGGAGAATTATTATGTAAAATTAGTTGTGCGTTACGTTTTTAGCTATATTACAAAGCCTATTAAGAATTAACCAAGTCTCCTATTCAAAAGACAATTCCATGACACTCACATCTCATCGATATGTATTATTTAACAAATTCCGACCGTGACTAACGTCACGATACATTAATTAGACAGCGCCACGACTCTCCTAGGCGATACTTGGAAACATCAGCTCCATGCCACAGATAACCTACGACTAAATTCGACAGAAATTCTGTACTGTCAACTAGCAAATATAAACAAACGAATGTTCCAAATATTCAATTATTATAACTATTAAAATCTGACGAAGCTTCCTCGCTCTAATTCGGCGCCGATTTTTCGTGTATTCTGCGGCATGAAAGGTTTTTTTTTTATGCGTTTAATGCCGCTTTTAGGTTATCTCGAAATCTACAGTGCGTCGAGATAAAACTTTGAGGTTATGGTCCGAAGTTGACGTTGACGGAACCGATCGCGGTTTCGGGATCCGGACGACTTCGCCGACCCGAAACCGTTCTCGGTTCGTAGATGGCGCCCCTCTTTCACTTTGACATTTAAACGCAGCTCTGACAGTTTTTTGACAGCCGTCAAAATTTTTTTTACGGAAACGTCACTTTGACAGCTGTCAAAACAATTTTTTTTTTCGAGAAAACGTCATTACAGCTGTCACAAAAAAATTTTCTTTCGAAAAAACGTCATTTTTCCGATAGCCGGCCCCGTAGGGGCTATGCGATAGCCAGACCCGTAGGGGCTGGCTATCGCCTACAACCCATTCATCATAGATCCATCCATCCTAGAACCTACTTATCGTAGAAGGCTACGTACTTATAAATAGAGCCCCGCAGGGGCTCTGAATTTTATTTTACCGATTTAATTCCGTTGTGTATCGTCTGAAACTCATGTTTTTTTGTTTCAGCTCTGTTTACAAGCCAGCTGTTTTATGCACAATACCTTAGCAGTAAGAATCAAAGAGGTGCCTGGAATTTCTTAACTATTTATTGTAATACTGAGATGAAGAATGCCTTGTGTCGAATGGAAAGCCAATGGTCAATATAATACATCGCTTTTGGCCCAAATATCGTATTTCTCTGTTTCATCCTGTATACAGACGGATATGTAACCGGAGCCACCCAAACAGAAATCCTATTCATTGCGCCACTTTGTTCGGCAACTAGATTGATAGTTGTTTTTGGTGAAAATCGAGGGGAAAATTAAAGTCTGATTGTCTCGAAATTATCTGTCATTTCATTACCGGCCAGTAACACAATAACCCACTGTGGGGTGGCGCAAGCTAGGGGAGACGGAAGATAAGTACATAAAACTTGTATTTGTCAAACAAACATATCGGCTCGCCTGCCTGTCTCTTGTAATTTGTAACGGTAGCAACCATTAGGTTAATTAATTTTTTTCCTTTGTCCAACCAAGGCTCGGATGGAAAACCCTTGGAAGTTTTTTGCGTTATTGGTTTCTTGAGATTTGATGTAATCGGTTTTATATGCTTGTTAAATAAACTGAAGGGACGTTGAGGAGCCTCTCGGGCTGTTGAGGAAATCGAGTTAGGGTCGCCTTTTATCACTTCAACGAGAACAGTAATATAATCGTCGAACGTTAAAATTGATTTTTACTTTGTGGGCAGAGCAGAAAATCAGGGTAATATTAACAAAAGTTCATATGCATTTTTTTGCATCATGTTTAGCGCGATTTTATTCACATTTACATGAAACTATCTCTGGTTAAGTACGGAGTTGAGTAAATCCGTCTAAGAATGAAAGGGCGGAGGCCCAAGCCAAGCCTTTCCGCGGTTAAAACTGATCCGAAACAAACACCCGCAATTTACTTGCAAGTGATTTATTTACTCGCCAGTAATTACATTAAAACCTCTATTTACAACTCGATTTTCAAGTGTATACAGTTTACTGGCGTAAGTTTGCACTTAAAACTTGATAGCCTATAAAATATAACGAGAAGCGAGTTTAATGAGGTGTAAACTTAATTCAGTAGTGTTTCTGAAACATCTTTATGAACAGGCTAAACTAAAATTACAGCTGGGTGCTCTGCGGGGATGGATATTGGATAGCCTGTCGAAAGTTGAACAGTATTTTTCTATTAATATTTTCTATTACAACGTGTATACAGGGTGGTCCGAATTGTAGCTTCGATAATTTGAGAATCAATAGAAAATGTGAGTTTTCTTAATAAACTTATATCGAAAACTTCACCGTTGAAGTTACATTTTTTTTGGATTTTTTTTTATACCTAAAATTTGAAATTTGGAGGACGTGAATTAGATAATAACACATTTTTTAGGATAATCTTGAATTTCAAAGTATTTCCGGTTTGACCGGAATTGACCAGAACTTTTGATTTTCAAGTGGAACATCCTGTTTTCTTTGACATTTTTGAAACCAGAGGATCATTTTACGTATAATTGTGCCTTTTTGGATTTTTTTTTGAACTAACTATTTTTTATTTAATTTTTAAAAACAGAATTAGGTGACTGTAACGCACATAAATGGCTTTTTTTTTGGTTTGTAATAGTAGTTACCACCCGGTATACGAAATAAAATATCAATTAAAAAATGGACCCTTTTCCGTCATTTTTTATTTTATTTTAGTTTTAATGCCAAATTCAATTCGCAACCAGCGACCCCAAAAATCCCCGTATACCTAAGAAATTTAATAAAATAAAGAAAATAAAAAGTTAGACATTCGACGCCATTTTGTTTTTGAGGCCAGATTTGTAATCTGTGACCCCAAAAACCTTATGGAATCAAATTTCAGGCAATTGTTTAAATAAATAAAAGAATTATACATTTTTTAATTAAGAGTGTATTAAACAAAACAAATACTTATTTGTTAATAACAATTGAAAAAATAAAAAGCAAATGGACTATAAGTATTATTTAAAAAAAATGTAATTAAACATAAATATTTAACAGAATAAACTCAAATCGTTAGAGGAGCTGGTCAAAATGCTTACCACCAACTTCAATACAGGGTGAATACCAATAACTCATTTTAATTTTAAGAGGGGTTTCTGTTGATATTTATAACACAAATTACCAATAAAAATATATAAAAAAGTTGAAAAACTGACCTACCCTACATAAAATTCTGGTAAACTTTTGACAACGCTTCGTCGCTCTACTGACCCACTTATGGGGTGAACAACATGCCTTGTATCCAAGTCACGGACTCCAAGTTCTAACGTAAAAAACGTGACAAAAAACGTCTAATAAAGTTAAGCCGCCGTTCTACAGTCTTTCATAAATTTGCGGCCGGAGACAAGTTAATTGACAGTGACAGCAAAAACTAGTGAATTTATGATTGCAACAAACAAGAGGCAAAGACCTATCCTGATTTATTTTCTGTTGAGATAGATCAGTTAGTTACGAAGTTCTGAAAATGTTGACGTATTTTAATTTATTTTCTTTCTCCAAAACTATTTATACAGGGCATATATTTTTTTATTTTTGGTATATGGCCACCATTAAGGGACCTACCATCCCTTAAAGTTAAAATGAGTTATTGGTATTCACCCTGTATATTTCTATATTATGGGATTAAAGCCAACTAAAAATAAAATCAGAGAGCATACGTAAAGATAATGAATATGCAATGAATATGCAATGAATTCTAATTAAAATTTAACTGTAAAACGATACGTTTTACGAAAAAACTAAATGAGGACATTTTATTCGTAAACTGACTGTAGTTTTCAAAAATAGAAAAAAAACACAATTTCGATCATTGGCGTACCCTCTTTCTTTAAACAAAGGTATTCACACCCCCGACGTTACGCCTCTGGTTGAAGTAGGAAAATGAGTATAATGATTAAACGTGGTCGTTATTCACGAACATGTACAAACAAAATTTCAATAAAATATTCCTTTTACCTCAGGAGATATAAAAAAATATACAAATAAAATATAACTTCAATTTCTGAAACGGTTAAGTTTTCGATATAAGTTTACTAAGAAAACTCACACATTTTCTATTGATTCCCAAATTATCAAAGGTACAATTCGGACCACCCTGTATATACAGGGTGGTCCGAATTTAAGTCGGGAAACCTCGCCAGCGTATATTACGCCTAAAAATAATAACTTTTTGTCATATAAACATTTATCGAAAAACAAATGGATTTCAAAATGGTGTTTTTTTTCAATATCTCAATAACGAATAAAGATTTTTGATTTCTTATTCAAATTTGACATACAGGTATAATTAAGGCAAGCTCACCGGCTAAAATAAATTTTGTCCAAAATATTACACTGGGTGATTAATTTTTTCTGATCGATTACCCCTTAAACCACAAGAACTTTTTGTTTGTACGCCACTGGTCAAATTTAATAGAAACATTTTATTCTACGTTCCTTTTAGAGAAAAAAGTATTTTTGGCTTTTCTTCGAAATTCTTAAGGTTTTTGATAAAATTGACATTTTCTACGACCCATAAACGACGGGACGAAGCAATAATTTTTTTTATCTGGACAATAATGAAGTACGGGGACCGACTAAAGTGAACCTCGCGAGTTCGAAAAAGGTACTAAACAAATTCCAAGTCAGTGGCTTCGAAAAAAGCTTTTTTGGACTCGCGAGGTTCACTTTAGTCGAGACTTTAGTCTTGTTCCATACTTGTCTGGATAAAATTTTTTTTTTGGATCCTTTTGTTCAGTGTAGAGGTCAGGCCGGGCGCCCAAAAAATTTTTCGACCCTCTTAAATGTAAACGTCGTCGAAAAATGAAGATAAATAGCGAAAAACATTTTAGAATTTTTTCCCCGTTTTCTCTGCATCGCCCCTTTTTTTCGACGCCACTGACTTGGATTTCTATTAGTATTTTTTTCGGATTCGCGAGGGTCATTTTAGTCGGTCCCCATACTTCTTTTTTTGTCCAGATGAAAAAAATTATTGCTTCGTCCCGTCGTTTATGGGTCGTAGAAAATGTCAATTTTATCAAAAACCATAAGAATTTCGAAAGGAAGCCAAAAATACTTTTTTGCTCTAAAAGGAACGTAGAATAAAATTTTTCTATTAATTTGACCGGTGGCGTACAAACAAAAAGTTCTTGTGATTTAAGGGGTATTGGATCAGAAAAAAATAATCACCCAGTGTAATATTTTGGACAAAACTATTTTAGCTGGTGTGCTTGCCTTAATTATACCTGTATGTCAAATTTGAATAAAAAATTTGTATTCATTAGTGAGATATTGAAATTTTTTTTTTCCGCCAATTTCAACACCTTGTATTTTGAAATCCATTCGTTTTTCGATATATGTTTATATGACAAAAAGTGATTATTTTTAGGCGTAGTATCCGCTGGCGAAGTTTCCCGACTTAAATTCGGATCACCCTATATATACGTCTGTATATACAGGGTGAGACAATGGTGCGATAAAATCCAACGCTCCCTTTATTATATTAATATAAAGAAATTTTATATAGAACTTTGTACGAGACCAAAATGGCTACATTTTAATATTTTTTTTTTGAAATATGAAAATTGGGAACCAAAAAAGCATTTTATTTTTTTGTATTGCTAAGTTTCTGTAAGAATGTTTCTATTGTATGTTTTTTAAAATATTAATTTGTTTTATTTTCATTATCTGAAAAGTTTAAAAAACCATTCGAGTGTGATTTAAACTGCGATTTTAATTTATAAAATCAGCCTATATAAAGCGTGATTTAAATCAGGCCAACCCCTTGTTATTCATATTTTCGGTGCTAATAAATTAATTAATTCCTACAGATCCCTTTCGAACACGCTGTGTTCGATATTCAGACCATTTTTGCGATCATTTTCCGGAACGCGAATTCATTTCCAGTTGTAACAGAATTGCCGGCGTGAAATAATTTCTCCCGAGCTCCTTTATACCGGCTTTAATAGAAAACGAGCTTCATTTTATCAAATTCTTGTCGGCCCCTAAATACGAGGCAGGAAATTAAATTTTAAGCTGCTCGTGCTCTGCACCCATTCGTCTGCTGAATGACTGATTTTGCACTCGATCGCACGAGACGTCTCTTCTTCATTTGAATATCGAAATAGGTATATATTTCTTCTGTAAACGTTTTATTAACTGTTTTGCATGTACAGGGAATATAAATAAGATTATAGTTTGAGACGTCCTCGGCAAGCAAGCCGAAGAGACAGCTTTGTCTTGCCGATATAGGCCAATATTGTTCTAATGTATGTACAGGATGAGTCAACGGTGCGATATAGTCTAACACTTCCTTTATTATCGATAATAAAAACAAAAATGTTAAAAAAAATTTGTTTTTGTTATCGATAATAAAGTATTGGACTTTATCGCACCGTTGACTCACCCTGTATATATTTTATTAATTTTTATCCTTGGCACAATTTTGTAAGATCTAGTTCACTTTCGCACCAGATTCGAGTTTTTTCTCAGTGACCACACTGTACAGTGTACAGGTCTCTTATTAATGTTAATTTAAAACGGATGCAAACAGTTGAAAGAGTTTAAAATTCCCACGAACTAATTTTAATAAGGTAGAAAAAGTGATCGAATAATTATTTACTTCCTTCTTAATAATATACTTAGCAAATGTTTATGGAAGAAAGTATGTTCAGGGACTGTAACATTTACCTTGGGCCAACAGGTTTAAAAAAATTGAAAAAAACTCCAAAAATCATTAAGTTATTAAAAAAAATCTAAATAATAAGCCAGAATAGTTAAAATAATACAATATTAAACATTATTAATAATAAATAATAGTGTTTATTACGAAGCTCTGGAAGGGACACCTAAAAATTTCAAAATTCCGAGTTATATCTCAAAATTTTATTTAAAAAATTCCGAGTTATAAGTCGAAATTTCTAAATTCCAAGTTATGTCAAAATTTTATTTTAAAAAATTCGAGTTATAAGTCAAAATTTCAAAATTCCGAGTTAAAAGTCAAAATTTTATTTAAAAAATTCTGAGTTCAGACGAAATTTCAAAATTCCGAGTTATAACTCGAAATTTTGAAATTCCGAGTTTTAATTCAAAGTTTTATTTCAAAATTCCGAGTTATAACTCAAAATTTTATTTAAAAAATTTATATGTAGGTCAAAATTTTATTTAAAAAAATCCCAGTTATAAGACGAAATTTTGAATTTCCGACTTATAACTCGGAATTTTGTTAATAAAATTTTGAGTTATAACTCGGAATTTCAAAATTTCGACTTATAACTGGGAATTTTGAAATAAAATTTCGAGTTATAACTCGGAATTTCAAAATTTCGACTTATAACTGGGAATTCTGAAATAAAATTTCCAGTTATAACTCGGAATTTTAAAATTTCGACTTCTAACTGGGAATTTTGAAATAAAATTTCGAGTTACAACTCGAAATTTTGAAATTTCGACTTATAACTCGAAATTTTGAAATAAAATTTCGAATTATAACTCGGAATTTAAAATTTTTATTTTAGGTGTCCCTTCCAGAACTTCGTAGTTTATTTACACAAAAAAAGTAAACAAAGGAGTTACAAGTTGCAAAATACAATACATAATATAATAGTATTTAATTATCAATAAGTAATTGCTAATAATTGTATATTAATTATGAAAGTTTACTATAAATAAGCAAAGGATAACCCACAAATGACAATTTTATTGTTTACTTGGTTTAAAAAAAATAATAATAATTAAGTAATGTAGGTACATGCCATTCGCATTTTATTTACATTAGAGTAGGCTATGATATGTTTTTCTTAGGTTGTCTCAGGGTTGTCTACCATTCACAAAATATTGAAGTGTCAGATTTAATTGATTGTCACTGTCATTTACTTTTGGCCGGATTGCCAAATTTTTTATTGATAACATTGCTGTGCTTTCTTTGGGGTCTCACTCTGGCAACTATGTAGAACTAATTCGAATTTGTGGTTATATTTTTGACTTTTTAACATAACCTCAGTAATTAAAACAGTCATTCATACCAACAGCATTCAGATTTTCCAAAGCCTACTCTAATTTAAATAGTGTGAATGGCATATATTTATAAAATTAAATGAATAGGTAGGTACTTCACTTTCTTTTGTTTACTTCAATAAATTGATGTGCGGGAGGAAAATTATACAGGTATAGTAATTGGAACACGTATTCTAACATAAGCATTGCGCCTCTCTGTATTTTTCACTCAACGACATAAAAATGCATTTTATTTTAATTTAATTTTTTATCCTATAAAGTGCACTGGTGAAACTCGAGTCGAGAACGTTCATAGGGTACGCAGATAAAACGTTTTTATTTTTAAATTATGCGTTTCAAATGCAGGGGCACGAAAGTTCAACATATTTAGGCAGCCAACTACATTATAAATTCAATTATGTAATAACGGGCAAAGTTCCCTGCAGTCTTGTGAACTAAAGCAGGGCCCAAATCAAGGCGAACACGTTACTTAGCACGGTTCGTGAATATTTAACATAGCGCCGAAGCTCGCAATAACAAAGCAGTGCTCAAACCTTGAATTTAACAAATGCCATTATACATCCGACTATAATAGCAAATTCAACTGAATGTCATAAAAATCACTCGACTGTTAATTACAAATAGGTAGGAATTTTATAATAATATTTTTGATAATAATAATAATATGCTTGTTAAAATTCCGCTTAAAGCAAAATAACCCCCGAGGTCTGGGCTACTAAAGATGGTTATCATCAGGGCCACCCTAACCATAGGGCTAAATGGGCTATAGCCCCGGGACGCCAAATATCTTAGGACGGCCCTGATTGTCATTCAAATTCAGTTCCTTAATTTTTAAGTGCAAGGAACAGCACTTGTTTAGTTCTCCAGTGTGAGAACGTTTAGGGGTAGCTAACAGATGGAGGTACGGTTATTTGTCCAGGGGTCTTAAGATGATTGTCTTGTCAACTGGACTTGGACAATTTCTCAAACGGGTTAATTAGAAATAAATAACTGAAATAATAATAATAATTTTACCTATGTATACCAACGTATTTATTTATTAAAACAGTAATGAATAGATCAATAAGCAGGATATTTCAGCGACTGTACAGTCGAGTGTGTACAAATTTGATAACGATAATAAATATGCGGGCTGGCAATCAAGAGTATATACGCGTGAATATGATTTTATTTCGGAAGGCGGTGAGTTTTGATAGCCGGTGTCTGTTTTCGCGGCTGCAACGATTTCGGACGGCAAGCAAACGGAATTTCCAACAGGACATAGTATGAAGCAGTCGGTTAGCTATAGATATTCTTGTCTATACAGAGGGTTTTACAATACGGTGAACTACTGCCACAAACGTAGAGCTATTTAACAAGGACTATTTTTCGTAAATTAAGTCTCCGGTAGAACTTTATGCACTGAAGCCTTAATGATTGCCCGAGCGAGCAAATCTAACCAGCCGATGAATATTTTTTGAAACAAAAGACAAACGGAGGAATTACTAATTAGCTCTAGTTTGATTTACAAAACAAAAATCAAAGTCAATTGGGGGAAGATTTTTTTCACTTTTCAATTGGTTGATGGCTCTAGGACAAGATGGATATTTTTAAAACTGGCTGCGGCGACTTCTTGACAGCTACGATGATTTATCAATCGCCCTGCAACACGACCCGATTTTAGGATCCAATCCATCAAACGCAACGACAGAAATAACGCGCTCGTCGGTATCTTTCTCCAAGCATGTATCGGAGGTTCATTAAATCTAAAAATGGATTCCTAATGTAAACACGACAGTGACACAACCAGCCGTACTGACAAAAAACGCCGCACAAACAAAACAAACAAAACCAGTTTAAAATTAAAACGTCTGTAGGTGTATCGATATTGCCCGTTAAATGTGGGGTTGCGGGAACCGGAAAATGGGCCACTTTCTCTTCTCAATAAAATTATGAATTAATTAATTGTTTACCTCGCGTTTAATTTAATCCCAAGCATGTGAAGCATTTTAATTTTACGTTTTTTGCTTGCAATTTTTTATCGAAAAACTAGCAAGAGAGTGGGTGGGGGTAACGGAATAAAATCGCCTCAAGGGCCGATTTTTCCTGACTCCTTTTTTTCTCGTTTTTGTTTTGTTTGGCCGCAATTTTTTTATCGCAAAAATAACCAGATACGTCCCTGGATGGGGGAAACGACCAACACCCAGGGCGATAAATCCCCCAAATATTAAATTATTATGTTTGATGTTATTAACCTACACAATGGGTTAATCTAGATAAGATATATATGTACTATAATCATAATTTATAGATACAACTGATACAAGTGTTTAAACGAGTACAAAACACTTACATTTTTTTCCAACCAGAGACTGTATATTTTTCTTACGTAGTGAAATGACAGCTATGAGCTATGATAATATTTATTATTTATGATTACACTTTGTAACTAAATAAACTGGGCTGTAATTTAGAATTTAGGGCTATGATAAAACACACAAGTAGGCATGTACCTGAGAATTTTACGTAGGTATACTTCGTTGGAGCAACAACTTGCCCACTGCCACAGCATTTTACATTTTTAACAAATACAGTAATAAAGACGTACATAAACACTTACCAAATGTTTGTAGGAGAATCAAAGCCGCTGTACAAAGAGTTCTATTCATCATTGAGTCAATTTAAAAAAATCTAAATAAAATCTCGCATAAAAACTCGACAAACTCATGTATTTACTGGTGTGCATGCAGGCATTTTTCCCACTTGATTATCGGCGAATCTGATCACTAATCGGATTAAAACTAATTAAATTAATTAAAACACTTCAGCTGGGGCATTTAAGTCGAGAAATATCATTGGTTTTTAGAGCAAAAGTTCATTTGAGTACCGGTTCACGATAAACTACATATAAAAAAATGTTATCTTTCACATTTTTACCGTTAAAAGTTACGTAGGTTACGCGCCCCGGTCGAACTGATCCGTAAAAATTAGTTACTCACTAACAAATTAATAAAATTCGTAATCAAAATACGAAAATCCATTAATATTTACACACAAAAGCTTGACAGAACCAACTAAACAACTGTGAACTGACACTACTGATAGTGATAAATATTGCGGTTAGGTTGGTAGCAATGGTAGTTGGATTCCGCCACGGCCTGTTGGATCGCGCCCCTACATATCTGCCAGGGGCGGTCCGAGCGCACCGACTTGAATTTAGTTGAATTTAATAATAAATAATAATAATAATAATAATAAATATTTTGTCCCGCGCAAGCTTTATAGTTTTTTAAAATCGGAAAAATGGAAATTGTAATTTAAAGAATATTTAGATATTTACCGAATAAGAAATACTTTTATGATTAAATTTTTATTGGCTGGCGTTGTTTATTGGCAAATAGGCCTGGTCTCAAAATTTGAAATATACACTTTGAATCTCTTCCTTATAAGAGCCATCCATTAGGATGGTTTGCAAGCATTTAAATGTAAATAAATATGAGCTATGCATTTTTAAAAATGTATGCTGACCATACTACTAAAAAAATTTTTATTTTTATTTTCTGTTACCTACTTTCTTTTTAGTAGGTAGCTTGTTTAAATCACGTGTCAAAGAGTGTTGCTAGATGTGGCAGCCATCTTAGAAAAATTATTCAATAGGTTTTTCTCGATTATTAATCTCCCCTGCTATTTAGTTCTACCCTTAAATTATAGGGGATAAAAAAAGCTACAACTGTTATTTAAATAGTTTTTCCCTATTGTTATTAAACTAACTAACAGCAAAATATAAAGGAGATAACTGAGAACAAAGTTTTCTCGTCTTTTCAAGATGGCGGCCATAGCGCCAACGATATTGTTGGAGAAAAAAGATTAATGATTATGATAACCCGACCCCTCTACGCCCTACAATACCAAAAAATCTATATAGGGTAAAACGAAAGAAAAAATTGTTCTATCTATTTTTAGGCCGAAGATATTCCAATCGCTAAAAGTTCAAAAGTCCTTTATCTGTCAAAATTATAAAATAGCCAAAGGTCAATAATGTGCCAATGTTTTGCACTTATGTGATGTAATTAGAAACAAAACAACAGCGTTAAAAAATTCATGATAGCCACCTACCTATAAAACTTGTTTGGCTCACGTGGTTTGCTGCAGAGTGTAATTAATAGTAGAGTTAAGTTTAGTCAGTTTTGCTTAGAAAACTGACGCTAGCGTAGGTATTAATAAAGCCCACCTATTCTTTTATTTACTTTGTTATTTATATTCATAATTAGTTATTTTAAATGCACGGCCAGTTAATTGACTGCCTACACAAACTCTATTTGTGTTTTGCTGCTTTAGGTGAAGAGAATATGTGATTACAGTAAACACAACACAATTTCATGTTTATTAACAAAGGACAATAGGTATTATTTGGGTTTGTGTTAACGATTAATTATCAGCCTGTCAAATTGTTTGCGGCGTTAACTCGCCAAAGTTGGCAACGCTCACGAATTTAGATTGTTCCTGGGTCTGTTTGATCTTGCATGTGCATTGGGCAGTGACGTATCAATTTTGTTTTCTCCTGTTTATTAATTAAAAAAATTAAATTAATATGTTTTTATTATTACGTTTTCCGGGGAATATATATAAACACTGCTCCCAAAAATTTGGGTATCCTCATTGAAATCAAGGTTTTTATTTTTAAATTGAAAAAAGCCTCAGTTGACATTGCAAGATTGAAGAATTGAGAGGTATGAGAGGCAAGAAAAAACGATTGATTCTTGAAGTTTATTCTTACTAAATAATGAATATGTAAAAAATTATCGTAGACATAGAGATTCTGACTAACTTAAACCCACTATTTTGACAGGTTGAACAAACTAACAATATTTAGTAAAATAAACAAAATATACATTGCGTAATAATAGTTCTCGCTGTATTTGCAACAAAAATCATGTATTAAAATAAGTATAAAGAAGGTTAACCATGGCATTTACATTCGAAAGTAACCGAAACAGCAAAACAAAAGCCACAACGTACCAGAGAGAGTTGAAAACCTGACCAATAAGCCACATCCTAAAACAAAAAATAGTAATAACTAAATTACATTAGCCCTGTTAACGAGAAATAACCAAATTCAGTTGTTTTAAAAAAAATCTATTCTACTTTCTTATTCTGCTATTCTTATTTCAAATTTCCTCTATCTTGGATCTACCTACCTTCTGGAGTGTATTTTTGCCTGTGCAAATGTAGAGTCAGGCTCCTTTAACAAATACCTCCTAGCTCCCATTAAGGCAGCTGTGAAAAATGCGAAGGGCTCAGTCAGCTCGTGGTCCCTATAGTAGGAAAATGCCGGTTGGTCACTAGGCAATAAAGACGACTCTAGCTCAATGGCTTTCGCGTTTACAAATTCCCATTCGTTAGTTAGGAAGTATAGGAGCGCACTGTTGGCTATATAAATTTTCCTGTGGATTTTTATCAGTCTGAAAATGTAAATGGCATAATTTATATGATATATACGTAAAAATGAAAGCACAACACAACAGTATTAGTTGCCATTTTGTTGAGCTTCCATTAGGGACTAATACTTACATAGGTTTCTTCTTTAACAACACCAACAACCCATCAATAAACAGAGCTGGAAGTAACTGATAAAATATCACCCTAAAATAGTTGTAATACGCACACCTCGTGATGGACCCGTTTGGGTACCACAATATGTTGTTAAGGGGTGTCTCCCAACAGAGCTTCTTGCCCATATGCACCATCTCGCCCATGGTTACCTGTCTTACTTTGTTGTTGCTGCCGTTAACCACGGCCAATTTGTATTTTTCTTCTCCCCTAAAAAAACAGAAATTATTCAACAAGCATATAATGATGCATATTATTCACGAGGGTGAAAGTTTACGGCACGAGTCGCAGGCGAGTGTCGTAAATCACCTGAGCCTTTATATGCGAAAGAAATCCGCATAAACTTCTCTCACAGAGTAGATATTGATTAGACTATTTGAATTGGAAACCGTTGTCAAGTTAAAGTGTGATCAATAATCCAGGCAAATAAGTTGGATGTGTTTGATTGTTGAGGTAGCAAAATATGGTAAGTGTAGATCAAGTAGTAATTATTTACTGTTATACCTATACATCTATATCTAAGTGAAACGGAATTCTCACAATTTCGATTTGTGAAGAAAACTTACTGTTCAATGCCCTTTTTCCAAGTGGCTATTATAGTCGCTTTGACAAGAGTGTCGCATGGCATATAATCAGCTATTATGTCCGGATAGGCGTATATCGATCTCATGATGCCTTTCCCAGAGGCTACCAAAATTCCCACAGGCCCATTAAAATTATCGATCCACCCAGTCATGGGCTCGAGCATGGTGTTGATTACTAAAAAATCAAGTAGTGATAGTTAAAAGGAGGTGGTACAGCGCGGCGCCATCATGAATAATCGTCAACCACGTGACTACAAGTAGGCAACCAGGTATACACATTCTGTCTAATCCTAGTAGTGAACCACTTACCGATGGAAGGTCTGAGAATAATCGCCGGGATCTGGCCATCGCACAGATCATTGACGACGTGCTCTCCCAGCGCCTTGGTGAAGGTGTAGGTGTTAGGAAGCGGATCTGTATATTTGGTCGTTAGCACTTCTAAGACGTGGGGATCTGCCGTCTCGACTAACTCGATGGTTTTCCTCCAGTCGGCGATGGCAGGGTATATTTTCTCTTCCACCACTTTCTTGTCGGTGTGGCAGTACGACGTCGAGAAGTGAAGGAATACCTGCAAGTGTTTCATTTCTTTGATTAACTTGACCACTTCTCGGGTGCCCCGCGTGTTCATGATGACGGCGTCGTGTAAGGAATCGTCGAAACGCACCGACGCGGCTATGTGATAGACGATGTTCACTTCTTCTATCAGTAACTTTCTTTCTTCGGGGCTGATACCTAAAAAAGAGAAATTTATGGATAAGTGACGTCTATTGCCTATATACTAGCACTTCGTATTTCTGTAACCATCGAAGATATTGACGTCATAAAATTTTCGCCAATATTTGTTGTTACTGTCCAATCCAGCACTAGTTTATACAACTCACATAGCTAATTAGTTTATGTCTGGTTGCCTAGTTATCGTGTTTCCGGAAACCGTGTTCTTAACCTTGCGCGAGGAAAAGACAGAAGGAGAGTCGTTTTGTCAGTGCAGAGTGCTAGTACATTTTCCGTCTTTGAGAAGTTTCTTTGTAGAAAAATCCAGATTTATTGTAAGTCAAATGGTTTAGAGTTTATTTCTCGTCGGAGATAATTTATAGGAGAGTGTTATCCGTGGATTTTGGTGGCTCCCTATAAAGTTCCTTAGAATGTACAGGGTTATTCATTATAAATTACCCACCCCTTATCAGGGTTATTATTGCCTATAGAAAAAAAAGTTTTAAATAAAAGTTGTGTGGTTATTATGTTAAAATGCTATCAAAAGTACAGTGGCGTGCAGATTTCAGGGGACACAAAAAAATAATATATTTTTTTAAATGGGATACCCTGTATATTATTATATTTATGGAATGATCCTTTTTTCCTGATTTCAAATATATACCATATGTTACCCCCACCATATACCGTTTTTGAGTTATTAAATGTCGAATATCTTAGTTAAACTAGTTACTGTAAATATGGAAAAGTTAACATTAAAGTGAGATATGAAAATGACAAATGACAAAAAAATTATTATAGGGTTCCTTCCTTTTTCCGACCACCACAACATGTTTCCAAAACATGTCCATAAGCTGACTGATTTTATTTTTTTGAATATTGATTTATCGGAAACATAAACAAAAAATATACAGCCGCGAGGTAAGTGACCCCTAAGACCAAATTTAACAAACCACAATTAATTCATTACCTACAAACTTTATGTTAATTTTTATTCAATGGTAATTTCCTAGTTGTACTTACCCAAATCAAGTTCAACGACGTCCCCGACAATGGGTACGATTTTCCGCAAGTTTTCCGGATATTTCTCTTTCAAAACGTCAAACAACTGAAAGAAATAATTCGTTAAAAACGCACGTGCTGCAGAAATAAATGATAGTTCATGAATTTTCTTCGTTTCGTAAGTTAATAATAATAATAATAATAAAAACTCTCAGTGGAAGATGTGAAGTGGCTGTAGTTAAGGTTGGCGCCCATCCTGTGTCGGAGGCCGTCATGGACAGTCTAGTATCAGTTTTCAAATTAAAATAATAATAATAATAATAAAAATAAAAAATAATAAAAATAAAAAAATAAATTTTTTTTTTAAATTTGAGATTTAAATTTTATCCAAGCAACGTTCTCAAGAAAAAACGAAAATGCTGATTAAAAGTCAATCCATAACTTTACTGATGTGAGTTGATACTCACATGAGGCAAAATTCTAAATACAATTTTTTAAAGTTACTTAACATAAAAAATTTTGCAACTTACCGGCACATCCGTCATGGCCTTCACCCTTTCCTCGGGACTTTTGCCCTTTTTCGGCCTGATCAGCACGTAAATTTTCCCAATATCCGGGCATGACCTCAGCAATTTTTCCACAAGCACTTTCCCGATGAAACCAGTGGCGCCAGTCACGAAGACTTTCTTACCAGAAAAATATTCCGGAATCGTTGGCAATTCTTCCGCCATTTCCTAACAAAACTAACGTTATTCTATATGGAAGCATAAACGAGCAATGCGCCTTTAATGACGTTAAATAAATGACTGTTAAATTTCCATGGTATTATTCGAAATGTATTAGCATACATGCATATTGAACGGCAGGAATTGAACCTTCATTAACCTTTCGCCAATTTCGACAGAGGACGCGACGGCCCGGATGATGAGGTGGCCGACGGACAGCCTATTAACCGCTTTTCGAATTCGCATGCATTTAAATCGGCCTCGTTTCCGATTTTGAGTCAAGGAGCGAATACGAACAATAGGTAAGGAAAAAAATTGGAGCATCTCTTGGGTCGGGTCGGTGACAAATAAATATTGGAGCATGAGCTCAGAGTCCCTGTCAGTTTATTTCAAGATCTAATTGTTAATATAACCAATAACGCTCCGGCGTAATGAACCAAAAGTGTACGCCGCATTATAGCTCGTTAATTAACCATAAATATTACATATTCTTATATTTTATTATTTATTTATTCATATTGTTCGTTAACAATAAGAAAAACACAATAACATATTATTATATGTAAAGTAGAAATAAAACGTTAGGTACTGTTTGGGAGTGCCGCTGCTACGTTGTAAATCAGAAGTAAACCGATGACGTGGCTGCGCAGTGTCGCCACTTACGTGAGAGCGCATAACTCACCACGCACGAGTACCCTAACCGCAAATAATACGATTAAATTGGCTGTCAAAGTTGCAAACGTCATTTTTTTTACCCATTTTTTCACTTAAATCTCTTACAACATGGGCAAACAAGAGGAAGCAGAACCAGACGAAGAAAATAATGAACCAGAACCAGAAAGCGAAGAGAAAGAAAATATCCCACCAGCAGAGGAACCCCAACCAGGTAAAATTCCGAATTACATAGACCCTGGTTTTCACTGTAACGACAGCTTAAATGAAGCTACCAAAAAGAAGAAAGGCATTCCGACCTTTATCTTCTTAAAGTTGCCGGCGAAAATAATTCTTAAATAACCTACAGATGCCGGCGGAGATATCTTCAACATGTTCGACGATGTCCAGGCTGAACCAGAACCGCCCACTGATGCTGAAGCACCAACGGAAGGAGCGGAGGAGGGAGGAGAGCCGAAAGAGGAGGGGGACGAGATGCCACCATCAGAAGATGCACAGGTACCGGAACCGAGTGAGAAACCAGAAGAAGGACAAGGGGAGGCTGTTGAACAAGTAGAAGAAGAACCCAAGCCAGAACCGCCGAAGAAAGCGGCGCCTCCCCCTCGTCCTCCGCCGCCTCCGCCAAAGCCAAAACCGGAGAAGCCACCACCGGAACCCAAGGAAAAGAAAGGTAATGCTCGACAACAGTATCTTGAAGTTTAAAAATAAGTTTGCTAAAGGTAAAGGAAAGAAAGAAGAAAAGCCACCCAAAGAGAAGAAGGAGAAGGCGCCAAAAAAAGGTAATATGAGATAAAACGATAGCACAAGACTATTATACAGATTTATAGAGAAGGGCGAGCCGTCGGAACCGAAGGAAAAAAAGGGAAAAGGAAAGAAGGCGAAGGAGCCTTCAATGATAGATTTAAAACAGAAAAGTTCCATGAAATTCGATATGGTAAAGAATAATCCCTTAATTAACTTATCACACACATTATCATCTGCCATGTTGTAAACAGGCGCTGTTCATGGGGAGAAAATCAGTAGGTTCGGAAGGAGAATCGTACTCCTCCTCAGAAGAAGAGGAACCCAAAGAAGTAAAAAAGGATAAAACTCAAAAAGTTACAATCCCAGATGAGGAGAAGCCTAAAAAGGGAAAAGGAAAAGGAAAAAAGGAGGTGGGTTAAGGTGCCTCCCGCCACAAAGCATAAGGTATTAACTATTAATGACGGTTGAGAGAGTTTTGTACTCATCAGTTCAGTGATTAAATCTCGTAGTTTCATTAACTTATGCACCAAATGTGTGGAAGGTGGCACTTAATCCACTCGAAAATAATGAGATTTACAACGGCGTTCTAAACGAATAAACTTAATACTTAGAAAAAGGCCAAGAAAGGGAAGAAAAAGGAAGAAGTCGCAGAACCCGTAGTTGAGGCAGAGCCAGAACCGGACATAGACGATTTCCTGGCGATGATCCGAAGAAAGAAAGCCGAGGCTGCAGCTGCAGCGCTCCCAGGTTCCCACATATACTATTTTGTCTATTTATTTCATATACCATTTATGTCTGTGTAGTAGTGGAAGCTGCTGAGGTAGCCGAAAAACCTAAGGGCAAGAAGGATAAGAAAAAGGTACCTTTCCCGGTTCCGACCAGAGCAAATATAAATATCCGAAACTAACGAAAATATTTTTTCAGTCTAAGAAAAAGCTGTCAAAGAAAGATAAGGAGCAACTGGCCATACAGATGGAGCAGTTAAGGAAGGAGGCGGAACTGGAAGCTCTCAGAGAGGCAGAGCTGGAACGAATCCGTCTGGAGGAGGAGAAGAAGGCGGCAATAGAGAAGGAGAAAAGGGAAATATATGAACAGCAGTATCGGCTTGAGCAGCTGGAGAAAACGTTCGCGCAAATCGAGGAAGCCAAGAACTACTTCAAGAAACTCGCTAAAGAAGAAAGAGAAATTTTAGAAGTGAGTTTTTTTGGTCAATGAATTTCTGGGTACCTATATGTTAAACGCAAACCCTTTCTTCTAGTGGCAATTTTACATCGCCTGCGAAGAGTTACCAAACCCGTCAATAATTAACAGGATGAGCACCTACCTCCACCTCTGGGAGAAAGCCTGCGAATTTGTTACCATAGACGATGTTTCTAAACGAACGTCTGACATCCTTAAGGTACGTATCATTTCCATCACCCCATTTTACTTAACGATACATTTCACTTAAGTTATTGCGCGACGTGGACGACCTGTTAGATTCCGCCCCTGAAGAAGACATTGATAATGAGAAAATCGAAAACTGGAAATGGGTAAGAACCCTTTTGCGTCTGCCACGACTCGCAGGCTGTCATTCATTCTCTTCCAGATTCACCAATTGTTTAGAGCCCTTCAGAGGATCACCCTAGACGAGGTGACCTACAAGCTGCTGAGGTGCGTGGAATCGAACCTGCATCGCATCGACATACCAACCGCCGACTTCGATTTCAAGGACGACAACATCAAATACAGTTTGTGGTTGAGAGTTCAATTGCCCACTCCGTTACCCAACCCGAGGAGGCCACCAAAGTACGCCTTGGTAGTTGCAATGATTCGACATTCAGTTAAACCTCATACCTTTCAGATCGAGAATTGACGTTGATTTCCCGAACGTCCTGATGCATGTGTTTTTCCCCATGACGGTCGACAGCGATTGCACGGCTATAAGGGCAATGTACTTGAAGTACGACCACGTGAGCGACCTGAGTACGACGTTCTATATGCCGGAACTTCCCTGGCAGCTTCAGCAAAGTAATTATTTGCATTATTCAATTTCAAAAACTCGTTCCGATATGCTGGTTTGTTCTTTAGATGTAGCTGAGGCGTCGAAACTGGAATGGCGTACTAAATTACAGTACAAATACGATTACAGGGACATTGTGGAACAGAAGAAGGTCGAAGAGAAACCAGAGGTTAAGAAAAACGTTGAAGGGAACGAGGAGGAAAACGAGGAACCTGCTGAAGAAGAAATCCCAATTGTGCCGTACAAGAAGCTGGACCCTACGGCAAGCGAGGTTGCAATCGCTTATGAAGGTAAGAGATAGTTTAACGCTTCGTCCATCCCTATCTATCTTTAATGTTTCCAGATATCGCATATATGGATACTAGGAAGAAAATTGAACGACAACTGCCTCCTTACGTCCTCAATTTGAGGAAGTACGCCATATTGGGTGGCGTCTTTCTTTTGGATTTGCTTTACCAACCGCCACAACCGCAGGACTTCGTTACGATGGACATGAGCATCACTAGACGTACGTATAAGTGAAACGGAGCAAAGAGTTGTTTTGGTAAGTGTCAGTCGAAAGATATGCGCTCGATTTTGGTAGTTTGCGGATTCAGAAGGGTCAATCTTTTTCCCTTGAGGACCATAAGTGAAGTTTTCCAATTGCTTACAACCCAGACGGTAGAAGACAATGGAACATAGGTCCAAGACTGATTTTGGTACAGCGGAGAAGGATCCCATGATTTTGACTCAATTTCGTGGTTCGAGTTAGAGACTACAACGGAATTTAGTAAAAGGTTTCCAAATTAGCTCACCAAGTACTGGGGGTACTGCTTAGGTTAAGCTTAGCTCTAGTTTTATTGTCGTTATTACCAACTACTTCAGTACTAACTCTCTGCACTCTTGCAGTATTCGTTCCCAAGAAATTGGCATACGTGCCCTTTTATACGCCTTATACTCCACCCGAACCTCCCGAGAGTGGTGAGGTCAGGGCGCCCGAAGTGATCGAAGAGGAGATGAAGCAACATGAAGAGGAAATGGACAAGCTAATGCTAGTAACTCTGACGTGAGTCTGGCTGTTCATCTACTTGAGTTCTAATGACGAGAGGCTTTGGTCCAAAATCTATTATTGGCGCTGGTGCTGAATCATCAATTCATATCTAGAACCAGAGGGAACTCGCCAGCACTAACAGAACAAAGGCCTTACCAATGTCAGTAGATTTTGGAACAACCTTCGCCATATAATGTTATTAGGTTTCTTTAATTGAATAATCAAATTGTTTCTAAAACAGAAGTAAATTATACATGAGACTTCGAATAAAATAATCGTTCTTTTTTTGACTTCCAGTATGACCAAATTTCAGGTGGCCCACATACCCGATTTTCATAGAACTGCCCCTCGTGTATCACTGGGACGAGGACGAGAAATTGTGGAGCAAGAAGGACGTGCACGACTTGAAGCACAACGAAGAAAAGGGCACCTTGAGCTTCCGCACGGGGGCGTTCGGTATCTTCGGACTTGCCGCGCTCAGATTCACCAACTTGCCCTACCAGGCGTGGGAACTTACACCGGAACCAGAGTAAAATTTTTTCGCACCACGTCTGTAATTTACTGACCATGTATTAACATTTTCAGCGGGTCGATTACGTTCCAGATAACGGCGGCCATCGTGCTGATCGAGTTCAACGTGAAAGAAGGCGGCCTTGTTTGCATGACCCTGTTGAAAAATTGTCCGAGTTCAGATCTGAAGCGCTTGCTGGGCGTCTATATGAAGCTGTACAAGCTCAAAAGGGTAATTTCTTTCACGTTACATCTTTGTTGATGAAGAAGAATGGCAAAGCAAACAAACATTTTGTTACGTTTTTATACCTCTTAGTAAACACCCCAAGCGTGGATACAATAATTGCAACAAGACCACTGATTTATTAACTCTTGTCACTGGACTAGTCACTTTCCCTTTTCTGTTGTGTTTTGTGTTCAGTGCACTTTCCAATATTCAACTGCCCGTAGTGGACCATTCTGGCCTTTATATACCTGCAGATATGCCTTCTAGAATACTCCAGGTATTTCTCTAGGCTAGAAGATTCCACAATAATTCCCTTGTTTCCTAATTTGTTTTCGTACCACTGACGCCATCTCTTGGACGCCTTCTGAACCACCACACTTTGGAGTCTGCTATGACAGGGGATTCTACAGACTACTGTAAAGTGGGCGTAAATTCATCAAAATATACATAAGATTCAAAAGTCAAATTCCGTAGGAGCCTACTTGTGTTTTTTCAATTTTTTAATATTTTCGCCGCCATTTTTCAAACAAATGTCAACTTTGACATATATCGCTGAAATCAGAAGTTCATGACGAACAAGAAAATGCAAAAATACGTAGGATGTTCGATTTAAAATGGGAAAGCTAGTGTCACTTCCGGTTAAACCGGAGGTAGTATATTGTACAGGGTGTCCCATGTAAGAGGCTCATTCGATCCCCTGCCTTTATTATTGGGGAAAATGAAAAACCAAAATTATTTTCATGTATTTTTTTATGAGGAATCTCTAACCTCTAATAACTCTAATATACGAGGTATTGTCAAAAAACTGATTTTCCAAATGTTTTTCACCCTGTAAATTAATACGGAAATCGATGTGGCGTATTATTATGGTTATAAAAGCATATGACATTCTTACATCTAACTTCCGGCTTAGCCGGAAATAGATAATGCGACAAAATTTTCTCGTGGTAATACTAAATAACTCACTTGACGAATTACAGCACTCGCCTTCGGCTCGCACGGCAAAATTCATCGGCGTGAGTTATTTAGTATATTACCACTTGTCGAATACTATACTATTGTCGCATTTTGCTTCTCGAAAACTACTGAAGATAATGGATGTGTTATATATTTTTGAAATCAGCAGATTGAATGCTTTTCAATTATTTCATAATATACAGGTTGTCGCCAAAATTTTGTCTGACATTAGCAATTTCCAGCTAAACCGAAATTTAGATGTATGAATGGCATATACCTTTATCACCACAATTATATACCATATCGATTTCCGTAACAATATACAGGGTGATAAAAATTTCGAAAATTGTTTTTTTGCCAATACCTCGTATATTAGAAGTTCTATCGCTTATTCGAGCTTACAGTCGGATTCCTCATTTACATGGGAACAAATTTTGGTTTTTCAATAATGCCTGAAAATTTTCAAATTTTCATGGGGTTGAATAAAGAAAATTTCTGTCTCCTATATATTTACGAGTTGTCTAAGTTTGTCAGGGTACTGACCCTGTATGTTTGGAAAAGTGATTTAAAAAATGTCTCTTTTTTAGATACTGAAGGAGACTGGGGTAGACATATTTCCAGAAAATGATTCCGTCTGTTACATTGAAGGTAAATATTTAAAAACTTACATACAATATTTTCACCACGAAATCCAAATTTCCATCATCCAAACCCCACATGTTTTTCCCACGAGTGTTTATCGACCATAAATTTAACATCGATATCTATGATGGGCCGCAATAGGAATTACTAATTAGCTCTAGTTTGATTTAGTAGCGGACCACGGTGTATTCTTACCAAGATTATTTTCAAGAAAATTTGTTACTATAATTCGGAGCGGCGGTTACGAACGGAAGTGAAAACGGTGACTGCTTCGGATTGATCGTGGACTGATCTTCAACTGATGTCGACTGATCGTTCCTCCGGCGTTTTATTACTTTTATGTTATGACGTATCCAGACGGCGCGTTAAAGGGGCGTACTGACTTGAAACGAAGGACTCGTACTCACAACGTTACTTACTGAGGTCGAGCGTATTATGTAATTAGCAACATTGACTCGTAGCATCAATGACCGGAAATGGGTTACTTGCAATTTCTAGACTATATTGCAAAAAGAAACGAATATTTGTATTGCAAAAAGGAATATTTTGCAGGTAACTGCGAAAAACACTGGCCCATGGAGAGACACTTGTACTGTAACATGGCTGCGATAAGCACCTGCTTCTCGTTTCTCTGGTCCCGCTGGAACCTAGCTGCTGGCAGAAGGAACATCGTTATGCAGATGAGGGAAAATTTACCAGACAAAATAAAACAGGTACCTACTATCAAATATTTTCACTACATAATCAAAAAAGAAACCTTTTGATGTTTTTAGAAAAATTATTCGATGCTTCTCGTGACCCCTCTTAAAGCTACGTTTATCGAATGCACCGAGTCTAGTCAAACTTTCTGTGACGATGACGTGGAGGGACTGAAGGTGAGCTATTTCGACGTGTACGAAACACAGCTTTAATAATTTACCTGGTGTATTTTCAGTTCAGCGCGGATCTATGGAACTTACTAAAAATTGGCACCAGCATCACGACGAGGAAAAAAATACAAAGTGCCCCGCAGGACGTCGTCTATGTTCTGTCGCAGCTCCTTTTGTCTACAAGAGTACTAAGCTATTCATAAAAAATTCCCGAGCAATCCAAGTGTATTTATTTTTAATTTACTGATCGCCAGAAGGTGGTCGCGGTTGATTATATAAGGATATGGAAGGATTAAAAAATGATTATCTATGCACGTTTCCCAAATCGCTGTTGACGTTCCGAAAATTGTACCAATAAACTGAGTGGTTTTTCAAATAAAATAAAAATATGCTTTACTAGATTCTTTTATTAAAAACTGTTATATCACAGATAACACTGTGGTTATATGTATTAAAAATAATAAAAATAAGGTATATAAGTAGTATGTATTATATTAACTGGCGAGAAAACTGAAGCCAGTAAACTTTCCGTGCAATATTGATTATTAGTAATATTTTTCAATTTTATATACACTGAACATAATGATGCAACGTAATCCACAAAGGGAAAGTCAACTGTCGCGAAGGTTGCAGCCAGTAAACTTTCCTTGTAATATTGATTACTAGTAATATTTTTCAAAAACAATATTTTAGTTTATTTTATAAACATTGAACATAATGGTGTAACGTAATCCACAAAGGGAAAGTTAACTGGTGGGAAAATCGAAGCCAGTAAACTTTCTTTATCATTATAATAATATTGATTATAATTAGTAATATTTTTCCAGAAAGAGTATTTTAGCCCATTTTATATAAAATGAACATAATGGTGGTGCAATGTAATTAATTCACAAAGAGAAAGTTAACTATTAGGAAGGTTAACGTCATTAAACTTTCCTTATTATACTGATTATTAGTATTATTTTTTCAGAAAGAATATTTTAGTTCATTTTATAAATATAATGGTACAACGTAATCCACAACGGTAAAGTTAATTAGCGGGAAGGTTGAAGCCAGTAAACTTTCCTGGTAAAGTATTATTTTTCCAGAAATAATGTTTTAGTTCATTTTATAAACATTGAATATATTGGTGCAACGTAATCCACAAAGGGAAAGTTAACTGGTGCAAAGGTTGAGGCCAGTAAACTTTCCTTACAATATTGATTATTAGTAATATTTTTTCAGAAAGAATATTTTAGTTTTTATATACATTGAACATAGACTAAATTACCTTGCACCATGAGAGAAAGTTAACTATACATTATGATTAAGCATCTCTAGCGTACAAACGCTTTTCACGTTAACGCCATGAAGTTGCATATTTAGACTTTAGAAAACAACGCAAAGCACCATATACAGTCCTGGACAATTGAACTGGATATTTGGATTTTTTCTTCAAATTTTGGAATAAGATTGCGGTTTTCGGCATTTTGTTGCAAATTTTATTGACAATAAGCGGTTTTGTCTGTTGGAATGAGCATTTGCAGTAAATATTGTATACAGTGCCTAATGCCGCAAGACCCGTCCAAAAATGGAAAATTTCATTGACATCGAGAATTTACAATAGCGGTTTTAAATTTGATTTTGTTATACAGGGGTAATCTACTGACTATTAGCAAAACCCGATTTGGTCACTTTTTCAAAATCAAACATTTTTCTCATTACTGACCTGTAACTTCCCACTCAGGTGTTTAATGGGATACTTTTATTCGTCACTTTCTTGCGCATATATAGGTGTTGTTAACGATAGCCATATGTCAATATCCATTTAATCTTACAGGAAAAGGAATCTGATAATTTTGAGTTTCCTCGTATACACTGACGTATACTGCTATAATACTGCGATCTCGGATCACAATTTTGTTTCACTATGATCTTTCGTTTCTGAGGTCGCACCAATTTTTACCAAGAAAGAGATTTTCCGACAAATTCGTAGGTAATAAAAAAGTTTCCCATATGGTGCAAACTCTTTAGTACACACTGTATATACAAAATAGAACACGAGGGTCGTATTTTCAAATTGCAAGACATTTAATTTAGACTATTCATCAAGCACATATATTTCGATTCTTTAATGTTGAATATATGCAACCATATACGCAGCAAGATTGTTTTACTGGTCACATAAGTTAGAAATCAGAAACCAATTTACTATATAAGTGCTAATTTTGAATTTGGCAGAAACGTTCGCTCAATTAATTTTTCGCGCTTGATTTTAGGAAATGTTTTTGTACAATATCAAAGATTATTTTGCAAATTCAAAAAAAAATTCAAATATAAATTTCAGGATTTTTCAGGACCGGCGGAGGTTCCCGAATTTTTTTTCGCAAATATTGTTTTCCAAAATTTCTTTTGTTACCAGTATTCTTATTTTGTTTCCAAATGAAACCTTACTGAGAATCTCGCCGTCAAAATTGGTTTCTCATTTTAACATTTGCATCGTGTATCTTGTTCATCCCTTAATCAATGCTTTATTTCAATTTTCTTCTATTAGAGGTAGTGGTATACTTTCAACCTAGTAACCATCACATATTGGGTATTTTTGGAAAGCTCAAAGAAAATTGTATACAATTTGAATAAGAAAAATAAAAAAGGGAAGTTTCCGGAAAGTTTCGGAAATTTTCAGTGGAAACTTTTCAGAAAATGGGAATTTTCCCATCTTTAGTTCAAAGCAAAAAAAAAAAATATTAAAATTAAAAAATTAATTAACTTAGCACAGAATTTTAGTGTTACCAATCAGAGAAAATGGCATATTCAGATTTTAGAATAAGAACTGGAAAATTCAGACATTTATGAAAACATTTTAGAAAATCTGAATACCTACCTATACGGGATGATTCAAATTGTACCCCACCATGGGCATCTCGTTAATTTTAAGAGTAAGAGGGTAGATAATTTTACTAAATTTTATCCAAAAAAAAAAATCAAATATCTTTTACTGAATTCTAGTAATTCGAAAAAAAAACATAAAAATGCGTAAAGTGGTTTCAATGATTTTTTGGTCAAACAGATTTTATATTTGTATGTTCAGAAGTAGGGAATCAATATGTATATATCAAATTTGATATTTTTGTTATTTATTATTTTGTAGTTGCAAAAATATTTGAGGTGCGAGGTGTTTCGAAAATTTATCGTCTCATTCTCAGATTTCCATTTTAAATGCTACAATATGGGTACTCATCAAGACTCTCAAGAGGCCTTCGTTTTCGAGATATACTCGACTTTATGAGGCAATACGCAATACTTACGTGAGCTTGCCACATAAAATCAGGAAATCTCAAAAACGAAGGCCTCTAGAGATATGTATTTAATAATAGTACCTTAGTAGTATTTAGCGTGAGGAATTTGAAAATGAGGCGAAATTTTCAAAATATCTAACCTCGATATTTTTATTAACAAAAAAGCGTAGTGCGACCCCTTTTTCTACGCCGCTGAAACGTCGTTATATTTAAAAACATTGTCCAGTTATAGGTCTTCAATAACACCCGTTCCTCAGCCTACTGGTAGATAATTAAATTAATAGTTGTCTATCCCCGCCCAAAGTGACATGCAGTTCTGATACGCCTATGGATATATCCACTATGATATAATATGGTGACATTGAAAATGAAATATTTTCCTATTTCAAGGGCAAGAATCGAACTACCTGCTACAGATGAAAGGCGGTGTCGCAACCAGAATTTCGCTGTTGAGGATTCCACATTTCTTACCCGTTGAAATATCTCGAAAATCTGGAGTTAAACGACATAGTATTTTCTTGTAGGTAAGTATAATTTTTTTTAAATTGATACGAATAAGTAAATAATTAATTAATAATAGGTAAGACAACATGTTGTTCTTAATGTAAACTCCTCACTAGCCACATTTATTGGTGAAATAACCGAAATAACGTTCTCTAGTCATCATAAACAGACATACCTACGGATTGATTTCCTTATAAAAGCAAATTTTTTGAACCCAGTCAAATATACTTTTCGATTTTTCAATCCATTTTTTAGAAAAATACTGAAAGAATCTTGAGGTCTGGAAGACGTGGTAGTGTTGATGGCCACCAAGGTTACCGGATCTTACTCAGCTAGATTTTTTACTATAAATAAAGTTCAGCAAGAATTCATTGATCGTTTGGGATAATTCATTAACTTAGAAAAATAATATTTTCAAACGTCTGTAGCTCCAAACTTATGAAATCTAGACCCTAAGTAGAGATTTTTGAAATTAGCTTTTAATAGAGATTCTATTAAAAATAAAAAAATATACATAGGGTGTCCATTAAAAAGTAGATGACGTCATAATCGAAGCAGCGATGACGTCATAGCTAAAAAATGCGCAGTTCAAAATAAAAATCGACCTGCCCGAGAATTTTTCCAAAATATTTTCGTATTCAGAAATAATGAATTTGTTGTGTACAGGGTGTCTCACGTAAGAACTCCCCTGCCTTTATTATTGGGCTAAAATGAAAAAACAAAATCTATTCTCAAGTATTTTTTTTACGAGGAATTCGATTGTAAGGTCGAAAAAGCGATAGAACCTCTCATATACGAGGTATTGTCAAAAAACTAATTTTAAAAGAATTTTTCACCTTGTATGTTATCATGGAAGTCGATATGGCGTATTATTGTGGTTAATGCCATTTATACATCTAACTTCAAGAGTGGTTTTATTTTTCTTTAGTTTCAAGCTATGTGTGAATTTTTAGAAAAGTACCTAGCCTATTAGAAATAGCTTATTTTATTACTTTATTGCATTTTGTTTCTCGAAAATCGAAAACTGCTAAAGATAATGGACATGTGTTATATATTTTTTAAATCAAGAGATTGGCTACTTTTCAATCATTTTATAATATACCTACAGGTTGTCGTGAATATTTTGTTCGATGTTAACTATTTCCGGCTAAACCGGAAGTTAGATGTATAAGAATGACATATACCTTTATAACCACAACAATATACATATCGATTTCCGTAATAATATACAGGGTGAAAAAATTGGGAAAATTGTTTTTCTGACAATACCTCGTATATTAGATGAGATTATATCGTTTATTCGAGCTTACAACCGAATTCCACATAAAAAAATAAATGAGAATAGATTTTGGTTTTTCAGTTAAGCAATTTTATACCCAATAATATGCCGTAATGAAATCGAGAATATCTTGTTTGGTTTTTGAGATATTTGAAAAAAAAAACAAAATTTTGAATTTTTCGAAGAATTTTCATGTTTGTTTTTTTCTGGATTTGTTTAAAGAATTATCAAATCAACAAGTGTCATATATCGTTGGAATCAGGATGAAAAATACTAATAAATTAATTAAAAAACAAAGTTGAGGGCGGCCCGAGGGGTACGTGGCCCCGATCTGACGAAACGTTCTATTCAAAATATTTGCACTCTATGTGTAGAGCTGGAAAAGTCGCAATGAAGAAATTGTTTCAGTTTTTTAATATCTTTTCAAACAAAGCTAGAGAAAAACAATAACGAAAACTCAAAATTTTGTTTTTCTTTAAATATCTCAAAAACCAAACAAGATATTCTTAATATCATCACGACATGTTATTGGAAGAGAAATAATGTTATTGGGTATAAAATTGCGCAACTTCGCCTCAATTTAACCAACTTTTTATCTCCTACCGTTTCCGATATTCCAAAATAATGGTGAGCATCGAATTTGGCTCATCCTGTACTCGCTGTAGAATAAAATACGTTTTTCGAAAATTTTGTATCACTACTAAATTTATGATATCAAGTCCAACTTTCTTATTTTAAATGGGAATCAGTTGGCTTTGACTTCAAAATATCGAATAAATTCAATGGTTCCAAAAATATGTTGGAATTAGTATCAGAAAAGACAAGAATTTCGTCGGTTTTTTCTAACCGCCTATGGAGTAGGAAAAACAGCTAAAATCAAGCAATTTGAAACACCCTGTACATATGAAATTTACGTTCAAGCCCAGGAATCACGTTCTACATTTTCTTAACTTACATAAGAACCAAAAAAAAAAAATTATAAATTCAATATTATCAATAAAACAACGCATATTGCAGGACGTTACTGTCTCATCAAAATTCTAGTTCGGCAAAATCTATAAAATACAATTTTTTTACGTTTTTTTTTTTCTTCAGAAAGGTCGTCGCAAGCGCGAAATACCCAACGGCGCCGCAGCAGGTGACCTGCCTGCCGCCTATCCGATAACAAAAATCACTATTGCGATGTTTCGCAGGTGGTTTTCCAAACAAATCCCCATTTCGACGTCTACGCGACGCACATCGGCAACGCCGCTCTGCGGGCTCGTACGCCAATCTCCGGCGCGCACATTCACTACGCACCACACACCAGTTTGGGGCACGCGGTGGCCCACCCCTCCCCTGTACTTCCACGCCAGCTACGATTTCGCTCCGCTTGTCGCACATTCATTTTTCATATGTTTCGTGTTCAATCGGGAGGAGAGGTCGAGAGTGCTATGGTTTCTCTGGCGGACAAACGTTTGTAAACTGCAGAAATCGGTCACCGTCGTGTGGAAAAGTTAGGCAGGAACGATCGCAAGTGCACAGGGCGTCCGTGTAACCCCAGAAAATCAACACACGACGGTGACGGTAATCAGCAAGTGCGAGAAAACGTATCTCGCGCACCCATTGGTCGATAGAGCAGCCAGTGCACGTGATGTGCCTCCCGTAGAAAGCGCTAGCTGAGAGGACACGGCATACGACACGAAAACTATTAAAAGGAAAACACGCGTTTCTCGCGAAGTCGGAACAACAATATCTCAGTCACCCCTTTCGGCAACAATAAATGATAGTGAGTGACAAGTGAAAGTCGAACGGAAACGTCAAAATCAAAAGCTTCTGGTGGGCAGGAGCTGTAACGCCGGAGAAAAGTACTCAGGTAATTTTTCTTTAAGTTTCTATTTGCGATAAGTTGCCACGAAAAAGATTATTGGGGTGTTTTCTCTAAGGGGCATTGCCCGGGCTGTGCCGCGTGACGTGAGCATGTGCGTTAACGCTATTGGTCGAACTCGGCGTACCCCTCGCTCTCTCTACACCCGATTCTTTTGTTTATTTTCCAACAATCACTTGATTAGCCTCGCGAATTTCCCTTACAGCCGTCCAGGATGTTTATAATATTCGGGCTGACCTTTGTGCCAACTGGATTATCGACAGATACACAAACAAAGGAAAAATAGTAAATATTGCCGTTATTTCGTTATCTGACACGTTGTAGCGTATCGACGTGACCAGCGCCGTTGCCAGAGTTACTCGGTCTGCCACTCCTTGTAAATTAGCTCTTTATTGCGTTTTTCCTATGGTTTTTGTCAATTGTCACTTCCTGCAATGACACCGAACAGATTTGCGAAGTGGCTTTCCCGTTATCTCGCCTGCTTCTGCGGCCGTTAACTGCCAGATTCTGCCCCCTTTCTTTGTCTGAACCATTCAGTAACGCCAAATGGCGTGCCGAATCCTGGTAGGAACCGTACGCGTATTATGCTCATTTTTTTACATAACAACAACAAAATCCTACACCTCGAGCCTTGGCAGCTCGACGCAGAGCCGAAGTTGAAAACAGGTTTAAAATTAAAAACGCCAAACCAACTGCTAATTCTAATTACCCAGCTCAGCTATGTCAATAAACATCTTCAAGTAGTAGGCAGTGACATTAAACTTGCGTCCTGTATGTGGAACGCAGCTTTCTTTTGGCAAACGGCAATACTAACACGGTTTTTGCTAGGCGTGACGTCACCCCGCTACAAGGAAAAATATGAACATAAACACTTGAGCGCTTATTTACGGTTTGGAGCACGTTTCACAAGCCTGTTTGATCATTTCGGCCAAAGACAACCCAACCGGAGCCGAGCCTAAATATTTAAAAGACCCCAAGCCAAGCGTACAACTCCTGGTCCAAAGTGCCCTTAAAAGGACCTGGAAGGGCAAAAGCTCTTTGTTGCACAGCCTTAACGGACGCTATAAATTTTTATGGATCCGCACACAGCCCTTCGCCGTGTCCGGTGGGGCAGTAAGGCGCATTTTCGCCTGTCACGAAACACATTGCTTATGCTTGTTTATTACCGAGGCTTGCCATGCAGGGACAAGTGAACAAAAGCAAGGCACGTCTGCTGACTGGTTCGTTATGCGTGGTGCGCAACGAACGGCACCGCGTCCGTTGCGCAGTCCATGCACTGTTTTGGACACGTGTTCGGATCTTCGGACGCCCAGGCTCAAGGTGGTTTTGTTGAGGTTGAAATGCTGGAATGGATTCGAGTTAAATGTCGATGCAGTTGCTAGGGGAGATGTTCGATGTTCGAAAGGTGGCCTGGGCGTTTTTTTGAATTTTATTGTACGCGAAGCAGACGCGCTTATCAGTTTGTCACTGGAAGGTGTACGGTGGAAATCCGCCGGGTGGGCACACCTTGGTTTGCTAGTTTGTAGATGGAGATGACTAATTGATTAATCACTTGTGGTGCGGTGTGGAGGGGCTGATAAGGTTTTTAATCGTTCGGTTAACTTTGGCTGCGTGTGGATTTGGTTAAGCGTAGCTACTTATGTAAAGATTTAGTGCTGATAAAGTTGAGAGTTGTATTTTGCGAAAAAAATTGATAGGGCACAGTGGCGTAGATGTGACTGGGCGATTGGGGCTCTTGTGCCGGGGTTCTACAGCCTAAATCCGCGTTTTTGGAAAGTCGAAAATGTCGCGATTTTAACCGTTTGTTACAAAAAGATTCCGTAAAATATCAGTTGTTGCTAATTTTTTATTATAACCTATTCGAAGTTGTCTTCATAGCAGACAAACTTACAAAGTACAGTTGGTTGCATATCCTCTGGTGCTAAATGTTCCGTAAATTACAGACTTTATAGGGGCAGCGACGACAATAGAGCCGAAGTCACGCCCACCCGCCATTTTGAGGCTAAATTTATCAGGACTAACATAACCTAAAATTTTTAGTTTTGTAAATTTATTTTTTTAATTTTTGTAGTTTTAGCTTGGATCCATTGTAACATTTGAAAGCTATCTTAGACAGTAGATTAATTTATTTTAAGTTTCAATATTGTAGATTATTTAAAATAGACTGCTAATTATAGGTTAGAATTCCAACCACCACAAAGCTGGCATGGTTTTCTTTAGTAGATTATTGAAACGCTCGTATTCGATACACAATACACAGTATAATGTGAGAACAATTTCAGCATCTTTAGCCTCTTAATGGCAGTACCGATCAAAATGCTGACAACCTTTTATTTCAGCATTTTTAGCCTCTTAATGGTGGTACCAATCAAAATGCTGCTGACAACCTTTTGTCGCCACTGTTCCTATACAGTTTCTGTACATACATTGCAGAGATTGTATAGGGACAGACACGACATAGAGCCAAAGTCACGCCCATCCGCCATTTTGAGGCAAAATTTATCAGGATTAACAACATTAAATTTTTAGTTCTACAAATTTATTTTCAAATCTTTCAATTTATTTGAGGTTAGTTCAGTTGGTTGCATATCCTCTGGTGCTAAATGTTCCGTAAATTACAGAGACTATATAGGGACAGAGTCTACAATAGAGCCGAAGTCACGCCCACCCGCCATTTTGAGGCTAAATTTATCAGGACTAACATAACCTTAAATTTTTAGTTTTGTAAATTTATTTTTTTAATTTTGTAGTTTTAGCTTTGATCCCGAGTTGGATCCATTGTAACATTTGAAAGCTTTCTCAGGCAGTAGGTTTATAAAGTTTCAATATTGTAGATTATTTAAAAATAAAATAGACTGCTAATTATAGGTTAGAATTCTAACCATCAAATAGCATTTTCTTTGGCTCGGTTTTCTTTAGTTGATTATTGGAACACTCTCGCTCGTATTCGATACTATAATTATCAGTAAAATTTAATAAAAGCCTTGTATATGTATTCTTATACATATACAAGGATAAAAGTCTAGCATATTTGTTATGTATTATGCAAAAATATAGAAATATGCGAGAAAATATGTGTGCACGTGTGAGGTTAGGTAAAGTTGTCATTAAAATGTTTTAGCAAAAACAGTTAAATTTCACACTAGCCAATAATTCAATGAATTTATATTTTCTTCAATTTTTAAATCGGCTATTTCCTAGACTTTCTCAGCTAAACAATAAACGAGTAAACAGTCGAACGGCCAACAATGAGGCATGACGACACTTACCTTATGAATATAATATACCTACAACGTAAAATGTTTAAATAAATCTTTAAATAGTTCTTTTCGCAATACACTAATCTTTACTTTATACGTTTTATAAGTCACAATAAATTGTTAAAAATGCACAATACATAGTATAATGTGACAACTTAAACAATTTTAGCATTTTTAGCCTCTTAATGGCGGTACCAATCAAAATGCTGGCAACCTTTTGTCGCCACTGTTCCTATTTAGTTTCTGTACATAAATTACCAGAGACTGCAAAGGGACAGACACGACAATAGAGCCAAAGTCACGCCCGCCCACCGTGTTGAGGCTAAATTTATCAGGGCCAACATAACCTTAAATTTTTAGTTTTGCAAATTTATTTTCAATTTTCATTTTAGTTTTTGTAGCTTTAGCTCGGATCCATTGTAAGATTTAAAAAAAATTTCAGACAATAGATTTATAGTTCCAATACTGTAGATAATTTAAAATAGACTGCTAATTATAGGTTAGAATTCCAACCAACAAAAAGCATTTTGGCTTGGTCTTCTTTAGTTGACTATTGAAACAGTGAAAAACTCGGATTCGAATTATTAGCATAATTTAATTAAAAAAATATTTTAGTTATGTATTATGCAAAAATGTATATACTTTTTAAAAATATAAAAATATGTGTGCCCGTGTGAGGTTAGGTAAAGTTGTAAATTTCATTAAAATGTTTTTAGCACGAACAAATTTAAATTTCACGCTAGCCAATTATACAATGAATTTATATTTTCTACAATTTTCAAAACAGCTTTTTCCTAGACTTTTTCAGTTAAACAATAAATGAGTAAACAGTCGAACGACCAACAATCAGGCATGACGACAATAACCTAAACTAACACTCACCTTATGAATACAATATAAAATTGTTAAATAATTCTCTAAATAGTTCTTTTCACAATACACTAATCACAAATAGTTTTATACGTTTAATAAGTCACAGTACACAGTATAATGTGACAACTTAAACTATTTTAGCCTCTTAATGGCGGTACTAATCAAAATGTTGGCAACCCTTTGTCGCCACTGTTCCTATACAGTCTCTGTGCATAAATTAGCATAGATTACCATCCGTTTTATTTATTCTTAACTAGATCGATAAATTTGATATTGCTTCTAAACCGATAGGGTTGCTTGTTTTTACAAATCAGTTAGAAAATGGTACAAGAAAAATACTATCTTCTGTCGGACAACTTGATTTTATAGGGTAAACGGGAAAAGAAAGCCATTATTATATAAGCTTTTGTGTCGTTCGTAGCAGTCTACAAGATTTGGCAATTAATCCAGCCATTACTTGGGATCTCTTGAAAATTTGCACATAGTCGATTCAGGATAGTTAGATTTGGATCAGTATGTAGTTCTTTGGAAGAATAACTACCAATGGAATTGGCGTAGCAAGTTTTAGCGGTTTAATTCATTTTCGAGACCTTCTTGGCACCTAAGAATAAAAATAATCGTCTGTCATCGTACAAAAGACCTGATTGTTGTGCCAATGGAATTGACGTAGCAAGTTTTAGCGCTTTAATTTAATTTTCGAGGCCTTCTTGGTACCCAAGAATAAAAATAATCGGGATTGTTTTAATTGGAGGTTTCTATAGTTATCTGGCATGGGAATAACAAGTCCAATGTGAAATATAAATAAAAATGCAGTAATTTGGTTATATCAGTGGAGTGAAAAAAATATAGTAATATGAATGAATGTTTCTGTAATAATTCCGGGAAGAAATTTTCTTCTTTTATATTGTTACAATCATTAATTCATGTTTTCCCCATAAATATTGTTTACTTATTTTTATCTAGAAGGTATACATACACGTATATGGCTCTGGCGACCTTAATATCGCACTCAAGCAAACACCCGTGTTATCACCGTATCAATATCGAGATGTGTATTGTGTAATAATAATAATAGTCTAATTGTTTTAAAAATAAATGTTCAAGATTAATATAAAAGTTAAATGAACGAGATTTTAAGCGTTTACGTGATCGAGCGTGCATACACCTCGGTACTTCCCCGAATCAGTGTTGTGATAGTGAGGATATTTGTGCGCGCGCAGGTATTTAGTAAAGAAAAGAAGGCTTATTTTCGGGTTTTTGTAGCTTTTGTTTTTTTGGTTATGGCTCTTGTGTTTGTTGCCTCATTTATACTAAAAAGGTATAATACAGGAAAAAGTAAAACAGTGCAGTGTTTCCCAGGGTCGACCTTAACAAGATATAGGTATATCTTATCATGACTTCTATTTATCGTAGAGATAGGAATATTAGAAGTCTTGAGTAATTTTAATCCGCTTATGAATCACATAGGTATATTCGTAGAATTTTGCGCAGTGGCGGATCATAACATGTACTTTTTTTAAGCGGTTTTTGAAATATTCTAAATTTTGTCGAAATTTTGACAGATGTAGAACCTAAAGAGAAATGTCAATTTTTCAAATTAAAAATAATTTTAAACGTTTTATCGTCGTAGCTGATTAACTTTCAAATAATGTTTAAACTTTCGCCTACAGGGTGTTCATAATTTAATTTCGAATATGTAAATTTAAAAACATCAATAACTTTTTTATTTTAAATAGAACACCCTGTATATTATTTAACAATCACATAGAGAATTACAAGCCCCACACATGGTATTTATTTTGAGTGGATTTGAAGATATTGGCAATTAAAGGTAATATTTTGTTAAAAGAGAAACAAATGAAAGCGTTTTATGAAATGAAAGATTCAAGTAGCTGATTGCAGCAAATCCATTTAATTGGTTTTATGTAAATTTCAAGTAATTTTAAAATTTGTTTTCGCCTGTAAAAAAAAAATTGCGTATTTCGACAATATTGTCTCCGTATAAATTAGCCAGTCAGGAAATGACACAGTTCAACTTCGGTAGTTAAAACCGGTACTATTTTCTAGATGATTTTTTGCAAGAGATATTTTTATCCATTGCATACAAGTTTGTCTAGATATTTACATCTGAAAGGTAATCCTTCAATGAATTTTGCATTAAAAATGACATTGAACATGTTGTATAAATAAAGGGATATTAACGCGCAATTAAAACAAATTAACTATATTTATTAACACGAAGTAAACAAAATACGAGCCTGACTCAATAAGTAACTTTTTTCGCGACAAAATTTTCTAAGTGTCTGTCGGTCGGTGTATTGGCAGTTTAATTTCGTAGTTGAACAATAATCTAAGAGGGTTGCGGAGGTGTGCAAATATCAACTGTTGCACCGGCAGCCGGACACACCAGCTTATATTTTTCATTCTTCCAATCGCTGTTTTGATATAGCCGCTTACATATTTACGCTAGTACGCTGTAGAACACCGCGAATGGAGATGCAGAGGACTTAAAACAAGTCTATTTTATACGGACGTTGTTGCCAGATCGTCGTCATATACAGGGCGTCCCACTTATCGTGCTCACCATGGGTATCTTGGAAACGGTAAGATATACAAGGTAGCGTTACATGGCACCAAATGTCAAGGCTTCCATTATGTGCAAAAATATTTTAGTAAAATCAACTCGTTTTTGTTTCATAAGCAAAAAACTGATTTTTGTCATTTTTGTTTTTCCTTTATAACTTCTTTATTTATGAAAATATTTTAATACGGTTTTTTCATTCTTGGAGCTTTATTTGATGCATATAATATTTTTGCTAACTCTTTTAGATTTTGCAATATTATTAAGTCCAACTTTCATATTTCAAATACAAGTCATAGCTGGCTATGGCTTAGTTAAAACCCAATTTTTATTCTCTTTAAAATGATGTCACAACAATACTTTAGTTTTTTAAATAATGGAGTTATCGTCATTCTTTGATTTCACTTATTTTCTTCCCTAATTTTTATGAAATAAAACAAAAAAGACTCAAAATGTATTTTGTGATTTATTGATTAAAAACTTATTAGTTGCCTACGTATCATTCAAATAATATTAGACTTTTGAAAAACTTAAAAAAATTAAAAATTATTTTAATTTTCAAGTAGGCCATAAAAAAAAATAAAACAAAAAACACTCAAACATATTTTGATTTGTTGATTAAAAACTTATTAGGTGCCTATGTATCGTTCAAATAATATTAGGCTTAAGAATTTTTTTAACTTTCAAGTAGGCCATGTAAAAAATTGTTTCAAACTGTCAAAGTTTTGTTTTTGTTGTAATAATTTATCTTGTGTGGCTGTGGACGCTTTGGATATTCGTTTGCTGCATTTTTTGAATTTCGTAAATCGTAAATTCCATAGCACGCAACCATATTATATCTGTCTTCTGTCTTCGTTATTAAAGCTATTCATTTCTTACCCAAATATACAGAACTAACCACAAAAATTAATTATTGCAACAAAAACAAAACTTTGACAGAAATCTATTTGAAACAATTTTTTACATGGCCTACTTGAAAATTAAAAGAGTTATTAATTTCTCAGTTTTTTAAAAGCCTAATATTATTTGAATGATACGTAGGCACCTAATAAGTTTTTAATCAATAAGTCAAAATATGTTTTTTGTTTTATTTCATAAAAATTAGGGAGGAAAACTAAAAAGTCAAATAATGGTGATTGTTGTGATACATCATTTTAAAGAGAAAAAAAAAATTAGGTTTTAACTAAGCCATATGCAGCTATGGCTTGTATTTGAAAAAAAAAAATTGCTGTTAATATCTCAAAATGTAAAAGAATTATAATTTTTTCAAAATCTGCACCAAAAAGTGTTTTAAGAATGAAAAACGCATAAAAATATTTTCATAAATAAAGAAGTTAAACTGGAAAAATAAAAATGACAAAAATCAGTTTTTTGCCTATGAAACAAAAACGAGTTGATTTTAAAAATATTTTTGCACATTAGTAAGCCTTGATAAGCTCTATATTTGGTGTCATTTAACCTACCCTGTATCTCTACCCGTTTCTAAGATACCCATGGTAAGCCCGATAACTGGGACACCCTGTATGCATGAAATCAATCAAAACAATGTTTAACAGCGTGAACCAACTTTCAGCAAGTTTCAGTAACTTTAAACGTTTTGAAGACATTTGAAAAAATCAGTATTTTATTTATTTATTGTTTAAACGGGAAGCGATAGAGCAATACCAGTTAGTATGCGAGGCTTATTTGTAAATTTGGTTAAAACTCAAGCTTTTTGCATCGCATAACCCGAACGTAATCTGTGCTGTTTGGAATAACGAGTCTTCTTCCTTCCAGGTACAAACAAACAATCAAAGCGCAGAAAATCAAAAATGACCTCCAAATTAAGCACCCTACTCGAGGCCGCCCGATTTCTGGAACTACAAGAGCAACAACAGCAACACCGCGCCACTGTCGAGGCGGCCCTGGCGACGACAAAGCCCATTTCCACAACGCCCTCGCCCCCTAGCCCCCCTCTGACCGTCACCGTGAATCATGGCAACTCAAAAACGGTGACCACTACCACCTCCCCCCAGACAGTGGTGATATCATCGAACAACATCTCCTCAACCATTCTGCAGGGACCGATCACCTTCTCCTCAACGTCCCCCACGCAGGTAACGATTATATTTTTCAAAATCTGTTTATCTTTATTACTAAAGCCCACGTAATTTTACCTCCATCTAGACCGTGAAGAAAATGGACCAGGATGGGCAAGTAACGAGTACCACAGTACCTCAACAAATACCACGACATCGGATCCTGCACAACAGCTTCGACATCATGAATCCCCTAATAATCGATGAAACAAATGGTACGGACGCGAAAAGAAAACAACCCCCATTGGTGTTCAGAGCCGGTACGCGCGAGGTCCACAACAAGCTGGAGAAGCATAGACGGGCGCACTTGAAAGAGTGTTTCGATATACTGAAAAAACAGCTGCCCGCCACGCAAGACGAGAAGAAAACTTCCAATTTAAGCATTTTACATTCAGCCTTAAGGTTCGTTTTTAAATATGCGCCGTCGTAAAACATGTTTTAACTTGATTTTCTTTAAAGGTACATCCAAACGTTAAAAAGGAAGGAACGCGAGTTGGAACACGAAATGGAACGACTCGCCCGGGAGAAAATCAGCGCCCAGCAACGGTTGGCCGTGTTGAAGAAAGAAATCTCCTCGCACTACGACAACGTGGACTTTGCAAAGCTGTTACCGGATATCGTATCAACAACACAAAACACTAGTTGTTCCCTCTCGGAGGTTACGACCACGGTCATCGACTCCAGAAGCGAACCCATGATGACGTGCTCTCAAAATGGTGGTAGCAGCGAAAAGGTCACCATCCCTATTCTGGCCAAAACAAGCATTCCTGTAGTAACCCAAACTATGGCTCCTATGAAAGACGTACGTAACGCCCATTATGTGATTTTTAAACGAATAAACATGATGGAATTATTTTCAGGTATCTCAGCCTGTCCAGACAACGGCCCTGTCAGTCCTCCCCATGACATACCCCGTCAACCAGGGCTTGGTACTTCAGAAGGTCATCGTTCCTAAAGGCCTGGACGGCTTAACTCCGCTGGTATCCACCCATTTCATCACGACCCCTCAACAGATAAACGGCAAAGTAGTGCCTTTAACCCAGTACCTAGTTAAACCCGTAGTGGTGGTGAGCACTGCTTCCCGTCCGAGCTAGTGGGGGTAAGTCGGAAATGGCAAACACTCGTGTCCCGATTGACTGTAAGAGGAAGTTTTTGACGTGATCCTGTGTGAGTGTTGCGACCCCGAGCGTTTCAACAAATCGTGTACTTGTGAGAGAGTGCAGACTAACTTTAGAGAGAAAAATGTATCTGTATATTTCTTTGCTGCAAGCGAGTTTATTTTTATAAGATGTTTTGTATAGTGGCTGTTGGGAGACGAGGTCTTCGGGTGTGCTTGAAGGCAAAAGACGGTTCGGGTTCGATTCAGAGAACTTGAGTATCTTGGCGTCCTGAACGGTATTTTTGTAGCAAAAAATGTTTTAAGAACATTCCGCAAAGCTCGGACAGATTATAGAAAGACGCAAATAAGTAGGGTTAAATCATATCTAACAAAATTTTCCGTGCTAAAGAATATGTGACCCATTTTTGTTGCGTAAGCATCCAGTAATTTTCGTTTATTATTGCATGCCGAATTCCATACATTAAAGTCGATTTATAACTTTAATTATTTAAGAAAAAGCTCTTCCAGTATAACAGCGTTGAAATCATTTTGGCTTTTATTTTATGAAATTAATGACGAATGAGCGTTTTCGTCATATCGGGGTAGAATTTTCAATGGAGTATACCCACAAACGAGAGCGAGAAAAAATTATTTCTGGCCTCTTTATGCCGATAATTCCAGAATATGTGACCTAATGAAAGATACTAACGAATAGTAATCAACGTTTCACATATTTTAAACGTGCTGTTTAAAAAATGAATCACAAATAAACAAAACATAACGCATTAAATTTAGACCCGTGGTTTTGAACGTTCCTCGAATTATTTATTAGAGCTTTAATAATTTTTGTGCTATTGCTATTTAAAAGCTTGTAAATTAAATGTTATAATTTAAAGATAATTAATGTTGAAAGTGCCTTCAAAGGGTACCAATAAATCACGACTTCGAACCTGATTACTCTTTTATTTTCGAGTAATAACCTGATATCCGATCTCGTGTTGCAAAGATTTTAAAATTTGATTCCTCTTGGATTCTGTTCAAATAAGGTAGAGTCAAAGTTGTATTTATGGTAGACATCACTAGAATAGCAATGATCAATTTATTTTTGTAAAATCACGTCTACCTTATTTTAATATAACCGAGACAACATTGAAATTGAAACTAGCTTCAAAGTATTAATGTACAGGGTTATTGGTTATAAATGGAACCCCTCTTAACTTCGTTATTTCTTGAGATAAGAAAAAAATTTTAAACGAAATGAATTTTCTTACTACCATATTCAATAGTATACAGCCTGACAAACCAAATTTATGTTTTTTTAAACGTCAACATATTATAAATTTTTGAAATCAGGAAAACGAGGACTTTCATACTATGCAAAAATACACAGGGTGTTCCATTAAAAAAAACAAAATTGCTTTGTGCCGATTTTATGAGGCACCCTGTATACTATTTTATATGGTTGAAAAAAAAATCATAGAATGTCCTAAAACTTTTGTTTCAAAAATTTTTTTTAAATAAAAAAAATAACGAAGTTAAGAGGGGGTTCCATTTATAACCAATAACCCTGTACATTTAGTATAGAGCATCTAAAACGCACTTTAATGCAATAGGTATTTCTTATGTTTGTGCTCTAGTTGTCGTTTAAACATCACACTCACTAAATTCAAGACATTAGTTTAATTTCTATTTTATTGCCGATTAAATAAGATGTGTGTTTTGGATACTCTTGGATAAAATTCAAAAGCAAGCTCTGGCTTCTTTGGGCGTAATACAAATAATTTTTTAAAACGCATAGTTTCGTTGCCTTATTAGACATTTTTACTTCTATTTAACAAAATAAATATACAATAATTAATATTTTCAAAATACGCTAGCCGTGTTTCTTAACTCTTTCGATGGCAGTAATTTTGTTTATTTTTCAATTAAAATCTAACTTTAATAAAGTGCGATTCTTGTTAATTAATTTCTTATATCCATTGTTATATATTTTTGCCTGTAAAACCTGCCTCCAAAGTAATAAAATAATAAGGATGATGGCACTAGACTCTGCAGCAACGATAACCTTTTTCCAAATGTTACATAAGCAATAAAAAACTGTTTTGCTCCTCAATTTTTGATCGTTAAAATATTCGATATTCTGATTCTCCACACTTGCGTTCTATTAATAATAATAGTTAAGAATAGGTATAAAATTATAAAGAACTTGATGCAGTCACTAAGATTGAAAACCATAATAGGTACACGTTCAAATAGTTACATCATCTACTATTAATAAAGATCGTTAGATACATCTGATCTATAATATTAATTTATATATTATAAAAGGGTTTGATTAAGAAACATTTTTTATTCCTCTGTAATTTGCCGGTTTTGTTAAACGTTTTAACAAAACCGGCAGGTTTTTCCTACCCTAATTATAATGACAGTTTATTTATTATAGGGTTATTTTTACCCACGTTTTAGATCTCCTAGTAAATTTTTGTATTCATTTTATTTTTTATTAAGTAATGTAAATAAGGTAAGGTAAAAAGGTGTGTGTTAAGACTTGTAAATACATTTTAAGTTGTAAATAAGAATTTATTCGGTACGAATAATAAAAAAAATATTCTTAAACTAATTTTTCGCTCTGATTGTACATAAATAAAATTAATTATATCCCAGATTATTTTGGGCCAAATAATGTATTAAATATAATAAATTATTGAAATTACCTAATTGTGTTTTATTTAAAAGCAACCTGCATCCATTATAATCGTAACTAGACTCTAGTATGCGATTTGTAGCTTTCCGTAAACTTAAAACATGGTATGTGGTGTTTGATATTTGAACCATAAATAAATGTACTTACCGCATTGTCTATTGGTGAGTTGTGGCATCTAAAGGATCGCACGAATATTTAATAGGTTCAGAAAGAGTTTAAATTATGTTATTTTATGGCATCCGATCACAATCACAATCACAATCGCTTCTACAGAGTTGTAAACTATTTCAAGGTATTCAAACGTAATGCTTTATTTTTATATTCATCAAGTTCAAAAGCATAACTTATTGAACATACTTTATTACCTTGCGATTAATACACAATTAATATTTTACAAAATTAATAAAATTTAAAAAAAGTGGGAGGTTAGCATAAAAACAAGTGAAATCTGTAGGTGCAAGGTTGATGGAAAACAAAGATCCCATTATACCTATTAATTTAAAATTGGTTAGAAATTTTTTATATAACTGTTGTATTATATACTACTTATTGTTATGATTACTTATTAATGTTTTAATTTCCCAAAATCGGACACTAACTTTGAACTCGAACTTAAACATTTGCGGTAAGGTAAGGAAACTGTTGTGGTGATTTGTAACTACCAACCTAAATATATGTAGTCCAGTTTTCACAAACGTCCTTACTAACCAATCGGACCAGTAAGGGTAAATATTCAATAACCAACTTAAATAGGCTACGATATGAATATTTTGCGGCTTACCGCTTACCCGATGATTCACTTTCCCAAACCAATGGGATTTGTACTATAGTTGTGATGATTTAAATTCACACTAATAATGAGTTAAATTGTTGCAAAATGTGTCGCATGTCACGCTGGAAAAGGCACTACTGAGTTTGTATAAATTTGTAAAGGTTGCGAGAGTAGCGAATTATCTGTGGTATTATGCAATAAAACTATCAGCATTAAATAGATAAACCTCATACCAAGTGTAACATATTTTTCTAGTCAGCAGAATCTCTAAATTATTTTTGAAATATTTTAGGACGCTCAAAAATACCATTTTTACTTTACGTTTGTACCAGGACCAGGTCATTGAGTAGAGGCATAATATAGTGAGGCGCAACCACAGAATATCTAACTTGGTGCAACTGTCAATAAGCTTCAGGATTTGTCATCAATTTTTAGTGCTACGGAAAGGTATTTGTAATTGGCTGCATAGTGCATAGCCCTAAATTTTGAAGATAATTTTGTAGTTATTGGCAAAAAAATACAACCTTAAAATCTGGAAACCTTAACAGTTGCGTTTCTTTATTATTATTTGCTCAATGCGCGGGCTCAACACATTTTTTAGTTCCTTTTTCTATGTGGGCCTACCAACAAATTCGACCAGTAAACCGTAGACTTGGGGCTAAGTTTGGGTTGCTGGTTGTTCGCAAATTGATACTTGTCAAACTGATCAGATGTTCTGTGACAGATGACGTTTTGTTCTGGGGTTGTGCGATGTTCTGTACTCGCGCACTAGTTTAAAAAAAAATTGTAAAAATAACTACATTTTTTATCATGGTTTATAACATATTAAATTTATTTTTATTCGGAGTAAAAAGTTACCTCTTTCGTACTTCGGTTCTAGAACGCGGTTTAAAATTAAAATTTAAAATCAAGATATCTTAAATGGAAAAATCATATGTTATTCCCAAATGACATCCACTGACGTTTTCCTACTAGTTTTCTTGTGCGGTTCAACGGCGAGAGTTCTTGTGATTTTTTGTCCTTAAGAAAATGTTCAAATCTCGAAGAAAATTGGTTCGAAAATGCAGAGAAAGTTGCCAGTTTACCGATAGGGGAGGTGGTAAAACAAGGAAAAATGAGGGAAATTCGAATATTACGTCAAATCGTTTAACGGTAGGTAGGAATTTGCAGACAATTTCCCGGTTTTTTGCACTAACATATTTTCCAGATACCCCCGGGGTTCTTGTGCCTTGGAATTAAGTCCGAAACTATTCGAAAAAGCACAGGTAATTACAATTTAGCTTATTAATACAAAAGAAAAGGATAAATTATTAGCACTTAGGTTATTCTCACATTTTCATGTAATTTTTTGTTATTGTGCTTACTAGACAAAGAAAAATCCAAGCCTCAAAGAGATTATATACTGACTGAAGATTTACACAGCCTTTTTGGCAACAATTTAGATGAAAATGTTAAAAAACCAAGACGTTCATCGAGGATTCTGAAGAAAGTCGAAGAAGCACAAAACATAGACAGTTTATCCGCGTCTGATTATTATTCCAAGGTTTTAACGCAAGATAACAATACTGAGAATGATACAGAAGATGAAGAAATCATCTACCAAAACAAATCGTCATTAAAAACGAATTCAAAGAGTTTATTTCGACAAATTAACGAACGTTGTGCTAGAGCCGCCATTCAAAATAACATAAATTTCAATTACAATATAAGGCCCATAATAGGGGAAAACGTTAAAGTAGAAGTTTTCAAACCGACTTCCTTTTGTAAAAATTTATCAAAAGAAATCCAAATAGACTTGCTAAAAGACAATAACGCTTTGTTGGACTGCAAATTGGCTGTATTAAAGAAAACTCAAAAAATCAACGATATTCTGTGTGGAAGAACAAACTCTGAGCTAGAAATGTCCAACAACAACGAAAATAGAAAATCAGAAGCGGACAATAACGATCAAGAAGAAGAACAGAAGTATGTTGAATACATTCCAAAGTGTGACTGGATCTATGAAACGCCGCCAAGACAAAGGATAACCCTGCCTAAAATTGACGAATGCGCCATTCAACCCGCTGTTATTTGCACAACCAAAAAGAAGAGCAATATTTACGAATTAAATCCAAGCATAAACATTGATCTCACGAATTACGTAAATAGACAAAACGTAGAGGTCGATGGGAAATATTTAAGGCACTTGGCAAGTTTTGAGGATAAAATACCCTCAGATTTGGGAATGGAATATATAGATGCTAAGGAAACTCAAAATCGAGGGATGAGTGAAGGCGGTGACAGTTATAATTACTTCCCGAATCAAGGAGAAAACTCAAATGTACAGGTGAGAAGGATTTTAAAATAATATAATAATTGCTATTGTTATTACGTGGGAAAATTGAATTAGTCATACATAAATATTTTCGTGCCACCTTTTTATTTAAATAGTAAAACATTTTACAGCAACAGACGTTTATTTCTGTCTGTCTAGAAAAATCCTTTTTACAATTTATTTGAGAATATTCAAATAATTTAATGCGTATGCAACCAACATTACAAGTATTACATATATTGTACAAATTATTGATGATTGATTGATATGATTGATGTCGTGAAACCCGTTTGACCAATGAATTTTTGAAACGAAAGTACCATTCAATATTGCATGCCTGATATTTTCTGTATAACGTTTATATTAATTCTCCGGTACACGTATACTTATAGGTTTTAATGCAATTAATCCTTACTGTTTGCAGTTTACTTTTGCGAACCCGTTCTTAAACGTAGCCGACAACCACTTCTTGCCGGTAATGTCTAGACCTACAAAATCCTTACAGAAAGGGCCAAGAATAAACAATGTATTAAAGAGAAAATTAGAGGAATTTGATAGCACTCCCACTAGTTCGAATTATAATCAAGCGGATGACCAGTTTGAAACGGATTTCACCTTTATCGAAGACAATGGAAAATTCAAAATGGTAAGCTCTCAGCAGTGTCCAGCAGAAAATAAAGATTTTAACTTCAGTTTCAAGAAGAATGTCTTTAAAGTTTGTGAAGAGGAGAATATATTCAACTTTAAAAAGGATGAGCCGAAAATGTTCGATTTTACCCAGTTAGAAAGGAATGACTGTTGAAATTAGCACAATTATTATTTCATATTTCTATTATTTTATTTTATATATTTATTAGTTTGTTTTTGTTTTCAGATCTTTTTGTAGTTAAAACGATTTAATTATAGTAATCTTAAAAGGTTTTTTGAGACTTGCCATTTACGTTTTTATTTATTTAAACGACTGATTCTTTGCAATATTGAAAATATTGTGCAATATTTAGCAATAATCTGTTTTGTATCTAAACGTGTTATTAATATGTTTACTGTGCCTAAAGGTGCATATTGTGTTTAAGACGATGAGTGTAGGTTTATCTGTTATTGTATATAAATATTCGTACTCTTTGTGTAACAAAGTGAATCATCATATCAACATTTTTCATAAGTTTTGAACGTTAAAGGATCCATTTCTGTTTACGCAGTTTTATGGTGTTTCGGGAGTTTAATTGTTTTTTGTTTTTTGGTTCGACTTTTAATTTATTTTCTAACAGAATGAACCAATAAATGATCTCCTAAATAAGTTTCGTTTAAGTACATTCTAATTTTAAGTGCAATTGTTTTTTCTATGCAAATATATTTTCTATTACTGCTAATTTCTTTTATTTACAAATCCTTTTCTTTATTTATCTAAGATGTGTTGTAGCATAAACAATTTTAATAATTTTAATTATATCTTGCAAAAGTAAAGTGATTTTAAATATAAAATTAAATGTTTTTATCAGAGCACTGCTCGTTCTATGTATTTTTCGATTGTGCTCTTATTTGCAGTATTGTTAATAAATATAAGATTGTTTTTTAATATGTTTCTTTTTATTAAAAATTATTGAAAAAATGTTTTCTGGTAAAAGTAGCTTGGAATAAAATAACTTTTTAATTTATTTAAAAAAAAAGACATTTGTTCTGCAGAGTATTACATCGCTAGCAACGCGGATACATCAGTGTGAACACCCCCTTTTGGAAATAAAGAATTTATACATAGTTGTTTTGTTAAATTTTAAAGCAAAACCTGACCAGCGACATCTTTTAAAAGAGTTACGTACTTGTTTAGATGTTCTATGCTATTGGACCCACAGAACATCTAAAATATTGTAAGCAGTAAAACGATATAAGGACATTTTCGTGTCGCACCCGGTTAACCTTTTGCCACTGAACATTTATACACCTGAAGTATTTTTATTCTTTATCCTATCTTTGAAGCACATATGGAAACGACTTTCTTTCTATCTAATATCTGTTATAATAAACAACCATAAATAAAGACAGTTTTTAACTGAGAAGATAAAAACTTACTTTTTTCTTATCCACTAGGGTTTTTAGAATCCACTTAGAATTCTAACTTCGAAACTAACATTTTTAGGTTATTAGAAAACAAATGCAGGAATATTTTAAGGCGAGTATATGGGTGACGCGTACGTGACGTCACAACTAACCTAAAAATATGCATTTATCTAAAATATCGAATATTACGTCAGTTTTATCAAAATCTGTATTATTAACCAAAATCTTGTTCGGGGCATTATTAATAAAATTTTAATCACCTTGATCTAATAAGATGCTATTTGTTGGAATTTCAACCTATAATTAGCAGTCTTTTTTTAATAATCTACAATATCGAAACTTTATAAATACCGTTTGAGAGTTTTTAAATGTTAACGGATCCAAGCCAATACTATAAAAATTAATATTAAAATTGAAAATAAATTTGCAAAAACTAAATATTTAAGGTTAGAATTCTAACTTCGAACCTAACATATTTAGGTTATTAGAAAACAAATGCAGGAATATTTTAAGACGAGTATATTACTGCACACGTCTTTTCACATCATCATTTTCGCATATTTAACCGACTTTATTGGTAGTTACCAAAATGTAACCAAGGGATTGACATTGGCAACCCTGAATTAGTTCTCATTATTTTTAAATTCAAATGGTTTTCGCTGGGATCTCTTTGTGGAGTGTTTTATCTTAAAGGCCTTACATTTTTTGTGGTAGTAGTTCAGTGTATTTTTGACATGATGTTAAAAGATAAATTTGTTGTATACCTCCAAATTAGCCCAACATTCTAGAATTTCCTTGGCCCCACATAATTTGTCCCGAAATTCTTATTTAATAAAAAACAAAAATACTGCTAATGAAGTCAAAGTCAAATCGTTGCTAGGATAATGCCAGGTAGGACAAAAACGTTGACACTCAGTTCCAGCAATAGACGCTATAATAGCGAGTCTTTCTTTAGTATGGCCCGATACGAAACTCGATTAAATGTCTAATTGGAATTAGTAAAACAGGTGACAAAAACGACAGAACGAATGCCGGAATAAAACCAGAAATTTACATAAACAATTAATTTATTTTTTTATTTTTGTATATTTATCATTCTAATAGCTAAAAATACTTTAGATTTAAATATATTTGTCTTTGTCAAAACAACAAGTTGAAACAAATATATCTACAATATAAAAATACAAGATAAAGTTAAAAAAAAACAACGAAAAAAAATAGTTTTACCTTGCAATTGCTTTAGTCACATATACAATAAATATATTACATTCTAAACGGCAATTCTAGGAGCAATCCAGCAGAAAAAATAACATATACATGATGTTCCAGACATGAAAACAAAATATCCACAGCCAAAAAATATGATATAACAACCTCTCTAAGTACCCATTTCTTATCATTTATATTAAAGAATGTTCGTTGTTTTTAAATAAATATTTTCAAATAATGGAACACCTTGTAAATGGGAAAAGTGCAGTGTGATTAAGTAGAACTTATTCGACCACTATAAAAAAATTATCTAAAACCTTAGGTATAAAATAAATGTTTTCTGAAATTTTACTTTTACCAAAAAAAGAATTTAAATAAAAATCAATTTTACATCCTATTTTTTAACCTTATGAACTAACTTTGTACATATATAATATAGGAAAAATAATATAGAAAGACAGCTAGTGAGACTTTTTAGTAGAATATGTGCAAAAACATTTAAATTGTATTGTATAGATTTTTACTTGGAATTGACTGATTTTTGTTTATATTTAATAATGATGCTCTTCTCAAGCGTTGCCAAATTATTAGAAAAATTGTGTCGATGGGAATAAAATCTGTTTACATCCAAAATTGTTAGTTTTTAAAGGCGGTGCCTCTCACTTTTACACCTATCTGAATTCTGAATTTTCATATGAATCCATCAAGAGATACAGTCACCTTTCAGGCTATTGACGAACTAAATAATATTTAGTTTCATACCCATGACCTAAATAATAACCTTTTGAATTGAATTAAAAGGAGACAGTACAAAAAATAAGGTTAGGTAAAAATAGGCGCGAATAGCTTTGGCGAGACGAGTGATCATTGAAGAGACAGCCAGGGCTGGTCTGACACCCTCTAGCAAATTTTCACGACGCCTCTTGGAAATAGGAATGGCGAAATTATTTAACTATCGCATAAAACAGGAAACATCTCAAATGTCAGGGTAGGCATGTATAAGGCAAGAGATTTAGGCTTTTATGGGGCGATTCTTTTGTTCAAATGACGCGTAGATCGTTACTGGACAGTATTTCTCTAATAATTCGACAACTATCATGCGTGGCGAAGTTGTAACATTAAACAATTAAGCGTAGTAAGTAGTCTTCAACAAAAAAATACCCAACAAACATACGTGATATGACTTTGAACGTAAATACTTCTTTGAACAACCATAGTTAACGAATATGATAAAAAACACTTTCCTAAAATGTTCTACTGATCCTCTATCACTCACTTTCTTTTATTTACATTAATCAAAATATATATGTCACTCTGAGATCTCATCGGATTTTAGAAAAGTGTGCAACCTGCATATTTAAAAATTGTCATTCTCTAATGTATTTATAATAAATTTATAAGATTGCTGCATCAATACTTCGGTTAGGTATAAGAGGACTCAACGTACCAGGTACCTTTTGACCCCGCTCCATTTCATAATGAATGTCTAGAGGAATACCTAAAAAAACATTCATCGTATAGTAAGCTGACTTGGCTATTCCTCAATCGGAAACTCAGAAATATATGCTGCCAGACTGAAGACACATTATACTTACTTGTATCCACTTGTGTCTTGGAAGGAATAAAAGAAGCCACAAACAGGGCACAAATGACTAGAAAAGCACCAAAAACAAACGGTGGGCCAGGCACAAGCTGGAAAATAAAAGAGTTGAAATTTTTGCCATCCCGAGAGCGATGTGTACACCGTTGCACTTACCTGTGTATAGTTTTCGAAAGGAGGGGTGGAATGTGTAGCATTGTGATTGTTTTCTGCGCCAGTTAAGTCAACGTGAAACATGTAAAATATAAGCCCAAACATGGCCGGCCCCAGACCATTGCAAAGACCTCTCATGCCGGTGACCATACCTGAGGAATCGCATTATTAAAAAATGATTTAAAAAGACGATGTTGCCACATGTTTAGCTGAGGTTACGCTTGAAATGTTTCGATTTATGACTTGGGAACACCGGAAATAATGTTTCCAAAATGAATCTGCTATATTTTACGCTAAATTGCATTTAATGAATATGCAGATGACTAGAATTTATTAATATTTTCCACCGCATTAAAAATAAGCTGCTAACGCATATTAAAGTAGAAATGTTCACCTTGAGCAACTCCTTGTTTATCGGCATTGCTATGAACAGAAACGAACGCAGAGATGGCAGGATACGTTATTGAACTCATCGACGCTAATATTCCTGCGCCCCACATCATCCATGTTGTTGTGCCGAAGCCGTACCACAGCAACTGGAGCATCTCGAACAGAAGACCCAACATGATTGTGTGCTTTGAACCCAAGTTTTTTATTAAAATACCTGAAAATATCAGACCAATAAATAAATAGTTGGTAGTTCTAGAAACAATTAAAATAAGGAGCTACATAAAGAGACAGAGAATACTTTAGTAAAATGTATACAAGCACGTATATGCCGAGCTATGATATGTTTTTCTTAGGTTGTCTCAGGGTTGTCTACTATTGACAAAATATTGAAGTGTCAGATCATTGGTAAAAAATAATAAAGAGTTGCAACTGTCAAGGTTTCGAGATTTTAGTATTGTATTTCTTTGCCAATAACATCATGATTGTCATCAATTTTAAGTGCTACGGGAAGGTATTTGTAATGTGGCTATATAGTCCTTAAAATTGAACACAATCGTGAAGCTATTGGTGAAAAAATACAACACCAAAATCTCGAAACCTTGACAGTTGCGCCTCTTTATTATTTTTACTCAATGGTCAGATTTAATTGATCGTCACTGTCATTTATTTTTGGCTGAATTGCCAAATTTTTTATTGATAACATTGCTGTGCTTTCTTTAGGATCTCACTCTGGCAACTATGTAGAACCAATTTGAATTTGTGGTTATGTTTTTTTTTTTCAACATAACCTCAGTAATTAAAACAGTCATTCATACCAACAGAATTCAGATTTTCCAAAGCCTACTCTAATGTAAATAAAATGTGAATAGCATCAAAATGTGATTGTTTTGACGCGATCAACTTTGATATTGTTCATTGGCGTGCGACTTTGTGGGGGAAATTGGGGTCGAGTTAAAAAAAAAACTATTGGCGATATTTTTCAGAAATTTTGATTTTAGATTCGTATTCAGCATCATTAAAAACTTATACCAAGGTTAAACAAAATATTTCAATAATTTTTCTAGAGATTTTTCAAATATGAACTTGATGGCGTTTTTCAAAAGTACTGATTAGGCAAAAGACCGTTTATCACACTAGTTAAAATGCCGGGGTCAATAACAACCCCATTTGGCCAGCAACGACCTGTTGCTGTTGCTACAAATTTCCGGCTCTTGCCCAAAACAGTCATTGTCCGCTGGCATAGCCGAACACCATCGATTGTTATCACCGATCGCGTGCCACCTGCCCCGGATATAGAAACGAGATTAAAGCCAGAGACAGATCTCGCGATTTGTTATTCAAGAATTACGAGGGAAGAATAATTCGTCACAAATAACCATTTTTGTCGCTTACCCAAGCACAGTTGAGTGATGACGGCCAGCAGCCCGACCAGGCCCACGAAAACGGCCACCATAGAGGCGCTCCAACCCATCACCAGCTTGAGGTAGACGAAAATGCAGCTGTACTGGCCGGCTTCCGGCAGGTACGATAGGAACACGGCGATGCACAGCAGCAGGATGGTCGGGTCCTGTCCTACGTTCCTGAGGGACGAGAAGGGATCCGCCTGCTCCCAGCTGATGGGGGACACCCTCACCTTTTCCGACAAGCTTTCCGGCACGGCCACCAGTATGAAGAACACGTCCAGGATGGCGACCGCGGTCGCCAGAGCTACCACCAGGGACACGGACCACCTGGAGAGGAAAGACCAAACAATAAGAACAAAGACAAAACGCCAAATCATTACTAAAGGGTCTTGATGATTGTAAACCACGTGACTACGAAATTAGGCAACCATATATACACTCAATAATATGCAGAGAAACCAAAATGTGTATCTGGTTGCCTTTTTCTAGTCACATGATTAATAAAGACATTATTATTATTATTATTATTATTAAAATTGTCTTAATATACTTAAATCATTCAAGTTGTTTTTGACTAATTTAAAAAAGAATGCTAATCTCTTGGAGTGATTATGTAACTCATCACATTCCTACAGATTAGATTTAATTGTTAGTGATGACTGGTGGAGTTAAAATTAACGAGAACTGATACGATTCAATATAATCGGTAATCCCTAAGACTATGAATAACCCTGACTTGGCTTAAAACAAATAATGACTGACGAATCGTAAAACTGACAAGCAAGCGCGGCGAGGTTTGGGTAAACACGCCAGATAGACGGGAGGGCGCTCTCTCACTATACGGACGCATTTATTATGTATATATGTATATATAATATGTGACGGACGCGTAGGTGCGTAGGTCGCGACCTTGGCTGCCTGCCGACTCAAGATAATGCAACAGTCGTTGGTGCTTCTTTTTTGAGTGGTGTTGTAGTAGGCGCGTCACTGCGCCCATCCGACTAGTTTTCCGACCATTTTGATCAGGGTATCTATGGAAAAAATTGGAGGAAAATCTAGCGTTATCTGGCAGATGCGTATAATATCCCATTTCCGAGATAAACAATGTTTGAAGAGATTAAATCACACATGTTACCCATACTCTTGAATTACTCATTACTGATAACGGATAACGGAATAAAAAGGCATGAGGCGGCATAATTCAAGCAAATCATTTTTAGCATTACTAATATAGCTGTTCAAGGTACAAGATGATTTTCCCACTTAAAAGAAATCTATGACGTAATTACAGGGCGACCCATCTGCCTCCCAAAAAGTGACCAGGCTTAGAAAACTTGTAATGGTTCCTGCTGAATATTGCAAATAGTTTTTCATGTAGATTGAAAACACATTTTGATCCTTCCGTTGGGAATTTCCCTTCAAAAAGGTCTTAGGTCTTCTGGCTGTTTCAACTGATATTGCTGCTAATCTACTGCATCTTGATATAAGTTTTTCTATAATCCTGATGTCAGTAGGTGACCAGATTCAGATGAATTTTAGATGCTTTGTCTAATTCCTAAGAAGCGCTTGTTGGGATTTGTGATATTTACTGTGCATTCTTCTATTTTGTGCTGGTTCTCTTACTGCCACTACGAAAAACTTGCACTGGCTCCTCTGCCTTATTATCCTCTATAGAGAAATTCTCTCCAAGAAGGTCTCAGTTCTTCTTTCCTCTTCTAGCTGTTTCAACTATCAATTCTGCCAATCTATTGCATCTCAATTTTATTGAAGTTCTTCTTTAATCCCGCCAGGAAATTCTCTCCAAGAAGGTTTCAGTTCTTCTTTCTTCTTCTAGCTGTTTCAACTGTTATTGCTGCCAATCTACTGCATCTTGATTTAAGTTTTTCTATAATCCTGATGTCAGTAGGTGACCAGATTTAGATGAATTTTAGATGCTTTGTCTGATACCAAAGCAGTGCTTGTTGGGATTTGTGATATTTACTGCGTATTCTTCTATTTTGTTCTGGTTCTCTTACTGCCATTACGAAAAACTTGCCCTGGCTCCTCTGCCTTATTATCCTCCATAGAGAAATTATCTCCAAGAAGGTCTCAGTTCTTCTTTCCTCTTCTAGCTGTTTCAACTATCAATTCTGCCAATCTATTGCATCTCAATTGAAGTTCTTCTTTAATCCCGCCAGGATATTATCTTCAAGAAGGTCTCAGTTTTTCTTTCTTCTTCTAGCTGTTTCAACTGTTATTTCTCCTAATCTACTGCATCTTGATTTAAGTTTTTCTATAATCCTGATGTCAGTAGGTGACCAGATTCAGAGAATTTTAGATGCTTTGTCTAATTCCTAAGAAGCGCTTGTTGGGATTTGTGATATTTACTGCGCTTTCTTCTATTTTGTTCTGGTTCTCTCACTACCACTGCGAAAAGCTTGCACTGGCTCCTCTGCCTTATTCTCCTCCATAGAGAAATTCTCTCCAAGAAGGTCTCAGTTCTTCTCTCCTCTTCTAGCTGTTTCAACTATCAATTCTGCCAATCTATTGCATCTCAATTGAAGTTCTTCTTTAATCCCGCCAGGAAATTCTCTCCAAGAAAGTCTCAGTGCTTCTTTCTTCTTCTAGCTGTTTCAACTGTTATTTCTGCTAATCTATTGCATCTTGATTTAAGTTTTTCTATAATCCTGATGTCAGTAGGTGACCAGATTCGGATGAATTTTAGGTGCTTTGTCTATTTCCTAAGAACTGCTTGTTGGCATTTGTGATATTTACTGCGCATTCTTCTATTTTGTGCTGGTTCTCTCACTACCACTGCGAAAAGCTTGCACTGGCTCCTCTGCCTTATTATCCTCCATAGAGAAATTCTCTCCAAGAAGGTCTCAGTTCTTCTTTTCTCTTCTAGCTGTTTCAACTATCAATTCTGCCAATCTATTGCATCTCAATTGAAGTTCTTCTTTAATCCCGCCAGGAAATTCACTCCAAGAAGGTTTCAGTTCTTCTTTCTTCTTGTAGCTGTTTCAACTGATATTGCTGCCAATCTATTGCATCTTGATTTAAGTTTTTCTATAATCCTGATGTCAGTAGGTGACCAGATTCGGATGAATTTTAGATGCTTTGTCTATTTCCTAAGAACTGCTTGTTGGCATTTGTGATATTTACTGCGCATTCTTCTATTTTGTGCTGGTTCTCTCACTGCCACTAAGAAAAACTTGCACTGGCTCCTCTGCCTTATTATCCTCCATAGAGAAATTCTCTCCAAGAAGGTCTCAGTTCTTCTTTCATCTTCTAGCTGTTTCAACTATCAATTCTGCCAATCTATTGCATCTCAATTGAAGTTCTTCTTTAATCCCGCTAGGAAATTCTCTCCAAGAAGTTCTCAGTTCTTCTTTCTTCTTCTAGCTGTTTCAACTGATATTGCTGCCAATCTATTGCATCTCGATTTAAGTTCTTCTATAATCCTGATGTCAGCGATTGTAGGTGATCGGGTTCAGATAAATTTCAGATGCTTTGCCTGTTTCCAAAGTGTTTGTAGGGATTTGTGATCATTATTGCTTGTTCAATTTTGTTCTGGTTTTCTTACTGCCATTGCAATCCCGCCTTCATCACTGACCCTAAGAAACAAACGTAAACCTAGTCTTGTTACATTTTCACGAGGAATGCGATTCTGCAGCAAAATTAAAAATTAAACGCCAAAGGCCAAAGACAAGGCGTCCAAAAATTACTGCTAATGTCTTACCTCTCCATCAGGTACGCCCCCAGCGCCGGCGAGATGACCATGCTGGCCGCGAAGGTGCCGCTGACCAGCCCGTAAGCCAGCGACCGCTCCTTCTCGTCGGTGACGTCCGCCACGTACGCGAAAACCACACTAAAAGTCACAGCGAACACGCCCGAAATACTAATCATGGCGAAGAACCAAAAAGTGTTTATAGTCATCAGGGGGATGGGGAGGCAAGTGAAGAACACAGTGATGAGCAGGAACAGCTTTCTGCCGCACACGTCCGACAGGGCGCCCACCAGGGGCGCGCTCAGGAACGAGAGGATGCCCTTGATGCCCATTATCAGGCCGTTCATCAGGAATGTGTGGTCCGGGAAGGTGTTGTTTAATACTGAAATGACGGGCATGGTCAGGAGACCCCAGGCGAAAAACTCCAGGAAGATGACAACCAGGGCATGGTAGAGGCTGGGTTGGCCGATTCCTGAAGCCTGAAACAATAGACAAAGCGTAATTAAATGTGTAGCGCCTTTAAAATCGTCGATTATTGCTATATATGCAAGGGTACCGCAAGGTGCCACACTAGGCCCACTTGTCATTTTTAATTATGTTAGAGCAGACTGTAATTAATTAATAGATATTATTGCTGCCTCCACAAGAAATTATTATCTTTTTCATATAGATTCACGAAGGAGCAAAGTATATAGGTAGCTGATTTCATTGGAACATTTGATTTCCTGGAGCTAAGGCGACAGAGTGGTAAAAAAGACTCGATCATAACGCCGCGCAAAAACCACAATGTAATATCTATTTATCTCTGCTATTTTAAAACAAATACGGCTTTCGCAAGTGGGCTAGGCGGACCGAGGGCGAGCCCGACAAATTATCCCATTTCCTTGGGCGCCATTTTCCACTTGAAATGAACTAATGAAATTAAAATTCCAGCTGCATCGTTCACGGAAATAAATCTTATCTAAATCGTACACTCGTGTAAGTTAGGTCTTGCTACGAAACAATAGTTTTGAGGCGGAAAAAATATGGTACAAGGTGTAAAATTTATTTAAAATCGGTGTCAGGAAAATTTTCGGCTAAAATGCCGTCCTCAGGGGTTGTTACTCTACATAAAATAGTTGACATCAATAATTAGATTTATACGCAGGCAGTTATTGGAAATGACGTCATTTTGAAAAAAGAAAACAGTACCAAAATTGTAGAGAATGTCAAACTCTACAAAATTTATCCTATTTTCCACGTAAGTTAGGAGATATTTGAAAACTCTACTAACCGTTCAGCGCATGCGCCAACTTGATTTCACACTTATAACTATTTCCACCGTAAGACTTACTGAAAACGAGAAATATGAGTAACGCATATTTCACCCCCTCATCTTTACTTTTCCCACGCTATAAATCGTAAAATTTTAAGTACAAAAAAAGTAAAACCAAATTGTAGAGGATTTCAAGCTCTACAAAATTTTAAGATCTACAAAATTGCTTACTATTTTTCATGTAAATTTTACAGAAGTAATTTGAAGAAAAAAATAAGAAAAATAAACACATCTACTCCCTCATCTTTATTTTTACCAAGCTATAAATCGTAAAATTTTACGAAAAAAAGTAAAATCAAAATTGTAGAGAATTTCAAGCTCTACAAAATTGATTTTTTGACGTTATTTTGACAGGAAGCGAGTTACTTGAAAAACTAAACTCTTCCAACAGTTCTGCGCATTCACCAACTTGAATTTACACTCACAACTATTTTTACCGTAAAACTTACTGGAATCGAGAAAACAGAAATGCATTTTTCTCCCACTCATCTTTACTTTTCCCATGCTATAAATGTAAAATCTTGCGAAAAAAAGTAAAATCAAATTTGTAGAGAATTTCAAGCTCTACAAAATTGATTTTTTTAGTTTGACAAAAAGCGAGTTATTTGAAAAACTAACCCTTCCAACAGTTTTGCGCATTCGCCAATTTGAATTTATACTCTTAACTATTTTCACGGTAAAACTTACTGAAAACGAGAAAAATGAGAAATGCATTTTTCTCCCCCTCATCTTTATTTCTCCCACGCTATAAATTGTAAAATCTTACGAAAAAAAGTAAAATCAAAATTGTAGAGAATTTCAAGCTCTACAAAACCGATTTATTTACGTAAGTTTGACAGGAAGCGAGTTATTTGAAAACCTAAACTCTTACAACAGTTCTGCGCATTCGCCAACTTGAAATTACTAGCATACTAACTATTTTCGCTGTAAGAATTGTCGAAAACAAATATGAGAAACACATTTTTGACCCCCCACGTTATAAATCGTAAAATGTTATCCTATGAAAAAAAGTAAAATTGTAGAAAATTTCATGCTCTACAAAATTAGAAAAAAGAGAAACACATTTTCACACACCTCCCCCCCCTTCATCTTTACTATTTTCACGCTATAAATTGTAAAATGTTAATTCTACGAAAAAAAGTAAACCAACTAAACCAAAATTGTAGAGAATCTCAAGCTCCACAAAATTGATACTTTCTTAAGTCAGTTTGACAGGAAGCGAGTTATTTCAAAAACTAAACAACTCTCCCAACAGTTTTGCGCATTGGCCAACTTGAATTTTCACTAATTTTTTTGTTTTGTAACGAATTTTGTGCCTTACTGAAAACGAGAAAAATGAGAAATACATTTTTCTCCCCCTCATCTTTATTTTTACCACGCTATAAATCGTAAATCTTACGAAAAAAGTAATCAATCAAAATTGTAGAGAATTTCAAGCTCTACAAAATTGAGAGTAAATTTTTTCACGTAAGTCTGACAGAAAGCGAGTAATTTGAAAAAAAAAAACACAAACTTTCCAATACTTCTGCGCATGCGCCAACTTGGATATAACTGACAGGAACAAAATAAAATATTTTAATGTAAACACTGATTGGACTATAAGCTACTTTAGAGTGACAGAATTAACATTTGGCAGTGCAAACATCTGCAATACAAACAAAGGGTGTAGCCCTCTTAAGTCCAAAAAAGTTTTATCAGCTGCGCCTAATTTTTAACGACCTTAGTTATTTACCTTGAGGGTGCGAATAACAGTTTACACATTACCTATACAATATTTTTCACTTATAGTCATCAATAAATAAATAATCCCATCAGTTGAGAGATTACATGTTATCTTAAATAGTAAAATAGTGGCGATAAGTTTGATTTATATTTACATTTTAAAAAACTAAATCTGATGAGGACCAAGAAGGCTACGTTGCCAGATTTGGGTTTCAAAATATTTTCTAGTTGTTACGAATCGACATAATAATCAGTAATAAAATACTCATGGTCCATAAAGAGGATTAGTTCCGATGATATTAAATCATAAAAGACCGATCAACCAATAATTTGTTGTTACAAAAATAAACTTGGGTAGGTATAAATAATAATCATGCACATTGCACAATGCTTCTATAACTACGTGGAAAATTGATTAAGGGCTTTAAATTTATTTTAAGTATAGTCTATCCACCGAATTTATGACTAAGTAATAAAACTCGATGAGGCGCTACTTGATAAAATTTTTCGCAAGAGCAATTTTCCACGTTGCGTTGCTTGAAGACAGAAAGTTCACCGTTATGTTTGGACAAACAACCTCAAACAAAAGGGAGACTAACAAGAACATGGCGCGATGACAAAGCAGAATCACCACTATTATTGTCAATTATTACGTTCGACTGAAAATATTTGAGGTTATGTAAACACATTTTTCGGAAAAATATGAAAAATAATTATCGAACATGGTGGGCATATTAGTGCGTTCTTTTACTTCTTAAAAAGCATGCAATTAAATGAAACAATTTCTGGATTATCACATTTTTAACAACAATAATTAAGCACGGCTTTGCCAAAGCAGGCGATTTGTCGCCACAATTATGTTAACCGTTTAACAGATTATTTTAGAAACAAATTACTCCTGTGCTCGTGTCACTTCAGAATAGGCGAAAAACACGTCCAATACCGTTTCAAGATACACCAACAAACGCTTTGTTTGGTTATGCATTAAAACAATCGTTACATTTAATAAATAAACTCACCGGCACCCTGAGATAAAACCTTTTAAATCTTCGGAAGTTGAGAACATACTTTTTAAACAGATAATAGATCACAAACCAACACATGTCATTGCCACTAGTCTTGGATTCTTTGGTTGTCAACACGCATGGTTTTCGATTTCGGAGCCCCGTTATCGCTCTCAAACAATGCGCCTTCTGATAAATCGCGTGATAAAGTAGACAGAGGTACAGTCCATTGAAAATGGCGTTTATCGCTCAAATCGTTCGTTGATAAGCCAGGTGTCGGGCAGATAAACAGAACCGTGTTTGCACACGTTACAGGGTGAAATTGAGACGGGTCGAAATGTTTTGCCTGACATCCAAGGAACCGGTGCCGGCGCCATGACGCGCAGTTCGTTGCGAAATATCAAATCAGTTCGAGAAAGGTCGAAATGTCATATTCAGATTTTTTTTTTTTTTTGTTCTAGTGTAAAACTTGCTTTATAACTATAACTTTCACATAAAAAGAAACACGCTGTATATACAGAAAAGCAAAATTAAAATTGAAATCGAGCCTTGTGGGGTTGCTGCTAATTATGGCGCCTCAGGTGGGGCCCCGACCTTCCCGGCGGCCGCCACGTGCGAGACCTTCGGAGGAAACAGAAAAACACCTAAATTACCGGCCGGACTACCTCATTAAAATTTTAATTCAGATCAGCAATTGTTAATTTGACGTCGACTGTACCACGTACCTACACATTATTTATTCTCTAATTTACTTTTGTTTATGTATGCGCTATCAGTTTTTATCGCCGAGAAACAAAATGCCATGAAACTATAATGATCTTGTTAGTTGGGTGTATGTGATTACGAATCCAGTACACAAGGTGTCCTAACGTTCCGTTTTCATCAAGCATGCAATCGGCGAAAAATGCCATTAATCTATTTAATCCAATGGATCATGCGCTTCGTATGGCTCACATAACCTTAAATTTTTTAGTTTTTGTAAATTTATTTTCAATTTTAATTTTAACTGAATCCACTGTAACATTTAAAAACTCTCTCAGACAGAAGATATATAAAGTTCTTATTTATATTGTAGATTATTAAAAATATACTGCTAATTATAGGTTAGAATTCTAACCAACAAAAAGCACATCTTCTTTTATTAGATCTCAAGGCAATAGACGAGTCTTTTTTTACCTTGATGCGCGCGTCGCCTGTGGAAAGCGGGAAGTTCTAGCTATGCATCTAACTGTCATTAGTGTCATTGTAATTTTGACACTATGAGGTTATGTTTTATGTTCATGCTTGATTTCGTTTTTTTTTTCGAAAATGGTGCAATGGTAACGTGACAACGCATGAAAGCCAACCGGTTACAAATAGTGGCATATAGTTTAGTCGATTTCCGGTGAACAACGAAGTTCTACTAGATAAATGGCTTCAGCCATCAATATTACCACTGACGGCTTCAAATTCGTTTTTATAAGAAACAAAGATTTGAACATATCGCCAAAAAACAAAGACAATATTTGACAGTTGCGAACGCCAGATACCAACCTGTGACGTACTTCGGTTTAAGGCAAGAAAATGCCGAAGTGTCACTATGGCACTCGAGGCGGCGGCGGTGCTTTACTCGGGCGCCAGTTTCTGTTTATAGCGCAGAAACACCACTACTCAGGCAGCGACAGTGAAGAAACGGATATTCCAGTGGGTCGTTGGGAAAATTAGACTTCGTCGCGGAATAAAAGGCACAGCTAGTATCACAATTAGATTTATTCAGGTCTAGTTATATATTTATAACATAAACATGAACAAAATGCGGTAATTAATATAAAAGCTCTAATCTAATTACATAACTACATCTAGTAGGGCTTAAAAACTATTCCAAATACAAGGCTACGAGGCGGCAGTGCGAGTATCTAGCAAGGCGGGCAGGCTGTTAACTAACGGTTCCAGACTTCTGCTTACTTAGGCACGTCTGGTCAGGAACAGCAGCGGACGGGTACTGAAGGTAGTTGTGTCGGATTCGGAATATCAATGCTCTGTAAAATATCGGAGTAGTAGGGATGAACGCAAAATAAGCAGCGCAGTGAATAAATGCGTCACGGCTGGACTTTGCCGAAATTCGGGCCCTGGTTAACTTACTTTACGGTGGGTACGTCTGCTTGCTTTCGATGACAGCTCTTGACTGACTTCAGCTCTCTTGGATTCGGTATATTAATCTTCTATAAAATCGCGGAGTGGTAGGGATAAGCGTAATGTCGCAGCGCAGTGAATAAATGCGTCTCGGCGAGGCTCTGACTGCTGGAGCGCTGCATCGACACGTCTACATTCGTTGGCTGTTGCGGCCGGACTGATTTCGGCGCGGATACGTTTTTCACTCATAGGTGTTGTCGGGGAGGGACAGATATCAGCGCGGTATAATTTGTTTGTGCTTATATTAATGACGGATTTATTGATTACTTAATAATAACAGGACAGTATTATAAAACAAAATAATTAACTGGTTACAGGTGATAATAATATCAAAATGCGGGGAACAATAACTTAAGTATATACGGGGTGTATCGAATAGGAATTAGTAACGAAAAAATCACTTCGTTACAAACCTTTAGATGTAACGCAACGCGCGCAACCTATCAGTTTCACTCTGTTGCATTTATGTTTTGTAATACATCTCTCTCTCTTCTTTCCACGGGACACGTCTATTAAAGCTTTCATTAATAATGCACTGAACAAGATTTCAGTTAATAGTACAGAAACCAAGCAGACATTTTGGTAAAAGCGACATAATATGCTCATTATTGAGGTTAGTTGTGACGTCACGTGCACGACCACCCACATAAAATTTGCATTCCTCTAGTTCTTACGTTACACATCCCCCTTCTTGAAAACTTCAAAGGGGGGGCGAGAAATCAAGCTAGATATAGTTTAATACGTAAATACCCTTCACCGCTACTTACTGCATTCAATGATTTAATTTTGCGTACTGCGATTTTCGCTTACACACCCCGCGTACTGATTTTACTCGACAAATATAATCTTATCATCGGTGACTATACAAATTAAGGCAACGTTTATATACTTGATATTTGGTATTGTGATTGTGCTGAATTTGAAATATGATAAGAATGGAATCTAAAGGAATACAATGCTGATTAAGGTATTCATTAATCCAGGGAAATCCAGGTAACAATTATCTCATCCAATCATTTTTTGATCGTTAAAATATGACAAGCAGTTCGATGAATTTTTTTTCATTTTCTAACCTCAAAATCAGTTTTCAATCAATTTAATTATGCACGAAACTTATTTTCAGGAGCACTTCCCCAGACTTAGCATTAACACTGTCACAAATGACCAATTTAGTCATCCATGTTAAATATCATTTATTGCAACACCCAGTACATTAATACGTGTACGTTACGGAAAAAGTTTGATTGGCCATTTAATACAACGTAAGACATCATACCGGTAGTGAACTGCAACATTAGAGGTAAATTATTGCTGCCAATAGAAAACTCGCGACCGTAGCTGGGGGACAGGGTAAGGTGTTGCAGTTTGTCGAGTTGTCAGTTGTTGAGCCAAGTCCCCCTTCAGGGCTCTTCAGGCATGGTACATCTACATAAGTTACAAGTCTTATAAGTACTTTGAAATTAAATAATATAATAATAAAATAATTGCTGAAAAACGTCTTTTATTCAATAGTTTATTTATTATTCTATCTCTAGAATTAAAAACACATGTGCATTATTATTGCAGATGTCAGTGTGGTACGTAACTGGGAAAACTTTGACACAATCTTTACAAAAGGATGAAATAAGCTAAGACAGCAGTTTTTAATTCCAAGACGATCTTTGACCAAGATTTTTGATATTTAAAGGACAAATTTGGAAAAATTGGAGACTGTTATTTTCCTAAACAAACACCTACATTTTTTGAAGACTGATATATGATGTCTCAAATACGTCCTACCCACAACGTATACTTTGCAGACTGATACGAAATAAACGGCATAAAAAAGTATAATTTTCTCCACACGCATTCTCCCTATGAGGCTGCCTATAAATCTACGTGACATATGTAGAAATTCACTGCCATAAGTCATTTTAGTTATCCCTACTCGCATTTCAATATTCCACGGCTCATCCTGATATAAATCCTATTCATACAAACGAATCGACAGAAAATAGAGAAGCTTAACAAAACTAAAGCAGAAAAAATGTTTGGATTCAATTCAAAATCGTGGTGTAGCTCTTACGGGTTCAATAGGCATTTTGGGACAACATTACGTGTGACGTATACTCGTGCTACTAGATAAAACGTACAAACTTGTTACGTCAAATTATTTGGAACAGTCAGGTCCGTTGTACGATGACAATTCGGTAGCTGACTAACTCTAACAGTCCGGAATCGACCATGTGCAAATTTACAAGAGATCCCAAATAATAGCTGAAATAATGTCCAAGTCTTGGAAACTGCTGCGAACGACACAAAAGCCTATTTGACAATGGATTCCTTTTTCCTTTTATCCCATAAAATCAAGTTGTCCTACATAAGCGACTTTTATCGGTGTAGAGGCAATGTCGATTTAGTTTAAGAATTAACGAAACAGATGGCGATCCATGCTAATTTATGGTACAGACTGTCTAGGGACAGTGACGACAATAGAGCCAAAGTCACGCCCACCCGCCATTTTGAGGCGAAATTTATCAGAACTAACATAACCTTACATTTTTAATTTTGCAAATTTATTTTCAATATTCATATTAATATTTGTAGTTTTAGCTTGGATCCATTGTAACATTTAAAAACTCTCTCAGGCAGTAGATTTATAAAGTGCCAATATTGTAGATTATTTAAAATAGACTACTAATTATAGGTTAGAATTCCAACCAACAAAAAACATTTTGGCTTGGTTCTCTTTAGTTGACTATGGCGTATTATAATACGACAGGGTGAATAGTATACCAATAACTCATTTTAATTTTAAGGGATGGTAGGTCCCTCAATGGTAAGGCCATATACCAAAAATATATTCCCTGTAGTTTTCGAGAAAGAAAATAAATTAAAATACGTCAACATTTTCAGAACTTCGTAACTTACCTATCTCAACAGAAAATAAATCAGGATAGGTCTTTGCCTCTGGCATTCACCTTGTTTTTTGCAATCATAAATTCACTAGTTTTTGCTGTCACTGCCAATTAACTTGTCTCCGATAGCAAATTTATAACATTAGAACAGTGTCGGCCTGTGTTGCATTTATGATTTTTTCCCTGTGTAATTTGCAGGTGGTCGAATATGAAAGACCGCCGAACGGCGGCTTAACATTATTAGACGTTTTTTGTCACGTTTTTTACGTTAGAACTTGGAGTCTGTGACTTGGATACAAGGCATGTTGTTCACCCCATAAGTGGGTCAGTAGAGTGACGAAGCGGTACTCAAAAGTTTACCAGAATTTTACGTAGGGTAGGTCAGTTTTCAACTTTCTTTTTTATATTTTTTTATTGGTATTTTCAATTTTGTGTTATAAATATCAACAGAAACCCCCTCTTAAAATTAAAATGAGTAATTGGTATTCACCCTGTATAATTAGTGTAATTTAATATGAAAGTCTAGAATATTTTAGTTATGTATTAGGCAAAATTGTATGTACAGGGTGTCTCAAATTGGTGGGGATTGAGGGTTTACACCCATTTCCAGAGTAGCTGGAAAAAAACTGACGACACTTTCTCAAGGTCAATTTTCGAGACAAATCGAACGGCCAAAAGCTCATTTCAATATCTCTATAGGTATTGCTTTGTTTTTTACCACTTTTATTTAATTTTCAATTGTTTTTTTGTTGATATTGTCGAAATCCTTGAAAGAAATACTATAAGTTAAGTTAAACATTTTTATTTTATTTCCAAAGACAAACCAAAAAATTAGGGTGGGAACGTTATAGAAATCACCCTGTACTTCTTAAAAATATAGAAATATGTGTGCACGTGTGAGGTTAGATAAAGCTGCAAATTTCATTAAAATGTTTTTAGCAAAAAAAAAATTAAATTTCACACTAGCCAATAATAAGTGCAATGAATTTATATTTTCTACAATTTTTAAAACAGCTTTTTCCTAGACTTTTTCAGTTAAACAATAAATGAGTAAAATGCACAAGTATATAAAATAAAATAAAAACACCACAGAAATTAGATATACCCAGTATAATATGACAACTTAAGCAACTTCAGCATTTTTAGCCTCTTAATGGCGGTACCAATCAGAATGCCGACAACCCTTTGTCGCCACTGTTCCTATACACAGTCTCTGTAATTTATAGAACATTTAGCACAAGAGGATATGCAACCCACTATATTACCCTGCGCCGTTACAAACTAACCTCAAATAAATTGACAGATTTGTCTGCCTTGAAGACTAATTCGAACAGATTATAATAAACGATTACCAACTACTGATATTGAATGATACTAAATGAAGAATAGATAATTTTGCGAGATTTATAGTGGAGGGAAATTAGTCAAAATAATTGAAAAAAAGTGAGGTAATCGGGAAGTTGAATTTTTTTCTGTTTTCTTTTTATACGTGCAAATGAGTCGAAAACAAGCGCATAAAAATGCATTTCGAGTGCATCGTTACACTATTTTTTAAATATCTCCGGCTCTACTGGTCGTAGAATAATTTAAGAAAAACCATAATACTCGTAAAAGAATAGCCTATCAAACTGTTGGGGTATAGTTACATTAAAAGTACATCCTAACCTCAAAAAATCCAAGTTGTTCAGTTTATTCTTTTTTTATTAATAATGCAATAAGTGAGGTAAAAATCTTCCGATCTTTACGAAAATTGGAGAAAACATGTATTTTCATGCTATAAATACGTGATTAAATTTAAAAAAAAATAATTTTTTTACGGTCGCAATTGAACATTTTAGAAAAAAATTAAAACGCTTGCCATTTAATGCAAAATGGTCGTAGGGTAAACTTTTTTTTAAGAGTACCTACATCTTTTTATGTACTTTTTTGTGAACATATACCAGAATCTGTTTATCAAGTTAAAATGTTGTTTTATTTTAATTAAAAAAAATAATTAATTTCACTTTTTTGACATTTTCTCATCCATCCCCAAGGCAAGGTTTTTTTGCTTTTGAAAAATATGAATTTTTGGAAAAGTTACCAGCATTTGAAATTTTTTGAAATTAGGATTCGATCCATTAAAAATTTCAAATGCTGGTAACTGTTCCAAAAATTAATATTTTTTCAAAAGCAAAAAAACCTTGTCTTAGATTGAATCGAAAATTAATATCTGATGTTTTTTTAAATAATTCAAATATATTTAATATTATGACTTTCCAGGGGGGGCGATGGGATTTTCGGAAATTTTTTTCGCAAATTGTTTTTCAATTTCTTGTTCGCATTTTGATCCCAAATGAAACCTCTTTGGTATGAAAATTCACCAAAAAACCTACCCCTATGGAACAGCATTACCTCAGACGCTACCGACATAGCTATCGGTGCGGTGCATTACCGCTGAAAATGTCTCATTCCTCCGCTACTGAGAAGTGACATTCTACAATCTAGATAACACAATCACCATATTCTTAACCGCCGAGTTATTTCCTCCGCGCCTCTCAACCAATTTAAAAACCATTACGCAATTGCTAGTTTCAATACAAATATCATAAATTTACCTCCAGTTCCCGAGGAATTTCTTTCATTCTCTGCCGTTTAAAAGCCAGTCCGACTGTACATACTTTACTCGAGCGCGATCGTCTCGAGTCCTTTGCCAACGTTGACCCAACCATTTATCATTGTGTGCCCCCTCGAAGGATATAAACCGGCAAGCGGGATGGAAGGAGGCTAGGAATATGCCCGTTTGGGGTAAAAGATACTGTTGTAACAAGAATTGATGAAGTTGTATGTGCAGGATGCCTTAAATCATCTTCCAAAACTATACCTTAACATTTTCTCCAATCCAATAATAGTCCTGAATAGTTCAAATCGAAACAGCAATATAAAAAATCGTAGCAAAATGGAACTGCTCTTTCTAAACCCTTAACGAGCTCTGAAAACGACACTTTGTATGTTTGCCCCACTTAGGCATTGCGTTGCGAGTATTTTTTCCATTTGCTCGCCTTACGCCTCGTTCAATAATTCATCTTTAGACTCGTCACCTGACAACATTCATCTTCTTTTCAATTCGTTAAAATCTACTGCCACTTGTCGATTCAAAGTGGTCGATCGCTTTTCCTGATTGCTTTCTACTACACTACGTGGCACTTGTGATAAGGAACTCGATTTTATCTCTCTCACGTCCCACTCTGTTTTCAACAACACAAAAGAACTCAACTAACGACCATTCCATCCAGTATCCAGTAGAAACGTCCAATTGGATGTGTTGAGGCTAGCGAAGAGGTTTTGTAAAAATGAAAAACATTTGCATGGCAGAAGGCTTTATACAACCAGGTCTTGGCGATATCAAAGTGGTATTTCAGTTTTAGGACTCCCTTATTTGATTTATGATTATCCAGAGGGACCTTTCATCTACTTGAGAGGAGCATTGGTGAGTGCTTGATGATCTGCGATGTTTGTTAATCACCGCTCGTTAATGTTCCCTCTTACAGAATAATGTTTCAGCTGTTCCTGGATCGATTGATAATTTGTCGGTACATTAAGCTGTATACCTATCATACCTATCACGTTATCGCTGCATTTTGCATAGTGCGCGGACGTCCAATATCTTGATTAACAGAAGAGATTTTTTTATGTGCCTAAGTTATCAAGTTCTACAAAATCGAAGTGATGCCGATTATACGGGGTTGCCTTTGTTTTCTTATTAGCAACCCATATTTTCATTGTTTTTCGAAATCTTGTGAAAATACGGGAAATATTTGAACCTCAATATTTTTGGAATTAGATGATTAATCTTGATGCGGTTTTTTGCGAACGTTAGCAAAATTCATTGGCTTTCGTCCACCGTAAATAGATTTTTTAAATTGTGGGTGTTTCTCTTTTCTACAGGGTGATTATCCAGGCCCTTACATTTATGTTAAAGTTTATCGCCTATCGGTCTCCAAAATCCCTAAAAAAAATTTGGGATTTTTTAAGACATGTTCGTTATGTTTTATAAGTAATTCTAAACAACCAATTTGAAGATTTTTTTATAGCTCCGTTATTTTTAGAGATATAATTTTTTATCGAAAATATGGCAAAATCCTTACATTTTGGGTTACAGCATTTTAATACGACTGCGAATAACAATGTTTTCTACGATATTCAACGCTCCCAGCACACCCTCTTCGAATGCAAATTAAACAAATTATATAATTGAATGGGAAGTTAGTTTTTATATTTTTTCCAATTTTCTCATATTCGGCACTTTGTCAAAAATCTGAAAATAACGTTTTATCAATTTTGATAGAATATTTCAGAATCTTGGACAATATTGCCGAAACGGTTTCAGATTTTTTTAGTAATCTCTATTATTAATCGAGATACATTTTTTTGTAAAAAATCGTTTAATTTGTGATCGAGAGAGCCACGATTCATAAATTAGTTTGGAACTAACACAGTCTGAGGAGATATATCGGTATGAATAAGACGGATCAATCTTTTTCTACCATTGGCGCACTGAAAATGTTTTCAAGGGGGTCAAAGGTATGTTTTCCAAAATATTTGTGGTGGCAGCACAACAACTGGTGCATAATATCCTTAAGTTTTGACATACCCCTAAACATATTTAGCCTCTTCTAACTCATAGGCGTAGTGAGGAATTATAAAAAACAAGTTTTTAAATGTGCTAGAAACTTTGGCGATGATTTTATTCTGGTAGATGATAATGCTAAGCCTCATAGACAAGGTTACTAAATGAAGTCATAGATCAACTTCAAATTACAAGAATGGAATGGCCACCAAAATCACCAGATTTGAACCCGATTGGGCACGTTTACAATTAAAAATTCGTTCTAGACAGAATCCAGTGCACACATTAGAGCAACTTGTTGTAGTTATTTGGGAAGAGTGGGAAGCCATACCTCAACAGTTTGTAAACAGCCTTATTGAAAGTATGCCTAGGAAATGTCTTGCAGTTATAACTGCCAGAGGGGACCAACAAGATCCTAACTTTTTTGTTGGAAGATAACGAAAAGCTGAAGATTTTATAACAAAGTTTAATTTTTACATCGCATCGGGTTGAAAAAAGATTTAATTAATTAATTCCATGAAAAAAAGTCTAACTAACTAATTTTGTTCCTAATGGAGTGTATTTAGTTACATAATTACCAATAATTTTTTATGCTAGGAATTAGTATTTGTGTTTGTTTTTTATTTAAGTTGTAATGTTGGAAGTGACACAATTTTTATTATGTTTTATTTTAGTCCGTTTCTCTGTTGTTGAAAATTACTTTGCCACCTCCTTATTATACAATTTATACACCACCTTCTTCATCCACACATTTAAAAATTTGTTTTTTATAATTCCTCACTACGCCTATACTTAAGCATATCATCCACGAGTTGTTGTGCTGCCACCACAAATATTTTAAAAAACATACTTTTGACCCCCTTGAAAAAATTTTCAGTGCGCCAATGGTAGAAAAAGATTGACTCGTCTTATTCATACCGATATATCTCCTCAGACTGTGATAGTTCCAAACTAATTTATGAATCGTGGCTCTCTCAATCACAAATTAAACGTTTTTTTACAAAAAAATGTATCTCGATTAATAATCGAGATAACTAAAAAATTCTGAAACCGTTTCGGCAATATTGTCCGAGATTCTGAAATATTCTATCAAAATTGATAAAACATTATTTTCAGATTTTTGACGAAGTGCGGATCATAAGAAGATTGGAAAAAAATATAAGAACATTTAATTAGTTCTTGACTCTTGTCAATTAATTTCCCATTAAGTTATATAATTTGTTTAATTTGCATTCGAAGAAGGTGCACTGGGAGCGTTGAATATCGTAGAAAAAATTATTATTGGCAATCGTCGAGGCAATCGTATTATAATACTATAACCCAAAATGTAAAGATTTCGCCATTTTTTCGATAAAAAATGGTATCTCTAAAAATAACAAAGCTATAAAAAAAATCTTCAAATTGGTTCTTTAGAATTACTTATAAATCATAACGAGCAAGTCTTAAAAAATCCCAAAATTTTTTTAGGGATTTGGGAGAACGATAAACTTTAACATAAATGTAAGGGCCTGGATAATCACCCTGTAGGTAAGAGAAACACCCACAATTTAAAAAAATCTATTTACGGTGGACGAAAGCCAATGAATTTTGCTAACGATCACAAAAAACCGCATCAAGATTAATCATCTAATTCGAAAAATATACAGGTTCAAATATTGCCCATATTTTTCAAACGTTTAGGTTAAAGAAAACATTCCTTTTTCCCTAGACCACTGGACATTACCAGTAATGTAAAAAACAGCTCCACTAAGCGCACTGACAGGTTTTCAAACTTATTAGTAAAATAATAATAGTTGACTTTTAGGGTGTGTTTGTAGAGCAAAGAGGACTCAGGTAGCGGTTGAGCAGGATGACCACCAGCAGTCGCCACAAGCACCGGACTTTGGACTTTGGCAAATAACAAAAACCGCGAATTTGATAATAATGACGGATGATGACATTTCTTTTATTGACTAATACCTGCCTTATGTTGCTCTAATCTTTAAAAAATCGACAAGGTGTCACAAACATATCGCAACGATTTTCGCATACAGTGTGGAAACTTTAACTGAAATAAACTAAAATACACGAACCCTCACCTCGTACTTCAAAGTACATATTACAAATATTTTTTACGTACAATTATTTGTCTGACGATTATTACTATTATTGAGAGATTATTAATTATCTAGCAAATCTAAACCAGTGTATTGTTTAGCGATGTTATTTAAAATGAAACCTAAATGATACATTAATACGAATTGATTCTTTAGATAATTAAGAAAAAATTATTACAAGGGAGGTTTCTCTTGCGCGTATGGCAAAGTTTTGCCATTTGCACGTCAGCGACAGCCCAGGGTATGCTTTAAGGATTTTTACAGAAATGCTGCATATCCAAGCAACATATCTAACTCCAGTTAAAGCGTCCACGCTGTATTTTAACGTACCTAATGTAAAAGAGATTATGCTGTGCTGTAAATGTTATAACGTTTTTATCATATAATCTTTACAGCTCGATTTACGACCCACGCCAACGCTGATACTACAAAAATTTCATGCCACGACGCCTAGACGTTAATTGCATTATTGCATTGAAATAAAATACACAAAAACGGCGACGACCCAACAAAGCTGGACGAAACAACCACACGGGCGCCCAATCTCGACACAAAAGATCCAATCTTGGGAATCGGTCTCCGCAAATATCAACTCTTTTCGTCCCCGAGTTCTTTTGAGGCTATTATGTAGTCCTGCCTGCCTACAGGCGTAACATCTTTCAAAAGGGATGTAAAACCGTGTGGGTTCGGGCATCTGCTATGTGAGCACGTTAATTATTCCCGGCCCGGACGGCGGAAATGGGCCGACGTTAAATGATTTAAACAAAAAGAACAATACAAATTATACCGCTGCTTAATATTTAATAGTGTTTTTAATGTTGTTTGGTAAAGTATCAAGTATCGCTTTAGTGCACTATTAGTGCAACAAGCCTAATAGGCGAGACACTATTATTACACTGAAATTGTAATACAGTCGTCACAGTCGTGGAATTTTTTTGTAAACTTTTTTCTACATATCAGTCAGAAAGTCCGACAAAGGAAAAAATCAAGGGAAATAAAGCGGCCCCCTGTAAAAAAATTTCGGGACGCTCACTTAAATTCTTTTAAGACCCCTTTGGGAAAAAAAATTGACGCCGTTCCATTTCTTCGGGGGTTCCGTTGCGATATAAGCGAAAATTTGAGACGTATGGGGATTTTTTCCGGATTTTTAAATATCTTGGGGAGCCCAGGGAAGCCGAGCACTCGGTATAAGGGTCGACAGAGACGATCGAAGACGCCCTCTACCGACCCCCATCGAAAACCGCGACAAAATCGCTTCAAAAATGGTAATTTTAGCGAAAAGCTTCTGATTGGACCAATAAGCTCATTTTCTAACTGTCAAAATCGATTTCAGAAGGAAAGCTCCGATCGAAAATCTGAAAACAGTTTCGGAATCCTGAAGTCGCCTCGAGTCCGAAAATGTAATCCGTTCCCTCCTGGGTGTCGAAAAAAAAAAATTAATTTGGCGCATTGTTTAATATGAATGTAAGCGACATTAGCATGTGTAATTAATAAGGGTGTACAAATTTGGTGACGTCGCCGTGAAATTTTCGGACCGCCCCGGTCATTAAAAAAATTCACAGCTCGGCCGCGGATGGATATTAAGCAACGAAATTTTCAGGGACTCGAGAGGAAGGTTGGTTCTAGATCTCTTTAAAGTCCTGTAGAAAATATCCTCCTGGGAAGGGAGCAAGGGCGCCCGGAAAAGTACGTTTTTCGACAAAATCGACCTTCTTAAAAAAATTTGTATCTGGGCTAATTTCGGAGATGGGCGAAATCAAAAAAAAGGAGTTGTTCATTTTTCCTTCTTCTTGCCCGCTGTCCTAGTGCGGATCCTCTAAATCCAAAGGGAAAGGCTGTGGCGCGTTTCTAAAGGGTGCATGTCGGGAAAATCAGCAAAATCGCCCATTTTTAAAAAATCATAATTTTCTTAGGAAGAAAAATCGAGAAAAACGATTAGGCCCGGAGATTTTCTAAAAACGTGTTTGAAAAATTCGACAAAATTAAAAAAATTTCGAAAACACGAAAACTTCAAATACTATTTCCAAACGAAAAAACGCCGCCTGGCCGCCGCGACGGTGGAGTTCGAGGTTCTCTCCCCCGGGTTCCCCAACCGGTTCATCGTTGGAACTCATGTTTGATAGTGACGTCGAGCCGTTAACGTCCAGCAGGTCCCACTTCGTAGGTGCATACGGAGACATCGGCGGCAAACGGTGTGTAAAATTCGGTTTCACACAGAAAAGTAGACGTTGGGTAATATCGTGGTGGGTGTCGTCGGTGTCGTAGTCAGTGGATTTCGACGGCGTCGCGTCCCAATGGAGACATAAGTCGGTGTCCTCGATAGAAGTTTTCGATGTCGTATTTATATGATTTTTCCCTGTGATATATTACCTATTTCGCGTGCAGCTAACAAAGGCACGCAGTGCCAGGGGTCAACGTATGTATACGAGTATATACAGGGTAATTCGTAAGGATTTTTATAACTTCCCATATCATTTGAAAAAAATATTATACAGGGTGATTTTCTCTAGAAAAATAAAAGTCCGGCCCTGGAATTTTTAAATATTAAAAACGGCATTATATCAACTGTGATAAATACACAAATTGTATAAAATTTGAACAAATTGTGATAAATAGCAAAGAAATTCTGGCCAAAAGAAATATTGGCCAAAGGTAGTTTATCACCCTGTAATTAAGCGCAACAGACAAATTTCTATACCTATTCGTGAATAGTCAAGGGATCCTCTATCATTCTTAGAAATATGTACAGTTCCTCACTCGGTTCCTCATGAAACACCCTGTATGTATTTCAGTATTAGATTATTTTTAAATTGTAATTTTTATCAACCATGACCTCGACCATGACCCAAGATATCTTATATTACAGAAATAGCAAACATTGTCAACGAATTGTTTATAGATATGATAAAATTAAGCTCTCCAACAGTTAAACCTTACATTTTTTATTTTTTGGCACAACAACAAGCCTCAAAACTCCCTAGGCACAGCATGATAAAATTTAAGATCATCAGCAGACGATGCTTCGTCAGAACTAATAACATCTGTCAAGTCATTGATAAAGAGTAAGAATAGCAAAGGACTAAGACCGGACCCTTGGGGTACTTCGGATGAATTGTTCAAAATCAAGGCCGTTATAGATAGATCGTGTGTGGAGACGTATTTTGTACATAAGTTTATCTGAAAAAACCCTAATCTGTATTACATGTGTAATATTTTCAATATATTGGTAGGCTTAAATGGTTAAATGGGTCTACAGAATATTAATCGGTGCAATTAAAACAATGAACACGCACTGCGGTATTACTTCCAATTAGTGACCGACACATACAATGTACATAATTGTTGATATTCTATTCGCAAATTTATCAGCCGTACAAAAATTGTGCCTTAGAGATGTTAGTATGGGAAAAAAATATTGCTGCCTAAATTAACAAATAACCCAACCGAAGCACCCGGGGCGATGAACTTGGTGTTCGAGGAAAAATTCTTCCTGGTGTTGCCACTGCACACAGGTATTTTTATGGACACCGTTTAATCTACGCATTTTTTAAAAGTTAACAGATTAAACACGTTTTTAGGTTTTATCCGTTTATCTTTATAAGCGGAACTTATCCCAGCAGAATTAGAAGAATGTACGAGAGCCAGATAGTAATATATCTAGGCGTGGCCGGTGTATTTTTCAAAAAAATGTATTTTGAAATTCAAAACCACATTTAAAAATGTTTGTTTATTAGCTTCGTCACCAAAGCCTAAAGAAGACGTCTAGTTTCTGCGTGATCTTGTAACATTTGAGTTGCACAAATAAGCGTGAATCTAAATCACCCAAAAATATGAGCTACAAAACGTGATATCAACTTATCATTTGATTACTCTAGTTTAGTAACTATTGCAACAAACTCCACTGAATTATTAAAAATGTTAATATTTAATTAGTCTCATTCTCGGAAATCAACCAGGTTTTCCTTCGCGTCACGAAGTTGGTACAAACAAGATAAAAGTCGTGGCGTGGTAAATGCCCCCCAGAGCAGATCAAAGCGAACTTAAAAACAGAAGCCAAACCGACATTTATGCTCACAGCCTCGGAAACGGCTTGTGTATTTTTAGATAAATATATTTATCAAATTAAGAAATCGTTACGATACTTTATTGGGAACAATGACAAAGACCGATCTATCTTTGGTCTGTTTAAATTACGAAATTGCTCCAATTTAGAAACAAAATGAGTCGTTGACAGTGGCCAAGGACGCGGAGGAAGCCGTTATAAAGGACCCACTTTACTAATAACGAGACTGATATCTACATCTACAGATAGATTTGGGCTATCTGTTCATACCATACAGTCCATATTTAAAAATTAATTTACTACTTATTGTAAACATCTGGGCCGATATGCAACACTTAACGCCTTTAACACAATTTGTTCCATTTCCAATAAGTGTTTACCTTAGTTTTCCTACTTATGGAGGAGTCATAAATAGTTAGCTCAACGTGGTATGTAACCTAATGATAATAATTAATTAACTTAATATTAAAATAATTTTATTGCTCTCGCAATGACGTCACTGCGCACGGCGGACGATTTTGAGACCGCTAGATATCCTACCTTTCGTTGTTTGTATCATGACGTCAGCCCATAGTATTTTTATACTAATCATGTGTGACAGTTGTCCCTGAATGAAAATAAATCCCAAAATGTAGGTATATACAGAGTGTTACGTTTAAAAATCCAAAGTTAGCATCATTTCCGGTGAAACCGGAAGCGATAGAGATTGATAAATCGGTCGAATTAATGTATATTTAGCTGTTATTTGATATGCCCAAATTTGATTGATTGAAATTTGGAACATCCTATATACTCCTACAAACACTTTTTGACATATGATTTCTCTTGCACTCCCTATTTCACCAAAAGTGACACTAACTATTGATTCTCAAATGGAACACCCTATACATATATTAATGCCTGTTTGATTTTTGCATAATTTTCTGAATCCAATGATACCATAAGTGACATTTCAAACGGCAATCCAAGCGCATCATATGAGTAACATAACCTTAAATTTTTAGTTTTTGTAAATTTATTTTTAATTTTAATTTCAATTTTTGTAGTTTTAGCTTAGATCCGTTGTAGCATTTAAAAACTCTCTCAGACAGTAGATTTATAAAGTTCCAATATTGTAGATTATTAAAAATAGACTGCTAATTATAGGTTGGAATTCCAACCAACAAATAGCATCTTATTTTATTAGATCAACGCAATTAAAACTTTATTAATAACGCACCGAACAAGATTTTAGTTGATAGTATGTACAGGATCCAAGCAGAAATTTTGATAAAGTTGACGTAATATTCGGAAATTTTAGATAAATGCATATTTTTTAGGTTAGTTGTGACGTCACGTGCGCGCCACCCATATTTATTTTAATTTAATTTGTAGTTTTCCTTTTAAGTGTGCCATGACTGTTCCGATTTATTACAACTGATCCGTGTAATGCTACTAGAAATTAGAAAAATCGAAATCACGTCGAAAGTACTAAATTATGTTTTCAAAGCCACCTTAGTTACTTCTTACCGCGCTTCTTACCTTATTAGGCACTGAAGAATGTGGTATCATTGGATTCAAAAAATTATGCAGAATTTAAAAATATTATATAGGGTGTTCCATTTGAAAATCAAAAGTTATTGTCACTTTCGGTGAAACCGGAAGTGGAATAAAAATCATTTATGCGATATGTCATAAAGTGACGTTTCTTAAGTCTGTTTTTTCGAAGTTTTTTTTCTATATTATTCGCGAAAATCACGGAGTGGGCGACATCTATATTTTTTGGCGTAATCTCAATATGATAGTGAACAACAAACCGCTGTCATTACTGTCACTGTCAGTTGGCGGGTTTCTTAAATTTTACTTGTGATTTTTTTAAATTAAAAGTGCGTTTAAAGTGTTGTTATTATATTTAACTAGTTTATAAACAATAGTGCTAATGCAATCAATTAATAAAACGGTTGACATGATGCTTTAATTAAAAAAACGTGTTACTTAAATTAACCTCTAGCTTTATCGTAAATGTCAAAACACTGACAGACGCGTCAAAAGTTTGTTATTCACTACCATATACTAGATTTTCAGCGCCATCTCGTGATACGTGATTTTCGCGAATACCTACCTGTTAAATTGTTACAAAGTTAGCTATGCTGCTTAAACCGCAGGAATGTTCGGTATTTACTGTTGGTAGGCCTATAAATTTTATAGGTTGGAATTTTAAATTTTATTTTCACTGACTTAAATTCAAATTGTACAAACATTATTAAGGTATTGTGCCAGAACCCAGAACATTTAACCTTCCGGACTATTGTTTTGTATATTGTTTTTAATTTAGAAAAAAATAAACAATATTGACATTGACAACATTTTGACAAATTGGAATATTATTTTGACAAGAATTTATCCAGTGTGAAAAAAGTAACCAAAAAATCCCTGTGCCAACATAACTGGAGTTGGGGACTTCCAAGAATGCAACCTTTCCCCTAAAAATTTGACCTTGAAGAGTATTATAGAAAAAAACGAACTATAGGTTGTTCAAAATATTGTTTAAAACATTATTTGCAACCGCCACGAGACCGCCGTTTTGAAGAAAACTCGCATTTCGAGCACTGACTGAAATATTTGAAAAAAAATGGCAGCTCCAGGTCACGTGACCTAGAAATAGTTCGATACGTTGCCACCCTGGAAAACATTCCAGATTGCAACCATAACGTAATGCGCAACCATTTAATTGCTATTAGCCCTGGCCCCTGACGTACTGCGTTAATTGCATTTTTTGTTCAGTTCCGACTCTTTGGAATGATTGATTGACGGTATGGGCCAAGTCCAACGTTCGCATCCGGAAACGGATTTTTCGGAAGGTTAAACAATTCTTCTTGCAATACTGCCTGTAGGCCGACAGCAGTGGCATTTTCACACCTGCGCTACGAGCTTAAGCAAGACTGATAACAAATGAGTGCGTTTCGAAACCTATTTTAAAATTATATGGGCTCGGTAATACGTCCCCAATCACTGCCTGCGATGAGAGCACGTTAAAGTTGCCTATATCAGTACAAAATGAGGACTTGAACATCACCAATTTTTTTCTGCTACTTTCGACATACTAACCTACGCTTCTAGAAAAATGAAAAAATAATTCCCTGTAAACTATTCATTTATAAATTTGTTTAAATTTTCACCAAATTAGCTGGACCAAATTTTTTCCCAACACGACTTATTTAATACAGGAAAATCAGTGTCTCTTCGTGTTAAACCAGCACGTTGAAAAACTACTTCTTTTTCATCACACGTTCCCAAATTCTAATACTTTAAGTCTATAAGTATTTTTTCAATACGAACACCAAACCTTCGTCAATAATAAACCAGAATATGTAATTTGCATAACTACAATAATTAGGGTTATGCAGTGCAAGGCTTAATTACCTACAATTTATTAGTTTTATTATGATGAAAACACGGGAAACAGAAATAATTGCACAGAGTAGGAAATAAACAATGAATATCAATTTTCTCTTTTCAGAAAACATTACAGCGTATCATATCAGTTTCGACTGAATAAATATCTACCAACTCCAACTAAAGTTACCTTCTGAAATTAAAAAAAAAAAATTCGAATCCTAATACTCCCAGTGCCTATATGTATGTATTAAAACCCAGTCACCGCAATATAATATAAAATTTTTCACCTATGAGTAATCCTGGTTTTTCATTCCGAGTTTAAATTCATAACAATATACCTGTTATAAGTAGACTCGAGATTACATTATATTTGCTTTGTTAATGATTAAAATTTTTTTATCTCAACACTTTATGTTTATATCTACTTCTCACATACCTAGTTGTAATAAAATATTTTCAAGACACGCGTACTTATACCCACCTATCTTCAAGAATATACTCATCGCAAATACAAATTCGAGTTTTATGTTTCATATAGACGATTCAAAATAAAATGCTTTTCGCTTAGTAAAAACTACTTGTAAAAACTAGAATATGGTCTATGTAACTTGTACAAACGTAGAGATTTTCGCATCGACAGCTTGAAAAATTATTAAAATTACTCTCGATTCAGGCCATTTTACAAAAACATTTGTAAATATTAGCTTTTATTAATTTTAAATCAATTTACAGAAACCGGTGTGTCTTCAACTGTTCCAGCTACCTGTATAAAAATAAACAAAGGATGACACCTATCGCTATTCACTATCCTATAACCAAATCTATTTTTGATTGGTTAGCACCAATCGACAAGGAAGAGGGTATTAAACATAATGTCCTTCGAGTAAGAGAACTTGAATTTTATATGCACCATACACTAAAAAATATACAGGTATACGTTTTAAACCTCCATAAATCCACTACGACTATTTCTCCAATAATGTATGTCTGTCCCTCACCGATATATCCACAACAATGCATAGGGCAGAAATTTTACGTCTATTTATAAGAGTAAGCGTAAGCTTTACAAGGGTTTAATAACCAAAATTTCATGCGAATAACGACAGATTATTTAAAGGGAATTTAATAGTATTCTTAACAATTTCGAAATATTAAAAACTACGTGGTACTGTAAACCACAAGTGTATTTACCTAATAATTTTTTAAACGATTCATACAACGATATCCAACATTTTCAACACATAATACTGTAAAAACGAGCATAAAAACCATCATATTTATACCTAAACACCTTGAAATATGTTTTGAACCATGTTGTTTCATTAATTCTATGCACCTATATTTGCACCAAGTTTTCATTTCCTTCTGGCCAGACTATGCGGTCAGATATTTCCTGGAATGATACACTTTCAACAGGTTTCAAACGACTGAATATTTACGATTTTCACAACTAAGCACATGTACTTAGCCTGAGACATAATATTTTGTCTATGTTTGTATAGAATAAATAAATAATTAAAGTGTCACTTACTGTCACAACGGCATCCTTTGCTATAGATTTTCTTGATCTAATAATCATCCCGACCATCCTCTTCGACGGTTTGGCCTTCATTTTCGCTTGTTTTTTATGTGATTGTTCTCATACACAATTTTAATAGCACTTTAAAATCAACATTTTTAATTTTATTATCGAACCACTGACGTTAACGCACCATCCACCATAACCTTTTCCCCAAACTGAAGTACCACCACAGTAAATAAGGGCAACCCTGAATATCCCCAACTGGAATTTTTCTCCGAGTACCAATCTCACGAAACCAAACAGTAATATGATACCAACTTTAGATTCGCGCTAATTTTATCGGAAACTGTTTTATCGACGTGATTGGAAATTTTTCTGGGAGTGGGCGCTGCGGTTGGTTTTGACGTTTCAAAAATTTCGCATAACCAAATATGGGGATTTCTTAAATCTAAAGTGAACTAGATATGAAGTGTGTGTAAAAAATATTCTAATTTTAAAATATATGTAAAATATAAATGTAAATATTTGATATACACATACCTTAGATAGCTTTAACTAGTAAAAACCAAGGTTTGTAGCATTCTTGAACAATCAAAACATGATCGTTTTAGGTTATGTTTAATACATTTATTTATTTATAACGTTAAATTATTACTAAAGCCTGTTTTTCTAATTGTGCAGATGTCTTTCCGAGTAGTTCGCAGTTCAAAATTTCGGCACGTTTATGGCCAAGCTCTGAAAAGGGAGCAGTGCTACGATAATATAAGAGTGTCGAAAAGTTCATGGGACTCTACGTTTTGTGCTGTGAACCCCAAGTTTTTAGCCATCATTGTGGAAAGTGCAGGAGGAGGTGCTTTTATTGTCCTACCCCACAATAAGGTAAGGAACACCATAGTTTTTATGCAATCGTGTAAAAGCTTTATCCGAGTGATAAACCGTACCATTACTGTATAGCTGACTAATTCGTGATACTAAATTAAACTTGCGTTAATTAATAATATTTTTCTACACAGAGACGGTGTGTAATTGGTGCGTGCATTTAAATTTTAGTAGATATTTTATATGCATAAATTATCCTACGTAAGCATATGAACTCTTGAAACAATTATTTTTGGGATAAGCAAACAAAGTGCCAGTCAGTTTCATCTATATTTATAACGCCCGGTTTAATTTGAAATACAAATTAGCTAAATATGATTTCTACTTAATAGGATAAGTGGAATAAATTTAATAGTTGGTGAATTTGTTTAAATACTGTGTATGGTTTACATGATTAAGAAGCTTTTTTTCTATAAATATTAATAATTTTAGCATAGTAACTGTATTCTTAATTTAGTATTTGAGAATGGGTTTACCTAATATCACTCAATAATGTTTTACGAGCTGTTTCATTATGTTTCTCCTCGAATATTTCTAAAAATAATTATTATTTTAGTCAATATTTATTTTTAAAATTGATTTATTAAGTAATCTAAGAAAACAGCTGGCATTATCTCACGTTTTATAATTATTATTGGGAGCCTCTCTAGGAAGAGCCACCAAATACTGTTGTTATCTTGTATATTTATGTCTGTAATAAAATATGCATGTCATTATTCATGCATGTCATTATTCTGGAGTTTCTTTTGTATATTTTTTGTTAATTTTAAAATAGTCTGTGGAACTGTGCAGAATCAGAACGTACTATTTTTAAATAATATGGTCTATATTAAGTTTTGAAGTGGTGCCAATTATACTGCACTTCGGAAATTATTAATTATTTGTCCTTATTTTCAGAGTGTTGGTTGTTTCGATTATCGATAAAATGTGGCATTAATAGTCCGTTTGTGGATCAGTGATTCCATTAGTTTTAATAAAATTTTAATATGTTGTCAGTTGGAAGATAAGAAACAAAATTTTTTAAAAATAATGCCTTGGTAAAAGTAGGAATTTTAATAGCAGAAATGCACAATAAAATTAGTTGCATAGAGTTATAGGTAATATATAAGGTTTGAAAAGTATAATAGAGTATAGTAGTGTATCGTGTCAATATTTCGGAAATGATTTGAAATATTACAACTTCCTGTAGAAATTTTAAACAGGAAAAATTTCGATCCGCTGTCTTTATTGTATCTTACCTAGATTCCAGTATAAAGTGAAGTTTACGATTTTGTCATTTTATTAATAAAAAAGAAAAATAACGCACATTTTTGCTATTCAGAAAAATTGCCGCTATTTTGTAATTTTTAGGTTTTCCCAAATTTCTTGATAGATTTTGAAAAAAAACTTCATAAAAATTAGGAAAAAAATAATTTTTTTCGTGGTATAAAGAACACAAACCTAATCCTACATTTTAATCATTTGAGCTTGTGTACCAACGCTACTAAAATGCTGTAAAATATAAATCAAACATTGAAAAACACCGATATTTTTTTCTTATCAGAGAGATAAACATGCCTGCATGATGTATAATAATATTTAACTTATGTAATATTATAAATCCCTTGCTATACTTTAAACAGGCTCATTAAAATTCGTTTTCATCAGAATTTAGAAGTATAATTCGTAGATTGTGTCAAATAATTGTTATTTAAATTTTAATTCACTATAATTTAGAGTAGAATTCTTCTATACACAAAAGCAACGAGAAACGTGACAGAAAGTTTTTACGATTTATCTAGGATTTGTTTATAATTTGAAATATTTCCTGCAAATTTTTCGCTACCTCAGAGAAAAGCTCGGAGAAAAGTAACAAAAATATATAGGAAACTTTGTATTATCAGTTGAAATCCTTTGTAGGAAAGCTTATCTTGTTTATTGCAAACAAATGATACATAATTGGACTTATCGTAGTAATTCGATATATTTTTTTATATTTAAGTATATTAATTTAGATACATAAAAATTTTGAAAGAATTTTTTTTCTTTAATAAAACTTAAATAATCCTTTCGATAAAGTTTACTTAATTATCTGGAATAACTACATTTAATAAAAAGAGTTATAACACATATCGGAAATAATATGTATTTAATTTTTCACTAAATATTAATTAATTTTTTATCTCAGCCTATAACTTTTATTTAGTTTCGTGATTTTAAGAAATTGTTTTGTGTTTTCCTTAGATAACAAACAAGTAATTCAGTGAGTGTAGTAAACAAATAATTATTCAAATTGTTTATATCAGTTGTGATAATGACATCATTGAGACAAACTATCAAAATTCTTAATGTTTCATTTATAAAACATCAATTCTTACACTTTCATTCGATTAGCCAGTACTTATAGAACTACAAATTGGTAACCCTTAGAAGAAACGCTCATAAAAAATAACAATTCTTTAGTTATTTCAAGGTTTTTACGTCCAGTTTAAATTAAAACGAAAACAAAATGCACATTGAATCATTCAATTTGATTTCAACTGTTGTACTTTATTTTTTATCGAGAAGGAAGTATTTTATTATTGATAATTATTATCACTCACCGTTTATCTTGCAGTATAATTACTTTAAAATTAAAATATAATGTGGTTGTTCCGCCTACTTGTGGCTTTTTAACTTTTATAAATTATTTAGAAAAGTAAGACCACTTTCAAAAGCCTGTTGTGCAAATTGAAACGGGTTTTCAAATTATTTGCAGCAAATTCGAATGTTAAATAAATAAACCGACATGGAATTGAGGGGTAGGGGAAAGTTAAAATACTAATAATAATATACAGGGTGTGCCGCTTATCGTGCTCATCATGGTGCAAAGATATTTTAGTAAAATCAACTCGTTTTTGTTTCATAGGCAAAAGACTAATTTTTGTCATTTTCATTTTTCAATTATAAAAGGAAAAATGAAAATAACAAAAATAAATTTTTTGCTTATGATACAAAAACGAGTTGTTTAATAAAAAATATTTTTGCACATAACTCCTTGATAAACTCCACATTTGGCGTCATTTAACCTACCTTGTATATCCTACCGTTTCCATGGTCAGCACGATAAGTGAGACACCCTGTATACGTTTTTAAACGGTGGAGTAGCTGTTATGCTCTGAACAAGCTCTGAGGTATAGCAACATTAAAAAATCGTGTTTATTTATCACTAATCAAACCAATTGTATCAATAATAAAAAAAAATTATCAACAAGCGCTACATGGGTATTTAACTATGCTTGTATCTACTAGAATGATTAGAACGATGACACTATGGATTTGTTATTAAAACAGTTTATTAAGATAAGATAAATTTATTACTTGAAACCGTTTAAATTAATTATTAGAAAATTACCGTTTTGGTTTGATATATACAACGAGTGTCAGGAAACTTGTTCAACGATTATTGTATTTTATTTATAGGCACATATAAACCCTAAACACAAAAACAAGTATTAAAAGAATTATTAATCATTAATCTAAAGTATCAACCTTGCTATCCTAGCCAAATTTATGCAACGTTTATCACCCTGTTGAAATGATAAGGGAGATAATTATATTTGAAAGGAAATATTTAAAAGGTTTGGCGTTCAGATTTCACCCTACCCAGCCTCTACCAAAATTATCCCGTTTAACAAGCTATTAGCGAAAACTAATTTTTATTTCTAATTTTCCACCTTTATTGCGTTTTGATTGACAAATTTCAGGATGAATAATTATTTACTAAAAATAACCACTTTCGAGAACACTCTGTATACAGCGTGTCCTGGGATTTATGCAACGTAAGCTGTGTTGGATCAAAAGTTTGTTTGTAATTTTGAATATGTTTTCTTTTTTGTCAACAAAAAACCATCTTTTTCTGGGTAAATCTTTGTTAAAAAACTCACTACGTAAAGTTGTAGAAAGATCAGCTACTCCCTGCAACATTTGCCTACAAAAATAGAAAAAGAATGAAAAGTTTCGAAATTCGTTTACATTACATATTTATATTTACGTTGGTAACCTTCCAAACTATAATAACTAGCATAAATCATTTCGTCTGGAATCTAAACCAAACTTTTAAATTCCAGGTTGGACGTATAGCGGCCGATCACCCGCTAGTAGGTGGCCACAAGGGACCGGTGCTCGACATCGCTTGGTGTCCACACAACGACAACGTCATCGCCAGTGGCTCCGAGGATTGTGTGGTTAAGGTGTGGCACATACCCGATGGCGGCCTACATAAAACCCTCACGGACCCCATTGTTGATCTCGTTTACCATCAGCGGAGGGTGGGGCTGGTGTTGTGGCACCCCACTGCGTTGAACGTGCTGCTGACGGCTGGGAGCGACAACCAGGTCGTTATATGGAACGTTGGTTAGTAGACTTTTAGTACTGGTTTTTTAGGAATTGTCTAAACAGAACATGTAAGTGGGTATAATAGGATTTTCTATACGTAATAAATATTTTTGAAGTTGCCATAAAATCGGAATTTTGTCTTCTCAGTCTACGTAAGCCAAAAAAAAGTAAATAGTAAGTACAGCCATTCAGGTCTCGACTATGTGAAATATTTGTTAGAATGAAATTTTGTGGCCACGTAAAATCTCGTATAGAGAAACGTATCTAATCGTATGCCAACTTTAATTGTAGCAACGGCGCAAAATTGGCCAGGTTTTAGATGGAGATCCGAAGGCTTACGCGCATTCTCGTAATAACAAATAATTAGATAAATGTCAATGTATGCATTAACAGTAAGTCCCTGCCAATATTGCGCGTAAGTTCTCTGCAAAAAAAGTTACCCGCAAGTTATCTGTCATCGATATAATATGAATAAGCACTGTCTGAAAATAAAGTTAAGCTATGGCAAACTGAAACGAGTTGAACATTTGCCAGATTTTGCCGAAAGATTGAATGAGTTTAAAAATACCATGGAACATTTCCCAGTAGTAATTATTTACCAATACTTAATATGCTTTTTTTTATTGGTTATAAGTATGATCTTGTAGTTTCTTTAACGAGGTTCTATTCATCATGTGCGTCACATGATTAACATAACCTTAAATATTTAGTTTTCGCAATTTTATTTTCAATTTTTATGTTAATTTTTGTAATTTTAGCTTGAATCCATTGTAACATTAAAAACTCTCTCAGACAGTAGATTTATAAAGTTTCAATATTATAGATTATTAAAAATATACTGCTAATTATAGGTTGGAATTCTAACCAACAAAAAACATCTTTTATTTTTAGATTAAGGCAATTGAAACTTTATTAATAGTGCACTATACAAGATTTTAGATAATAGTACAGTACACGATTTTGATAAAATTGACATAATCGAAAATTTTTGAAAAAAACATGTAAAATTATCTGTCATATTTATCAACATTTACACAGCAGAACCACGACTTTTACTTGTGCTACTAGACAAAACATAACATCTTCTATTGCCCTAACTTAAACATCAGGCATTGTCTCTACCCCGAGCATCAGAGTTATGGAATTCATTGCTATGATTCAAGTCTTCTCTACGTCTTGTTCTCCGCCCTCCCCTCTTTTCCAATCCAGTTCTTAGACCTACCCGGAGGTGTAATAGGCTTCTCCCTTCGCTATGTTCTTTTCAACAAAAAAAAAAAAAAGAAAACTAACCTAGAAATTTTGATTTTGGCAGCTAGCAGTATTTTTGCTTGCAGGCACTGGGGAAGCCCTAGTGGAAATCGACTGCCATCCGGACATCGTGTACAGCGCTTGCTTCAACTGGGATGGCTCCAAACTGTTGACTACTTGCAAGGACAAGAAAATTAGAATTATTAACCCGAGAACTGGCGAAATAGAGTGCGACGCTATCTGCCATGAAGGTCTGCTACACGCTATATATTTTTTCATACGATCGTGTTTTGTAAATCGCTTCTTGCAGGTACCAAAGCGACCAGAGCCATATTTTTAAGGCACGGTCTAGTCTTTACAACGGGCTTCTCCAAAATGTCGGAGAGGCAATATAGTTTACGTACCCCAGACTGTTTGAATGAACCGATCGTGATGGTGGAACTGGACACGTCGAATGGTGTCATGTTCCCGCTCTACGATCCCGATACAAATCTCGTGTACCTGTGTGGTAAAGGTGATTCTGTGATTAGGTAAGTCCTCGGATGAAACCAAAAACTCGGACGAAACAACGAAGCATGAAAACTAAAGTATGTTTATTTCTGTGTTATATAATAATTTTTTTTCCAGATATTTTGAAATAACGGCAGAACCACCATTTGTCCATTATATTAATACCTTCCAAACGCCAGATCCTCAAAGAGGAATAGGTATGATGCCAAAGAGAGGATGTGACGTCAGTACCTGTGAAATTTCAAGGTTCTTCAGGCTTACCAATTCAGGTCTATGCCAAGTAAGTAAATATTTTATTTCTTGTGTATCCTAGTCGTATGATAAAAATTGCCCCAATTTTGCTTGTAGGCAATCACCATGACAGTACCTAGAAAATCAGAACTCTTCCAAGAGGACTTGTATCCCGACACCATTGGGGACACAGCGGCACAATCCGCCGAAGAATGGGTAGGGGGGCAAGATGCAGAGCCGATTCTTATATCACTGAAAGATGGATACAAACCACCCGAGTCTAAAGCGAACCTTTCGGTTCACAAGAGGAACGTACTGGACAAGATGCCCCCCAAAGGAGGCAAGTCACCTACCAACCAGGGATCCCCAGTATCGGTGAGTAAAATTTCTTCTAGCGTATAATGGAACATTTGCACAATTTTCTTTGACGTTTCTATCTATAATAGGAAATAAATGAGTTAAACTGAAAAATGTGTTCCAGGATAAGACCTTGCAGGAATTCGCGGACGAGATCCGGAAACTCAAGGCGATGATCGTAAAGCACGAGAACAGAATTAGGGCGCTCGAGGCGGAAGTAGCCTCGAGTAAGGCGGCCAACGCTGACGAAGACGGGGCCGGTGGCGACGGCCTCAACGCTCAACCCGCCCTCGCGTCAGACGAAGTATAACATCGCTCAAACTAGCACCGTATTTAATTGAACTGCTCAAACTAATAAGTAAAAGGTAGGTGTGTAGTCTGGAGGTAACTGCGAAACTTTGGGGCTGCTGCTATAAAATTGGTCTCTCTTAAAATATGACAAGCGATCGTAGTTTTTCGTCTTTATTAGTCAGCTCGCCGAAAACAATGTACTGTAGTTTAGATTAAACAAATATATAACAGTGTGTTCATTACAATAACTTTTTACTCTTTTTCAGGTGTTACAACGTGACACCGTTTTGGTTTGCAATGCCTTGCTTTTTTTACATAATCTTATTTAAGTATCATCATTTTATTTATTTTTTTATCATTTCGAAAAGCATATTGGTATCTCTATGTATCATCGTATAATTTTAATTGTCGTTCAATCGTTCTTTGATAAAGTGCTCTTATTACCGTTGCGTATCCTAGGAAATCGGTTATGATTAACAAAAATGAAGGTCCGATGAAAGATTAATTGAATTTACCCCACGTTAGGTATATTTATATAGTTTATATTTTTTTATGGAATTTTTGATGATATATCGATGTGTTATTAACGCCTTAATAGTATAAAAAATGTATATCTTTACTATTTTTCTAAGCTTATCCAATAAGATTGACTGAAGTTAAGTTTGTCCGTACTCTACAGGGTGACTTGAAAATAAGGCAGATGCACAAAGATATATTTAATGTTTGAGGGATTTGCCGTATGGCTTGAATAATTGCTACTTTTAACAAATAAAAATTTTCGGTAAAATATAAGCTGCTTTATGTTTTAAACAACCTTGTACAGTATTTATTATGAAGCAATATTTAACGACTGTTATATTAAAATATCTTTTAAAGAATAACCCTAAATGTTGCTAAAAAATATGTTATATTTGTTCAATAACTCTTATAAGAATAAAGATTGTTATGTAAAGTGTAAGATATAAAAAGTTTGTTGCTATTTTTGTAAGAAATATTTCTAATGGAACAATTGTCAAAAATTCCATATCATTTTTGTGTGCTGCAATCTTAACAACGAATAATAATGTATATAAATGTATAAATAGTGTATAACTGCATTTTTTTCAACTAATAATAATATTAATGATTGTATTGTTAGTATTTTTACAAATACACTGAAAGATCTTAACGTTTTTTATTCCGTTTTTGCTGTGTTGTTTACCCACGACTTGTTGAGAGAAATATAAACGTCATATTCGTATGTTTCTGCAAGGTTGAAAGTGAAAAGTCAAATAAATATACTATACACAATCATATGCAACTTTTTATATAACTGGTTAAAGAAAAATCAAAATCGTCTGAAAACACTTTCTACATTTTAATGAATAATACATCAGCGTCATCAAAAAATTATATATTCAAATTGCTGAATATATTGTAGGATTTTTTGCGGAGTGAAAAATAACCGCGACAAGTAATGATGAATTTATGCAGCTGTGTTAGTATTAGTATTAACCTTGTATATTATTTAAAACTCTTGGATAAACATTCCGTACTGTAAAATGTTTCTATTGTTACAAATTAACTTTCAATTTTATTATGATATTAACTTTATCTTTGCAGCTAAAATTCATTATTAGCTAGTGTAAGGTCACTGTTGATAAATGTTTGATTTATGCCATTAAATATGCATCTATTCATCGAACTGTAATAATTAATTAAAAATAATTAATTCTTTCTATTTTTTGCCACGCTAGCGGGGTAGTAGATTTTCCTAAAATTTTATATTTCATACATGCCGCCATCTATGTCGAACTATGTGAAAAGACGAACTAAATCAATCTTGCCACAGATAGTGGCGACATCTATCAACGAGCACTCCGTGTCATTTGACGTATTGGAACCACTGACAAGAGTGACAAGTGAATATGGTTCGAACTTGTATTGTGACACCTGCCACCTCTCAAAATTATATTCAGATTTAAAAAAAATAAAAGTAACCAGTTGTTTGTTGAGTTGTAATGAATTTCTAGCTTAAGAAATTCGGACTTTTATACAGGTTATTCAAGTATTTTATTAAAGATTATATGAAATTAAAAGTTCGATGTAAGAGCCGCCATTTTAAACCGTAATTTTTTAATCATATCTTGTCAAATAAAATTCGTCTTGTACCATGAATTTTCTTTGATGTTGAGTAAATAAAATAATAAATTGTTAAAACCTAAGATACTGCTACAATTACCCGTATTGTTAGGAACCACCATTTTTTAGCGAAATATAATGGTAAGTCCGTAAAGTAGGCGTATTTTTGTTACGTGTATTAGGTTAAATTTTATGTTTTTTCTCTCACCATTATGTATCAATACTGAAGTCCATCTGTGTTTTTCCAGAGTTTTTTTGGATTCGGCCAATCCGCGGAGATAGAAGTTTACTTAGATGGACAAGAAACTAGAAAAACCGCCGAAGTTAAAACGGAAGATGGCAAAAAAGAAAGACTATTTCTATATTATGACGGTGAAACAGTCTCGGGGAAGGTCAGTACCTACCCATCGATTGTATCTGATTAATAATTCGGTGGTTTTAGGTGAATATTAGCTTGAAGAAACCTGGCAGCAAACTAGAACACCAAGGCATTAAAATCGAGTTCATCGGGCAGATCGAGATGTTCTATGACAGGGGCAACCATCACGAGTTTATATCATTAGTAAAAGAACTCGCAAGGCCTGGAGAAATGATTGCGCATACTAGTTATCCTTTTGAGTTCAGCTGTGTGGAAAAACCATTCGAAGTATACACAGGTGAGTATCCAAATACGTTCCGTATTTCGTATGCAGCAGTACCGCAACATAATTATATTTATTGCAGTTTGATTCGATTATATAATTGTGTTTCTAAGCCGTAATAGTTACTTCTCTATAAATTACAAAGCATTTAACTTGATTAATTATTTTGTATTGTATACTGTAACGAGGCTTAAGAGCTTTCAATTAATAATTGAGTTAAATAGATGATGTTGCATACGAGTCTAATTTATATTTAGTGTATGTATTTCAAGTGCACTTACGTACTTATTTCCTCGCTAGCTTTTGTTTATTTACTATTTTTCTGTTTCAGGTGCTAATGTGCGATTAAGATATTTTCTGAGGGTGACAATCATTAGAAGGTTAGCCGATATAATGAAGGAGATTGATATAGCAGTACATACTCTGTCGAGTTATCCGGAAATGAACAATTCCATCAAAATGGAAGTTGGTATAGAAGACTGTCTACATATTGAGTTCGAATACAACAAATCCAAGTACGTTCATCATCTTTTGTTTATCATAAAATTATGTTTTTTTCGTCAACTAGCAGCTGTTTTAAAAAGAGCTGTACAAAATCTGCCTATCCGGTTGCCGATTGTTAAAAAATTTAAGGCAGGTCGTACGAATTGTGTGTTTACGAGATTTTGAATTTGAAATCCAATTTATATATAAATGCATGTTTAACGAAGGTATAAAGTGCATTTGTACCGATCGGTAGTAAAAATAGCAAGTTAAATTAAGGTTTTATATTATTTATATCAACTTCATACTGTGCCACAGTTTAAATATTTGTGACTGCATTACTGATTATTATTGTGTCAATTTTATTTACTTAAGGTTCGTTCTTACAAAGATTCGCCAAACTTTTAAAATTATTTTTAACCCAATAAGATAACCCCGTGATAATTTTTCAATAAACTCGCTTGTTTTCATAACGTGAATCATCGTGAGTTATTTCCCAAACAGACACAAACAAACTAGATAACAGAAATATTAAAGAAATCTGAATTATTTTTCAATGAGATAGAAACCAGAAAGTTATCGTCAGGGTTTTAAAACTAAAGTGTAAACTGCTACATGGACTTTTGGCTGGGAATTCCCAATGTAGAAAGTATTTCCTTATCACGCCTTATGGTTTAAATGGAACATACCCAAACTGCGCAAAGAATGTTTGCATTAGTAATAAATCAACATGTTTATTAAATGGGGGAAAGTGAATTGGAACAGGCCGAGATACTGAAGCGTTCAAAACTGTCTGTTTTGTTTGTGAGATAAGAAAGAAAAATGTGATAAGAAATGAGAAAACGTTGAAACAAATAAAAAATGATTTGCCAGCATTAATAATTTGTGATAATTCCGTCACTTTTCCCTTTTGCTTTTTTTAAGAAAAAGTTAACACAATTCCAGCTAAGATTATTTTAGTTTGGCCATGTGTGTGTCTATCCATCCGCAATGATTCCTTTAAGCACAATAACTCGAGAACAGAAAGTCTTATTATACAGGGTGTCCCATTTATCGTGCTCACCATGAGTATCTTGGAAACGGTAAGAGATACAAGATAGGTTAAATGACATCAAATGTAGTCATTTTAATTTTTCCTACATTTGGTTAAACCTACCTTGTATCTCATACCGTTTCCAAGATAACTATGGTGAGCACTATAAATGGGACACCCTGTATAAAAATTTACCCCTGCTAATAGGATAGCATTCCTCGCTATTTTTGTTGTTGTTTTCTTCTAGATATCATCTCAAGGATGTTATCGTTGGAAAAATATACTTTCTGCTTGTCCGGATAAAAATAAAGCACATGGAAATTGCCATAATAAAAAAAGAGACTACAGGGTCAGGGCCTAATACTTTTACTGAAAACGTAACAATTGCTAAATATGAAATTATGGATGGTGCTCCTGTGAGAGGTAAGGATTAATAATAAAATAGGACCTTTTCTTACTTCTTACAAAAACGTAAGCGTTTGCCTCCAGTGGCACACCTGTCCGAAAAGGCATATGCACCTGTAAGCTTTGGGGACTACTCACACTACAGTGTTACTTTTCAATTTTAGGAGAAAGTATTCCTATAAGAGTCTTCTTAGCCGGCTACGAATTAACTCCGACTATGAGGGACATCAATAAGAAATTTTCCGTTCGCTACTTTTTAAATTTAGTGTTAATGGATACTGAGGATCGAAGATACTTTAAACAACAAGAAATAACACTCTGGAGAAAAGGTAATGATGTAGCCACTCGCTTTTATAACTTGGTGGACAATATTTTCCGTCGTCCACGCGCCTGCTGGTACCAAATGAACGATTCTTAATTTCAGGTGACAAAGTTCGAAAGCCCAACCTCCAAAGTCCGGCCATCATGGCGGGCACGCAGAATCTTCAGAACACGGCACAGATGTATCAACAGACCGACGATAGAGACGACGGTGAAAGTATAGCTCCCGTAAAAGAGGATTTCCTAAGAGCCCCTAATTCTCAGTCTAACGATAAACTGAATTCTGCGGATCCTTTCGATCAACGAGTTTCGTCGCCAACAGAAAGTCCCGAGAATCAAATTCAGAATATGACCCGAGAGGCGGGCGACGGACAGAATGATAATGGAAACGAAAACGCCGAGTGATAGATGGTAAGTATTTTAATGTTCTTTGATTAACTGAAATTAAGTAGTGGTTTGTTCCTCGAATGAAATCGACTTTTTTTATATTTCCATTTTTTTCAGAATGAATCGTTGAAAATGTGATGTTAGAGCGCAAGGTGGTTATAAAAATGGATATATTAAGGGCGAAGATGTTAAAGTATGTGCACGTAATTTGTAAATAATGTAATTGTTATATTTACAGTTAAAAATGAACTGTCATTCTGTATATTAAGCAAATTTATTAATTTACACTTATAATTTTATTGTATATTTCTCATATAGCTGATTAAAAGTTACAAACTGACTGCGTGGATGTTTTCTTTTTAGCCGTTACTATAAATTATACACAAGATGGTTAATGAACCGGTTTCTTTCTGTGGTCAATAAAAGTGACGCTGTTTATTATAGAATCTCTTAAGTCTCTCCAAAATAATAACAACCAATTTTTTCACATTTATTAATATTCTCATACAATATACATAACGAATACAATATTTATTTTTTAAAATCTAATTAATTAGTAAAAGTTTATAAGAATATAACATCCTGAAAATATTTTTTTGTGAACACGTTTCAATATTCATATTCAACTTCGTCGGTGCGCTAAAAATTTTCACAAAAAAGTCTAGTAAGGTGTGCCTCGTGTTCTTAATATGCGTGGTTTTTAACAAATTGACTGGCTTCACCAGCTTTTCCGGACACAGTGCCTGCTGAGTACTGGCCAAGGGAAGCTTGACTGTTTGCCTGTAAATTTAAAATAACACATCATAACGGACAATCGTAGAGCAAAGAAGAAAACAGATCAAACCTAGCAAACAAACTTGAAACGCAAGAACCCGACCAATAAAATTTAATGCCTTACCTTGGCACGCTGCAACAGTTCTTTTTGACCAGCAGCAACATTTGCATCCTTTCCTGCCCAAGCGCGGAGTACGGACGCCTGAAGGGCACGACCATAACTGAAGGTAAGAGCCCAAGGTTTCTTTCCTTGGAACCTGAAAACAGGAAACACATGAAACTCAATGTACAAATTAATTTACAAAGCCTTACTTGTTAATAGCATCTAAGTTCACAGATGCTTCTTCTTCCGACTGACCTCCAGACAAGAACGTGATTCCAGGTACGGCAGCAGGCACGGTACGTTGGAGGGCCGTAACCGTAGCAATTGCAACATCAGCAGGACCGGCTCTGATGGGACTTTTTTGCCCTGAAGTCACCATGTTGGGTTTAAGGAGGGTTCCTTCCAAATAAACGTTGTGGTCAGCAAGAGCCTAAAATCGGCAAAAATTCGTGAGAGCAATATTTTTCTTTTTCGTAACAACATACCTTATATACATAAGACAGGACTGTTTCTGTGACTTTCTGGGACCGTTCAAGATCGTGGGCACCATCAGGCAATATTTCCGGTTCGACAATTGGCACCAGATGGTTAGCTTGGCAGATGGAAGCGTAACGGGCTAAAACGTTGGCATTTTCTATCAGGGCCTGTACAGATGGAGTATGTTCGTTGATTTTCAAAACGCTACGCCACTTGGCGAAGTGACAGCCGTCCTTTTTATATTGGGCGCACCGTTTAGCCAGATCGTCCAAACCTAGAAACACAAACCCACTGTGAACCTTCCAAATATTTAATTCTTGAAGACACTTTCGTCACAATTACTTTATGGGGAGAAACGTACCTTGGGTAGTGCATTCGTCGTTGCTTCCAAACAGTGGAACGACGCCAGTGTCGACCTTGATGCCGGGGATGATTCCTCTTTGTTTTAGAAGTTCGGGGAAGGGAATGCCGTCGTCTGTCTTCTGGTAGAGGGTTTCGTGAAAGAGGATCACTCCTGAAATGTACTCACCGATGGCGGGGTCCGTGGTGAAAAGAAGTTGCCTGGAAAATTTTCAAAAAATATGTAAAAAACTCGTACAGTATAAAAAATGCAAACCAGTAATTTTGAGGCTCAATTTGTAGAAATTAAGGTTCCTATAAAAAGTTTTCTGAACTTAGCTGAAATTAAAAACTTACAGCTTTGATTTCAAAGCCATAATAAAGGATTTAGTCAAAAAGTCCACTCCTGGGGTATATCTACATTCAATGAATTTTTTTCCTTGTAATGCAGGACCGTACTAATTTAATATTTATTTCCGCTTTTAAGAAGTGCAACGAATTTCAATTTGTTCCAATACCTATATTTACGACGGTGTTCCTCGGTGTTTGCCAGACCAATGTTTTCGAGACGCTTGCCCATGGTGCCTGTGGACTCATCGGCGGCAAGAATACCCTTGCCAGGTGTCACAATCGCATTGGCGATTTTGCGTAGCTCGTCTTGGAGGGCTGCGTCAGGGTAGTTCCAGTGGGTAGCCATTTTGTTTGATGATATACTGCAAACCAGAAAAAAATTATTTATTAAACCTTAGGTATCTACCTAATATATTTTTTCAAATTAATAAGCTAAATACAGTAATTCACTCTACATACCTATTTAAATAACCAGCGTGGGCTCAAGAGTGGTTTGATCTGCCTTTGCACAGACACAAGTATTAAATAGGTTCAGGTCGAACCTTTGAACATTAAAAAAAAGATAAACTTTGACGTCTTAACCTCTATACTTAAGGGGCTTGCCGTCTATTTTTAAATTATCTCTAGATAGTACAAATAATCATTAATTTTTTTCTGTAGTGGGGGTTAAGTGTGATTGTAGTTATCAGCATTTTATACTTTAAATATAGTAAATAATCATAAAAATGAGATGGCAGATCGCAGAAAGCAATTCAAAACCATTTTAACGAGCAAACTTTAGAATATATTTTTATCTATCCAAGCTCTGTAGATTGTCGTTGTGATATATGGTTCAATATCAACGTAATTACATTACATGACATGCAATTATATTGATATAATTTGCTTTGTTTTTTATGATAACAAAGATATATAGTGGCTTGTTCTCTAGTGAATATGTAAGAAACGTTAACCCCAGATAAAACTATATTTGCTTTATGTTACGACTCTTTTCACCTAACTCAAAATTCTAGGATTTTCCAGAGGTTGCTTCAGTGACTTGAGAGGCGGTTAAAACAGTAAAAAATTTTTACTCCATTACTGGTATTTTAAGATTGGAAACTTTATATAATTGAGTTTGTTAACAGTTTTATTTGTGTATACAGGGTGTCCCTCTTATTGTGCTCGCTATGGATATTTTGGAAACGGTAAGAGATGCACGGTAGGTTAAAATTACACCAAGTAGAGCTTACTGTTATGTGCAAAAATTTTAATAAACAACTCGTTTTTGTTTCTTGTGCAAAAAACTGATTTTCGTCATTTTCATGTTTCCATTATAACTTCTTTATTTTTATGAAAATGTTTTAATGCGCTTTTTCATTCTTGCACTTTTTGATGCAGATTTTGAAAGAATTATACCTATTGAATTATATTTTTGCTGACTCCTTTCATTTTTCAAGGACACCCTGTATATATATATATATATATATATATATATATATATATATATATATATATTATAAAGAATTCAAATTTTCATAAATATAGAGGGTGTTCCATTAAAAAAAAATTGACATCTATAGGTAGCGTCCCGCTTTCACGAATCACCCCGTATATTACAAACTAAATTTAAAATGTAGCCATTTTGGTCTCCTACAACTTCCTTATAAAACTTATGTTTGTATTATCGACAATAAAGGAAATATTGGACTTTTTCGCACCGTTGGCTCACCCTGTACATAAAGTTGTTAACAATATTTACCTGAATATTCTATTGCGACTCTGGAAGTTTGGGCACCAAGACTTTTTATTTCACTTTGTTTCAAATACTAAACCTCTATGTTATGTTGCTCATGTGTTTGTTATTCTTATTAGCTGATAAATGATAAGTAAATCTATCGGTAAGTTACAGTCATCTATAATGATAAGAAAAATAAACGTGCTTGTAGATTATGTAATATGTACCCACTCTATAACAGTCACCAAAACTTCAAAATAACAACAAACTCAGTTTTTTCACATTTATTCGAATTTTCATATACAATATCAATATACATAACAAATACAATATACTTTTTTCTAGATCTTCCAATGAATATAGTAAAGTAAAAAATAATATATATAAATACATAAAATTCTGAAAATAATTTATTGTGAACACGTGTATATATTCGAAAAAAGTTGAATAAAAATTATTTTATTAAAACTTAATACATATACATGTCACGATTAATTTGGCTTACCCAAATACATAATTTCCTCAAAGCACTAAAAATTTTCACAATAGAGTCTAGTACGGTGTGCCTCGTGTTCTTAGTAAGCGTGGTTTTTGACAAACAGACCGGCCTCACCGGCTTTCCCGGCTACAGTGCCCGCTGCGTACTGACCAAGAGTAGCTTGGCTGTTGGCCTGTAAAAATTAACACAACATATAATCAATCGTAGCAATCAGACAGTTGTGGAGTGAAGAAGCAAACCAAACAAAATTAAATGACATACCTTGGCACGCTGCAACAATTCATTTTGCCCAGCTGTAACATTGTCGTCTTTTCCTCCCCAAGCACGGAGTACGGAAGCCTGGAGGGCACGGCCGTAACTGAAGGTAAGAGCCCATGGCTTCTTCCCTTGGAATCTGCAAACAGAAACCGCACGTAAAAATCAACCCACACTATAATTTACAAAGACTTACCTGTTAATAGCATCCAAGTTCACAGATGCTTCTTCTTCTGATTGACCTCCAGACAAGAATGTGATTCCGGGTACAGCAGAGGGCACGGTACGTTGGAGGGCCGTAACTGTGGCCAGAGCGACCTCGGCAGGACCGGCTTTGGTGGGACATTCTTGTCCTGAAGTCACCATGTTGGGTTTAAGGAGGGTTCCTTCCAGATAAACGTTGTGATCAGCAAGGGCCTAAAACCAGAGAAAACGATTATAATAATTAACTCTCTAATAATATTTTACGTACCTTATAAACGTAAGACAGGACCGTTTCTGTGACTTTCTGGGAACGTTCAAGATCGTGGGTACCGTCGGGCAACACCTCTGGTTCAACAATTGGGACGATACGGTTAGCTTGGCAGATGGAAGCGTAACGAGCCAGTACGTTGGCATTTTCAATCAGCGCCTGTGTAGATGGAGTGTGTTCGTTGATTTTCAAAACGCAACGCCACTTGGCGAAGTGGCAGCCGTCCTTCTTATACTGTGCGCAACGTTGAGCCAGATCGTCCAAACCTAGACACATAAATCCAATATAAACGCTCATCCAAATTATATAAGGAAAAGAAAACTGTACCTTGGGTAGTGCACTCGTCGTTGCTTCCAAACAGTGGAACGACACCGGTGTCGACCTTGATGCCGGGGATGATTCCCCTCTGTTTCAGAAGTTCGGTGAAGGGAGTGCCATCATCTGCCTTCTGGTAGAGGGTTTCGTGAAAGAGGATCACTCCCGAAACGTAGTCACCAAGGGTGGGACAAGTGGTGAAGAGGAGTTGCCTGGAAAATTTGAAGATTCATAATTTACAGTTCGGAAAATGAAAACCAGCAACCAGGCTACGATTTGTAGAATACCTTAATTTATGTGGAAATACATTAGGAGTACTTTTTAGTTCCTCACCAAAAGTAAGGAAGGTATGTATTCGTGAAAAATTTTTTAAAAATTTTTATTTCCTGGACGAATCTCGACGAATTATGACGATACACAAAATTTCAGAATGTCTGCTTGTGCGTGTGTGTATCGCGATAGCAGCTACAGTTTTTGAGATAAAGCTTTAAAATTTGATGTACACGTTCTAGATGCCAAGGAAAAGATTGAATTCGTTGAGGAAAATCGGTCCACTGGAACGGGGTCTACCGGACCCCAATATTTCTATTTCTAACTTTAGAAAAAAATTATTCGTGATGAAAGATTATAAATAAGATCTGATATACAAACCCATTATAATATTGTGTCCAAATGTTGAAATAAACAAAATACATAAAAAAAACAAAATACAGCAAAAAAACAAAATACATCAAAAAACAAAATGCGTCAAAAATTACTTCCGAGGTATTTTCACATCCATCATAATTTATTAATTTCTGTCTTTAAAAAGTGCAAGGAAACCAATCAATATAACAATATAAGTACCATTCGAATTTGTTCCGATACATACCTGTATTTACGACGGTACTCATCGGTGTTTTCCAGACCAATGTCTTGGAGACGCTTGCCCATGGTGGATTTGGACTCATCGGCTGCGAGAATACCCTTGCCGGGCGCCACAATCGCGTTGGCGATTTTGCGGAGCTCATCTTGGAGGGCCGGGTCAGGGTAGTTCCAGTGGGTGGTCATTTTGTTTGATGGTGTACTGCAAGCGAAAACAAAAACGTACATAAGTTGATCAAAAATTATGTTATTAAATATTTTTTATCAAATAACTCACTTTATTTATGGAGCGATCGTACAATATGTAATATATTTGAAATCAGGACAGTAAGGCGAATATCTAAAAATAAAAATACTGGGTGTTTCATTTCAAACACCCTGTATATTTGACGTTTTACATCAAATCTGACGACAGGGCTAAATTCTACATAAAACACAAACAGATAAGGCCTGTATCAATCGAATTGCTCAAAATATGCAGAAACTAACAGGTGGTTCAGTGACACCCCTGCGTACGCCTTCGAGGATTTTAATCGTTGCGCATCGTAATATGAGTATACTGATTTAAATAAGCAGCGTGGTCAGTGATTTGATTTACTTTCGAAGTCACTTGAGTGTGACATAGGTTCGGGGTCAAAAAAAAACGGATCGATAAACTTTGTCGTCTTTTAACCTATTACTTAAGGGGCTCGCCGCCTATTCTATAATAATGTCTATCACGAATCGTTTACTATGGCGGGGGTCAAGCTGAGCGTGATTGAGAAGTTATCAACATTTTATATAATTTTAGTCGTATTTTTTCTACGCCGCGCCGCTAACAGAAAATATGATGACAGAAACTGTGTAATTACGTTTTAACAAGCAAACAAAATACGTTTTTATGTATCCAGCGCTTCAGAATGCCGAAGTGATAATTGATCGCGTACATCAATAACAAAATAATTACGTTACATGTTTGGTACTCAGTTGTATTGATATAATTTGCTTTGTTTATGATAAAAACAGTTTGGTAGTCGGGGCAGTGGCTTATTTTCTGGGGAATACGTAAGAAAAGAAATAATGTTTATTCACAAAAGAGATGACACGACGTACTGCGCCATATTACTACATTAGTAAAATGAATGCGGGCTTTACTCGCCCAAGTCATAGAAAACAAACGGGTTAATAAAAGTACTTTTTTATAATTTTTATGAAACCAGAGTGTAGTAATGTCTCTCTTGATTAAAAATAATTTTTTTTGCCCCCCTTGCAAACACCTAAAATGGCGCTTCTTGTTGATTTATTTTATTTTAAGTATAGCAGAATGACAAGCGCCCCTCACGGCTCTCGCATTGCTACGGCTCTGGCTTCACGTTGCAGAAAGCGGTCTCCAAAGACGAAAAAAAAACAGACACGTTTCCTTTCGACAGTTAACCGCGGTGAAAGTACGCAATTAATTTCAAAACGGTATAATTACTTTTTTTTTGCAAAGCGAAACCGTAAACAGTAATTACGCAAGTGAATCGATTTGATTTAATTTTACATGTTTTTATGAAGGTGAAAGAAAATTCTAATCCCGATACAACGAACAATTTATACTCTTAGATATAATGACTGAAGCACAATTTGAGAATACATATATCTTTTTTAATTGCAGATTTCCTGAGGATAGTGAAATATTACCCAAACGTCCTGCGACGCACCTATCACGTTCAACGAGACAGAAAATCGGTATGTGGCCTGGTATCAGAGGGAGGATGTTATTGGACCTATTTTCATCGAAAAATAAGTATACAGGGTGTCCCACTTATCGTGCTCACCATGGGCATCTTGGAAACGGTAGAGATACGAGGTAGGTTAAATGACACCAAATATAGAGCTTTTGAAGGCCGACTATTATGCGCAATTTTTTTTAAGTAAAATCAAAACGGTTTCGTTTCATAGTCAAAAAACTGATTTTCGCTCGAAAATGGGCCACAGATTTTAAGTGCCTCATTCGATTTTCCTGCTTTATTCTTCACCTAGGAAAAAAATTCAAGATCTGTACTTGTGTACTTTTTTCCGAGGAATCCGATTCCGAAGAGATAAAAACAATTGAATGTCAAAGAAAAAAGTTATGGCCGAAAAACTGAAAAAGAAAAAAATATACACCCTGTATATTAATGCGGAAATGGATATGTGACATTTCACTGATTGTAAATGTGTATCAGATACATATTTTTCACTTCCGGTTTGCCCGAAAATTGCTTTAATTTTTTTATTTTAGGTGATACACCCTGTATATTGAGCTCAGTTTAAAGAACTTTTCTTTCTGAATTCAGCAATATATAACATATCATCATTGTCTTTCATATTTAATAAGATATTGGGGTTTTAATTTAAAATAACACAAATATGTATATGTTATGAAATAAAGTCATCCATGAAAACAAACAAAAACATTTAAATTATTTATTTATTTTAAAAACAAAAGAAGATATAGCATAATAACTTATATTCTTTAGTTTTTTAAATAAATAAAGAATAATTTAAATGCTTTTGTTTGTTTTCATGGATGATTTTATTTCATAACATATTATATTTGTGTTATTTTAAATTTACCCCAATATCTTATTAAATATGAAAGATAATGATATGTTAAATATTGCTGTATTCAGAAAGAAATGTTCTTTAAACTGAGCTCAATATACAGGGTGTATCACCTAAAATAAAAAAATTAAAGCAATTTCCGGGCAAACCGGAAGTGAAAAATATGTATCTGATAAGCATTTACAATCAGTGAAATGTCACATATTCATTTCCGCATTAATATACAGGGTGTATATTTTTTTCTTTTTCAGTTTTTCGGCCATAACTCTTTTCTTTGACATTTAATTGTTTTTATCTTTTCGGAATCGGATTCCTCGGAAAAAAGTACACAAGTATGGGTTTTGAATTTTTTTCCTAGGTAAAGAATAAAGCAGGAAAATCGAGTGAGGCACTTAAAATGATCACCCTGTACAGAACTAACCACAAAAATAAATTATTACAACAAAAGCAAAACTTTGACAGCCTATTCGAAACAATTGTTTACATGGCCTACTTGAAGATTAAAAGAATTTTTAGTTTTTTATGTTTTTAATAGCCTAATATTATTTGAATGATACGTAGGCACCTAATGAGTTTTTAAACAATAAATCAAAATACGTTTTGAGTGTTTTTTGTTTCAATTCATAAAAATTAGGGAGGATAATAGAAAAAATCAAATAATTGCTACAACTCCATTATTTCTAAAAATAAAGTATTGTTGTGATATGTCATCTTAAAGAGAATTGGATTTTGCAAAATATTATAGGCAGCTATATTGCTTGTAATTGAAAAATGAAAGTGGGTACTTATATCTCAATCTAAAAGTTAGCAAAAATATTATAATTTTTTCGTAATCTGCATCAAAAAGCGCTCAAAGAATGAAAAAATAAAGAAGTTATAATGGAAAATGAAAACGTCAAAAATCAAGTTCCCCCTGTATTTAAACTGCCAAGTGAACATAGCAGTTCCACTCCCCCCCCAGATTGTAGAAGAGGTCTTTCATTTAATGGTAATGTATTTTTTTTTTGGATTAATTAAAAAGAAGTTTTCGAAAATTTTGATAGTTATCAGATATTCTTGTGGGCTAAAAATTATAGACTATTTAGAAGTGCTGTCTGCAAATTAAGTGCGTCACGCTTTAGGATATGAGTCTTCAATCACCCATCACAATCAAGAATGGCGTGATCCCCTGCGTAATAACGAAAAAGATGGTATCGTACAATAACACATAGTAATCCTAATTGTGATAGCACTACCGAAACAAAATAAGTATTTAAATCGTGGCGATTCCAACTTGCTGATAAAAATACACAAATGACGTCGAAATCGTTAGATTTTATACAGATATATATAATTGTTGCTTATCAGAAGCACCTGAGCTCAAAGGCAACTCCATTTAAATAATAACGATAAGGACAAGGAGGGAAAACATTTTTGCCTTCCTCGAAGGTTAGAGCGCCTTTCCAATCGAGGAATCTTTCTTCTTCCTTCAGAATCATTCCGGTGCCAAAACCGAATTTTGGGAAACACCGCAAGGTGATCCCAAACCTATGTGCGATTTCCAAGTTATACCAAAGTTATTTTGTGACTAGAAACAGCGTGAAAATAAAAGCCTGGACAACAGCTGCCTCGATTATTCTGAACGACCATTTTATTATAATAATAATATTTAATAGGCTATTCAAGCCAAGTTTAAAAATACGCAGATTACTCAGAAATTCCAGCTTTTTGGCCAATATACAATTAATTTAATAGCTTAAAACTGCTGGGAAAATAATTTATTATCAATTGTTCACTGGTCCAATGTGACGGTTAAAAATGAAGGTGCAAAATAAATACAGGTTGTCCCATTTCCCATTTAAACGGAAAACATCAATTGCGCGAAAACGATTGCAAGTATTCGCTATTTCAGCGTTTCTCAAGTACTCCAGAAATGGCGAATGCGCCAGTAATAATTTAAATTCTCTCGTATTGCAAATTTTAAGCTATGCTTTGCAGGCTTGTAGAAGTACAGACGAATTCTGCTTCTACATGCAATTGTACTTTTCAGCAACAATTGCTTCGTTATAAAATTGTTTTTTATGGAACAATATACCGGGTGTAAACGAATAGTGGGCCACCCCTGTAACTTCCTCGTTTTTAAAGATATCGAGATAAAATTTTGTATGGTGAAATTAGGTAAGATTTCCAACTTTTTGAGACCTATGCGCCATATTTGACACTTCCGGTTTCACCGGAAATGACCCCAATAATCCTTTCTAAATGGACCACCCTGTATGTTTTTACATTTTTAAAAAAAAGATCACATTTTGAATACATTTATACTATTTTGAACAATTTATACAGGGTTGCACGAAAAATAATTCGAATTTTAGTTGTCAATCTAGATGACTGCGAATATGTTAAAATTATTTTTATTCCAATGTAATTCATATAAAAAATATGAAAACGTCAGTATGTTTAATAATATATCATACAGGGTGCTCTAAACTCATTAAAATCACGTTTTTCAAAATAACTTTTTTTTAATATTATGATACGGGCCACCCGGATATTCAGAAAGCTCTATTTTTTATTTATTTCAAATATAGAGGGTTGATCAAAATTTAATTGGATGTTATTTTGAAAAATGCCATTTTAATGAGTTTAGAGCACCCTGTATGATGTATTATTGGACATATGGACGTTTTCGTATTTTTTATATGAATTACATTGGAACAAAAATAATTTTAACATATTCGCAGCCATCTAGATTGACAACTAAAATTCGAATTATTTTTCGTGCAACCCTGTATAAATTGTTCAAAATAGTATAAATGTGTTCAAAATGTGATCTTTATTTAAAAAATGTAAAAACATACAGGGCGGCCCATTTAGAAAAGGCTATTGGGGCGATTTCCGGTGAAACCGGAAGTGACAAATATGGCGGATAGGTCTCAAAAAGTTGGAAATCTTACCTAATTTCACCATACAAAATTGTATCCCGATATCTTTAAAAGCGAGGAAGTTACAGGGGTGGCCCAACATTCATTTACACCCGGTATAGTAAGTATAAATGTCAAGCAAAAATACATACAAATAAATTTAATTCCAATAATAAAAAAAATATAAGTTATTAATTCATTAACGTGCTGCCCATTTAGATTACTTAAATCATCGTCTATCATATCAAATGGAAAAGAAAAAGATTAGTAAGAAATGAAATAATATTTTGATCTATGACCGTGACAATGACCTCTTATTATAGTCAATGTCATTAAAATATGCGGAATTTCATACAGAACACGTAAAATATTGCATTTGTATATTTATTGACCATTTTTATTCAAATGTATAGGTAACGAAGTATTCACTTTTTTCGCCATTATACAGGGTATGTTGTAAAGTTTGACATATGTTTGACGACGGTGACTAGGCAACTACGTGTATATTTTTTTGGAAAAAATGCGCAATCAGAAGCAAAAAAAAATCTTGAAGGATAATTTTTCCTGTTCAAGAAATATTAACAATGAACAAGCCTTGTTTCCAGCTAAAGTGTCACGAAAATGGCGAAAAATCATTTTTCAGAATTTTCCACCATTACGATTTCAAGTAGGTTCTTTTTCCTATAATTTTTTTTCGTGTCTAAAAACTCAGATTTTATTAGTGTACAGGGTGAGTCAAATTCGATGAGATAGAGAGTTGGTTAAATGGGGGAGAAGTTGCATAATTTTATACCCAATATGCCGCGATGAAATCAAGAATATCTTGTATGGTTTTTGAGATATTTGAAGAAAAACTAAATTTTGAGTTTTCATTTTTGTTTTTTCTAGCTTTGTTTGAAGAGATATAAAAAAACTGAAACAACTTCTTCAGTGCGACTTTTCCAGCTCTACAACATAAAGTTAAAATATTTTGAATAGAACGTTTCGTCAGATCGTGCCACCCTCAACTTTGTTTTTTCCAATACGGACCTGATATTGTTTTTCCTTAATTCATTAGTATTTTTCATCCTAATTCTAACGATATATGACACTCGTTGATTTGAACAATATTTTCGGTTCCAAAACTTAAATTAAGTTTTCAAGCGATTAAATCCATTCGTTACGGCCCTGCTTTTTACTTAATTTAAGTTTTAGAACTGAAAATATTTTTCAAATCAACGAGTGTCATATATCGTTGGAACCAGGATGAAAAATACTATTGAATTTAGGGAAAACAATGTCCAGGTCCGTATTTGAAAAAACGAAGTTGAGGGTGGCCCCGGTCTGGCGAAACGTTCTATTCAAAATATTTTAACTCAATGATGTAGAGCTGGAAAAATTGCAAAGAAGAAGTTCTTTCTGTATTGATATTTCTTCAAACAAACCTAGAAAAAACAAAAATGAAAACTCAAAATTTTGTTTTTTTTTTTCAAATATCTCAAAAACTAAACAAGATATTCTTGATTTCATCACGGCATATTATTGGAAATAAAATTGCGCAACTTCGCCCTCATTTAACCAACTCTCTATGTTTCCGAAATTCCAATGGCGAGCATTGAATTTGATTCACCCTGTACCTCTGAAACTGCGAAAAGTAGTTATCACGAATTCTTCCTGGTGTCTTCAAACTTAGCTTGGCCTATATATGAGTACAAAAGAACAGCGCATAATTTTATTTAAAAAATTAATTTTCATGTAAGTAACACAACGGTGATAAAAATTAATTTAGTTTAATTTATTACGGAACTACGACTTGCTGATAACGCTTTTATCGAGGTTTTTATCAATGATTAAAGCAAGTAAAACTTACGTTATTTCCGCTTTTCTCAAAATTCAAAATCGATCAATTCCCACACAAATGACTAATAAAAAATTTTTAATTCTGCACAACAATTCGCAGATTAATGGATAAATGGAAAATTTTAGAGGTGACCCATATTGCTAATAAACACTTTGTAGTACATACTTGAATTAAATTCGGCTTAGGAAAGTTTCTGAACTGTCCAAACTAAATTTGGTCAAAATAGTTACATTTTAATTTTTACCTGTCTAGGTTGGCAATAATTTTTTAGGGCAATGTCACGAACGACATGACATTTTAAAACCTGTCAATGCCAGTTATGTTTTTGAAATTAAACGTATAATCTAAAAATTAAACAAAAGGTCATATTACGGTAAAGATTTTGGATACCATTTTAAAAATTTTTCTATATTTCCAGTGCCGCTATTAGAATTCTGTGTTTCTGTGCCTGTGCTTTTATTATGGAGCTGACGTTCAGCCCTGCGAATCTAACAATTAGGTATATTATAATATAAGCACTTTTTTGTCCAACTCAACAATGCGAAACCACATTTTAATCATGATAATAGTAAGCAAATGAACTTTGCATGTCAATTTAATTAACCTTTGTAACATACATAAATTGTCTACCCAAATATTGCAAGTCGAACAGTTTTTCAAAATTTTAACGGATACTTTTGGAGCGCTAGGAGGAGTAACTTGGTGTAGAAACAAGTTACTTAAGCCTCACTTAAAGCCTGACCTGCCTATCTTCCACTTGCGCCCTGTATAAACAATATACGAGGTAAGTAAATTCAAAAGTGACGTGTTGAATTTATACATACAAAACAACAATTCGAGAAGGTACAAGGTACTTATAAAATATATTGAAATGCTGCAATTTGCAAGGGGGCAGATTTTTTACAAACGCCTAAATAGTGATATTAACAAATTTACCGAAAAATACTCAGACACGGTTTTTATAAATTAAAGATTCAAGATAATATATTGAATATTTCTAGGAATCACTTTCGAATTCCGCATCTTATTCATTGCCATCTTAATCAGTCCTAACGGTAACGAAATGCTCACAAACCAAAGGAAAATACTTATTGATAATTCCACTTGTCTCGAGACATGTCGCGTTCACGATAAAAATATCTAAGTACATTTTTATTTATTATTATTTATGGATCCCATTACTTGTTATCGTGTCAACTTTACAGAACATATCACATATTATATAGAACTGCGTTAATCTCAATTTCAGAGCAAGTACAGGCCAAGGCTGACAATAAAGATAAAAATAATAAAAAACAAACTGAAGTGCCTAATTAAAAACTCACGTTTGGACGCCTTATCGGAAAAACTTCTTTACTTCGGAGCCCTACGGGTGGAACTTAGGCAATCAGAGGACGTTCTGAGGTCGTGCAAGTCAAAAGGCTATGGTAAAATGTAGTCACAGCACGTTCCACTTACTGTCTTTCTTCATATAACGGAAAATAACCGAAACAGGTGATGTTTACACTGACATTTTCTACGCGACCCAGAGCACGTCACTGGAAATGACAAGCCGCGACGGAATGTCACCCTTATGGAAAACGTTGGTAAAAACCAGGTTGCCGTGAATATTGCGAAAAGGCCGAGAGCATCTGTCGGGCAGTGCTGAAACTAGCAGTGGTTGCGGTTGGTACCACTGGCAGAAATCCCCAGTAAGTACGATCGTTGTTTAAACTGTGTTAGTGCATCAGCTCATAGATGGCGCAACTGTTAAGCACAAAGCGTACCGCCACCTAGTTGAGGCTAGACGAAGTGCTTAGTGCACAATTAACAGTAGCCTATAATTATTAAAAGTAATTCCATAGACTGCCACGCTAACATGGACAGTAAAGTTCTTGTAAAGTTGTAATACATGTCAGTAGCGTGCGATTTTATGGGGCTTTGAAAAGTCGATTTTTCAAAAAAATTATTGGCGATTTTTTTAATTCAAATTTGGATTTCATTATCGTAAAGAGCGCATGAAAAAGTAAATAGTTCAAAAACCGCAAAAGATAAATATATAGTGTTATATATTTTTGAAAAGCTATTTTCATGCTCTTTCATATTCCGCAAAAACATACAGCATGTTGTCAAACAAAAAACACAAGTTTGTATTATAACTTCTTTTGGCGTTACTCAATTGTTTTTCTGATTGTATTTAAAATCTACGTAAAGTAAAAATAACTAAAACTTTTTTTCTTTTTCCAAAAATTACAGAGTTAAGGGGTGGGGGGGAGGTGTAAAAATATAAAAGATCACCCTGTAACGAGTAACATTTTGCTAAGGCATATTTGGCTCAAATGGTTTATTTTAATGGCTATAGTATGTCCAGTTGCTTTTTGGCCCATTAGTTTTGGGACACCCTGTATAAAGATTCGCACAGTTTTAGTTTTAAATCTTTACTTTACAAATACACAATCGATCTGCCAGAGTAAATTTTTCATTTCCTTTTTTATTATTCTTGACAGCTGTCAAAATCGCTGTCAAATTTGAAAATTTTAATACGTGTTTTGTAATTTTGAAAATAATGTGAGTTTTCATAAAAGAGATATAAAGTGTTTTAAAGATTTCTAGTTCCATAATTGATAATAAATTAAAGTTTTCACTTTTGGCAGCTGTCAAAATGTCTCTCAACTTAATGAAAATGTCATTTAATAATTATTTCAACAAATTAAAGTACTAAACAGAAGAATTTTTCTATGTCTTTGACAGCGATTTTGGCAGCTGTCAAGAATAAAAAATAAATGAAAAATTTACTTTGGCAGATCGATTATGTATTCATAAAGTAAAGATTTAAAACTAAAATTGTGTGTATTATACAGGGTGTCCCGATTTTAAACCGACAAACTTCGGGTACAGAAAGTTCACATGAAATTATGACATACCCCTTCTAACATTTCTTCTCTATCGAGCCTCCTAACGGAGATACAGGGTGTTGAAAATTCAATTTATTTTTTGTTTTTCTTTAATAACTTCCACAATATTAAAGATAGGGAAACCAAACTTGGTACACATAGTTAGGTTGTGAGGGTCCATCTTTGCTATGGTTCAGAGTTGAACTGAGGCGCGCCAGTGGCGTGCGATGTGGTCACGTCGACATAATTTTAAGAAAAATAGTATGTGCACTAATTTTTTTCGCAATTCTGATAAGATTTTCATAATTTACTGTTAATTTTCTAAAAAAACTTGCTCATGTAAAATTTTTACTGAGGCATTAGTTTTCGAGATATTTGCGTCTGAACAAAACGATGCACCAAAAACACAATTAATTAATTAAGATAGCCCTTTCAAAATTATTTTCAATCTGATTTTCGAAGGGATATACTGAACTGAACTGTCAATTTAATGTTTTTAATGTTTTTCTTCTTTTGCAATGAGGCGTTTTTAAGGCCTTTTGCAAGTCAATATTATTTCTGTCAAAAGAAAAATTTGTTTGTCACGAAATTACATAAACAAATTATCAACATCCAAATATAAAAAAAATCAACACCCCGTATTTCCGTTAGGAATGGCTATAGAGAAATTTTAGAAGGGATATGTCGTGATTTCATCAGAACTATTCCCGACATGATAATTGTGTTTTTGGTGCATCGTTTTGTTCAGACGCAAATATCTCGAAAACTAATGCCTCAGTCAAAATTTTACATGAGCAAGTTTTTTTAGAAAATTAACCGTAAATTATGAAAATCTGATCAGAATTTCGAAAAAAATTAGTGCACATACTTTTTTCCTTAAAATTATGTCGACGTGACCACACCGCACGCCACTGGCGCGCCTCAGTTCAACTCTGAACCATAGCAAAGATGGACCCTCACAACCTAACTATGTGTACCAAGTTTGGTTTCCCTATCTTTAATATTGTGGAAGTTATTAAAGAAAAACAAAAAATAAATTGAATTTTCAACACCCTGTATCTCCGTTAGGAGGCTCGATAGAGAAGAAATGTTAGAAGGGGTATGTCATAATTTCATGTGAACTTTCTGTACCCGAAGTTTGTCGGTTTAAAATCGGGACACCCGGGAATATTTATATATTTTTTAAAACCGGCCAGAAAGTAGCACTTTCCGGCTTACTTTTAGGCCAGAAAATCGCTGTTTATCGAACTGCGGCCAGTAAAATGAAAGTTGCTGGTAAAAGAGTCCTGTAAAAGTTCTGCAGGCCGTTCAACCACAGCAACCAAGTGTTTGTATTCTTTAAAACTATAAAATAGGTTTCGTTTGTATTGATTGAGCTTATTTTTGTAATATTAACGGAAAATGAAAAAGACGGCCTTGGTATTCAAAAACAAAAAAAAATTGGATAACATCATTTTGCGCTCTCAAATTATTTAAAAATTTAAACTGTCATATTTTGATGCCGATTTTTTGTTTTTGAATACCAAGGCCGTCTTTTCGATTTTCCGTTAATATTGCAGAAATAGGCTCAATATAAACGAGGGGGACGGACACATTTGTTGAAATAAAAATATTTTGACTTAGGTATCCTGTTTTTTTTAAATTCTATATACATATCCTCATTTATAGGATTTGGAAATAAATAATTTATATCATATTCGTATTAACTTTGCAACCTAAATTAGTTTATTTTTTATCTAACTAATAAATTTAGAATGTTGAAAAAATAATTATTGTTGTGTTGTGTTATATTAAATATTTTTAAAAACACAGAAAATGTCAGTTTTGGTCATAGAAAAGTTTGAAATAAATATTCGTGATGGGTCATAGTTTTTAGGGATTCCGAAGGTAACAAATAATAAAATAAAAAATTCAGGTCCGTATTTAAAAAAAATAAGTTGATGCTGGTTTCTGGAAGACAAAACGAAACGAAATTTGTAAATAAAAAAGATTTTATGAAATTTCGGTTTTTCCGGATATTTCCGGAAGCATTCGGAATTTTCCAAACTGCAACACAGCATTTTGGATAAGCATCAAATTGCGCAACTTTGCCATAATTTAACCGACCCTGTGTCTCTTACGGTTTCCATGATCCCAATAATGATGATGCTCGAAAATGGGCCACCCTGTACATTGATTTAATCGGATAATACACAAAAAACAACTGGAGATACTAGACATCAAAATAGACCGTTCGAGCCAAATATGCCTTAACAAAATGTTACGTTACTTCTTCTTCTCTTTTTTATTCTTGACAGCTGTCAAAATCGCTGTCAAATTTAAAAATTTAAGTGTTTTTTGCAATTTTAAAAATAATATGAATTTTCATAGAGGAAGAGATATAAAGTGTTTTAATCCTTTCTAGTTCCATAATTGATATTAAAGTAAAGGTTTCACTTTTGACAGCTGTCAAAATTCCTCTTAACTTAATGAAAATGCCACTTAATAATTATTTCAGCAAATTAAAGTACCAAACAGACATTTTTCTATAGGTTTTGGAGGTGCAAAATTACAAAAGAAACACTTGTAAATTTTTAAATTTAACAGCGATTTTGAGAGCTGTCAAGAATAAAAAAAAAGAGGAAATGAAAAATCTACTTTGGCAGTTCGATTATGTATGTTTGTAAAGTAAAAAGTGTGTGAATCTTTTTATATTTGTGACCTGTAGACATGCTTTGTTTATCTAAGTTCATTACAAATTCCAAAGATATAAAAAAACACCATAAAATCACCGATAAAATTGTCTTGGAGCCACATGTACCTCGAACGTTAAATTGTCCAAAAAAACGTCACAAAAAAGCAGCTAATAAAGTTAGCGGCTGTTCGACGGAATGCGAATTTGAGACATCGGCACGTTTGATGAGCTTGTGTAAACAAATGGTATAAAAAATATGCGTGCCACAGACTTCCGAGCAATATTATTTGATAGTGGTGCGATAAAAGCTAGTGAACCAATGTAAGAAACAAGGTGACCCGACCTATCTTATTTTATTTTCGGTTGAGATAGGTCAGTTGTTAAGTTTTCAAAATGTTGACGTATTTTAATTTTTTCTGGAAAACTGCCGCATGTATTTCTTTCATTTTTTTTATATGGATTTGTTGACCCTGTATATAGATAAAAATGAAAAGTTCACAGTTCACGGGTAACTTGATCCAATTAACTGTGACGCCACTGATCACACCTCACCACCTTATACCTACAACTGTTACCAAATTATAATTAAACAGTTTCTTCTGTTTAAATTGGAGATATCATGTGCATCAAAAGTTACGTCGCATTGCATTCACCGTCTATGTGATAATTAAAGCTTGAATTGTATAATATTTAATAGACATATAAATAAATAGCTTATTTTGTTTGTGGTTACCTTGCTAGTGTTAATTGATGCTTCTAGAAATTAGCCAAAAGGATTTACAAAGAATCGTAGAAGAATTAAAGCTGTTGGCGTCGAATAATGTCCTCTATACAAGGCGGGCCAAATTTAAATGGAACATTGAATACTTTATATTTCACAGGGTTGATTTTCAAGTTTGGCAAAATGTTGATAATATTCGCCGTTATCAACATTTTATTTGATATCACTTTTTTAATTGCGTTTGTAACAATAAAATCGCCACGCCACTGTCAATTTACAAATTATTTCCCATCTGGTCATCGCTATGTAATGTAATACTCATTATAACGTAATTGTTCAATCGATCAAGGTCTGCTTATGAGTCTTAATCATTTTATAATCGAACGAAGATGGTTACACAACCGTATTAGTAAATCCAGATTTGCATAAAAGTATCAACAAAGGTTACAGTTATACCATAGAATAGATACAAGTCTATGAATTATACAGACCAGAGCCTGATAGATTTTTTGACCTTGAAACAAATCTGTCAAGTTTTCGGGTAATTTGAGGTTAGGTGGTCCAAAAATTGGAAAATTTATTGCGGGAAAATTGAATGTTTTTAAATATTTCTGCCCATGAAATCGTTTAGTACTAGACTTAACCTTTAGAACCCATTTTACTACACATTTTTTCATATTATTATCCGTTTCGAGAATGACACATTTTCATCGGTGCCCAGTATAGGATCATGCCACGTGGTACACCGTTAGATTCGTTAGAATCGACAAGTTCACGCTGCCTGGGATATTTACGGTATGACAGTATCAGAGTAATTACTTTAATGATAATATACAGTAACAGAAACCAATTTACATTAGGGCATAGACCGATAGATAGTTATTCACCCTCATAGGTATTTGGTCGAAAATGGTGGCGGTGCCGGGGGGAATAAAAAATACCGCTGTAGACCTCAGAATTTATTGAATTTTTTTTTTTTTTAAACTTTTCATCGATCTCTCGAGCCGGATTTTTTATTTTTAGCTCTAATTTAGATATAATTTAATTTTTTACTAAAAAATATCGTTACTTCCAATTAATTAAAATAAGTCTACAGATCACAAATACATAAAGATTCGCCCAATTTAGTTTTAAATATTTACTTTACAAATAACAGATGTCAAAATAGAATCTTCATACCTTTTTTTATCCTTGACAGCTGTCAAAATCACTGTCAAATTTTAAAAATTGAAAAGAATGTCGCTTTCGTAATTTTGAAAACAATGTGATTTTTCATAAAACAAGAGATATAAAGTATTTTAAACGTTTTTCACTTTTGACAGCTGTCAAATTTTCTTGTCAACTAAATAAAAATACAATTTAATAATTAATTCCACAAATAACTTTAGAACTTAAAAAGACATTTTTCTATGGATTTTGGAGGAATACGAAATTAATTTCATAAAATTATTGTTTGTTGGTAGCTGTCAAAATGGCTGTCAAATTTAAAACTATGCGAGTTTGTCTTCCATAATTTTATAAAGAATGTGAATTTTCTTAGAAGGGGAATCAAGTGTTTTTTTTTAATTTGCTAGTTCCATAATTGTTATAAGAATACAGTTTTTGCTTTTGGCAGCTGTCAAAATTTCTGGCAACTTAATGAAAATGTCATTTAATAATTTTTTCAACAAATTAAAGTACCAAGTAGACATTTCTCTATAGGCTTTGGAGGAACTGATTACGACATTATTGCAAAAAAAATATTATATTTGTTGGCATGTAACTGTCAAAACGGCTGTCAAATTTCAAAAAATGCAAGTGTGCTTTTCGTAATTTTGAAAATAACGTGAATTCCCATAGAAGAAGTGCTATTAAGTTTTTGAAACTGGCTAGTTTCATAATAGAAAATAAAATGAAGTTTTCTCTTTTGACAGCTGTCAAAATTTAATAACTTAATGAAAATCCCATTTTATAATTATTAAAACAAATATGCGTACTTAACAAACATTTTTTCATAAGTTTTGGAGGAACTGAATACGAAATTGAAGTCAAAAAAATATTATATTGGTTAGCAGATGCCAAAATTGCTGTCAAATTTAAAAATTTACAAGTATGGCTTTCGTAATTTTGAAAATAATGTTGATTTCTATAGAAGAAGATACATAAAATGTTTTAAAACTTCTAGTTTAGTAATTGATTTAAAATAAAGTTACAACCTTTGACAGCTGTCAAACTTTCTGTCAACTTAATAAAATCGCCATTTTATTATTGTTTCAATAAATGAAAGTACTTAACAAGCATTTTTCTATAGGTTTCAGAGGCACCGAATACGAAAGTAATACGAAAAAGATATACATACTTGCATATTTTTAAATTTAGCAGCAGTTTTGACAGCTACCAAAAAATATAATATTTTTTGACATCAATTTCGTATTTAGTACATAACATAGAAAATTATCTGTTCGATAATTGTTGAAATAATTATTAAATGGCATTTTTATTAGGTTGACATAAATGTTAACAGCTGTCAAAAGTAAAAAAATTATTTTAAAATCAGATTAACCAACTAGCAAATTTAAAATAACACTTAAATCCTTTGTTTAATGGGATGTCACATTGTTCCCAAAATTAAGGCAAGGCAAAGACAAACTTGCATATTTTGACAGCAATTTTGGCAGTTATCAACAATTATAGTATTTTTTTAAACTAATTTCGTATTCAATACTTTCGGAACCTATAGAACAATGTTCATTTGTTTAAATAATTGTTAGATGATATTTGCATTAAGTTGACAGAAAATTTGACAGCTGTCAAAAGAGAAAACATTATTTTAATTTTAAATATAAAAATAGAAAGATTTAGATTTAAATTTTGTATCTCATTTTCTATTAAAACTCGTATTTTCAAAGTTACAAAAAACTTATTTGCAAATTTTAAGTTTTACACTGATTTTGGCAGCTGCTGTCAAGAAATGAAAATTCTATTTTGGCAGATCTATTATCTATTTTTAAAGTAAAGATTTAACTAAATTGGGCGAATGTCATGCTGACCAAAATTCAACGAAAACCATACAAGATCAACTTAGATAATTAATTATGGATTTAACGTTTTTACTTTTGACAGCTGTCAAATCTTCTGTCAACTGCGTAAAAATGCCATTTAATAATTATTTCGACAAATGATTTTAGTACTTAAAAAGACAATTTTCTATAGGTTTTGTAGGTATAAAATTATCATGTTTGTTGGTAGCTGTCAAAATGGCTGTCAAATTTAAAAAAAATGCAAGTGTGGCTTTCGTAATTTTGAAAATAACGTGAAATCCCATATAAGAATTGCTATTAAGTGTTTTGAAATTTGCTAGTTCCATAATAGAAAATAAAATAAAATTTTTACTTTTGGCAGCTGTCAAAATTTTAACTTAACGAAATGACATTTTATAATTATTTAAACAAATAAACGTACTTAACAAACATTTTTTTATAAGATTTAGAGATACTGAATTCGAAACTGATGTCAAATAAATATTATGTTGATTGACAGATGCCAAAATTGCTGTCAAATTTAAAAATTTACACGTATATTGTTCGTAATTTTGAAAATAAAACATTGGTTTCTATAGAAAAAGATATATAAAATATTTTAAAACTAAAAGTTTAATGATTGATATTAAAAAAATTGTTACGTTTGAGAGCTGTCAAAATTCCTGCCAACTTAATAAAAATGCCATTTTATTCTTATTTCAACCAATTAAAGTACTTAATACAAAAGTAATACGAAAAGATATACTTGCATATTTTTAAATTTAGCAGCAGTTTTGGCAGCTACCAAAAAACATAATATTTTTTGACATCCCTTTCGTATTTACTACCTGCAAAACTTATAGAAAGTCTGCTTGGTACTTCAATTTGTTGAAATAATTATTAAATGGCATTTTTTTTAGGTTGACAGAAATTTTGACAGCTGTCAAAAGTAAAAAAAATGTATTTTAATATCAATTATGGAACTAGCTAATGGAAATTGACAATGTGTTCAAAATTAAGGCAAGGCAAAGACAAACTTGCATATTTTTAAATTTGACAGCAATTTTGACAGTTACTAACAAATACAATATTATTTTAAACAAATTTTGTATTCAATACCTCCGGAACCTACAGAAAAATGTTTGCTTAGTACTTTTATTTGTTTAAATAATTGTTAGATGGCATTTTCACTAAATTGACAGAAAATTTGACAGCTGTCAATAGCGAAAAGTTATTTTAATTTTAATTATAGAAATAGAAAGATTCAGATTTAAAACACTTTACATCTCTTTTTCTATAAAACTCGCACTGTCTTCAAAATTACAAAAAACATACTTTGGCAGCTGTCAAAAATAAAAAAGAAAAGAAAATTCTATCTTGGTAAAATTTCAAAATGCAAATCAAAACACATTTCTTGATAAAAATTTAGAAAAATCGAAAATGTAACGGATATCAACGGACTTCAAGCGCCTCATCAGTACCTCCTCGACATTCGAGCAAAACAAATTTTCCAGGATTATTTCCGAGTTAACCATTAACGAAGCTGACCCGCAGATGCTGCTCAAATATTTACCAACAAATATCACTCCCGAGTACGACGATTACACAACATTAAAATAAAATCAACAAAGAGACTAAAATAACTCGAAGAATCCCGAAAAAAAAAAGTGTGGCTTTCCAACATTAAGTCACCGCAAAAGAATTTCACTCGTATTCATTACTTTAAAAACTATAAACAAACGCCAAGGATCAAGGTACACGAAATCATAGAAGGCCTGAAGCAGTTAGAATTTGACCGATATGTTTCTACTCGCACCTTCAACCATTACTCTAGGTCAAAGTGTTATTCGCCGCCCGGTGATGATCGGATTTTATTAAAGAGTATTGGTGGCATAGACCAGGTGATTATCCAAAATGGAAACTTGTCTTTAATAAAATAATTCATATGAAGACATGAAAAGATGCTCTTCCTAAAGAAGAATTTGTATCCACTGAACCAGACGATCGCCAGTTTTGAACAAGAAGGTATATTTGCTTTAAAATGTTACCATGGGCAAATATATGAAAACTAAAATAACACTTTGAAGAACTAGCTGGCTGATACAATTAGTGAAGACTCCTTGTAAGCATAGAAGCTTATGGGAAAAGGACCACCAACAACGACCAGGTTCTCATCAGATGAATTCACCTCATCTGTGTTTCTTCAGATACTTTTTCAGCAGCCATGATAATGCCATTGGGTCTTTAGATCAATTTCCAAGTTGATGAAAGAGTTCTTCAGATAATATCAATACTTCTACAATACCCAGAGCAGTTCCTTCGATGAACAGATCTTCAGATGCTTCGTCAGCGACCACAACAATGAACACAGAGTGTCTTGATGACGTAACGTCTTCATCAACGTCCTCTGAAAAAAGTGTTGGGATAGATAATTGCCGAATACTTCTGGTATGTGAAGATTATTACCAGATGAATTCGGTTCTTCAGAAATGTTCAGAGGTTTTTCAGTTGAAGTCAATTCTTCTCCAGTATCCAGTGCAGTTCTTTCCATGAATAGAGGTTCTTCAGATACGTTAATGACAGGTGTTCAGTCTGACAATAAATGACAACGGATAAAAGCTCATGAAGGACGAAGATGAATATCGCCTTCGACAATGGTCTTCGCTTCTTCGGCAATGTCCAGAAGAGCGGTTTAGTAAACCAGATGAGGATCCATGACAATCCCCAAACTTACAATGCTTCTTAAGTTAAACATTTGTCTCTGCCTTTTTGCTAGTTGTTAAATAATAATAGTAATAATAATAATAATGTTTATTTAAAAACAGGCAAAATTACGAGGGATTATTAGAGGAATATTACGCAATAAATAATACCTACTAAGTAAATAGACAAAGGGATTATTACTGAAGCAAATATATGCATCAACTTCCATAGATATCATTGTGCTTATATAATCGACGGATTGTTGCAATATTTTAACGATGACTAGGTTGCACATCGGCATGCATTTGCGATTCCGGCGCGTAGGGGTAAAAAGTGTAACAAATTAAATTAGTCTGCATGACGTCGAACAAATTCTTGTCTGATACAAAATACAAACAATAATAATTGCATGAAAGGAAATATAAAATATATGTTCAAGCACATAAAGCAACAATGTTAATGTGATCCAAATGTCAACATAATTAGTATAGATAAGAGGAACCATTAAAATATGTAAGTGAAAATATACAGTTAATAACGATAACGTTAAACCAATTGGAAACAAATGTGTTTGAATTATCGAGGAGTACATGTACTGGGTTGGGAAAACTTGTTTGCAGGTACAACAACCACCGAGTTTATTATTAGAGTTGTTTTTAATTATAAATTAGCATAGTCCAGGTAAGCAAGTGATCAGGAACGAGCGTTCTGATAAAGTGTTAAATGGCTGAAATGGACAGAAATTGTTTATTTATTTCGTTAAAACAGATTTCATAGTTTCCTCATGTACCGAAAATGCAGGACTAGATTCCTTGACTTATTTTAAGGAAACAAGTTCCTACAAATATGCGTTTTGAAGCGCTTAAGTAGACTTTTTTATTAAAATAAATGAATGTACCTTTCACATTTTTTAAACACCCCGTATATATAAAATGAATCTAAACTTCAACTGCATAATATAACGTTACCATGTACAACGCAACGAAAAATACATATGCTTATTAGCAAAACAAAGGGTCTAAAATAGAACCTTGTGGCATTCCAAGGAGAATATTTATATTTGTGGGGAGTATGTCCTGGTATACTTATGTATACAAAATACTTGTGTCTGACATTAATCTTCACTGGTCACTGTCATAAAAAATGGATGAAGTAGCAGCTTGTAATTAGATATTTTTAAAAATCAAAAAATCAAGACAACAATAATAATGAAATTGAAGACATTGCATTTCAAAATATTTATTTTAATTTGTCAAAAAAAATTGATTTTAAATCTAGGATGTAATATATAGAATATGTTTAGAATTTTACAAGGAATTCGAAATTGCAAAAAAAATTGGGGATGCCATTTGAAAAATCAAAGTTGATCACAGTCCAGCTTGTTTGGTAGGTACACCTTGTAGAAATTTTTTTTTTAAAATAGGCCTATATAAAATCAAAATCGACCTGTCCGAGCGATTTTCCGAAAACTTAGGCGTTTTGAAGATATCTAATTTGTTTACCTTACTTTTCGACCTTACTGTACATACATACTTAGTTACTTAAATTACTTATTTATTTAATTAGTTATTTACTTAGTTATATTTTTTTACTTAATTTTTTCGTCTTTTCTTACTTATTTATTATATTTACTTTGATAATTTGGTCCTATCATGTCTCCTACATTTCTTTTACTCACTAACTTATTTGCTTATTTAGTTACTTACATAGTTACCCCTGTTCATTGTTACTTCCATTTTTTCTTGCTTAGTTAACTATTTACTTAAACCTCTTCTTGCTTTTTTCCTGGTTTCTTGACTTAATTGTATAGATATTTTCGTCCCCTTTTCCCTTCTTGCCTTTTCCTTCTTCACTTACTTATCTATTACTTAATTACATAGTTAGTTACTTAAATTACTCATTTATTTAATTAGTTACTTTTTTAATTACCATTGCGCTTTCTTTCTTTCTTTCTTTCTTTTTTCTTACTTACTTTTTTACTTTCGTCCTTCCTTTACGAGTTATTCAATACTTATATACTTAAATACTTCCTTTTGCTTTCTTTACTTAGTTATATAGATACTTTCGTCGTTTCTTGCCTTTCCCTCCTTTACTTATTTATTTATTACCTATTTACGCACTTAATTGCTTAAAATTACTTATTAACTTTACTAGTTACCTCAGTTATTCCTTTCTCCCTTATTTAGCTATTTATTACTTATTTACTTGAATACTATCGTATTTTCTTGCATTCTCCTCTTCCTCCATTCTTTATTTAGTTACTAAGTTGTTTAAATACTTTCGTCCTTACTTACTTGCACTTTTCTTTTTTACCTATTTATCTGTTACTTATTTACATAATTAATTACTTACTTAAATTACTTATTTATTTAATTAGTTATTTACTTAGTTACATTTTCTTACTTAGATATTTATTATATATTTACTTAAATACTTTCGTCCTTTCTTCTATACTTAACTAAGTAAATAACTATTTAACTAGATATTTTCGCTTCCCACATTTCCTTTACTTACTAACTTATTTGCTTATTTAGTTACTTGCATAGTTACCTCTGTTCTTTGTTGCTTCCTTTTTTTCTTGCATAGTTAATTATTTACTTAAATACTTTTACCTCTTCTTGCTCTGTTCATGCTTTCTTTACTTAGTTGTATAGATATTTTCGTTCCCCTTTCCCTTCTTGTCTTTCAGTTCTTATTTATCTATTACTTAATTCCATACTTAGTTACCTAAATTGCTTATTCATTTAATTAGTTCCTTAGTTACCATTGTGCTTACTTTCTCTTTCTTCCTTTTTTCTTACTTAGTTATTTATTATATATTTACTTTCGTCTTTTCTTCCTTTCTTGCCTTTTTCCTCCTTTACTTATTTATGCACATAATTAAAATTACTTATTAACTTTATTAGTTACCTCCGTTATTCCTTCCTCCCTTATTACTTATTTACATAATTAGTTACTTGCTTAAATTACTTATTTATTTAATCAGTTATTTACTTAGTTACCTTTTCTTACTTTCTTTCGTCTTTTCTTACTTAGTTATTTATTATAGTTCAAATCACGAAAGAAGACCGTTACGTCATCATTATAATTCGTAAGAATCAAATCAGTACTGCGTTAGTTATCAACGTCAGTCGGAGATATTAAGAGTCATATATAATGGACTCCCTTTCTCTGTCTCTCTCGTTTTACTATTTTGTAAACAAAGAACGCTTGAAGCATACGTTGAAGATTAAAAATTAATTTGTGACGTAACGGTCATCTCTCGTGATTTGAAGTATATATATTTACTTAGATACTTTCGTTTTTTTTCTATACTTAACTAAGTAAATAACTATTTACTTAGATATGTTCGTAGTTCCTTTCTTGCTTCTTACATTTATTTTACTTACTAACTTATTTGCTTATTTAGGTACTTACATAGTTACCCCTGTTCATTGTTGCTTCCTTTTTTTCTTGCTTAGTTAACTATTTACTTAAACCTCTTCTTGCTTTTTTCCTGGTTTCTTGACTTAGTTGCATAGATATTTTCGTCCCCTTTTCCCTTCTTGCCTTTTCCTTCTTCACTTACTTATCTATTACTTAATTACATAGTTAGTTACTTAAATTACTCATTTATTTAATTAGTTACTTTTTTAATGACCATTGCGCTTTCTTTCTTTCTTTTTTCTTACTTACTTTTTTACTTTCGTCCTTCCTTTCTTGCTTCGTTTCCAAGTTATTCAATACTTATATACTTAAATACTTCCTTTTGCTTTCTTTACTTAGTTATATAGATACTTTCGTCTTTTCTTGCCTTTCCCTCCTTTACTTATTTATTTATTACTTATTTACGCAGTTAATTGCTTAAAATTACTTATTAACTTTACTAGTTACCTCAGTTATTCCTTCATCCCTTATTTAGCTATTTATTACTTATTTACTTGAATACTATCGTATTTTCTTGCATTCTCCTCTTCCTCCATTCTTTATTTAGTTACTAAGTTGTTTAAATACTTTCGTCCTTACTTACTTGCACTTTTCTTTTTTACCTATTTATCTGTTACTTATTTACATAATTAATTACTTACTTAAATTACTTATTTATTTAATTAGTTATTGACTTAGTTACATTTTCTTACTTAGATATTTATTATATATTTACTTAAATACTTTCGTCCTTTCTTCTATACTTAACTAAGTAAATAACTATTTAACTAGATATTTTCGCTTCCCACATTTCCTTTATTTACTAACTTATTTGCTTATTTACTTACTTGCATAGTTACCTCTGTTCTTTGTTGCTTCTTTTTTTTCTTGCTTAGTTAATTATTTACTTAAATACTTTTACCTCTTCTTGCTCTGTTCCTGCTTATTTACTGAGTTGTATATATATTTTCGTTCCCCTTTCCCTTCTTGTCTTTCAGTTCTTTACTTATTTATCTATTACTTAATTACATACTTAGGCCCGATCTTTTCATCTTCCCGTTAACTTTATCCGGCAGTTAAAGTTGTTGATTTTCATTGTTGTAACAATTGTATCCTAGGTAAATAACTGCCGGATAAAGTTAATTGGAGGTGAAAAGATCGGCCCTTAGTTACTTAAATTGCTTATTCATTTAATTAGTTACGTAGTTACCATCTTACTTTCTGTCTTCCTTTTTTCTTATTTACTTAGTTATTTATTATATAGGTATTTACTTTCGTCTTTTCTACCTTTCTTGACTTTCCCTCCTTTACTTATTTATGCACTTAATTAAAATTACTTATTAACTTTATTAGTTACCTCCGTTATTCCTTCCTCCCTTATTAGGTTATTTATTACTTATTTACATAATTAGTTACTTACTTAAATTACTTATTTATTTAATAAGTTATTTACTTAGTTGCCTTTTCTTACTTTCTTTCGTCTTTTCTTAATTAGTTATTTATTATATATTTACTTAGATACTTTCGTTTTTTTCTATACTTAACTAAGTAAATAACTATTTACTTAGATATGTTCGTAGTTCCTTTCTTGCTTCTTACATTTATTTTACTTACTTATTTGCTTATTTAGATACTTACATAGTTACAACTGTTCTTTGTTGCTTCCTATTTCTTGCTTAGTTAATTATTTACTTAAATACTGCTACCTCTTCTTGCTTTCTTGACTTAGTTGTATAGATATTTTCGTCTCCGTTTCCATCTTGCCTTTTTCTTCTTTACTTATTTATCTATTTCTTAATTACATACTTAGTTACTTATATTACTTATTTATTTAATTAGTTAAGTACTTACTTAGTTATCATTGTGCTTACTTTATTCCTTTTTTTACTTAGTTATTTATTATATATTTACTTTCGTCCTTCCTTTCTTGCTTCTTTCATTCTGTTTACTTATTTAGTTGCCTACATTCTTTATTGCTTAATTTCTTCCTTACTTAGGTATTTATTATAGACTTAAATACTTCCTTTTGCTTTCTTTACTTAGTTATATGGATACTTTCGTATTTTCTTGCATTCTTCCTCCATTCTTTATTTAGTTACTAAGTTGTTTGGATACTTTCGTCCTTACTTTTTTTGCTCTTTACTTCTTTACCTATTTATCTGTTACTTTTACATAGTTAGTTGCTTATTTAATGTATTTATTTATTTAATTAGTTATTTACTTAGTAACATTTTCTTACTTCCTTTCTTCGTATTTTCTTACTTAGTTATTTATTATATATTTACTTAGATATTTTTGTAGTTTCTTTCTTGCGTCCGCCATTTCTTTAATTTACTTACTTATTTACTTAGTTATTTATTTGCTTAAATACTTCTGTCTATTCTTGCTTTTGTCTACTTTCTTGACTTAGTTGCATAGATATTATCAGCCCTCTTTCCCTTCTTGCCTTTTACTTCTATAGTTATTTATTTTATCTATTTATTAATTACGTACTTAGTTAGGTACTTAAATTACTTATTTATTTAATTAGTTATTTACTTAGTTACTTTTGTGCTTACTTTCTTTCTTTCATTTTTCTTACTTACTAATTATTTATTATATTTTTACTTTCGTTCTTCTTTTCTTGCTTCTTTTATTCTCTTTACTTACGTATTTATTTACTTACTTAGTTACCCCCGTTCTTTCTTGCTGATTCCTGCTTTCTTGCCTTTCCCTTTTTAATTATTTATTCCTTATTTACGCACTTAGTTACTTACTTACTTAGTTACTTACTTAAAATTCCTTATTAATTTAATTAGTTACCTTCATCCTTAGTTCCTTTCGTCCTCTTTTCTTACTTACTTAGTTATTTACTTACGTACTTAATTATTTCTTCCGGCATCCCTTTTTCTTACTTAGTTATTTATTACTTAAGTACTTTGAAACTATCGCCCTCCCATCCCTTCTGGCTTCCTTCAACCTTCCCTTATTTACTTAATTACTTATTTATTTAATTATCTCTCCTTTCCTAACTATTATCTGCACCATTTTTTTTTGTTATGACCAATATATTAGAGAACTATGCTCCCCTAAAAAGGTACGTTTAGATTCTTGCCAAATCTCGCCTAGTTTCCAAGATACTGACAGTAAAGCATTAAAAGTTCCGTTATACTGTTGTTATTCTTGTTAATAACTGTTGAACCAGACAAGAACGAAACATTTTTCTAAATTATCTGCCATTTAAAATTTAAACACTCAAATTGAATTTATGCAAAAATCATCCTTATTATATCAAAAGGCAATTATATTTTTCGCCCTTGGTACGACTTAGCGCCGTATCTTGACCACTGTTGTCACGGCATGGCAAGATGAAACAAGATCGAAAAAAAACAAGGCGCCAGCACATGCACGCACATTTTTCATTCTAACACCCGTACTGGCGTCGAGTCTATCGGCACCAACGATCAATCGAAATAAAACAAATCAACTGAGCGACTGGCATTTCACTTGCGATAGTACCTCGGCGTGGTACTGCGGCTCGAAATCAGGACGGACGTTCTGTTCATTGGGAGCCGGTAGTGCAGCGCGAAGTAGATCGCCGCGTACCTTGAAAACGGTACTGCCTCTATCTTGAGGACGACCGGTGGTACCACGAAACAGAGTGCCGGAAGTTTTTGTGGTCTGGTGGTTTGTGTGATACTGCTTCCGAGTCCACCATCACGTACGTATGCTTGAGGTTTTACTTATCAGGGTACTGGTAGTACTAAGTATGGTAGGCATAATATAAAGGGAGGATTTTATTGCAGTTCGGTTGAGGTGTTATTTCGTGTTTGAACGAGTTCTTACGCATAATAGCAACGGGGAGGCGAGTGATAAAAAAAGACGATGAAGGTTGTAGGCTTTGAAAATTTTTCTATAAGCTACACAAAATGTGGGTTCTTCGTTGTTCTAATTTTCGATTCGATAATAAAACCGTACATCCACTCCAAAGATTGTTGTGACATTATTTCAGGCAAGTCACATTGACACCTTGATAGACGGATCGGACGGTTTGGTCCGATTGAATGGCCTGCTTGTTCGCCAAATTTGACACCCTTGGATTTCTTTTTTCTTTCAATTTCTAGACATGCATTACTCGAACAAAAAAAAATTGAAATTCGCGACAAACATTCGTTGGTCACTTTAACATATTTTGGCTTAAACTAGGCGTTACACGTTCAATGGAACGCAGTGTATTCTATACTTAAATTAAAAGCATTATTTAATAAGCGTTGAATTCTATCCAGTTCTGGTAATTATACAATCATCGCGCAACTATTGTCTTTATATGTGATGGACGAGTCATCAACATATGGTGTATCCAAAGGTGAGATTATTCACTGTTGCATTTTTTCGGTATTACCGTACAAACGTTGTTAAACAGTGAAAAGTTTAAACATTACCTGTGGGACATTTTCCAGAGAATAAAATTAATTTGAACACAATCAATTAATTCAGCAAATCATTATTGTTTGTTAAATTATTGAAATAAATGGGTAAACTAACCTCAAAAATATGTATTTTTAAAAAATTTTGAATATTATGGCAATTTTATCAACATTTCTGCCTGGTTCTTGTACTATCAACTAAAATCTTGTTCAGTGTATTATTAATAAAATTTTAATTGCCTAAATCTAATAAAATAATATTCTTTTTGTTGGTTGGAATTCCAACCTATAAATAACAGTCCATTTTTAATAATCTACAATATTGAAACTTTATAAATCTTACTGCCTGAGAATTTTTAAATGTTGTAATGGATCTAAGCTAAAAATCATGTAAATTAAATTGAAAATAAATTTGCAAGAACTAAAAATTTAAGGTTATGTTAGTCACATGATGCGCATAATCATTTGATTGTTGGGACATCTATTATATTACAGTTGAAACACTACCGATCAAATTCGCGCATTCGCACTCAATTTGAAATAAGTAAATTAGCACTTTGTCCGTACTTGTTCTTCTCTCTTTATTTATCCAGTTGTTTAAACAATTAAAATCAAGTATACATATAAGCACTCTGTTGTCTTCAACCATGGATATACAAACAAGAAGAACATACATATTTGCAAATTCAGAAAGTGAGGTTATGTTTCTGTAAAATAACATCAAGTATTTACGTATAATTTAAGTTAATGCCAAAACGTTACGCCAATTTCGCCGTGAGACAATGGTTTCTATATTTACCTATAAAGAATATATCTTTTGCATATTTGGCACTGTCTAACTAACAAAATGCACAGTTTAATGTTTTTAATAAATGATATATTAAGTTGATACAAATAACTCAAATTATTTAATAGTACATTATTTTACAAGTGGTAATATACTAAATAACTCACGCCGATGAATTTTGCAGTACGAGCCGAAGGCGAGTGCTGTAATTCATCAAGTGAGTTATTTAGTATAACCACGAGTTGAATACTATATTTTAATCTACGGTTATAACAATAAATACTATCCTTTGCAAGTCTGAATCCATCATTTTTGGCACAATTATTATTTAACTTAATTAAACGTCAAAAATATCCAAATGTCAAATCACTTTCCTCCCCTCAATAATAATGGACCATTCTATTTCACCGTATCGGAATAGAATTTCTATTGGACAGGCTAAGCATGCAGTTAAAGGAGATTGGTTTTACGAATATAACTCGACTCTGTTTGTTTATGGATACTATTAATTGTTGAAAACCAGTTGGTTATTTAATATAGGTATAACCTAATAAGAGTAGATAAAATCATTTATTAGTCTGAGGAATCCAAATTTTTGTGAGCAAGTGTAACGTAAAACTAATGACAACTGAACGATATTTTAATCGCAATACAAAGATCCCGAAGCGTAGAAATAGGGATCGTGTTAATAAAAATTTGAGGTTAGGTGTCTTATTTTTAGATTCCTCAATCAATCTACACTAAAGATAATCTTATTAAATATCTCTAGAAGCTTTCATTATCCTGATATTCTTGGTTTATGTTTCAATACTCGTGCGAACAAGCTTTTAAACTTTTGGTACTCTCTACAAGCTCTTGAATTGATGGTAGCCTACTCCACAAAAACTGTCAATTTAAATTTGACATTAAACGCGTCCAAACATTTTAACTCCCACTGTTTTTAAAAATCAAACTGGCCAGTCGTTAGCATTTTGATTGGTAGTTGAATTCGCGTGGTATAATTATAGTATCAATTGTTTCAATAGTCAACTTAAGGCAACCAAGCCACAATGCTTTTTGTTGGTTAGAATTCTAACCTATATAATTAGCAGTCTATCTTTAATAATCTACAATATTGAAAGTTTACATATCTACTATCTGAATGAGTTTTAAAATTGTATAATGGATCCAAGCTAAAACTACAAAAATTAAATTGAAAATAAATTTGCAAGAACTAAAAATTTAAGGTTATGTTAGATATGATGCGCATGGTCATTTGATTGTTGACACATTTATATTACAGTAGAAACACTACCAATCATTCGCGCATTGGCACTCAATTTGAATTTAATAAATTACTACTGTGTCCGTACTTGTTCTTAATGTACTCTGGTATTACCTTCAACTGACAACACTCTTTGTTTATTCAGTTGTTTAAACAATTAAAATCAAGTATACATATAAGACACCTTGATAGACAAGTCGGACGGTTTGGTCCGATTGAATGGCCTGCTCATTCACCAGATTTGACACCCTTGGATTTCTTTTTTCTTTCAAATTCTAGACATGCATTACTCGAACAAATAAAATTGAAATTCGCGACAAATATTATTCGTTCGTCACTTTAACATCTTTTGGCTTAAACTAGGCGTTACACGTTCAATGGAACGCAGTGTATTCTATACTTAAATTAAAAGCAATATTTAATAAGCGTCGAATTCTAGCCAGTTCTGGTAATTATACAATCATCGCGCAACTATTGTCTTTATATGTGATGGACGAGTCATCAACATATGGTGTATCCAAAGGTGAGATTATTCACTGTTGCATTTTTTCGGTATTACCGTACAAACGTTGTTAAACAGTGAAAAGTTTAAACATTACCTGTGGGACATTTTCCAGAGAATAAAATTAATTTGAACCCAATCAATTAATTCAGCAAATCATTATTGTTTGTTAAATTATTGAAATAAATGAGTAAACTAACCTCAAAAATATGTATTTTTAAAAATTTTTGAATATTATGGCAATTTTATCAACATTTCTGCCTGGTTCTTGTACTATCAACTAAAATCTTGTTCAGTGTATTATTAATAAAATTTTAATTGCCTAAATCTAATAAAATAATATTCTTTTTGTTGGTTGGAATTCCAACCTATAATTAACAGTCCATCTTTAATAATCTACAATATTGAAACTTTATAAATCTTACTGCCTGAGAATTTTTAAATGTTGTAATGGATCTAAGCTAAAAATCATGTAAATTAAATTGAAAATAAATTTGCAAGAACTAAAAATTTAAGGTTATGTTAGTCACATGATGCGCATAATCATTTGATTGTTGGGACATCTATTATATTACAGTTGAAACACTACCGATCAAATTCGCGCATTCGCACTCAATTTGAAATAAGTAAATTAGCACTTTGTCCGTACTTGTTCTTCTCTCTTTATTTATCCAGTTGTTTAAACAATTAAAATCAAGTATACATATAAGCACTCTGTTGTCTTCAACCATGGATATACAAACAAGAAGAACATACATATTTGCAAATTCAGAAAGTGAGGTTATGTTTCTGTCAAAGCTTCCTCCAACAACATATCCGTAGACAACAGTAAAATAACATTAAGTATTTACGTATAATTTAAGTTAATGCCAAAACGTTACGCCAATTTCGCCGTGAGACAATGGTTTCTATATTTACCTATAAAGAATATGTTCGAGCTCTTGTCTTTTGCATATTTGGCACTGTCTAACAACAAAATGCACAGTTTAATATTTTTAATAAACGATATATTATGTTGATACAAATAACGCAAATTATTTAATAGTATATTATTTTACAAGCGGTAATATGCTAAATAACTCACGCCGATGAATGTTGCAGTACGAGCCGCAGGCGAGTGCTGTGATTCATAAAGTGAGTTACTTGGTATAACCACGAGTTGAATACTATACTTTAATCTACGGTTATAACAATAAATACTATCCTTTGAAAGTCCGAACCCATCATTTTTGGCACAATTATTACTCGACTTAATTAAACGTCAAAACTATTCAAATGTCAAATCACTTTCCTCCCCACAATAATAATGGACCATTCTATTTCACCGTATCGGAAAAGACAGGTTAGGCATGAAGTTAAAGGAGATTGGTTTTACGAATATAACTCAACTCTATTTGTTTATGGATACTATTAATTGTTCAAAACCAGTTGCTTAATTAATATATAACCTAATAAGATAAGATCAAATCATTTATTAGCTTGAGGAATCTAAATTTTTGTGAGCAAGTGTAACGTAAAGCTAATGACAACTGAACGATATTTTAAACGCAATACAAAGATCCAGAGGCGTAGAAAAAGGGATCGCAGAACACTTTTTTGTTAACACAAATTTGAGGTTAGGTGTCTTATTTTCAGATTCCTCAATCAATCTACACTAAAGATAATCTTATTAAATATCTCTAGTGGCTTTCATTATCCTGATATTCTTGGTTTATGTTTCAATACTCGTGTGAACAAGCTTTTAAACTTTTGGTACTCTCTACAAGCTCTTGAATTTACGGTAGCCTACTACACAAAAACTGTCAATTTAAATTTGACATTAAACGCGTCCAAACATTTTAACTCCCACTGTTTCTAAAAATCAAACTGGCCAGTCGTTAGTATCTTGATTGGTAGTTGGATTCACGTGGTATAATTATAGTATCATAATACGATTGTCAACTTACGGCAACCAAGCCAAAATGCTTTTTGTTGGTTGGAATTCTAACCTATAATTAACAGTCTATCTTTAATAATCTACAATATTGAAACTTTATATATCTACTATCTGAATGAGATTTAAAATGTAACAATGGATCCAAACTTAAACTACAAAAATTAAATTGAAAATAAATTTGCAAGAACTAAAAATTTAAGGTTATGTTAGATATGATGCGCATGGTCATTTGATTGTTGACACATTTATATTACAGTAGAAACACTACCAATCATTCGCGCATTGGCACTCAATTTGAATTTAATAAATTACTACTGTGTCCGTACTTGTTCTTAATGTACTCTGGTATTACCTTCAACTGACAACGCTCTTTGTTTATTCAGTTGTTTAAACAATTAAAATCAAGTATACATATAAGAACTCTGTTGTCTTCAACCATGGATATACAAACAAGAATAATATATTTGTAAATTCAGAAAGTGAGGTTATGTTTCTGTTGAAGCTTCCTCCAACAACATAGCTGTAGACAACAGTTTAAACTTATGGTACTCTCTCCAAGCTCTTGAATTTATGGTAGACTACTACACAAAAACTGTCGACCTCAATTTATAGCGCGTATAGTTAAGCGCGTCAAAACATTTTAACTACCACTTTTTCTAAAAAAAATCAAACTGGTCAGGCGTTACTACAAACACTGTATAGGGACAGTGGCGACAAAGAGTTGTCAGCGTTTTGATTGGTAGTTGGATTCACGTGGTACAATTGTAGTATCATAATACGAATTTTTTTTTTTGTTGGAATTCTAACCTATAATAGCAGTCTATTTGAAATAATCTACAATATTGAAACTTTATAAATCTACTTACTGTCCGAGGAGAGAGTTTTTAAATGTTGCAATGGATCCAAGCTAAAACTACAACAATTAAAATAAAAATTGAGAATAAATTTGCAAAACTAAGAATTTAAGGTTATGTTAGTCCTGATAAATTTAGCCTCATAATGGCGGGTGGGTGTGATTTTGGTTCTATTGTCGTCTTTGTCTCTATAAAGTCTCTGTAGTCGTTATTAATACCTTAATACGTTGACAACAACAAATACACCGCGTCAACTGGAACTACCCCAGTGAAATCACCTTGTATTGCCAATAAAAAAAGAGCGTCCACTAAATATGTACGATATCGTAACCTTGTCAAACGCGCTGCGTTAAAAGTGTAACATTTATATTTATTTAATTAGATTTGCGGTTACGCTGTGGTAGATGAAATAACATATACTTATAATTTATAATAATGAGTTTCATAATGCCGTCACTATTCCACTTATTTTTATATATAACTATTTAGTTGTCAACTTCGTCAACCAAAAATAGGTGCTAATTCAATTTAAAATATAATTACGGGAATGTGGTAAAAAAAATTATTAAACTGACGTAATATCAACGTAATCGTTAACCAAGTTAATAATTAGTGGTAATGAAAGACCTTAAACGTGAAATAAACATACATATCCTCGCTCAAAATACCAAAGTTGTCATCGAGTCCTCGTCCTGGGAGGATCAAAATATTAACACAAAATTCGTCCCAGATCCTCGATCGGCCTAGCCTGGCAAATATCATTATCATTACCTTTATGACTATTGCGATAATAAAAAATAAACGCGATGTTTATTCATGTTTGCTAATCTACGCCAAATACCAACTGTTTTTTTATTTATGAGAATCATTTAAGCTATACGCCAGTTATCGAATGATTATGCCGTTATTTGTTCAAACACAGATAATCCCTAACAGTCGCAAGAGTGGTAAAAACGGTTCTAAAAGGCAAAAACGTGTAGGTTCCGTTTAAAATACATGTTACTGATAGGATTCCGTAAATTACACAAATATTGCACCAATCTCCCCTAACAATTTCCGTTTGGTTAATACCAACGGTTGAAGTGGAATAAGTAACACAGCAGAGGATCCCGATTCTTGAAACAAGGGAATTTATTCTCATGAGAAAATGACGTCATTTTCTCTCTATAATAGTAAGTCAACCAATAGTAAATGTTAACTTACGTCATATTGACGTCATTCTCTCATAGGAACACATTCCCCAGTTTCAAGAATAAACCCCCAGTGCGCTTTGGGTATTCGGTCGGTTCACAAAACGGAATGGGACACGTGCGCTCCCAAAGAGTGATCCCATTCAACCAATCACGGTAGTCCGAGGCGGAGCGTCGACCGGTTCGATTCGAAATTGACAGGGGAGATGTGTGCAACCTACTGAACTGTATCGGAAGCAACTGAGTGGCCAGACGCGTATAATAAAACAACCAATCACAAATGTATCTTTCTTTGAAAAAACATGTCGGATCTACGCTACGGTTTTATTTTTTGTATTTAATAAAGACGATGAAACAAAAACATTGTTCTATTTGACCAGATGTGATGCATTTTGAAATAGGAAGTAAGAAATATTGGGAAATGTATTAGGATATATAAATATGGGGACACAAGCATAAACTGCTAATCAATATTATAATTTATTCAACTTGTTGAATACATTAAGATGGAGCAACTTGATACATAAAAAAATATGTGAGAATGCGAAACAGTCAATAAATTATTATAAAAAAGCATATTAACATTTTTACCTTGTTATTAATAATGGAAAAACGATAACGTTCTGTTGGTCGATTACCATGTAACTGACACTCGATAACAGTGGCGACAATGGTGAATCACGACTTTAATTGTTGATCAATTTAACACTTGCTGTAATATGGCCGCGTGTCACTCTATCTGACACTTTGCACATTGAGGTTATGTTCATTTTAGTGCAATACGTCAGATTACGCGGGACTTAATTGTCTATTGCCGCCACTGGTATACATTTAAGTCACTGTGGCAAGCATACTAAACGGAAACTTAATAACGCACAATTTTATTGGTAATTACCTGGCCGGGATGACTTCAATCAAAAATATTTTCTTAAGGGTCAATTTCTCTATGGATTTCTCGAGCTCCTCCTTACATTCCCGTACCCTGTCGAGCTGACTCTGCAGACAAATCGCACTGTCGTTCACTCCCATACCTACGTCCGAATTCGGGGTCACATGTCGCGAATCAACGAAGAATAGCCCCCGAGCATTTTCGTTACAATGACACGAATTACTGACATTTAAAAGTCACAAATAAAATAAGAAATAGTTCGAAAAGTCATTCGATTTTTAATTTGAACAAGTCGTAAGGTTCATTTTCGACATATATTTTTTTATTGTAATTAAAATTACGTATGGATATTTCGTACCATAACCTCACTCTTTCGTTTAACACAACCTCAGCGAGTAATCTGTCATAGAGTCACTCATGCCAACAAAATTATAATTCCCACGGCTTGGATCTAAATTCTGTTGGTACGAATGACAGGTTGACTTTCTGAGGTTATGTCAACACGTGAAAACCATTGATACAGAGACTGTATAGGGACAGTGGCGACATAGGGTTGTCAGCATTTTTAATTGGATTCACGTGGTATTTGAGGTTAAAAATGCTAAAATTGTTTAAGCCGTCATATTATACTTTGTATATTTGCGCATCTTTAACAATTTATTGCGACTTATTAAACGTATAAAAACTATTAGGTTGGTGTATTGTGAAAGGAGCTATTTAAAGACTTATTTAATTCAACTAAACAGAACCAAGCCAAATGCTTTTTGTTGGTTAGAATTCTATCCTATAATTAGTAGTCTATTTTAAAAAATCTACAATATTGATATTTTATAAATTTACTGTCCGAGAGAGTTTTTAAATGTTACATACAATGGATCCAAGCTAAAACTTCAAAATTTTCAAAACTAGAAATTTAAGGTTATGTTAGTTCTGATAAATTTTGCCTCATAATGGCGGGTGGGCGTGACTTTGGCTCTATTGTCGTCTCTGTCCCTATACAGTCTCTGTTACCATTGCCAGCTAAGTAACAGTTGCTGTGTGACCGACGCAACTACGATCTAGATGACATATAAGGGAAAACTAACATCCACCCACCTCCTATTGCCGATTTTCTATATACCGTTCACACTTTATTTAAATTGTTATTTCCATTCCATTGAGACGCGACGCTGTAGAGACCCACTGACTACGACATCTACACCTGCATGACTACCTAACGTCTGCTTTACTACGTAAAATCAAATTTTCCACATCGTTTACGGTCGACGCCTATGCACTCGCATAATTGTATGCATCTACGAGCGGACCTGCGGCACGTTGCCCGACGTCACGACTTTTTGAGGTTATGTTAACAAGCGAAAACAATTGCCAGCTAAGTCACAGTTGCTCTGCGACCAACACAACTACGATCTAGTTGATAATAAGGAGAACTAGTAATGGAAGCAAGAAAGTGAATAGAATCTAGGTGGTCACCAGAGGGCGACACTGTCCTTTTGCTATTCAATTTAGTGTCGCCCTCTTATGGTGACTCGTGTTTTGGATAGCTTCTTGCTTCTGTTAGGTACAACAATGTCTTTCTACGATCTACATCAGCAGTTTCTACTCGTCACTGCTAATATCCACTCACCTCCTGTTTACGATTTTCTTGTGCAGTCTGTAACAGATGTCTTGCCTTTTTTGCAACTGTCCTTAAACTTGTATGAGTTGCCTTAAGCCACGAATTATGCGACTATGTTAATTAATTGGCAATTAATCGTTTCCATGAGGTTGCTTTTATCTGAACCAAGACCACGAGCGTAAGCAAACGGTTTTATGTGTAGTAGTGGTTAGTACACACTTTTTAACCTGCATTCGCTGGCAAAAAAGAATCTGTTATACATTTTCGGTAGGTTCAACGAACTAAATCGTCATTGCCATCCCACACCACTCACTCACGTGGATTTTGTCTGAGTCAAATCTGTTAGACTGTTAGGTAATACATAATAGTAATACCTACGTAAAGCAAAAATTATTGTTAACGTAAAAACAAAGTACAAATTACCATGATAATGTTTGAAATGGAAATGGGTTCGTGAAAAATAGGTACATGATTTCGTGCTTCATCGTCAGCAGTTTCGCCTCGAAGTGTTGGCTCTTGTCCGTATCCCCATCCATGCTGTCAACGCACTGTAATTTTACCCCGATACGCGATATGAACTGTCAAATTTAAACTGAATGAAACGTCAAAAATAAAGTTTGCGTACGTTCGCGTTTTGTCAACAGACAGGGAATCTGGCAGGAAAGGAACCCTCTTGCATTTCCTCAAAATTGGTCTCTAGGTGGGAACTTTGTGAGAACTAATTTTCTTCAATGTCACAAAATTAGGAATGCTCAGCAATTACACGATGATAACACCCAAATTATGATACAAAATTTTCTCAAAAATAGGCAGTGTTATCCTGTATAAATAGTGACATTTAAAAGAACAATGACTACAACACGAGTCGACAAAATCAATGCTTTTTCAACAAGATTTATATAAATTAATTTCGTATAATTGGATGATTAGCTACAAAATCACCACCAGAGCAGAAAGTAGGTGGAAAAAATGCTTTTTTGCGTCAAGCAAGAAATGTAATAACATCAGTAATAGAATACGGTAAAAAGTCAATGGCGCACAAACTCGTTACTTAAATAAAAAGTTACAAAAAAACGTATAATTACATTTGTTTTTAATCGCATCGATTATCTACGATGATTTGTGTTTCTTTCGATGCAAGCTCCTTAGGTTGGTTTCTTTCCATATTCCATATTGTCATGACTAGGGGAACGCAACTGACTGCAACACCTTACACTTTCCCCTAGCTACAACAGTTAGGTTCTACCATCAGCAATAATTTACTTGCATGTTGCAGTTCACTACTGATATCATGTCTACGTTGCATCAAAATGCTTATCAAACTTTTACCGTAGCATAAACATGTAATTCTGTTTTGTTGAACAGATTTTAATGTACTGGGTGTTTCGGTATACGATATTTAAAATGATTAAGTGCATTGGACAATTGTGACAATATCTAGTCAAAAAATGCTCAATATGATTCGTGCCTACGAAAAAATCAACGAATTAGGGTAGGGTGGAAAAATAAAATGCCGCGCCGTTCAAAAATCGCTGTAGACCTTAGAATTTATTAGATCACCTGTTTTTTAAGTTAAGTTTTTAAATTCTTCATCAATCTCTCGATTCTTTTTTTCAAAATAGTTTGTTAAATACTTTAAACTGTTGAAATAAGAATAAAATGGCAATTGTATTAAGTTGGCAGAAATTTTGACAGCTGTCAAAGGTTACAATTTTATTTTAATATCGAAATCACTGAACTATACTAAAGCCAAAATGAGTAGTCAGTAGAGCAAAAAATTCACCGGAAATTCTTCAAAGTATTTAGCTGTTATGGAATACGGAAGCGGCAGCTCGTTTTACCATATAATCCCATATAATTCAGAGAAATATATCAAGTTTTATCCGCCTACCAGAGATGAAAACCACAACTAGGTCATTATGTTTAATTGGTATAGTCAACAAAATATAGTACATGCGCCTTTATACTCAATAATTTGTTCGACTATTGTAAAGGTCGTCCAGCGAGCCTAGATAGCGCATTCAGTGGCGTCACATATGCTGCAACGCAAAGGATGTGCATTGTTCAACTGCGTTGCTATACCTAATTCGTGGAGATAATGTTGCCAGATGTAAGCATATTATTTAAAATTTAAGATATGGTATAGTGTAGTTCATATTTCTAAAGCAGGGAAAAAATGCCGCATTTACAAAGGAGAAAGGCGGCCTCTTTAACGTTCAAAGAAGCCGCCGCACGTGCTCCTTTGTCGGGAATTTTTTATCTGCCGTAGAAAAGTGAACTCTAGTATAACTCATACTCATGCATAATTAACACAATCCGCTTTCATTTGTTCGAATTATGGAATTTATGAAATTCGTAAATCCGTACGCCCCTGGCTCTACTGACTACTCTTTTTGGCCCAACTATATGCTATTCACATCTTATTTACATGAGGGGAGGCTTTGGAAAATCTGAATTCTGTTGGTATGAATGACTGTTTTAATTACTGAGGTTATGTTGAAAAGTCAAAAACATAACCGCAAATTCAAATTGGTTCTACATAGTTGCCAGAGTGAGACCCTATAGAAAGCACAGCAATGTTATCAATAAAAAATTTGGCAATTCAGCCAAAAATAAATGACAGTGACGATTAACTAAATATGACACTTTAATATTTTGTCAATAGTAGACAACCCTGAGACAACCTAAGAAAAACATATCATAGCCTCCCCTCATGTAAATAAAATGTGAATGGCATATATAGAAAGTTTTAAAACATTTTATGTATCTTCTTCTATGGAAATTAACCTTTATTTCTCAAAATTGCGAAATATATACTTGTAAATTCTTTAATTTGACAGCAATTTTGGCATCTGTCAACCAACATAAAATTTTTTTGACATCAATTTCATAGTCAGTACCTCCAAAACTTATAAAACGATTGTTTGTTAAGTACGTTTATTTGTTTAAATAATGATAAAAAGTCATTTTCATTAAGTTAAAAATATCGACAGCTGCCAAAAGTGAAATTTTTTTTTTATCCTCTATTATGGAACCAGCAAATTTCAAAACACTTAATACCAATTCTTCTATGGGATGTCACGTTATTTTCAAAATTACGAAAGCCACACCTGCATTTTTTAAATTTGACAGCCGTTTTGACAGCTACCAACAAACATGATAATTTTATGAAATTAATGTCCTGTTCGGTACCTCCAAAACCTATAGAAAAATCTATAACTAAAATCATTTGTGGAAATAATTATTAAATGACATTTTCACTCACTTGACAGAAGATTTGACAGCTGTCAAAAGTAAAACGTTAAATCCAGAATTAATAATTAAGTTGATCTTGTCTACTTTTCGTTGAATTTTGGTCAGCATGACATTCGCCCAATTTAGTTTTAAATCTTTACTTTAAAAATAGATAATAGATCTGCCAAAATTGAATTTTCATTTCTTGACAGCAGCTGCCAAAACCAGTGTCAAACTTTTTTGTAACTTTGAAAACAATACGTGTTTTTATAGAAAATGAGATACAAAATTTAAATCTAAATCTTTCTATTTTTTTATAATTAAAATTAAAATAATGTTTTCGCTTTTGACAGCTGTCAAATTTTCTGTCAACTTAATGAAAATACCATCTAACAGTTATTTGAACAAATGAACATTCTCCTATAGGTTCCGAAAGTATTGAATACGAAACCAGTTTCAAAAAAATATTATAATTGTTGGTAACTGCCAAAATTGCTGTCAAATTTAAAAATATGCAAGTTTGTCTTTGCCTTGCCTTAATTTTGGAAACAATGTCAATTTCCATTGAAGAAGGATGTAAGTGTTTTTTTTTTAATTAGCTAGGTCCATAATTGATATTAAAATAACATTTTTTACTTTTGACAGCTGTCAAAATTCGTATCAACCTAATAAAAATGCCATTTAATAATTATTTCAACGAATTGAAGTACCAAGCAGACTTTCTATTTGTTTCGCAGGTAGTATATACGAAATATAAGTTTTTTGGTAGCTGCCAAAACTGCGGCTAAATTTAAAAATATACAAGTATATCTTTTTCGTATTACTTTATTATTCAGTACCTCCAAAATCCATAGAAAAATGTTTGTTACTTTAATCTATTGAAATAAGAATAAAATGGCAATTTTATTAAGTTTTGAGAAATTTTGACAGCTGTCAAAGGTTACAATTTTATTTTAATATCAATCACTGAAATTTTAGTTTTAAAACATTTTATATTCTATGGAAAACAACCATTTTTTCAAAATTACCAAAAATATACTTGTAAATTGTTTAATTTGACAGCAATTTTGGCATCTGTCAACCAACATAATATTTTTTGACATCAATTTCGTATTCAGTAATCAGTACTTCCAAAACTTATAAAAATATTATTTGTTAAGTACGTTTATTTGTTTAAATAACTATAAAATGTCATTCTCATTAAGTTTGACAGCTGTCAAAAGAGAAAACTTTATTTTATTATCATCTGTTATGGATTTATCGAAATTTCAAAACACTTAATAGCAATTCTTCTTTGGGATTTCACGTTATTTTCAAAATTACAAAAGGCATACTTGCATTTTTTTAATTTGACAGCAGTTTTGGTAACTACCGTCAAATATATTTTTTTTATTATTTCGTATTCAGTTCGTCCAAAGCCTATATGTCTGGTTGGTACCTACTTAATTTGTTGAAATAATTATTAAATGGCATTTTCATTAAGTTGCCAGAAAATTTGACAGCTGCCAAAAGTAAAAACTGTATTTTAATATTAATTAAGGAACTAGCAAACTAAAAAAAAACACTTGATTTCCCTTCTAAGGAAATTCACATTGTTTATAACATTATGGAAGACAAACTAGCATAGTTTTAATTTTGACAGCTACCAACAAACACAATAATTTTATGAAATCAATTTCCTGTTCAGTACCTCCAAAACCTAGAAAAATATCTTTTTCTACTACCGATCTTAAAGTACTAACTTTCCGCACGCTGTAGAGTGCGTAAAGAGTTTTTACCTTACGCACTAGTGCGTGAAAAGTAACATACTAAACAGTTGCATACCTATAATAATCATATATTATTTTAAAAACGTTAAATGTGGTTATTTAATTTTATGTAGTCCATTTATTCAGTTGACAGAAGATTTGACAGCTGTCAAAAGTAAAAACGTTAAATCCATAATTAATAATTAAGTTGATCTTGTATGCTTTTCGTTGAAACTTTGGTCAGCATGACTTCGCAATTTTTTTCTCGATATTGTGATTGACAGCGCAAGGTACACGCCTTTTAATTCACGCATAATATCTACAATTCGCATTGCACGTTTGTTCATATATTTTTTAAGCTTAAAGCTCCTCAGTATTGTCATCTAAATTTTATAATCACAAAATGCCCAATTATAATGTCAAGGTTTTTACCAGCTAGGCAGTATCGTTTCTTGGTGCAAAATGAGTAATAGCGCTGCACGTTTGCGAGGGGTTTAATCGTCGCGCTTAGGAAATCGTCGAATTTCGAAGTAAACTAAAGACAATATTGACAAAAAGAAGACCGTCGGAAATTAACACAAAACATTTACTTATTCATTTTAAAGATAATGTCTAAATTATTGAACAATACGCGTTGTATTTGTTTTAAATTTATACACTATAATTTTTTTCGCATATATTGAATCAACACATTACACTAAATATATTAACTGGTTCACAAAAAGGTGCTTGTATTTATATAAATTAATACATGCTTGCAAATTACGTTAAATAAATTCGGGATGCTTTCCACTGCGGAGCGTATGTACCCAGAGCCGTAGCGACATTTTTAGCGCCCCAGCCAAATACGTAAAATGGCGCCCCTTTTTAACTCATCAAGTATCAAAAAAAATCTGCAAACTTACGGTGATCAGGTGGTATAGAAGAGTCCCCAGCGCACGGTTTTAATTTTTTTTTTTTTTAATGACATCGAGCATAATATTTGACGATAATGACTCCAACGATTAATGGGCAATTTAAACACAATTAGAGATTCATTGTAATACGTAATAAAAATAATGACACGAAAGCTTTAATGCGTCTAGGTATACCTGAAAAACTTTTGTTATGTGGACGCAGGGACGGATCAGGACACGCTCAGTCCCTAACAGAACGCTGCAATTCTCACGTGGTCTTAGTTTACAAATTCATATTCGTATATATTATATCTCAGAAAACTTAAACGGACAGCAAATTTGTTTAAAGAAACTAGCCACGCCCATCCCGGTCACTCATTGGTCCAATAAACTTTTAACGATCAAAGCTAAGAAAGACCAGTTTGTTGCTTTGTCAATCTTCTTGGAAGAACCAAATGCTTCTAGATGTTTGACCTGAGCCTAAGACGCACTTTTGTCCCCCTTATAATAACCTCCAAAGTGAATTTTTATAGGTCAATTATTTTTTGCTATTCACCCATCATCCACCTAGTAGGAATCCAGAAGGTAAAGGTACAGAAAACGTTACAAAGTAAATACACGTAAATTTATTATCACAATCATTTTGGACATTTGCAAGCCCTCCAAAGAAACAGCAAAAACGACTTGGCCCCTTGGATCACGTAATTAAAATAAGAGTGCTTAAAAGTTCCTACCGTTCACTTTGCATCTTCACCTCGCCTTCCTCTCAACCTTCTCGTACCAAGCCTTGTAAATCCTCAAGAACCTATCCTTGGGCTCCACGTCGAAATCCCCCAGACAGAACATCCGGAAAGCGTTCTGCCCGTACTCCCCGATCCCATACAAGTCCTTCACGTTCCTCCAATCCTTGTAGACAAAATCGTGCGACATCCTCCACACCTGCACCGCGCGCGTCCTCTGCAGGCCCAGATTGACGAAATACTTCTCCAGCTCTTGCGGAAACTTGTCCAGCACTGTGAGGGGTTCGGGATTGTCCGTCAGGAACCAGAACACGTAGGGCCTGGCGCACATGCAGGAGGTTCTGTTCAGGAATATCGTCGCCACGAGCAGCGCCCACGGGTCGTGGTAGAGGACTTCTTCTATCAAGTTGTGCGGGGACTTTGGAGGAACCCATATTGGCACGTTTTCAAAGCCGTCCTTAGGAACAAGTTCTTTAGAGTCAAGCTTGAGTTGGTTGGCTCTTAGAGCGGTGAAATATTCTGTTTCGTAATCAATAGACTCGGCTGGTTCAATGTTTATGTTACCAGCGCAGGCCTGGGGAAGTTCTGCAAAGTGGTCACACTTTTCTACTTTGACGTTCTGTTTGTTGAAAGAAATTGCAACGTTGTTGTTTGCAAATGATATCGAAAAGAACTTGCTCCGGACAGCTTTCAAGTTTTCTGTCTTTGGTTCTGTTTTGAAAAATCTCGATTCTGCTTTTTCCTTTCTACCTTTTCGCAGAGGCTTCTTTGCTGCACGATTGTTAATATTTTGTACCACCCTCAGGCTAACCCTTCTGTACATCTGATACCGAACCTGTTCACAGGTTTTAACAACCTTTTTGTACTCCTCAAGGGAGTGGTGCACATCTCCCAAGGCAAATCCATTGAAGCAGTCGACGGATTTGGATTCTGCCAAATCTTTCTCCAGTTCAGCGATTCTTTCTCTCTCTTTGTCAACAATTCTGTTGACTGTCTCAGCATAATTCACCGACTTGTCTATTTCTTCTTCGGAAAACCCTAGACTGCCTTCCTCTATCACAGGACTGACACTTAAGAACTTAAAATCCCTTAAATTTTTATTTGCAAAGTCATTGGTCGTCTGGTTCAAAAAGTGAAGGTTGACGCTGAGTATCCGAACATCAACACACTCCTCGTAGCAAACTGGGCACATATTGGCGACTAGTCCGACGTTGCTGTTGAAGAATCTGGATAAAACGATCCTCCTGCACCGGATTGGCATTGTGGTATCTGAAACAAAAAAGCCCGAACTTAGTACTTGGTGCTGGTTGAGTGGAGTATTACGTAATTACTCGAGCCAAAACCCAATGCAAATTTGTCCGATTGGGTCAGATAATTGTGTATCATCTACCCTTTTCCGTCAAGATCCATTGGATATTCCGCGTGATGCGTTTTATTACCACTACATTCCATTTGAGATTTATAGCAACGAGAACAATGGTAAGGTAAACGTTGTTTGCAACGTAATTAAACATTAATAGAATTAACGGTCGCAAATAGTTACGTTGGTAATTAAACTGCTTGGGACACAATCGAACTTGAACTAGGTAACCGCGTGGCCGCGTCTGGGGGAGCTTACGAAGAATGGAATAGAAAGTGCAATCACTCGCGTGTTTGGATCAGCAACAGTGGTTTTAAAATAGCTGAGCTCTTTGATGTGCAAAGGTCAAGTTTATATCGCCAAGGATGTTTTTAACAACGTCAAAATAGTTTTTTTGTGCTATAGTTCATGCTGTATAATTCGAGGAAGTGTCCAGCAGGTTTTCTTAATTTTATGTGATGTGCAGTGGCGATTGGTCGAAGAATAAATTGTTTCGATTGGTTTGTCTCTAAGGAAGACGAAAGTCACTTTGCGACTAGGTGAGCCAGTTTAAAATTTTTTTAAATTAGAATGACGCGAGCCATGATTGATAGAAGCATCTAATGGCGTTCCTCAAGGATCTGATTTAAGACCCTTACTGTAATTACATTAATATTAAGTTTAATGGCGGCGGCAGACAGGTCTATCATTACCACTGTACTTTGATTCTAAAGAGTACGAAGGCGTAGAGGGGTCATTAATAATTTTTGCAAGTTTCAACCAAAATTCACTTTGACTGTTGCAATTTTAATTAAACGATTGTAAGTTCGACCTACAGTTGTAACTTCGACCTACAATTGCAACTTCGAACCTACAATTGTAACTTCGACCTACAATTGTAAGTTCGAACCTACAATTACTGTAATTTTGACCTACAATTGTAACTTCGAACCCACAATTGTAACTTCGACCTACAATTGTAACTCTTTACGTACAATTGTAACTTCGACCTACAATCGCAACTTCGACCTACAATTATAACTTCGACCTACAATTGTAACATCGACCTACAATTGTAAGTTCGAACTTATAATTGTACCTTCGACCTACAATTGTAACTTCGAACCTACAATATTGTAACTTCGACCTACAATCGTAACTTCGACCTAAATTTGTAACTTCGAACCTACAATTACTGTAACTTTGACCTACAATTGTAACTCTTTACGTACAATTGTAACTTCGACCTACAATTATAACTTCGAACCTACAATATTGTAACTTCGACCTACAATCGTAACTTCGACCTAAATTTGTAACTTCGAACCTACAATTACTGTAACTTTGACCTACAATTGTAACTTCGAACCTACAATTGTAACTTCGACCTACAATTGTAACTCTTTACGTACAATTGTAACTTCGGCCTACAATCGCAACTTCGACCTACAATTATAACTTCGACCTACAATTGTAACATCGACCTACAATTGTAAGTTCGAACTTATAATTGTACCTTCGACCTACAATTGTAACTTCGAACCTACAATATTGTAACTTCGACCTACAATCGTAACTTCGACCTAAATTTGTAACTTCGAACCTACAATTACTGTAACTTTGACCTACAATTGTAACTTCGACCTACAATTGTAACTCTTTACGTACAATTGTAACTTCGACCTACAATTATAACTTCGACCTACAATTGTAAGTTCGAACTTATAATTGTACCTTCGACCTACAATTGTAACTTCGAACCTACAATATTGTAACTTCGACCTACAATCGTAACTTCGACCTAAATTTGTAACTTCGAACCTACAATTACTGTAACTTTGACCTACAATTGTAACTTCGAACCTACAATATTGTAACTTCGACCTACAATTGTAACTTCGACCTAAATTTGTAACTTCGAACCTACAATTGTAACTTCGACCTACAATTGTAATTTCGAACCTACAATTGTAACTTCGACCTACAATTGTAACTTCGAACCTACAATATTGTAACTTCGACTTACAATTGTAGGTTCGAAGTTACAATTGTAGGATCGAAGTTATTGTAGGTTTGAAGTTACGATTGTAGGTCGAAGTTACAATTGTAGGTTCGAAGTTGCAATTTTAGGTCGAAGTTACGATTGTAGGTCGAAGTTACAATATTGTAGGTTCGAAGTTACAATTGTAGGTCTAAGTTACAATTGTAAGTTCGGACTTACAATTGTAGGTCGAAGTTACAATTGTAGGTTCGAACTTACAATTATTGTAGGTCGAAGTTACAATTGTAGATTCGAAGTTACATTTGTAGGTTCGAAGTTACAATTGTAGGTCGAACTTACAATTGTTTAGCTAAAATTGCAACAGTCAAAGTGAATTTTGGTTCAAACACAATTGAACGTTTTTTTCTATTTCCACAAATTTTTTCGCAATTTTTTTCTTAATTACGACATTTACATATAAGGCGAACAAACAAACTTGTTATAACGCAATTATCTCTACTCTTCCATATTTTTGTCCTTTCCTGGACCGTGCAACGTGCCATTAAACAAATAATAAGCGGATACACCAGGAAGCGCGGACAAAACACGTTAAATTATAACTCGAACATAATTTGTATTATTTGGAATGTTTACGAAGTGGCATAACAAAAGGTAGAAGTGCGTAATTAGCGAAGGTATTCCGCTGATAGCATACCTTCCATTGCGCGCCCAGGATAATAATTACTAATTACCCATAAAAATACAGTGATTTATAAACAATTATAACGTGGCTTAGGTATCTATTGAAGGTTGTACGTAGGAACCTTCACGAACGAAAACAATAGGCCGTGTGTGGCTGCCAATTGACTTGGTGGGTGACGAGACTAGTCGGAATATAGGGACGGATCAAAGGGGCCCAAATGACGTACCAAAATGGGTGGAGCATAGTCCTTGTTAAGGACGAATAACACAGATCTGCAAAAAAAAAGAAGTAATTTTGAGATATCTGAGGTTAAATGACCAAAATATGACTTCTATGGCTATATTTGAGGTTATGTATAGGAAATGAAAAAAATTTCAGCTCATTTCTGTTGGTTGTATCGTCTAGTACTATCTTTCCTCTACAAAATGGGATTTCTATTGTCAATATACGATTTCTCTTATAGGAGTAATTGCAGAAATGAACTGAAAATTTTTTTATTTCCTGTACATAACCTCAAATATTTGGCTATATTGCTTATTTATATCTCAAAATCCTGACGCGATGAACTTTTTATCTGTCCTACACATTTCAGAGGTTTCTGCCTTGGGAATTGGGCCACCCTGTATATTAGTGTAGCTTTCCGACGCGTTTTTGATTTTTGAACTAGCTATTGTTTTTATTATCGCCCCTCCTCCTTGTGTTTCAAAAACCTGGCCCGCTTATGTGCTTAATCGAATTAAAATCACATAATCTGCAGAATAATTGCAATTTCACGGAACGTATTAAAATAAATGATGCATTTGCGGTTTTTAACAGACACTAAAAAAATTTACGTTATATTTGCGAGAACATGCGCCATAACCAATCATTGGATAACGTATTATGAATATGTCTAATGATTTACTGTTATTGATGGCTTTTTTTATGTAACTTAGAAATAACAATGGATTAGAATTTTACGAGAAAATATGAATTAATCAATCAAATTTAAGTACTAAATAAATATAGGTACAGGGTGTCCCACGTAAGAGGCTCACTGGGTCTCCTGGCTTTATTTATTGGGCTAAAATGGAAAATCAAAATCTATTCTCATGTATTTTTTATGAGGAATTCGATTTTAAGGTTGAAGCGATGGAACCTCCAATATACGAGGTATAGTCAAAAAACTGATTTTAGAATTTTTTTCACCCTGTATATTATTACGGAAATGGATATAGTATATTATTGTGGTTATTGTAGTGATAGTTAGTAGGTAGCAATATTAATATGGCCCTGTTCCATTCTCAGGGTTGCCAACAAGTAAGGTTGGCAGGGTCTGTCAACGAAGTCATAAAGTCAAATAAGTAACGAAATTATTACATATTCTATGGTTTGTGGTTCAAAGAATAAAATTATTATTTTATTATTATTATTAGTGTGCATTAATTATTGTTTCACATCAATGATTCACATAATACAGTTATAAAGGCATATACCATTCATACATCTAACTTCTGGTTTATCCGGAAATAGCTAAAATCCGACAAAATTTTGGCGACAACCTGTATATTATGAAATAGTTGTAGCCAATCTCCTGACTTCAAAAAATATAACACGTGTTCTTTTTCTTTACTTAAAGCTTTCTGCATTCTAATTTTTTCAATTCCATTGAGTATTAAACTCAAAAAAGAAACTATTTGTTTTTCATTATGATACAAAAATAGTACAAATGATTTCAAAGTAAGCCATGAAAAACAAAAATTGTTTGACAGTTATAAGAAACTTTATTAACAAATTATTAATTATTAAAAAAATAAATATATATTATTATTATTATTATTATTAATCCAGTTCTGTTAATGTGTAGTGCTATATTTGTTTCTATTCGTGGTTTTTAACGCTACTGACGAACAATTAGAAAGTAGACATCTTACTACGCAACAACAGCTGTCAAAAAATTTTTGTTTTTCATGGCTTACTTAAAAAATCATTTACACCATTTTTCTATCATAATGATGAAAAGGGTTTTTTGAGTTTAATACTCAATGGATTTTGGGTTTGCTGGTACCGTTGGATTGATCATGGAAATTGTATTTAACTGAGGGTGTGCTGCGCTGCTGGGTGATGCGATTTGACAAAAACGACTTTGCCACAAACTAATTTGCATCTAGTTATGAAATTTGTTGGTTAAACGTCAAAATTGTATTTTTCCATTGTTTTTTGTCATTTATGATGACAATGTTAACCGCAGCACTCTATTCAAAACAAAACTTGTCTCCAAAAAAATGCAATAATATACAGGGTGTCCCATTTAAAAACTAAAAAATGGTGTCACTTCCGATTAAACCGGAAGTTCGAAAAGAGTTTCATTTTGATACTTTGATTAACATGGTGCAAAACAGGGGTAATATCGTTGTCACCCGGTATTTAAAACAAAATACTGGCTTGTTATTTCTGCCACCTAGTCGCTCAAAAATGCTATTAAAACCTAATTTCCAATGGAAATGTTAAAAAGGCGTTGGATAATAATTAAACCAATTAAACCAAGAACAAACGACACTAATATAAATAGACAATCAGTTAATTTAGGAACTGGTTTAGTAATCTCAGCGCAAAGTATAATACTAATTTTTTTTTTATTAAGGTTACTAACCTATGGTGCTTAGATTTATATTTGACAAGAGTTATCTTAAAAGCGGTGTAAAGAAACTGTGGTCAACGTACATTGATATCCTATAAGGTATGTTAGTGAAGTATATACAGGGTGAATCTCAATTTATTTATTTAATTTTAAAGGATGGTTAATGATAAATCCATATAAAAAAAAATCAACGATCAAATATATAAAGGAGATAGAGTATCGGTGGGGGCAATAATTCGAACGACGGAAGTTCGCAATCGGCCATATTTGAAAAACCACTTTTTGCAAGTCAGTTCTGTGTTTTGAAGCGTCAGAAACCCAACCCGTTCTGCCTGTTGTGTCAGCGCATCTTACGCAAAACTTTTTGTTGAGTTTGGATTTTGTGTTAAACGATTTACAAGGATTGTATTTATTCGTGTGTGTGTTTTGTGCGGAATTAGAGATTTTGGACATATAAAACAGCTTTAATATGGTTCAAAGTACTTCTAAAGGAAAGTACTTTTGTCATTTATAATTTAGGTTTATTATTTCATTTACATGTTACGTACCATATTATCACAACTGTGATAATAATGGTTTAAGATGTAATAATAGGCAGTAATAGTACTTACGCCATAACTGAGGCTGTATTGACATGCTGTTCTTTCCATACGTTATAAAAGGTATGTGGGCACAGCGGATCTGCGTCCTGAGCGAAATATTTATTTGTATTGTAACCAGTAACCACCAAGTATGAAGGAAATATGCTGATAAATAATAATTTAATTAATACTTGCCCATGTTTTTCATCGCTGGAGCCACTACGGGCACTTAATTTGAATGGCAAATAAAACGGCCAAATATTTACTTTAATCATTTATTCATTCTCACAACATAATTATGCATAACAATTAACGCGACTAAATACGTGGCATCATGCCATGAACCTCCGTTAGCGAATTCTATTACTTAATTTTCTTTCGCATATTTGGTATAGCTAGAGGAGTAAGGAAAGAAAGAATTTACGAAGCCGAACAAAGGTCGATCATGTTACTGTGATTAAGCACAGCGGTCAGTAATTGACTAGTCTGGTGAACTTGTTAGACGTTAGACGAAAAAAAAACTACTCCTGTATCCCCGTCTTCAAGCACAACACGTGAAGCAACAGGGTCAGTGTGCAATGACGTCACAAGAGTCAAACATTTTTCTTTAAATATTCAAGAACGACAAATTTATTACACCAAGTGGGTGGGTTCGGTGATACATAGCGAAGATTTCAAAATATTATGTACTTTTTTCGGCGATACAGAGCTTCAAATAATGTTTCTAATTTTTTTAATCCCCGGTATTAAATTTTTTCTAATATCTAGGCAGATTTCTAAGGTCGCCAACCAAATACAGGATTTAACCAAACAAAAATTATCAATTTTTGTAATTCTCATATGGGCTGAAAAGTTAGGCGCCGGCCCTGTTCAAAAAACGTATTTCTGTATATGGACAGCCCGAGTAGTCTGCACAAATGCTTAATTAAACACCGTATTCGGAGAAACACTTAGAACGTTGAATACTTTGACGCGGATGTAATATGTTGCATAATTATCATAACATCTCTGAAGTACATGGTATATACAGGGCGGCCTTGTTATAAATTTGAGGTGCCACAAAAAAATTGGCTAGGACCAGAAACCACACTTTCCTATGTATTCGACATGCTGAAACCGAATCTGAGGTCCAAATTACAAGATTTAGCAACAATTTTTTTTTAAATCGAGTAAAATGTTGTAACAGGCAAAACTCGATTGTATCAACTCTCTAAACAGCAGTTTTCTAATTCAGTTCATTGCAAATGTTGCTTCTGTCTTGAGATGCTTGAAAAAATAATTAGAATATTGAATTCCATAACTATACTTTTCATTTAGGGCATAACTTTAACAACAGTTTTCAGGATATAATTCCTGCAAATTAAATGCGTTTTAGATATAATAACTCCTTTACAATTTTGCTTTTCATCTAAATATACGTACTGAAAACTAACTGTTTTGGAACTGTTTTTGTTTACTTGCATTCAGGAATTTATTTCCTCCTGAACGATCTTGAACTGAAAGTGCTTTTATAATTTCGTAATTTAAAATTATAATATCTTGCATCACATTTAAAAACGTGTTTTTTTTAATATAAACAAACAAATTTCACAAGTTCTCCTTTACCTAGATACATCGAGTGTCAATTTCTTTCGGGGAATCCAAAATCCTGTTGGCTTATCCGTAAAATTTCCCTATTAAAAAAATTACTAAGTTCAACAGCAGGATGCTTTTGCATTAAAATCTTTTATTCATTTTATTTATTATCGATACTTCCGTGAAATGATAAGTTTGGGAATGTTTGACACACGTTCTAGTATACAAAGTCTTCGTTTTTTCTGCCACTTCCGTTTATACCGGAAGTAGCAACTTCGTTATATTAAACAGAACACCCTATATAATTTTGCATTTTTAGATTCTATATTCTACTTATTTGAAATCATGATTCTTCATTAAAAAATAATGCGCAACTGTGTCTTCTTCCCTATGTCAAAAATGTACAGGGTAAGTCACGTAAGAGGTCCGCCCCATTTATTTGGGTAATTTTGAAAATATTCTTGGTTTTCCGGACCCTATCCTATATGAATTTTAACGTAGATTACGATTCTGACCAAAGATTTTTAATTCAACCAAACATATACAGGGTGTTTAAAAATAAGTACGTGATTTTTTTTAAATTGCACATCCTGTATATTTCTACACAGTTCGATGCGGCTGTTCGATTGGATTTCAAAAATATATAATAGCTGTATGTTTGTATCATAAATAACGAAGTTATGATAAAAAGAATAATGACAGTATACCGGGTGACCACGAAACGACGCTCGCTCCTATATCTTCTTGGATTTACAAGATATGAATTTCAAATTAACAGTAAATATGTCGAAAACGATACATTTTTGACATATTTCAAATAAAATTTGGAGGTTGCCGTTTAAAAGAGAATAGTTTTGTCATATTTTTTAAACGTTTTTAATTATACACTCCCCGGCACAAAATTCCGCCACCCTAAAATTTTGGTCAATTTTGATGGTTTATAACTTTTTTATTTTTCATCTGATTTTCATGAATTTTTCACCAGTTTGTAGATCCATTTATTGTTTGTCTTTTTAATTATTTTAATAAGTCACATTTTTCGTTTAGGCTATGTTATACAGGGGTAAATCAAAATGTTGTTTTTTGTCGAAAAGTCAAAACACCCTGTGGGAAAATTGAGGCGAATAATTTTGTTTACAAACTGTTTGATGTAATCTTAGACGTATTTCGAACATTTTGTTTTTTGATTCATCCCATTATCTCATTTCATCTGCGAGCAGCAACATTTTAAATGAAACGCTGATTTGAAGCTTATTTTTATTAACAAAAACAAACCCTAACCCAAAACAAACATTTTAGTAACGTATATTTCGTCCCCTCACAGCAGTGATAGCTTGCATTCTTCGTGGGATCGAATGAATAAGATTACTTATTCTTTCTTGAGGAAAAGCCTGATATTCGTCTGTCAGCGCCAGTCGTAAGTCTTGCAAGGTTAGTGGTTGCACAGGACGACGACGAACTGCTCTTTTAAGAAGATCCCAAAGATGTTCGATTGGGTTGAGATCCGGGCTACATGCGGGCCATTCCAATCTTGGAATTTCAATCTCATCCAGATATTCGCTCACTACCCAAGCAACATGAGCAAAAGCAACGACAACTTCTTGGAGGATTTCCTCTATGAAACGGTGGGCGGTTAGTGCTCCATTTTCAACAAAAACAAGATCGGTACGTGCATCGGTAGAAATACCCGCCCAAACCATGACTGAACCGCCGTAATATTGCATTCGCTCTGATATGGTACAGTTTGCATATCTTTCATTTCTACGTCTGTATACCCGTTCACGACCATCCGGCGACCTTAAACAAATCCTCGATTCATCTGTACTGTCAAACATTTTGTTAAAATAACCGCATACTTAGCCAAAGTCGATAATTTTTAACTAAAAATCCAGTACAATTAACAGTGTTTCATTTAAAATTTTGCTGCTCGCAGAAGAAATGAGATAATGGGATGAATCAAAAAACAAAATGTTCGAAATACGTCTAAGATTACATCAAACAGTCTGTAAACAAAAATATTCGCCTCAATTTTCCCACAGGGAGTTTTGAGTTTTCGACAAAAAACAACATTTTGATTTACCCCTGTATAACATAGCCTAAACGAAAAATGTGCCTTATTAAAATAATTAAAAAGAAAAACAATAAATGGATCTATAAACTGGTGAAATATTCATGAAAATCAGATGAAAAATAAAAAAGTTATAAACCATCAAAATTGACCAAAATTTTAGGGTGGCGGAATTTTGTGCCGGGGAGTGTATTAAAATTTTCAGCTAAATATTTTTAATTCTAATACAAATTTCTAGTAAATATTTTAATTGAGTAAAAAATATCTACTATATCTATATCTTTAATTGTATTAAAAATATTTGTCATATTGAAATAAAAGAACTTGCTAAATATTTTCAATTTAAATAAATATATCTAATATTTTTAAATAATATAAAAATACTTAATAAATATTTTTTAAAATTTTACTTAAAAATATCTAGCAGATTTTTAATAGAAATGAAAATACTTGCTAAATACTTTTAATTCAACTAAAAGTCTAAGAGATATTTTTAAGTAGAATAAAAATATCTACTATATTTATATATATTTTTAATTACATTAAAAATATCTAGGAGATTTTTAATTGAAATAAAAATCATTGCTAAATACTTTTAATTCAACAAAAAATATTTAACATATATTTTTAAGTAAAATAGAAATATCTAATAGACATTTTTAGTAATTTTACTTAAAAAAATATCCAATTATAGATATTTTTATATAAATATCTAATATATTTATACATATTTTTGATTATAAATAAAAGTACGTGCTAAATATTTTTAATTCAACTAAAAATGTCTAATATTTTTAAGTGACAGGATAGATAGATAGATAATTTTAATAACTTTACTTAAAAATGTCCATCCAATAGAGATTTTTATATAAAATATCTCCTATATTAATACATATTTTTAATTATATTAAAATATTCAGCAGATTTTTAATTGATAATAAAAATACTTGCTAAATATTTTTAATTCGACTAACTACACTTAATAAATATTTCTAAGTAACATAAATAATCTAGCAGATTTTTAATTGAAAGGAAAATGCTTGCTAAATACTTTTAATTCAACTAAAAGTGTCTAAGAGATATTTTTAAGTAAAATAAAAATATCTACTATACATTTTTAATTACATTAAAAATATCTAGCATATTTTTAATTGAAATAAAAATAATTGCTAAATACTGCTAATTCAACTAAAAATATTTAACATATATTTTTAAGTAAAATAAAAATATCTAATAGACATTTTTTGTAATTTTACTTAAAAATATCCAATTATAGATATTTTTATATAAATATCTACTATATTTATACATATTTTTAATTATAAATAAAAGTACTTGCTAAGTATTTTTAATTCAACTAAAAATGTCTAATATTTTTAAGTGACATGATAGATAGATAGATAATTTTAATAACTTTACTTAAAAATGTCCATCCAATAGATATTTTTATATAAAATATCTCCTATATTAATACATATTTTTAATTATATTAAAATATTAAGCAGATTTTTAATTGAAATAAAAATACTTGCTAAATATTTTTAATTCGACTAACAATATTTAATAACTATTTCTAAGTAACACGTATAATCTAGCAGATTTTTTAATTAAAAGAAAAATACTTGCTAAATACTTTTAATTCAACTAAAAGTATCTAAGAGATATTATTAAGTAAAATAAAAATATCTACTATAAATTTTTAATTACATTAAAAATATCTAGCATATTTTTAATCGAAATAAAAATAATTGCTAAATACTGCTAATTCAACTAAAAATATTTAACATATATTTTTAAGTAAAATAAAAATATCTAAGACATTTTGAGTAATTTTACTTAAAAATATCCAATTATAGATATTTTTATATAAATATCTACTATATTTATACATATTTTTAATTATAAATAAAAGTACTTGCTAAGTGTTTTTAATTCAACTAAAAATGTCTAATATTTTTAAGTGACATGATAGATAGATAGATAATTTTAATAACTTTACTTAAAAATGTCCATCCAATAGATATTTTTATATAAAATATCTCCTATATTAATACATATTTTTAATTATATTAAAATATTAAGCGGATTTTTAATTGAAATTAAAATACTTGCTAAATATTTTTAATTCGACTAACAATATTTAATAAATATTTCTAAGTAACATAAATAATCTAGCAGATTTTTAATTGAAAGGAAAATGCTTGCTAAATACTTTTAATTCAACTAAAAGTGTCTAAGAGATATTTTTAAGTAAAATAAAAATATCTACTATACATTTTTAATTACATTAAAAATATCTAGCATATTTTTAATTGAAATAAAAATAATTGCTAAATACTGCTAATTCAACTAAAAATATTTAACATATATTTTTAAGTAAAATAAAAATATCTAATAGACATTTTTTGTAATTTTACTTAAACATATCCAATTATAGATATTGTTATATAAATATCTACTATATTTATACATATTTTTAATTATAAATAAAAGTACTTGCTAAATATTTTTAATTCAACTAAAAATGTCTAATATTTTTAAGTAACATCATTGATAGATAGATAATTTTAATAACTTTACTTAAAAATGTGCAATAGATATTTTTATATAAAATATCTCCTATATTAATACATATTTTTAATTATATTAAAATATTCAGCAGATTTTTAATTGAAATTAAAATACTTGCTAAATATTTTTAATTCAACTAAAAATATTTAATAAATATTTCTAAGTAACATAAAAAATCTAGTAGATTTTTTATTGAAATGGAAATACTTGCTAAAGGAGTTATGGAAGAAATACGCACTACGTGGACACCCTGTATAGTATATTTTAATTCATCCCACATATAAAGGATATTAGAGGGAGAGACATGAAGGAAAAAGGTATTATTTTGAGATCTTGCAAACCTAGTCGTCATTTCCAGTTAGACCGGAAGTAGTATTTTGTGCACAATTATGTGAGATCCTGGCTTTAGTGACTACCACCTACCACGTTGTAAATTTCAGAAGTTTATCTTTTATAAAAATCGAGTTATTCCGTAGAAAGCTGTTTTACCAAAATTTAGACATTTCGTGAGACATTGCCGTCTACCGCAGCTGGGAATCGAACTCAGGAGAGACACGCAGGGCTTGCACTTGTAGACATTTTGATACCATACCATGGCACACTTTCTGGTTTCCAATTCACATGCTGCACAATTTCCCCGCGACCGTACTGGATAATTCATTGTGGCAGATACGTAAACTCGTGGATTTCTAGTACCATCAAGTGAAATGATAGTGCACGAACCGATCAGATTAGTTCTCAGTGTCTCGCACGTCGTGCCTGATTGTTGTTAACAAAGTGTTTCGTTGTTGCATTTGTCGCGGGTGTTGTGCTGGGTGAGGAAGATACCATAGTGAGTTGCGTTGATGAGAAAAAAAAAACAATTTTTATATTAAAATGAAAATATAGTAACAAAATGTTACCGACCTTTTCAGGCTGCCTCTATACAGGGAGACTCGAAAGCGGACGTCGCCCTTTTCAAGATTGTTGTTCCTACAGCTCACGAAACGACTATAATATATACTCGTAAGTCTTGCCTTAAATAATTGATTTTTATTTGGTTAAGGTTTCAAAATTGATTGTTTGAATACCAGGATTGCTTAAAATCCTGCGACGCGCGATTTGGCTGCTTCGATGATGAAGAAAACGTATTCCGAGACGTCGACTATAGTAAAGATAAAAGACATGAATGAGATGCAATAGAAATAGTTGTACGTGCTCGTGGAGTTTAATTTTTATCAACTCGAGCACCTTATCGTAATGTTGAATTGTATTTTTAATTTTGTAAAAACAATTCAGTACAGACTTTTGTGTGAAGTGTCACAGCAGTAGAAATAAACAACCTAAAAGTAGGCCGTGCTCTATTTTGATAAATTTACATACAGCGTGTCATGGGGAAATGGAACCAGTGTCAAAATTTGGACTTGGAGGCAAATCGTAACTTCTTATCGTTAAATATTACAAATTTCTCAGATACAGGTGTCTGATGAATCGTTAACGTAAACTTTCATAAGAGATGTAAATATTTTGAATAGCATGAATAATTAATAACATACTTCCATTTCTGTGTTTACACCTGGGGACGGCTCGAAAAAAAAAACTCGAATGAATAACTGGTTTGGGATTCACCAACTTGGACATTTTAGGCAAGGTTCGTTAAACATTTTAACGACCGCCACAATGGCTACTCATTGTCTAAGCCCAAGCGGGTCCAAATTTGAATTCGGGAAATGTTCCAACGAGCTGAATTTTATTTCACTCCTGCAAACTTCTTCTGCCAGAACTTCTTTCCCAGATTTGGCGATTTATTTGGAGATTCTTAAATACAGGGTGTTTCTGAAAATGGGTTAAATCATTGGATATTAGAAGAGAGCCCAGAAACAATTCCACTAATCAGCAGCTCAATGTGAAAGCTCTACAATCAAAATTCAATAATCATTATTCTAATAGAAATGAAGAAAATTTAGCTTTGAAAAGGCGTCCACATGAAGGCTGGTACCCTCATCATGCAATGCCATCTTATCCCTCTTTGTTTCCAGGAAATTTGGCCGAATCTAGTCATCAGAAGCAATCAAACTGTGCAAAGTATTGGCCTTGAAACAGCGAGAGAGAAGCTCAGGAACCAGGGCAAATATTTTGACATTTATCATTACTTTTAAAATTTGACACCAGCATTTTCCAACCAATCAGAAGTTTGGTTTTTGTTCCGTTACCATGGCAACCCAGGTATTGTCTTGGAAATTCTTTTGTGCTGGGGCACCCTGGAGAGAATTATAGTGGAAATTTTTTGACAGTTGAAAGTTCACTGGGACTGTGTTGACCACCCAAGCGGGAAACGTCGACTCAGCCGGTGTATGTTTTATTTATAGCACATGTATTGCAAACACACGGAATTTTATTACGGGCTCTGATTTAATTAAGTCGTTCTACAAAACATAGGTACTTACAAAACGATACAAATGCAGAATATCTATACCTATTTGCAGGCGTGTTCTTACCAGGGAATGAGGTAATATCGAGTAGTCCATTGACATCGGATCCGCCGCACCAAAGTTACAACCAACGCAACGGCCAAACGATCTATCAACTATTCAGGTTTGGCCGCAAATCTTGCAGCTTGCAACATACTTATTCCTAGAGCGACCAGAATCAAGGATGTGTACCGCATTGCGTTTATTTTAAATGTTATGTAAGTGCACAAGCAAGTTGCAATAAATTTCTGGTTAATGCGATTCAACGTCGTGTTTATTCAATTTTCAGCAATATCATATATCATCTTCGACGGCAAAGGGTTTTTCCAATCGGAACATCCTGGCCGGCAGCAAAAACGCTAATACTAAAAATTGATATTTCATTATGCGTCTTGTATTGTATTTTTTTTTTTTGGCGCAGAAGGGAGTGGCTAGGGAATGCAGTACATTATTCTTCCCCTTAAAAAAAGCATCTGCCTCAATTCAAGTACAAGAAACTTATCTCTCAACGAATCGAATTTTTTATATCCTAGTATTCTTAGTCAAGAAGTGAACGTTAACGAAATTCCTAAATTCCTGACCTTCGAGTTCAGCCCCCCTAGGGCTACACGTATAGTAATTTTGAAACGTTCTAGAATTCCACGAACGCAGTTCTGTTAATTATTAATACCTATGCGACTACTTCCTGCTGCCAGATAAGGTTATACTAATGATAGTTATTTTTTTTTCAGTGTCAGATATGGACCAATCGACGCAAGTGAACTTCCCGATAGTTCTGAAAAATCAGCACAGGAAAATGAGGCGGCACAATACGTCGGCTGACTTATTCCTCAGCCACAATAATAAGGTGATACCCTTAACGAATTCCTGGGTAAGTAACGGCAGGATTTTGGCAGATATGATCTAGAAATTTCTACTTTAAAACTAGAAATTTCTACTTTGAAAACTAGAAATTTCTTCTTTAAACTAGAAATATTTACTTTGAAAACTACTAGAAATTTCTACTTTGAAACTAGAAATTTCTACTTTAAAACTAGAAAGTTCTACTTTGAAACTAGAAATTTCTACTTAAAAACTAGACATTTCTACTTTGAAAACTAGAAATTTCTTCTTTAAACTAGAAATTTTTACTTTGAAAACTACTACAAATTTCTACTTTGAAACTAGAAATACTTAAAAACTGGAAATATCTACTTTGAAACTAGAAATTTCTACTTAAAAACTAGAAATATCTACTTTGAAACTAGAAATTTCTACTTAAAAACTAGAAATTTCTTCTTTAAACTAGAAATTTTTACTTTAAAACTAGAAAGTTCTACTTTGAAACTAGAAATTTCTACTTAAAACTAGACATTTCTACTTTGAAAACTAGAAATTTCTTCTTTAAACTAGAAATTTTTACTTTGAAAACTACTAGAAATTTCTACTTTGAAACTAGAAATTTCTACTTAAAAACAAGAAATATCTACTTTGAAACTAGAAATTTCTACTTAAAAACTAGAAATTTCTTCTTTAAACTAGAAATTTTTACTTTAAAACTAGAAAGTTCTACTTTGAAACTAGAAATTTCTACTTAAAACTAGACATTTCTACTTTGAAAACTAGAAATTTCTTCTTTAAACTAGAAACTTTTACTTTGAAATCTACTAGAAATTTCTACGAAACTAAAAATACTTAAAAACTAGAAATATCTACTTTGAAACTAGAAATTTCTACTTAAAAACTAGAAATTTCTACTTTAAAACTAGTAATTTCTACTTTGAAAACTAGAAATTTCTACTTTATAAGTAGAAATTTCTACTTAATAAAACGTGTATACCGTGTCTCTATCCGTTGAAACTCAAGAGGCTTTTTCTTTTTAGAATTGGCTGCTAATTAAGAAACCAATACCTGTTTTGAAAGAAAGCAGTGGCGTACTATTTGTCTCTATCCGTTGAATTGGTCGAAATTTCGATATCGACTATTAAGCAATTTACATCTAAAAAACGTATGGAGTGTTCGATTCGGTCATATCTCAAATACCTTGATACAGTTTAAGCTTTAAGCCAGGGTGTCTGTTTGAAACTCTTATTCTTTTTTACTTTTCGATTGACCCTGTACAAAAATCTATGATGTTGACAAAAAATGTAATAATTCGATTTAGGGCTACCTACATCAGATATACAGGGTGTTTCGGGAGGAAAGGGAGCCATTTTAAGGACTTGTTCTAGAGGTCCAAATAAGACAAATGTTCTATAAACAAATATCAAAAAATGCTTCCTCTTCGAGGGTGTCAAAAAAATTATCAAAATTATTTTTAATATTTTGAAAACGATTTAGGATCTTCAATTGGTATGCACTATACTGGCATAGAAATACTTCTTTTTGATTCAACGAGTTTTGACAATTCCACCAGTGACGTGCGTGACAGCAAAATATTAAATGATTTGACGAAGAAAATAGTACGTCACTGCTTTCTTTCAAAACAGGTATTGGTTTCTTAATCAGCAGCCAATTCTAAATAGAAAAAGCATCTTGAGTTTCAACGGATAGACAGTATACACATTTTATAAAGAAGAAATTTCTACTTATAAAGTAGAAATTTCTAGTTTTCAAAGTAGATATTTCTAGTTTTTAAGTGGAAATTTCTAGTGTCAAAGTAGAAATTTCTAGTTTTTAAGTAGAAATTTCTAGTTTTCAAAATTAAAATTTCTAGTTTAAAATAGAAATTTCTAGTTTTCAAAGTAGAAATTTTTGGTTTTAAAGTAGAAATTTCTAGTTTTCAAAGTAGAAATTTATGGTTTTAAAGTAGAAATTTCTAGTTTTCAAAGTAGAAATTTCTAGTTTTAAAGTAGAAATTTCTAGTATTAAAGTAGAAATTTCGAGTTTTTAAGTAGAAATTTCTAGTTTCAAGGTAGAAATCTCTAGTTTTCAAACCATCGTACGAAATATTTTTAAAAACCAAACAACTATTTTCAGGATGGTAGTAGCTCTGCGCATGCGCCAACTTGAATTTGCGGTTGAACCGGATATAAATAAGATCTCGATTGGGAACAAAAATATGTTTGCGAGTGTAAATTATAGTTGGTGTATGCGCAGAACTATTGCAAACTTTAGGAACAAAAATTTGATATTATTTTTTTTCTATCTCGTTTCCTGTCAAATTTACATAAAAAATAGTTCAGGGCAATTTTGTAGAGCCTGAAATTTTCCACAACTTTGTTCCATTTGCTTTTTTTTGTAGGACTAATATTTTAGCGTTAGCAAAGAGGGCCGTGGATGAAAACAATATCAAAACAATAACAGTTTCTATTGTTTTCATCCACGGCCCTCTGTGCTAACGCAAAATGTTTGAAGTAGAAGAGTAGAAATATTTATTACAATTTTTTTATTTTTGATTAATAATTTAAAACAATGCATCGGCATTCAATTGTTTTTTTATTACTGCCAAATAGAAATTTAGTAAATACCCTGCAACTTTTGTATAAAACATTTTTTTTCTAATCTCTACAATAAACTCGTAAATTCTGATTAAAATGTGTACCGAACAAAATAACACTGTACAGGGTGTTCCACGTAAGAGGCTGACTCGATTCCCTGCCTTTATTATTGAGCTAAAAAGAAAAACCGAAATCCATTCTCATGTATTTTTATTAGGAATCCGATTATAAGGTCGAATAAGCGATGGACCCTCAATACGAGATATTGTCAAAAATCCAATTTTCCAAATTTATTTCACCCGAATTCGAATTCTTCATAAAAAAAAAAAATACGTGAGAATAGATTTTGGTTTTTCATTTTAGCCCAATAATAAAGGCAGGGAATCGAGTGAGCCTCTTATTCTCTTATTATATGTATACGAGTATGTTCATAAGCAAATTCGTTAAAATCTTACCATTTAATTCACTTATTCGTTACCACGGGGGTACCACACGGAACAGTTTTGGGCCCTATATTTTCAAATCAGTTTATAATTGTTGTATAAATATTTTTAAAAGTGCCAATTTAAGCAACTTGAAGCTATAAGCTACGCAAACTCACAGAACAATAAATAACTTTGTCATACCTGTTTCAGTCTCAACTGAAGCCGCTCTCTCTCCGACCAAAGTCCCTAAATTTACCAGCCGAGGCCTTCAACAGGACGAAGCTGTTGTACACATCCGAGAGTCCCCTATCAAGACTATCACATCCCGGACTGGACACGCCAATAGGTTCAATTTCCAGAGAGCGAACGCCTCCGTTCTCTTGCAGCTCCAGCGTAACATCGAACGGCGGGTTAGGAGCGTATAAGCCGCCACCGTACGTGCCCCCAAGGGTGAGTAAATTCCGCCAGATGAACCTACGTTGAAAAAACCACACGTGAATAGTACTTGATCGATTCTACATACGTCTGATTGACGTAGACCGATGTGTTTTATTTGGACTAACTGCTAGTTGGATGTCCTGCTTTCTATTGTTTTTGGTCGCCAAATTTGCGCCAGTTCAGTTGTATAATTTTTTAAAGAAACAATTAGTTAACCTGAACAAGGCTAAAGTCATTACGAGCCTAATGATTTGTTATATAAAAATTTCGCGGTCGGGTTCATGGAATAATATATATATAACCATGCGAGATGTCAATTAGAAGAAATAAACGCACACGCGTGTCGAATTAGACAGGTCTCTATTGCTCGGGCGTTCCAGGCGAAATGAGCATACGATATCTGATTTTAATTTTTTTTAGCACAAAATGCAAGATGACGAAAGCAGCGCGAGTGGCTCGAAGTGTTACTGCAGGTGTTACGACGTCGAATCGGGGAGGAATCTCAATAGCCAATTATCGAATACGCCGGAGGGGCTCTCCTGGAGGCGGTTACACATGTCGAGGGCGAAACTGAAAGCGACCGCGACCACCTCTGAATTACTTTCCGGATTTGCGATGATAGCGATGGTAAGTGCTTCGAATTTAGATTTTTTATATCTCAAGGTCGTCGGCATACATTCAAAACGGAAGGGGCCCGGGGATGGAGCCCTGAGGCACGCATTGAGTAATACAGGCGTTGTATCATGAAATGCCTCTTTAAGTTTATTGCGGGAAACACTGCTGGTAATTGAATTTAGGTCTTGTTGTGGGTAGATAATCGCTAGAGCACAGTTATTCTCATACCTGACTGGAATCAAATGCAAATGCATTAGCCTAAGAACTGACGAGGAGCGTCATGGTCGGCTCGGTGGATTTACGTCACGGACGCATTTAATTTCTGACGAAGAAGCTTAAGCACTTTCTAAATTTCATGTCTATTCCAGCGATGCGATAGCGCGCGGAACCGGATACGGGCGATCAACCGGAAATCATCGAATTTTTATTTGCACTCCGGAGTGTTCTATAAATAATTTTGTATTTAAAGTAATGTCACGGTTATTTTCATGCGAAAAATTGCTATTATTAAATGCTAAGGTCCGGACAGGATGCTATTAAAATAAGTACCAAAAACTGTAGCCAATGAACACAGATACAATACAATAATAATAATAATAATAATAGTAAAAATCTTTATCTACTTAATTAGGTTACATATCATTTATTGAACTGCTTTTGAACGATTAATAGTATCCATAAACAATAGAAACTCTTTTCCGATACTGCGAAATAGAATGGTCCATTATTAATGAGGGGAGGAAAGTGATTTGACATTTGAATAGTTTTAACGTTTAATTAAGTTAAGTAATAATTGTGCCAAAATTGATTTCAGACTTGCAAAGGTTAGTAATTATTGTTATAATCGTAGAAAAAGTATAGTATTCAACTCGTGGTAATGTAGTAAATAACTCACTTGATGATTAAAGCACTCGCCTGCGGCTCGTGTCGCAAAAAAATGTTCCTCAAGCTCTTTACAGACCGTTTATTACACGATTTTGACCATAATACTTACGACAGCTCTTTCAAATTTAGAATGGTGGTAGATTAGGAGTCACTCGAGAGCGTGAGCATACAAATTTTTGAGTAGACCGACTGCTTGAGCAGAAAAAACGTGCGTCAAACTTTGGAAATATGGACCAACTTTAATATTTAATACAGCCAAAATTTTAAACACAATTGGCGCAAACGCACACTCACGCCTTAAAGCAAACCCTCAACAACCCTTTGTGAAAATTACTGTTAAAAATATTCATAGGTTTCTTTGTGGCGATGTTTTAAAATAAACCTTGCAAATTGCTATTTTTTCTCGACTAGTAACGAACTCCTTTTTCAGGTAGAGCTTCAAATAAACACCCCGACGAACGTTCCCGAATGGCTGTTCGTGCTGTTCGCGGTATGTACGACGGTGCTGGTAGCGGTTCATATATTTGCGCTGATGATATCAACGTACATCTTACCGAACATAGAGGCGATAGCGAAATTAGAAATATGCGAAATGGTGACGGAGAGCCCCCACGAGCGGATGAAGGGATTCATTGAAATCGCCTGGGCGTTCTCCACTATATTAGGTAAGAAGAATATGTCTGCCAGGCTAGCGCCCGCTAACTGTGCTTTTTTCCAGGTCTGTTCCTATTTCTGATAGAGGTGGCGATTCTGTGCTGGGTGAAATTTTGGGACTACTCCTTCACCGCCGCGGTGGCCGCCACGATCATCGTCATCCCGGTGCTCATAACGTTCGTACTGTTCGCGGCACATTTCTACCATTCCCTGGTGGTGTACAAGTGCGACAAGTCGACGAGTGACATGGCCAAGTTAGAGGACATCAAGAAGCAACTGGACGAAGTCACTGTTACTGTTTAGTAGGAAAATGGAGATTCGCCCCACCACAAGCGCCGAAAAACGATGGGTGGAAAAATGTGACCCTTCGCCATGGTGTAAGACAATTAGGTGATGAAACGCCTCAATGTATCGTATGGTTAGAGTGTCGCCAAACTGTTAACGCAAGAGACGCGAAATCGTAAGACAAAGAGAGAGAGTGGGTGGCCGCGAGGACCGCGCGGGCTGCGCCCCGCATCGTCCCTAGTTAATTTCCACTTCATTTTACCAGGTCGAAAAATATACCATTCGATGCAGAAAAATATGTAGAACACGATTGTTGAAAAATTATGTGTCTAAATTGTCGGCTACTGTGCAAAAAAAAATAAAAACCATAAATGAAATTGGACGCCGGCACGTTTAACTCGAAACGCTGCTAAAACCGTTCGAGTTATGAAAAAAATTAACATAAACAATTTTATAGAGAACTAAATTTCCTATAAAAAAGTCTATCTTTTAATAGTTTTGGTGTGAGGGCGCCTCAAATTCGCGCGCTGATCTTTTGTTAAATTAAACTTATCGTTTTCCAGCGCACAACTTTCAGCCACCCTCACGCCCACGGTGTAAGAATTGTCTTACACCGTGCTCACGCCTAAAATATTTAAGATAGACATATGCCGCCACTGACTTTTTTATAGGAAATTTAGTTCTCTATAAAATTGTTTATGTTAATTTTTTTCATAACTCGAACGGTTTTAGCAGCGTTTCGAGTTAAACGTGCCGGCGTCCAATTTCATTTATGGTTTTTATTTTTTTTTTGCACAGTAGCCGACAATTTAGACACATAATTTTTCAACAATTGTGTTCTACATATTTTTCTGCATCGAGTGGTATATTTTTCGACCTGGTAAAATGAAGTGGAAATTAACTAGGGACGATGCGGGGCGCAGCCCGCGCGGCCCTCGCGGCCAACCACTCTCTCTCTTTGTCTTACGATTTCGCGTCTCTTGCGTTAACAGTTTAGAGACACTCTAATTGAGGCGTTTCATCACCTAATTGTCTTACACCATGCCCTTCGCCTACCCACTTCTTAAACTGTGATGGACTCGCTTATTTTAGTAAGATGCTCCCCTGTTTTATTTATAAAGCATGAAAATGGATCGAGATTTTTCTTAATAAGGAACGGCTCAATATAACAGCATAGGGTTAGATCATGATGGATTTTAATGGTTATTTCTTTGTACCTGCCAAAAACGCATTCGCCTACGAAAATTGTTGCAATTGAGTGTTTGGCAATCAAGTAGTTCCTAGAATTTAAGAAAACAATTTTACGTTTGTCGAATATGGGTGATATTATCTCAAATCAGCATCAGTATTTTGTTTTTGTAAATATTTAATTTCTAAACTTAGGTACCTATATGTATAATAAATATTTTAATTTATTCTCGTTTAGTTTTTTTTTTTGTATATTAAAATTACTAATGTGTTATTTTCTTTGGTAGATTTAGTGTTATGAGTTTATTGTATTGTTGAACATTTGTTGTCGAACAATAAATGTGTCTGGTACATTCTTTTGTTTTATAGACCTTTGTTAATTTATTTATTAATCTGCAGTACCATTTTAATTCGTAAACAACAGTTGTTTTCTGTTTTGTAAGCAAAATGTTAGATACTAAAAAAAATGTTAAAAATTTTAAATTAAATTGAGCTGAAATAAAGTGATATGTTTATATTTTAAATATGGGTTATTGTTTCATTTGCCTTGAGAATAAGAACTTTGTAACTATGTATGTGTACATCGTATGCACAGAGAATGAAAAAATAAAAAGACATAAATTCTCGTTGACTTCCAAATAAAAAGAAAACTCGAAACACTTTGTTTTGTTCACTCAAGTGGTTTATATGGCAACGGGTGGGCGAAAGCAGCGAGTTAAAATTACTTTTGCCCACCCCACTGTCACTTTCGCCCACTCTTATGTCACTTGTCAAACTAGGATAAAATTCAGACGAAATTTTTTTATTTCATTTAAATTACCTCCCTTTACAATTCTTCGGCAATATATGAAACGTAGCAGCATTAGCTTCTTTTAGAATGTCTGCCGGCACAGTAATATTATCATTTACTTCCATTATTTCCAGTATGTTTGTATTTTGCTTGCCACGAATTTATCAGAAAATAAAAGAAAATTTTGAATCAGGAATTAGCTCCCTCCTCTGATTTTGAACAAATCAAGTTTAACAGATAAAATTAAAGTTGAATCATATTAAGCATTAAGCGCCAGACACTATCAACTCAAAATTTTTAAACCACACCTCATTTTGAGTGGCTTTTTAATTCTCCACAAATTCAATTTAGAATTTTTTGTTAGTATTTATTTTCTTTCATACAAACCATTAGTTTTTTATAAATATAACGAACAAACAGCTTGTTCATAAATCAGGAAAGATACACATATGTCATTGAATGACATAAGTCTACGGCCAGTACAAATACTACGGATAAGGTTGCTAGTTATGGTCTTGATTAGAAGGCAATAAAGAGCACGTGTGTTTAAATGGAGATAACTGGGCCATAAAAATAGGTCGTATGATTTTTTAAAGCTTCAAAAATAACTTATTTTACTGCCTAATGTCTATTAAGTCTCTTACGTTGGTTTCCAAAGTTTGGGCTAGTCTATCGTGTCATCTGTGACAACTGTTACAATGTGTTGGAATGGCAGAGATCTCCCCAGCTTGTTCCTTAATACGATCCTGCATTGGAGCATGGTTTGTGTCTCAGTGTATTATTACCTCTTGGATCAATCCAGAAGTGCCCAAATTTTTTACGGTTTGTATTATTTGTGTCCTTTAGTTAGAAGTAAAACAACTCATCAATACAACAATCGAAATATTAGTTGCTTTAAGACAAGAATTTAGATGCATCAGTTTTAATGCTTTGGAGAAATATTTTACTTTAAACATTTTGTAATTTTGGTTGCCTATGTAGAAAAATAAGACAGCAATCAAGAGAGTCCTCTTGTGACTGGGTACCTTACTCATGAGGGCAATAACCAGAAACATAGGCACCAGAAAGACAAATGCCACAGATATGTCTGCCGTAACTATGCAACTGCTTAGGCATCCGACCTGTAATAAGAGTTGCCTAAACCCATCGATAATAATGTATTACAAGTTTCTGACTCTATCGAATATCTAAATAATTCTCTAGATTTCCTTTAATTTCAAGTTCCCTTTCTGCTTCTTCCTTTTTACCATTTTCTGCGAGTCGGCTTTACGCTTCTCTTCCTCTTCTTTTAACTGCTGCAATTCCTCTATGTTCTTCATCATCTCGTCCCGTTCCATAAATATTTGCCTCTGCCTTCCCTTTTCTCTAGATTTTCTTCTATCTGTTCCCTGACCATATCCATCGCTTGCTTAAATAATTTATGTCTGGCGGATTCCTCTTTTGCGCGTCGCCTCTACTCCAGTGCTTGCTTCTTCATTATCTCTGCCAAATCATTCTTCCTCCTAATCTCGACTATCTCGTGCTTCTTCAACTGGTCGCTAATTTCCTGTTTCTTCCTCAACTCCTGCATTTGCTCTTCAAGGTTACGTTTCAGTTGCTACATTCTCTCCTCTCTCTCCTTTCCCTTCTTCTCTTTTAAGCGATTCTTCTTCCTCCTTTTCCTTTCTGATTCTTTCTCTTCCAGAATCCTCTTCGACGCCTCTTCTTCCTTTTCCTTCTGCATTCGTTCTTCTATTTGCTGATCTAGCCAGCTCAGCTTTAAGTTTTGCAACGTTATTTGCTTTCATACTGACGCACGAAAGGGTTGTTCCTTTGCCACTGATGGTACAACTTCGTTTCAGTCCCGCAGTGTCTTCTCTTCTCCTTTTCCTTTAACTTCAGCCCAACGTTCATATCGCTTCAGTTCGTCTGAAACTTCGTCTTCCAAGTCCAGTTCTTTTAGTCTGGTTATCAATAATTTCTCTTGGGCAAGGTTTCCATGAATGTCCCCGACTCTTTGCTTCAATTTCATTTTATGCTGCCTGGTATTAAAAAGCGCACATTCTCTTTCCGCACGTCGCCTCTCCTCCAATATCTCTACCAATTAATTCTTCTTCTTAATCTCGGCGATCTCGTGCTTCTTCAATTGGTCGCCGATTTTCTGTTTCTTCCTCAACTCATGCGTTTGCTCTTCAAGGCTGCATTTCAGTTGCTGCTGTTTCTCCTCTAAATGCTTCTTAAGCCATTCCTCTTTCTCCTTTTCCTTCCTACCTCTTCGTCGCGTTCCTTCAGAATTCCCTTCGACTCCTCTTCTTCCAGTTCCTTCTGCATTCCTATTTGCTGATCTAGCCAGCTCATATTTAGGTCTTTGCAACGGAATTTGCTTTCATACTGGGTTATTCTCTTGCCACTCACTGATGATACAACTTCGCCTCAGCCTCGCATCTTCTCTTTTCTTCTTCCTTTAACTTCAGCCCAACGTTGAGTAGCACTAGTACCATGATTTAAAATTAAACATCAAATTTAAATATCTAAAACTTTAATATAAATAATTCTCTAGCGATATCACATGTGTAACTAGAAATCTTTTAACAAAACTAATACATAGGTATAAAAATATCAATGTATACAATATCTTAATATCAATTCCATGTGAGTTTTAGTAGGCAATAAAAATACAAATAACCTTAATAGAACATCCTAGTTCTTGTGTGTTTAACCGGCACTCGTTTTTGCTGGATTTTCAAAATCTCTTGCTGCAGTCGTTGCTCTTCCTTTCGAATCCGCTCCAGCTCCTCGTCGATTTCCTTCAATTTCAAGTTCTCTTGCTGCTTCTTCCTTGCGTTTTTAACCTTCACGTCATCGTCTATCATTTTCTTCGTGTCGGCCTTACGCTTCTCTCCCTCCTCTTTCAACTTCTGCAACTCCTTGTCATATTCCTCTATGTTCTTCGTCATCTCGTCTCGTTCCATCAAAATTTGCCTCTGCCTCTCCTTGTTTTTCTCCAGATTTTCTTCTATCTGCACCCTGACCGTGTCCATCACTTGCTTAAATAATTTTTGCCTGGCGAATTCCTCTTGCCTCCACATCTCGGTTTGCTTCTCGTAGATCACTTTAGCTTCGGAATCGAACAGGAAATCCAGGTGCCGCTTTCTCTGCAGCTCCAACTCTTGCTGTTCTCTTACAATTTTCAAAAACTCAGTTAGTCCCTGCTTTATTTCATATCGCTTCATTTCGTCTGAAACTGCGTCTTCCAAGTCCAGTTGGTTTAGTCTGGTTATCAATAATTTTTCTTGGGCAAGGTTTTCCTGAATGTCCACGGCTCTTTGCTTCAATTTAATTTTATGCTGCCTGATATTAAAAAGCGCGCATTCTCTTTCCGCGCGTCGCCTCTCCTCCAGCGCTTGCTTCTCCATTATCTCTGCCAATTCGTTCTTCCTCTTAATCTCGACTATCTCGCGCTTCCTCAATTGGTCGCTGATTTCCTGTTTCTTCCTCAACTCCTGCATCTGCTCTTCAAGGCTGCGTTTCAGTTGCTGCCTTCTCTCTTCTAAATGCTTCTTATGCGATTCTTCTTTCTCTTTTTCCCTTTTGACTCTTTCGTCGCGTTCTTTCAGAATTCTCTTCGACTCCTCTTCTTCCTTTTCTTTCTGCATTCGCTTCTCTATTTGCTGATCTAGCCAGCTCAGCTTTAGGTCTTTGCAACGGTATTTGCTTTCGTACTGACGCACGAAAGGATTGTTCCTTCGCCACTGGTGGTACAGCTTCGTCTCAGCCTCGCGTCTTCTCTTCTCTTCTTCCTTTAACTTCAGCCCAACGTTGACGTCTTTTAACACTTCAGTTGGTATATCTTCAAAATTATCTCTGTGGGGTTTATCGATGTTCCTGCTTTTGTGGACCATCATCTCAATGTCGAACGTTCTCCGTTCTTCATCCAGTAACCTCCCCAGTTTCTCTCTTCGCTGCTCCAGCAGCTCTTCCTTGTTTCTTTTGTTTCTAATGTCGGACAAGAGCTTGTTGTTGTCTTCGTAGTACCTGGGCGAGGTCCAGGAATCGAACTTCGAGTTGGCCTTCTCCCAATGGCGGAAATATTTGTCGGCCCCGCTCCACATCTGCTGGTGGGAAAATTCCTTCTCTCGCCTTCTGATCATGTCACTTTCCACGCGGAGCCTGTGCTTGCCCCTCTCCTTCGGCTTTTCCATCTGAAAATATTTTGCACATCAGTATGTTTGATAATTATTAGTAAAGATAATAGAATACTAATTTTCTAACAGTGCTACTGAACTATTTTTGATTTGTGAAATGGTTTCCAATGTTGATTATTTTAATTATTAAACAATTTTCTTTTTAATAAAAAACTACTTGTGCTCGATTCTTTATGAAGATTTTACAGTATTCTATTTTTAGGATTATTTCCTTGACATAACTAAAGCCATGAAGGAGACGAAAAATCATGATGGTGCAAAATATTCTCAAGTGAAAAACCAAGACACTAAAATTTACGTGCAAAGAAAATACAAAAAATGGCATGAAAAAAAAATACAATTGACAAATAAATTATATTTTTTTTTTCTATGTCGGAAGTAAGAAAATATTTGATGGCAAAAAATATAGGACCCCTCCCTGTATATGGCGTGAGAGTCTAGCGTCCTCATTTGTTGATATTTCCTAATCGCTAATGAGGTAATTCCTTTAGCTATAATAACATTCATTAATACCATCATACTATGGTAAACATCTGCTGGAAAGGAATCCCCTTAAAGCACTTAGAAATAACTTTGTGGGTATTATGAAATATTTTTTTTTTGTAATATCACATTGACTGAAAATTGCCAGGAATTGTTAAGTAAATATTATCGCTAAAAATTGCCTCGGGGATCTTTTCATTGCCACCATATGTGGTCGCCCTCGTGACAATTTATACAGATTAGCGCGACTGATTATTGTTATTACTACTTATTCGTATTTTACGCCAGATTTTCTATAGCTTGATTAAAATGTGAATCCCCAATTTAAAGTGTCCCCGGTGGCAAATCTTTAGCAGTACGGCCCTGAATTAAGTTTATTTGCTTTTTACCAAAAAATTCCCCAATATTCTGTTACGACGCAACATAGCGTAGTAGAAGTGTAAATAAATAAAAAACCGACAATATTTTATCCTAATTACAGCAATCATGATATTAAAAAAAGCACTACAGCGACAGAGACAGATATATCGCTTAGTAATTTGATGGGGAACCACCGCACTTCCTAAATATCTGCGGCAGTCGCACATGTCTTTGTGAACCGGAATGGTAAAATCAACACCATCACCTACAGGGTGGTCGCAAAAAGATTTGAAGCAAATGTGTTTATGGATAACCCTGGTGTTGCACAAGGATCCGTCTTGTGGCCCATTCTGTTTAGCCTTGGCATTAACGACTTACTCTCAGTGTTAGCAAATCCTGTACATCACTTCGTTGATGGCAACAAAGAGCTTTAAAAATTTCAAATACTGATTTCGAAGTCTGCACAGTTTTGCTATTTAGTGGATGCTTAAATATCAACTAAAAAAACTTTCGAGGTTAGGAAATCCAATTGAAAATCGGATCATAAATGGTTGTGAAAATGACATTTATCTAGTAAGTCATGGAAACTAGAAACAAGTTTAAAAATGACGGTAGTAGGTTGGTTTGTTCATTTGTTTAGATGTAGAAGCTTTTTTGTTTTGAAAAATTCAATCTGTCAAAACTACTTTTTTAAATAGTTCAGCCGTAATTTCTTTTCAATGGTTCCTTCCAATTAAAAATTGAATCATAAACGGATGTGATAATAACATTTGTCCTAGTAGGTCATGGAAACTAGAAACAAATTTAAAAATTACGGTAGCAGGCATTGGTTTGTTCATTTGTTTAGATGTAGAAGCTTTCGCTTGTTTTGTGAAATTCAATCTGTCAAAACTACTCTTTTAAATAGTTTAGCCGTAATTTATTTTCAATGGTTTCTTCCAATTAAAAATTGAATCATAAACGGATGTGGTAATAACATTTGTCCTAGTAGGTCATGGAAACTAGAAACAAATTTAAAAATGACGGTAGCAGGCATTGGTTAGTTCATTTGTTTAGATGTACAAGCTTTTGCTTGTTTTGTGAAATTCAATCTGTCAAAACTACTCTTTTAAATAGTTCAGCCGTAATTTCTTTTCAATGGTTTCTTCCAATTAAAAATTGAATCATAAACGGATGTGGTAATAACATTTGTCCTAGTAGGTCATGGAAACTAGAAACAAATGACGGTAGCAGGCATTGGTTTGTTCATTTGTTTAGATGTAGCAGCTTTTGCTTGTTTTGTGAAATTCAATCTGTCAAAACTACTCTTTTAAATAGTTCAGCCGTAATTTATTTTCAATGGTTTCTTCCAATTAAAAATTGAATCATAAACGGACGTGGTAATAACATTTGTCCTAGTAGGTCATGGAAACTAGAAACAAATTTAAAAATGACGGTAGCAGGCATTGGTTTGTTCATTTGTTTAGATGTAGCAGCTTTTGCTTGTTTTGTGAAATTCAATCTGTCAAAACTACTCTTTTAAATAGTTCAGCCGTAATTTATTTTCAATGGTTTCTTCCAATTAAAAATTGAATCATAAACGGATGTGGTAATAACATTTGTCCTAGTAGGTCATGGAAACTAGAAACAAATTTAAAAATGACGGTAGCAGGCATTGGTTTGTTCATTTGTTTAGATGTAGCAGCTTTTGATTGTTTTGTGAAATTCAATCTGTCAAAACTACTCTTTTAAATAGTTCAGCCGTAATTTATTTTCAATGGTTTCTTCCAATTAAAAATTGAATCATAAACGGATGTGGTAATAACATTTGTCCTAGTAGGTCATGGAAACTAGAAACAAATTTAAAAATGACGGTAGCAGGCATTGGTTTGTTCATTTGTTTAGATGTAGCAGCTTTTGATTGTTTTGTGAAATTCAATCTGTCAAAACTACTCTTTTAAATAGTTCAGCCGGAATTTATTTTCAATGGTTTCTTCCAATTAAAAATTGAATCATAAACGGATGTGGTAATAACATTTGTCCTAGTAGGTCATGGAAACTAGAAACAAATTTAAAAATGACGGTAGCAGGCATTGGTTTGTTCATTTGTTTAGATGTAGAAGCTTTTGCTTGTTTTGTGAAATTCAATCTGTCAAAACTACTCTTTTAAATAGTTCAGCCGTAATTTCTTTTCAATGGTTTCTTCCAATTAAAAATTGAATCATAAACGGACGTGGTAATAACATTTGTCCTAGTAGGTCATGGAAACTAGAAACAAATTTAAAAATGACGGTAGCAGGCATTGGTTTGTTCATTTGTTTAGATGTAGCAGCTTTTGATTGTTTTGTGAAATTCAATCTGTCAAAACTACTCTTTTAAATAGTTCAGCCGTAATTTATTTTCAATGGTTTCTTCCAATTAAAAATTGAATCATAAACGGACGTGGTAATAACATTTGTCCTAGTAGGTCATGGAAACTAGAAACAAATTTAAAAATGACGGTAGCAGGCATTGGTTTGTTCATTTGTTTAGATGTAGCAGCTTTTGCTTGTTTTGTGAAATTCAATCTGTCAAAACTACTCTTTTAAATAAACTGATCAACAAAATATACGTTACACTGCCAAATTTGCCCTGATTTTGGAACAGAATAAATTTGGATTGCCGCCGCCGATTTAGTTTCTGTTTGAAGTGTTAGCTAGTAAAATCCTTTGTCTACCAGTTCTTGTTTTTACTAAGATTATGTGTTTCACATAAAGTTTCTACAGGGCGGTAAATAAAACAGTGCTAAATTTCTGAAAGTTCGGCATCGTCCCATTTCAACAAAAAATATTTTTTCTGGATTTCAACATGAGTGCTATAAATATGGACCTCATATCTCGAAACGGTTTTTGAAACTACCGCTGATTTGCTTTATTTACATGGTGACCTCAAAAACATCCATTTTTTGGTCTTGCATTGATAACTTTTTTACTCCCGAACCGACTCTCAAAATCTAGGGCTCATGTTGAAGCCAAAACTGCAGTTAATAAGGCGCGAGAATGGTAATCGATTCCAGATAAAGATTAAATATACAGGGTGGCATCAAAGTTGAACCAAATCTGTATAACCCCCTAAAACTGATATTATGAGATAATTCAATTAAAGTCAACTTGCTTTCGAAGAAACTGTATAATCTGAACACTTCAAGATGTTCTTTACTTGCATGAGTTAAGAATTGTTGGTGTAGGAACAAATTAACGATTGCCTGTTTTTGAAGAAGAATCGTAACTCTTGCTTATCTGAAAATTCTCGTTACCATGCAACGTACCGGGAATGGGAATAATCGCACTGGCTTATTATTGCCTGGCACTGGTTGTTATTTTGATTTCTGTCACTTTTATTGTTGTTCCTTCGATTGCTAATAAGTTAATGCCTCTTAATCGCAAAATGCCAAGTTTAAATGAAGACCAATTGGCCATAGTAGGCAGAATGCGTGATGAAGGCTTTGCAGTTACAGTAATCGCCGACTTTTTTAACACCTCCAGGCAAAGTATTTATCGGGCCATACGTCGGCGCTTAGCTGGCGATATTAATTACAACAGAAGGGGGGGCAGAAGGCGAAAAACCACGGCAGCACAAGACAGATTCATTAGGAGAACTGTTCTGAGACATAATCGTACCCTCAACTGCAAGCGCGGTAAACAATATTCTAAGAAACGCTACAGGAATTCATCTCTCCAACCAAACTGTGAGACGAAAGCTCCATAATTGATGGGTTATACCTACTCGAACTTTTATTTGTTATTATCATACGAGTAAAATAAGGGCGTTTAAGTAATATCAAAATTGAACCAAACTTGCTTTCAATAAAAAAAATAATTTATTTTTTACTAACAATAACAAAATACATAAACAATAATAAACAATTTGGGGAAATGTCAATATTTTGTCGGGCCTCCCCTCGCACGTATTACTGCTTCAACTCTTCTGGGCATTCCTTCCACCAGGTTGCGCAGAAACTGCTGGGGAATAGCTTCCCATTCTTCCTGAACCGCATTCACCAAATCGTCCAAATTGTCCATTTGGCCTTCCCTTTCTTTCATATTCCTTTTCATTCTACTCCAGACATGCTCGATCGGATTCATATCCGGAGACAAGGGTGGCCACTCCATTCTTTCAATATTGTGGTCCTCCAGAAATACGGTGACGATTCTAGCGCGATGAGGTCTCGCATTGTCATCTACTAAAATTAAATCGCCACCAACATTTCAGCATAGGGGACCACAATATCCCTAATACACAAATCTCTATACCGTTCACCATTCATGCTTTCCCCTCTCAGTATCACTAATTCAGTTTTCACATTCATTCCTATTCCACCCCAAACAGTCACTCCTCCACCTCCAAAAGCTACCCTTGCCTCCATGTGTTCTTCCATAAATCTTTCATTCATTCTTCTCCATACCAAAACACGCCCATCCGACCTAAACAAACAAAACCTACTTTCATCTGTAAACAAACACCTACTCCACTCTGCTATTCCCCAGTGTTGGTGGTCTCTGGCCCATTGCAGTCGAGCATCCCGGTGTTGAGGTCCTAACAAAGGGCAAGCTGCTCGCCTTCTGGCATGAAGTCCACTTTCATGGAGCCTTCGTCTCACAGTTTGGTTGGAGAGATGAATTCCTGTAGCGTTTCTTAGAATATTGTTTACTGCGCTTGCAGTTGAGGGTACGATTATGTCGCAGAACAGTTCTCCTAATGAATCTGTCTTGTGCTGCCGTGGTTTTTCGCCTTCTGCCCCCCCTTCTGTTGTAATTAATATCGCCAGCTAAGCGCCGACGTATGGCCCGATAAATACTTTGCCTGGAGGTGTTAAAAAAGTCGGCGATTACTGTAACTGCAAAGCCTTCATCACGCATTCTGCCTACTATGGCCAATTGGTCTTCATTTAAACTTGGCATTTTGCGATTAAGAGGCACTAACTTATTAGCAATCGAAGGAACAACAATAAAAGTGACAGAAATCAAAATAACAACCAGTGCCAGGCAATAATAAGCCAGTGCGATTATTCCCATTTTCGGTACGTTGCATGGTAACGAGAATTTTCAGATAAGCATGAGTCACGATTCTTCTTCAAAAACAGGCAATCGTTAATTTGTTCCTACACCAACAATTCTTAACTCATGCAAGTAAAGAACATCTTGAAGTGTTCAGATTATACAGTTTCTTCGAAAGCAAGTTGACTTTAATTGAATTATCTCATAATATCAGTTTTAGGGGGTTATACAGATTTGGTTCAACTTTGATGCCACCCTGTATATTTAATCTTTGTCTGGAATCGATTACCATTCTCGCGCCTTATTAACTGCAGTTTTGGCTTCAACATGAGCCCTAGATTTTGAGAGTCGGTTCGGGAGTAAAAAAATTATCAATGCAAGACCAAAAAATTGATGTTTTTGAGGTCACCATGTAAATAAAGTAAATCAGCGGTAGTTTCAAAAACCGTTTCGAGATATGAGGTCCATATTTATAGCACTCATGTTGAAATCCAGAAAAAATATTTTTTGTTGAAATGGGTCGATGCCGAACTTTCAGAAATTTAGCACTGTTTTATTTACCGCCCTGTAGAAACTTTATGTGAAACACATAATCTTAGTAAAAACAAGAACTGGTAGACAAAGGATTTTACTAGCTAACACTTCAAACAGTAACTAAATCGGCGGCGGCAATCCAAATTTATTCTGTTCCAAAATCAGGGCAAATTTGGCAGTGTAACGTTTATTTTGTTGATCAGTTTAGTTCAGCCGTAATTTCTTTTCAATGGTTTCTTCCAATTAAAAATTGAATCATAAACGGACGTGGTAATAACATTTGTCCTAGTAGGTCATGGAAACTAGAAACAAATTTAAAAATGACGGTAGCAGGCATTGGTTTGTTCATTTGTTTAGATGTAGCAGCTTTTGATTGTTTTGTGAAATTCAATCTGTCAAAACCACTTTTTTAAATAGTTCAGCCGTAATTTCTTTTCAATGGTTTCTTCCAATTAAAAATTGAATCATAAACGGACGTGGTAATAACATTTGTCCTAGTAGGTCATGGAAACTAGAAACAAATTTAAAAATGACGGTAGCAGGCATTGGTTTGTTCATTTGTTTAGATGTAGCAGCTTTTGATTGTTTTGTGAAATTCAATCTGTCAAAACCACTTTTTTAAATAGTTCAGCCGTAATTTCTTTTCAATGGTTTCTTCCAATTAAAAATTGAATCATAAACGGACGTGGTAATAACATTTGTCCTAGTAGGTCATGGAAACTAGAAACAAATTTAAAAATGACGGTAGGCAGGCATTGGTTTGTTCATTTGTTTAGATGTAGCAGCTTTTGCTTGTTTTGTGAAATTCAATCTGTCAAAACCACTTTTTTAAATAGTTCAGCCGTAATTTCTTTTCAATGGTTTCTTCCAATTAAAAATTGAATCATAAACGGATGTGGTAATAACATTTGTCCTAGTAGGTCATGGAAACTAGAAACATATTTAAAAATGACGGTAGCAGGCATTGGTTTGTTCATTTGTTTAGATGTAGCAGCTTTTGCTTGTTTTGTGAAATTCAATCTGTCAAAACCACTTTTTTAAATAGTTCAGCCGTAATTTCTTTTCAATGGTTTCTTCCAATTAAAAATTGAATCATAAACGGACGTGGTAATAACATTTGTCCTAGTAGGTCATGGAAACTAGAAACAAATTTAAAAATGACGGTAGCAGGCATTGGCTTGTTCATTTGTTTAGATGTAGAAGCTTTTGCTTGTTTTGTGAAATTCAATCTGTCAAAATTACTTTTTTAAACAGCCACGCTGGATATTTTATTTCTAATTCAATTTTTTTTTCGCTATAGATTCGCAAATTCCACGGTTTGCTCAGCATATTAACACCATTTTCAAGGTAAATTATGATCGGATGTTAACCTCGAACTTTGTGAAAATAGGTACCTAAATATACTATTAGAGCTATTTTAAATAGGAAAGCCTGGGCCACTTCCGGTTACGTCGGAAGTGATTTCTTTGACGCCAGTTGAGCAAATATGACGTTTATTTGAAGTTTTATTTTGAAGAAATTGTAGAAAAACCTGAAGTGAAATTTCTAAAGTCAGTTTATTTTATTAGAACCTGATTTTTAATAGCCTTTATATTAAAATCCGATCCGGTATTTTCTTAACAGGATGTTTGGTAAAACAGTACAACCACAAATGTTGTTTATTTACGTATCGGCATTTTAATAGTTTTTGAACCTGACTTCCGGTACAACCGGATCCTAACTTTATTTTTGATACCAGTTGGCTTGGATATAAATACCCCTTAATATTATTTTCTAAATTGTGGGAGGGTACTGCTATCTGTGAGCGACGTGAGCGTGTCACCCGATATGAAAAATGAACGCAAATTTAAAATCTACTTCATATCTCGTTTAAGGATCTCCATAGACATAGACAATGAACCTGTACAAGGCGATAAGGTACAGAAAAACAGGCAAAGTTCGCGAACGACTTTGATTGATATATCTAGTGAACGTTACAGACCATTTGCGGGGAATTTTGTTTAACACATTTTTAACGAAAAAACTGGTCACACTGCCCAAGACGCCTTAAGGCATAAACGCCGTAGATGAGTGGATCGGGTAACCACATAAATCAAGTTATTTATATTTTGTTATTTCATATAAAAATATTGACAAAAAATGTTCAATTGGAACAATAAACATGGTAATGTGTGAAGTTGTAAAATTATCATAATATACAGCGATTATGTTGACAAATTATAATAATTTTCGGCCGGTGTTTGTACAGTCGAGGATCGATTAAATGGCGCAGATTTTTAAAAGAAGATTTGCAATTTTTTTTTAAATCTTTATCGTCATGCACAGCCACGCTAGTCTTTGCAAGAGAGTATCCGGAAACCAATCAGAATTTAGCTCTGTTATGGCCTGCTCGGTCGCCCGATTTGAATCCTATAGTTTTTAAAGTGAGTGTGTTGCATTTAATACCCTTTCCCTTTTTCTCGACTCTTTTGTTTATAATTAAAAGTTTTTTTTTGCAAAACCTTTAAAAGTCTTTTTCATTATTGTGTCCTGCTAGGAGATATTCTACCCCCGAAGATCGAAAAGAAAACTACTGCAGGCGTTAACGCAACAAAATTTAGAAATTGCACAGATTCTTCAAACTGATCGTACTTTGTTTTTCCCACCGTTTCTTTTGTATAAGAAATAGCAAATTAATACAATCAGCTAACAAAGTATTACCAAATAGCGTAACTTACTTGAAGACGACAATAATTGACTATTATTATTATAAACTAGAAATATTATAAGTTATCAATAGTGGACAAAACATCTTCTGTGCTAGCTGTTAAGTGTAGGACAGGATCCTCGATGTTGCGAAGGTTATCTTCTTTTTATAAAGAATAAAGCTAGACACTAAGGCTGTCTATTCGAGTCGACTAATTCGACTATTAACTCTATTTCGACTAACCAATTTGAAAATTTCTTAAAAATTTTTACGAATTTTCTTTTTTTAATTTGCTCATGCTAATTGGTTGATTATTAGTAGGTAATCTGAAACGTTTTTTAAGAATTCTTCTATTTTTTCTTCGCTCAAATGACTAGGTTGACTACTAGCAACTCGAATTTTTGCTCAAATTTTTATTAGCAACTTGAAAATGTTTCCAAAAATTTTTAGATTTTTTTTTTATTTTTCTTAAAGGACTAATTATTGGTTGACTAATAGCAACTGGTAGACTTCAAAAATTTGGAATTTGTTTTTAATTCTGCTCAAAATTACGAACTTGAATAAGTACCTACTAACTATACTCGGGCCAAAAAGAGTAGTCAGTAGAGCAAAAAACTTACCGGCAATTCTTCAAAGGATTTAGCTGTTATGGAATACAGAAGCGGCAGCTCGTTTTACCATATAATCCCATATAATTCAGAGAAATATATCCAGTTTTCTCCGCCTACCAGAGATGAAAACCACAACTAGGTCATTATGTTTAATTGGTATAGTCAACCAAATAAAGTACATGCTTGAACGTGCCGCCCTTATACCCAATAATTTGTTCGACTATTATAAAGGTCGTCGAAGGAGCTTAGATAGCGCATTCAGTGGCGTCACATATGCTGCAACGCAAAGGATGTGCATTGTTCAACTGCGTTGCTATACCTAATTCGTGGAGATAATGTTGCCAGATGTAAGCATATTATTTAAAATTTAAGACATGGTAACTCATACTCATGCATAATTAACACAATCCGCTTTCATTTGTTCGAATTATGGAATTTATGAAATTCGTAAATCCGTACGCCCCTGGCTCTACTGACTACTCTTTTTGGCCCGAGTATAGATATATTTTTTTTTAATTTTTCGCAGAAATCTTTTTATTTTCCTCAAATTATTAATTAATTGGTTGAGTAGCATCTTGAAAATTTTTTTCAATTTTCCTAGTGACTAATTGGTTGACTATTAGCAATTTAAACATTTTTTCTAAAATTTTTCGAATTTTCTTTTTTTTAATTTGCTCAAATGACTAATTGGTCGACTATTAGCAACTCGAAGATTTAGAAAAAAATTGGATTTTTTTAAAATTTTGCTCAAACTGGAAAAACAAGTTTTTTTAAAAAATTTTCGAAGAATTTTTTTAAAATTCTTCGAAAATTATTCGTCAAATTATTAATTGGTTGACTAGTAAGTTGAAAATTTTTCAAAATTATTTTTTTAACTTTCCTAAAATGACTAATTGGTTGACAATTAGCAATTTCAAATTTGTTTTTTTAATTTTCGGAATTTTTTTTTAATTTGCTCAAATGGCATTGGTTTGACATTAGTAACTTGAAGATTTTTTAAAAAATTTTAGATTTTTTTTAAATTTTCCTCAAGACTAATTGGTTGTTGCTAAATATAATTTATTGTCCCACTTTTAAGTGCAGTATTTTCCGGAATACCCCGTACATAATACATAAATGGGATTGAGGCAGTGCCTGCTGCATAAATTTACGCCTTAGAGTAACACAAAACGTCAACTATAAAAATTACGATTAGTAGGGGCCCCAAAACAGGCCCTTGAGGTAATCCTGAGTTTTAAACGAATTTGATGGAAAATTCATTACATACAAGTGGAAAGATTACTGGTACGGAATAATTAGTTTATAAATTAATTAATACGATTTTTCACGCTTTTTGGAAGGCAACACTTAAAGTAGGTGTTAAATATCTAAATTTATATGATATGAGGCCCCCTGACCCGCCACAGAAAAACATTTAACCTGTCCCTCATTGTACAGATCAGTACCAGAGCTGCGGATGTGGCCTCTGTCTCTCTCTCTCCAGCGCGCCCATTAAATCACATATAAATATAAAAATCCGATCAGATTTTTAAATCGCCACAACGATTACGGAATTTATATCGGTTCTAGCAAAAATTCAAGCACCACTCCGTTTATCGGGAGGTATTTTTTAATTGTCAACCCGCGTAATTTCCCCAGCTTTGGCGAAATGGAAACAAACAAATAGCCGATAAACTAATAAATCGAAGACCTGGCGCATCACTAAAACAGTATTTCAACCGAAAGTGCAAGTTGTACCAAAGAAAAATGATACCTAAGAATCAAACCAGTGACTGCCCTATTTATCGCTTAATTTTAGCAGCTTTAACTGTAGCTGGTAAGTGTGTTTGCTATTTTTTTTTTTTTAATTAACCTGGAGATAATTACGTTTATTTGCGCGTTTTAAAATCTGAGATTAAACGGGTTATCCACGTGTTTCCATATTTTTATATAATAAAAATCCTAAATGATTAACATTAATTAACCGAAACATATCTGTGAGGAGAAGAGAAGTAGCAACTAACATTTTTAAATAGATATGAAAAAAAGCAAATTCCTCAAATTTAATCAACGGTTGCGTGACAACATTAGAAAATGTAGGGGATTATTCTATACTTGCATATATTATGATTATGTTAATTTATTTGTTATTTAAAAAAAAATCGAATAGTTTACCCACGTGCTGATTTTATGTAATATTAGTGATAAGTAAAGTACCTATTGATACCTTTCGCAATCGATTTGTTGCATTTTTTATATAGCAGCTGCACATTCAATTTAGCAGTCAAATAATCTTTTCAATAATTTCTTATCCGAAAGTGTTTTCTGACACCAAATTGTTTATGTAATAAACAGAGTTTTCTCCTGATGATGCAAACTTGGTTGACGAGATGCACTTCACTGTACTACTACCTACTAACTTTTACCTACAATTTAAATTTCAATACAATCGGAATTTCCGATCTTGAGTTATCGTGCTTGCAAGAAACGAGACGGACAGACGGACAGAATTGTGTAAAAATATTTGCTCTATGGCCGAAATGAAAGGCAAATGATATTTTTTTCGGTTTACTAACTATTTTTGATATATTTTTTTGTTTATTTGTTTCATCGCTTTATCTTTTTATACATTAAAATTATACAGGGTGGTTCAGTTCCCAAGGTGGGAACTTCAGAGAACGATAGGACATCGAAAAAAAAGTAAACATTGCCTCTAAAACGCACCGTTTTTGAGATACTGGGTGTTCTTGTTTTCCAAATTATTTTTTTAAATATCTCATGGAGCACTAATACTTATTACAAAAGGTTTCGAACATCACCAGTGGCGTCATACTGGGGGGTAGTGCCTCTTTATCATACTAGAACTTCTACGCCACTGGTCTAAGCCACTAATTTTGGTTTACTTTAGATTCTATATTTTTTGCACAAAAAGTCTTCCTTGTATTTTTTTCATAGGATACACTGTTTTCAAGTAAATTTCTAAAAACCGGCAGCTTGAAAATTATTTTGAGATTCATTTTAGAAAATCCCAATAGTCGTGCATAAAATATATCAAAATTATGTCAGAATTTGTTATTGGTAATTATTCTAATTTTTTAGCATTTAAGAATTTCAGATTAATAAATTGTTGTTTCAGTCTTTTTACCAAAGAAAAAAAGGTTCTAACTTCGTCGACTCGAATCCGATTTTGATCTTTTATTTTTGAATTCTTGACAAAAGTTTATAGAAAAGTTCCCCATAGTTAAGAAGGTGTATTTTTTTATTGTTTCTTTAATACACTCTTAATTAGAAAATGTATAACTCTTTTATTTTATTTAAGCAATTGCCTGAAATTTGATTACATAACGTTTTTGGGGTCACAGATTGCGATCTGGCCTTAAAATCGGTCTAAAAACAAAATGGCGTCGAATATCTAATTTCTGTATTTACATTTTTTATTATATTTATGTAGGTACTTATTAGTTAAATGGGGGTTTTTGGGGACGAGAATTACGAATTTGGTATTAAAACTAAAATAAAATAAAATTTGGCGGCTCCAAAATGGCGGAAGAGGGACAATTTTTTTGCATTAGTATTTTATTTCTTATATCGAGTGACAACTACAATTTCAAACCAAAACAAAAGCCATTTATGTGAATCACAGCCACCTAATTCTGTTTTTAAAAATTAAATGAAAAATAGTTCCAAAAAAAATCCAAAAAGGCAGTATTATACGTACAATAAACTGGTCTGAAAATTGTCAAAAACACAGGATGTTTCACTTGAAAATCAAAAGTTCTGGTCAATTCCGGTCAAAGCGGAAGTACTTTGAAATTCAAAACTATCCTAAAAGATGTGTAATATTATCTAATTCACGTCCTCCAAATTTCAAATTTTTATTTGATGTAGAAAAGAGATTACAGGTGTACCCACTTACGGTCAGATTAATATATACCGGGTGACCACGAGATGAGGTTACACTCTGTAACTTATTTGTTATTAAACCGATTAATTTTAAATTTATAGGTGAGGCATAACAGCTAAATGCGCAACTTTTGATACTTGGTAGCCTTATTTTTTACTTCCGATTTAGCCGGAAGTGATGTCAACTTTCTTATTTTAATAACAACTCTACCTGTTTTTGTAATGTATCTTATTCGTTATAAAATTTACAATACAATGATATGTCACACAATGACATTTCATTTCAAAATGGCCGAAAAATTAAATTTTTTCAAAAATATTAAAATGTCAATTAAATGATATTGAAAATAAATTTTTTTCCAAAGTTGGCCGTGAAATCAAAAGAGTAATGAATTTGACATGTTTAATTTTTAATTTGCATCAAAATTTCGTTTTGGCGGCAAGATATTAGAAAAATTAAATAAATATTAGGAGAAATTTTTATTTAATTTTTATATTTTGTGAATAATTCGGTTCGTTAATTGCATTAAATCAAAGAGAAGAAACAAGCAATTGAAAATTTAAAAAAAAAGTCAGGTAGGTGTATTTAAAAAAAAATAGTTTTGAGTATTTAAAAATTGCAGAAAAATATTTATCTTATTTTCCTAATATCTTTCTGCCAAAACGAAATTTTTGTACAAATTAAAAATTAAACATGTCAAATTCATTACTCTTTTGATTTCACGGTCAACTTTGGAAAAAAATTATTTCTCAATATCTTTTAATTGACATTTTAATATTTTTGAAAAAATTTAATTTTTCGGCCATTTTGAAATGAAATGTCATTGTGTGACATATCATTGTATTGTAAATTTTATAACGAATAAGATACATTACAAAAACAGGTAGAGTTGTATTTAAAATAAGAAAGTTAATATCACTTCCGGCCAAATCGGAAGTAAGAAATAAAGCCACCAAGTGTCAGAAGTTGCGCATTTAGATGTTATGCCTCACCTGTAAATTTCAAATTAATCGGTTTAATAACAAAGAAGTTATAGAGTGTAACCTCATCTCGTGGTCACCCGGTATACCGATTTAATGTGTATAGCAACCACGTTCTCCATCGTCTTACCGAACACGGCGTCATTCACCGTGCAGTTTTCACCCGGTATAGGGGTTTCTTGGGTCGCTGATCTCAAATTTTATCACCCGATACCGGGTCACAACTAAAAGTGGGAACAACACCTGCAATTTCTTTTCTACTTCAGACAAAAATTTTAAATTTGAGGGACGTGAATTAGACAATATTATACATTTTTTAGGATAATGTTGAATTTCAAAGTATGTACTTCTGGTTTGACTGGAATTGATCAGAACTTATGATTTTCAAACGGAACATCACGTTTCTTTGACATTTTTTAAACCAGCGGATCATTTTATATAATGGTGCCTTTTTTGGATTTTTTTTTGAAATATTTACTTTTTATTTAATTTTTAAAAATGGAATTAGGTGGCTGTGATTCACATAAAAAAAACAGAATCCCAATAAAATAAACTGACCCATTTCCGTCATTTCGATTCCGCCATTTTTTATTTTATTTTAGTTTTAATGCCAAATTCGTAATCAGCGACCCCAAAAACCCCCAGATATCTGATAAGTATAATAAGAAAAGAAAATAAAAAATTAAGACAATCGACGCTATTTTGTAGACACCATTTTGTTTTTAGACCGATTTTGAGGCCAGATCTCATTGCTTATTTTTTTTCGAAAAATTGCAAAATTTTGTGAATGAATAGAGAAAAATATGCTTGTTTCAAATTAACAAAAAAAAATTATGGGTGCCATTTAAAAAGAAAAAGTTGGTTGCCATAGGAACAAACCAGAAGAAGATACCAACAAACTAAAAAACTCAAAACATGCATGGTAAAGAACCAAACAACTTTCATATTGAACATTTTTTTGTAACTTTGCAAATAACAAAGTTAAAGCCATTATTTGATACTTTTGTTCCACCCTGTATAGCTTGTCCAAATAACAACATACAAAATGCGAAAACCGCAACTTCTTAAGAATAATCGAGGCGCTCTGGAATCCCCTCGAAACTGGGACATTCTCAACCGGCCTCATATATTGCTATCAAACATTAATAAACGTCATAAGGTAGATAACTAATGCAACGATATAATCTACTTAACTATCTAGTAGTGCGAATTGAAACAAGCAGCTGTGTAGTATTAGAATTTGGACACCATGGATTCTGAGGCTAAGATAAGTGGTAAAAAAAATAATTCGTTTAATTACAGGAAAATATACTGCCCTGTATAGTATATTTTCTAAATACTTCCTAAAAATATTGATTTCAAAAATTAAAAAATTAGATTTTAAAAATGTCAAAAAAATTTCATTTCAAAAATTTTGAAAAAAATTCGATTTCAAAAATTTTTAAAAGAAAAATTCAATTGAAAAATGTCAAAAAAAAATTCATTTCAACAAATTTGAAAAAAATTCGATTTCCAGAATTTTTAAGAACTTTTGAGATATTCTCTGTATAAATTATTTAAATAATCACATACAGACTACGTCCTAAACTAAGAATTATTGTTAATTATAGTATTGCTTCTAACACTTGGTAGGCCATGGGTATGCATAAATTATTGGCGATACAACGATCAATTTATTATAATAATCAATCGGTGCTCGATCGAGTGTGAAAAACGTCCGGGATAAATAATAAAGTTGTCTAAGGCCAGGCCGAGGGGCAGAGCAAGGAATTAATTCGTAATAACTACTGTTTTGCATACATTGGTGGTTTTGGGCGGAGGCGAAAGGTATTAAGCGTTAATGGTGCGTTTTTTCAGTTTCTCGATTATACCATTTTAACAATCACATTAACTTCAAAAATACCGCTATAATTATTTGTACTCTACTAAATTGCGCGTAAAGTAAAAAACAAAAGGTGAGAAGCTGATCCAAGATTCGCTAAAATATCCCAAAAATAACAGCGGTACCTATTTCGTTTTTAAATAGAACACCCTGTATTTGTAACGAAGTGATTTTTCCAGTCAAGGAATGTCTGTTTTTGCTCTTGCTTAGATTTGCTCGGTCGGGTAATCTTTAAGGCCTCAGTGCATAAAGTTCTACCGGAGAACTTAACTTACGAAAAATAGTCCTTGTTAAATAGCTCTACGTTTGTGGCAGTAGTTTGCCGTATTGTAAAACCCTCTGTGTAGACAAGAATATCTATAGCTAACCGACTGCCCGCCTTTCGTACTATATCCTGTTGGAAATTCCGTTTGCTTGCCGTCAGAAATCGTTTCAGCCGCGAAAACAGACACTGGCTATCAAAACTCTCCGTCTTCCGAAATAAAATCATATTCACGCGTATATACTCTTGATTGCCAGCCCGCATATTTATTATCGTTATCAAATTTGTACACACTCGACTGCAAAGTCGCTGAAATAACCTATTTATTGATTTATTCATTACTGTTTTAATAAATCAATACGTTGGTATACATAGGTAAAATTCACGAGTTATTATTTCAGTTATTTATTTCTAATTAACCCGTTTGAGAAATTGTCCAAGTCCAGTTGACAAGACAATCATCTTAAGACCCCTGGACAAATAACCGTATCTCCATCTGTTAGCTACCCCTAAACGTTCTCACCCCGGAGTGCTGTTCCTTGCACTTAAAAATTAAGGAACTGGCGCCCGAGTTTCCGTCTAAAAAGTGTTACAAAGCCAGAGTATCCCGTTTGTAAGTAGCCAGTTACAAACAGTACAGGTTACGTAAGTAGACGCCATCACATATTGCACACGTATATACGAATAATAATAAATAATCACCACATTGGCTCGTGTGCATGATTATAATACCAACCCAGGAAATTGCTTATTTAAAAAAATATTTATTAAAGTGTTATGTACAGGGTGAGTCAAATTCGAAACTCGTCATTGCGATCTCGGAAACGGCAAGAGATAAAGAGTTGGTTGCCGTGATGAAATCAAAAATATCTTGTTTGGTTTATGAGATATTTGAAAAAAAAACAACAAAATTTCGAGTTTTCTTTTTTGTTTTTTTCTAGCCCTAAATATACTTCAGACAGAATAATTTTACAGAAAAAGCTTCTTAAAACAGGATTTTATACTCAGCGGCGATTTTTTTTCCAGCCGTAAACTCTACCTCAGACCCGGTGCTAGTTCCTAGGAGCGGATGGAGCGCCAGGCCCCCCAAGGGAATCGACGTGATGACCAACCCCGTGCCGTACGTGGTGATCCACCACAGCTACACGCCCCCGGCCTGCAATACGAGCGCGGAATGCGTGCAGGCGATGCACTGGATGCAGGACTACCACCAGGACACCCACGGCTGGATGGACATCGGATACCAGTTCGCTGTAGGCGGCGACGGGCGGGTGTACGAGGGCAGGGGGTGGTCCAGGGTGGGCGCCCACGCTCCCCGATATAACAACATCAGTATTGGAATTTGCGTGATCGGAGACTGGACAGGTAGGTGGTAACACGTGTTTGAAATATCGCTAAAAAATCCCTAAACCACTGCGGCGAGTGTATAAGAGATTAAAATATAAATGGCTGCAAAAACTTATCACCCACGACGTATTTTCATCGTTATTTACAAGTTACAAGTAATTTTCAAAATAATAAACAACATACCTGGAACTTATAACGTGCCCACGACCCTTAACATATGATCGTGATAGTTTCTCTGAATAATTAAAAACAGCACTAGAAAGCATGCCAAAATCTAATCGAAACAAATGGTTTTATGAAAATTTTAAAACTGTTTGAAATATCGCCAAGACCGTCCCTAAACCACTGCGGCGTGTGTATAAGAGTTTCATAAATAAATAGCTGCAAGAGCTTATAGCCCACAACGTACCGTCATGTCACCGTTATTATAACATTATGAGTAATTTTCAAAATGATAAACATAACTGATAAATGCTCGGATAAATACGAGCGTCATTAATCGACACGAAATAAATGACTGCTCGTTTCGAAACTCAATGTCAAATTTATGGCACGCTATTACAAAAACAAAAATAAGTAGGAATCCGAAATACCTTTCATCTCCGATTTAATCTATATTCGTTGCATTCGTATATCGGGCGCTGAAAGATTTAAAATGAATCGTTTGTTCGAAAGACAGCCCCGGCAATGCTTTTTTAAATATGCGCTCACCGATATAGAACCACTTATTCAATTTGGAAGGAAAAATTAGTGAGGCACAATTTTAACTCGGATATTTGTCTATTTTTACTGTTCGATAGACATAGTCGCACTTGTGGCAACGATTTACGCAGGACATTAATTTTTTTTCGTGAATCATAAATCGTCGTTTTGTATGTCCACTCCTGATAATTAAATTATTCAATAAATATTGCGCACATGTAAAAAATTTGTCCACCCAAATCAGTCTACAGGTCACAAATACACTGGGTGTGATTAGTGCCTCTTCGGAGCAAATAAACATCATAAATATTGCAGGTAAAATAAAAATTCGCAATGAAATGAATGTATGCCATTATATCTTCAAACCACCATATCCGTTTAAGATGCTTTTATCAGACTTGCAAAAACAAGCTCACTCTCAACTTCATGAAACTGCCATTTAATAATCATTTCAGCCAATTAAAGTACTAAACAAAAATTTTTCTATAGGTTTTATAGGTACAAAATTACGAAATTACGAATTTTTAAATTTGACTAGTAGCGGTCTGGGTGTCTAGGGCTTAGTCAGTATTTTACAAGCGAAGCAAGCAAGAAATTTTTTTATCAGGGGAGAGAGGGATTTTTCGGGCCTCGCGCCGGCCATTCAATCGGGGGATGGGAAATTTGTACTAAACTTCAATGTTCAATAGTAGAAATGGGCACTGGCCTTGAAATTAGAAAGTGAGAGTCGTTAAAAACAACTACGTAAAACTAAATTTGAAAAAAACGCGAATGACGTCAGAATGTTGGCTCGACAGAATTATTAATTAATTTCCTTATATTTGACTACATCATTTTATAGGGTTATTTAATTTTTAAATTACGCTTTATCATTACGGAAATCTTATTTTAATTAAATATTATACACCCGATATATAAAAATGTTCTATTTGACAGTTAAGCTTTAAACGACATAATTATTAATTAATTTCGGTATTAAATTTGAAAAAACCGCGAATGACGTCAGAATGTTGGTTCGACAGAATTATTAATTAATTTCCTTATATTTGAACTACATCATTTTATAGGGTTATTTAATTTTTAAATTACGCTTTATCATTACCTACAGAAATCTTATTTTAATTAAATATTATACACCCGATATATAAAAATGTTCTATTTGACAGTTAAGCTTTAAACGACATAATTATTAATTAATTTCCGTATTAAATTTGAAAAAAACGCGAATGACGTCAGAATGTTGGCTTGACAGAATTATTAATTAATTTCCTTATATTTGAACTACATCGTTTTATAGGGTTATTTAATTTTTAAATTACGCTTTATCATTACAGAAACCTTATTTTAATTAAATATTATACACCCGATATATAAAAATGTTCTATTTGACAGTTAAGCTTTAAGCGACATAATTATTAGGTAATTTCCGTATTAAATTTGAAAAAACCGCGAATGACGTCAGAATGTTGGCTCGACAGAATTATTAATTAATTTCCTTATATTTGAACTACATCATTTTATAGCGTTATTTAATTTTTAAATTACGCTTTATCATTACAGAAACCTTATTTTAATTAAATATTATACACCCGATATATAAAAATGTTCTATTTGACAGTTAAGCTTTAAGCGACATAATTATTAGGTAATTTCCGTATTAAATTTGAAAAAACCGCGAATGACGTCAGAATGTTGGCTCGACAGAATTATTAATTAATTTCCTTATACTTGAACTACATCATTTTATAGGGTTATTTAATTTTTAAATTACGCTTTATCATTACCTACAGAAATCTTATTTTAATTAAATATTATACACCCGATATATAAAAATGTTCTATTTGACAGTTAAGCTTTAAACGACATAATTATTAATTAATTTCCGTATTAAATTTGAAAAAACCGCGAATGACGTCAGAATGTTGGCTCGACAGAATTATTAATTAATTTCCTTATACTTGAACTACATCATTTTATAGGGTTATTTAATTTTTAAATTACGCTTTATCATTACCTACAGAAATCTTATTTTAATTAAATATTATACACCCGATATATAAAAATGTTCTATTTGACAGTTAAGCTTTAAACGACATAATTATTAATTAATTTCCGTATTACATTTGAAAAAACCGCGAATGACGTCAGAATGTTGGCTCGACAGAATTATTAATTAATTTCCTTATATTTGAACTACATCATTTTATAGCGTTATTTAATTTTTAAATTACGCTTTATCATTACGGAAATCTTATTTTAATTAAATATTATACACCCGATATATAAAAATGTTCTATTTGACAGTTAAGCTTTAAGCGACATAATTATTAGGTAATTTCCGTATTAAATATGAAAAAACCGCGAATGACGTCAGAACGTTGGCTCGACAGAATTATTAATTAATTTCCTTATATTTGACTACATCATTTTATAGGGTTATTTAATTTTTAAATTACGCTTTATCATTACAGAAATCTTATTTTAATTAAATATTATACACCCGATATATAAAAATGTTCTATTTGACAGTTAAGCTTTAAGCGACATAATTATTAGGTAATTTCCGTATTAAATATGAAAAAACCGCGAATGACGTCAGAACGTTGGCTCGACAGAATTATTAATTAATTTCCTTATATTTGACTACATCATTTTATAGGGTTATTTAATTTTTAAATTACGCTTTATCATTACAGAAATCTTATTTTAATTAAATATTATACACCCGATATATAAAAATGTTCTATTTGACAGTTAAGCTTTAAGCGACATAATTATTAGGTAATTTCCGTATTAAATTTGAAAAAACCGCGAATGACGTCAGAATGTTGGCTCGACAGAATTATTAATTAATTTCCTTATATTTGAACTACATCATTTTATAGCGTTATTTAATTTTTAAATTACGCTTTATCATTACGGAAATCTTATTTTAATTAAATATTATACACCCGATATATAAAAATGTTCTATTTGACAGTTAAGCTTTAAGCGACATAATTATTAGGTAATTTCCGTATTAAATATGAAAAAACCGCGAATGACGTCAGAACGTTGGCTCGACAGAATTATTAATTAATTTCCTTATATTTGACTACATCATTTTATAGGGTTATTTAATTTTTAAATTACGCTTTATCATTACAGAAATCTTATTTTAATTAAATATTATACACCCGATATATAAAAATGTTCTATTTGACAGTTAAGCTTTAAGCGACATAATTATTAGGTAATTTCCGTATTAAATTTGAAAAAACCGCGAATGACGTCAGAATGTTGGCTCGACAGAATTATTAATTAATTTCCTTATATTTGACTACATCATTTTATAGGGTTATTTAATTTTTAAATTACGCTTTATCATTACAGAAATCTTATTTTAATTAAATATTATACACCCGATATATAAAAATGTTCTATTTGACAGTTAAGCTTTAAGCGACATAATTATTAGGTAATTTCCGTATTAAATTTGAAAAAAACGCGAATGACGTCAGAACGTTGGCTCGACAGAATTATTAATTAATTTCCTTATATTTGACTACATCATTTTATAGGGTTATTTAATTTTTAAATTACGCTTTATCATTACAGAAATCTTATTTTAATTAAATATTATACACCCGATATATAAAAATGTTCTATTTGACAGTTAAGCTTTAAGCGACATAATTATTAGGTAATTTCCGTATTAAATTTGAAAAAAACGCGAATGACGTCAGAACGTTGGCTCGACAGAATTATTAATTAATTTCCGTATTAAATTTGAAAAAAACGCGAATGACGTCAGAATGTTGGTTCGACAGAATTATTAATTAATATCCTTATATTTGAACTACATCATTTTATAGGGTTATTTAATTTTTAAATTACGCTTTATCATTACAGAAATCTTATTTTAATTAAATATTATACACCCGATATATAAAAATGTTCTATTTGACAGTTAAGCTTTAAGCGACATAATTATTAGGTAATTTCCGTATTAAATTTGAAAAAAACGCGAATGACGTCAGAACGTTGGCTCGACAGAATTATTAATTAATTTCCGTATTAAATTTGAAAAAAACGCGAATGACGTCAGAATGTTGGTTCGACAGAATTATTAATTAATTTCCTTATATTTGAACTACATCATTTTATAGGGTTATTTAATTTTTAAATTACGCTTTATCATTACAGAAATCTTATTTTAATTAAATATTATACACCCGATATATAAAAATGTTCTATTTGACAGTTAAGCTTTAAACGACATAATTATTAATTAATTTCCGTATATAAGGTGTAAATGACAAAAAGTTCTAGAGTTGGGTTTTCATATTCTGAATCGATCCTGCTTAGTCTCAAACTAAGATATTGGAAAAATGAGCCAAATCAATTAATACACAGATCAATTAATATACAGGGTGATTTTAGGCCGAATTCTAAAAATTAGTCAAGAATAAACTGTCTTTATTTTTGAAGATATAACAAAAATGTATTAAGAAAAGTTGTTTAGAATTAAAAGTTATGGAAGACTTTCAATTTTTATACCAATCAGCCTACTTTGATTTTCTTTCAGATTTTTTTATAGGGTTACTGTTCAAATATACGGAAATAAATTAATAATTATGTCGCATCAACATTCTAACGTTATCCAAGCAGGTTTTTCCAGATTTAACTTCACGTAGTTGTTTTTAACGACTTACACTTTCTATTTTCAAGGCCAGTGCCCCCATTTCTAATTATCTGTCGTTTCAGTGCACCTTCCTCCAGAGCAGCAATTGAGGGCAGTGCACGAGCTGATAGAGATGGGCGTCCGGGAAGGCAAAATAGAAAAGAACTACGAGCTGGTTGGCCACAGACAGGTCAGAAAAGGGACAGAGTGCCCCGGGGATCGACTTTACGACGAAATCAAAACCTGGCCGCACTACAGCACCACCCCCGACTATACGTTGCACCGCAAAACCGAAGAACCTCATTCCCACGTGCCACCAGATGAAGACAACAAACTCAAGAAGAGAACGGCCGTGTTTTTGAACAAACTGAAATAAGGGAGCAATTGTGACAATTTTAGATATTTTTAAGTCGGTTTATATTCCTAAGAAGCGGAAACAACTACGGCAAAGAATATTCAGTCCTCCAACTTCACTTTTCTACAGATCGGTCCGTCTAAATAGGAACAGAAAAGCTGGTTGGTCCAGTTGCCTTTCGTTTGTAGAAAGAAGTACAGATTCACAAATAACAAAATCAAAAGTTTTTTCTAAATTTTCCCCTCGATCGTTAACAGTGAATGGTCGGCGGTGTACAGGCGATAGTTCGATTGAAACTTGCCGTTAGTGGTCCTTCGAGGCGGATAGAATAATTCGTCAGCTACATTGCGATACTGCACAGTATCAAATAAAACAAAATTGAAATATATCCCAGTTAATTAAGAACTTGGGCTCTCAAAAATAATTATGCCATGATTTTAGCAACAATAATAATATATTATGTTATAGCTGATATATGCAACATTATGAACTGAAGAAGTTGGAGCACTCTATAGAAATTTTTGCTACGTTGTGATGACAAGCTTGGAATTCTAGTTTTCTAAGTATTATTAATTATAGTTAATTAAGAATGATGATTTTACACAATTTTTTTTAATTAATGTACAAAAACTGTCTATTGAACCTCAATTAGTAACATATATGAATTATTGTAAATTTATTTGTCTGATTTTATTAAAGCACCTTAAAACCCCCGTAAGGAAAAAACGTCTTGGGAATTACCGACATCTTGATTATAGTTTTTACTCTATTTTTTCAAATTCAAATTTTTTAATATAATTAATTACAATCATAATTTAATATCTAAAAAAAAAACATTATAAACAAGGTAAAATTGAAAAGAACATAAAATCAAATTATTTTCTTCACTGGATATAATATTAATAAATGTGGACAGGGACGGCCTTGAGATTTTTATTATTATTATTAATATATTATGTATACAGGGTGTCCCGATTTTAAACCGACAAACTTCGGGTACAAAAAGTTCACATGAATTTATGACATACCCCTTCTAACATTTCTTCTCTATCGAGCCTCCTAACGGAGATACAGGGTGTTGAAAATTCAATTTATTTTTTGTTTTTCTTTAATAACTTCCACAATATTAAAGATAGGGAAACCAAACTTGGTACACATAGTTAGGTTGTGAGGGTCCATCTTTGCTATGGTTCAGAGTTGAACTGAGGCGCGCCAGTGGCGTGCGGTGTGGTCACGTCGACATAATTTTAAGGAAAATAGTATGTGCACTAATTTTTTTCGCAATTCTGATCAGATTTTCATAATTTACGGTTGATTTTCTAAAAAAACTTGCTCATGTAAAATTTTGACTGAGGCATTAGTTTTCGAGATATTTGCGTCTGAACAAAACGATGCACCAAAAACACAATTATCATGTCGGGAATAGTTCTGATGAAATCACGACATATCCCTTCTAAAATTTCTCTATAGCCATTCCTAACGGAAATCCAGGGGTGTTGATTTTTTTTATATTTGGATGTTGATAATTTGTTTATGCAATTTCGTAACAAACAAATTTTTCTTTTGACAGAAATAATATTGACTTGCAAAAGGCCTTAAAAACGCCTCATTGCAAAAGAAGAAAAACATTAAAAACATTAAATTGACAGTTCCGTTCAGTATATCCCTTCGAAATTCAGATTGAAAATAATTTTGAAAGGGCTATCTTAATTAATTATTTGTGTTTTTGGTGCATCGTTTTGTTCAGACGCAAATATCTCGAAAACTAATGCCTCAGTCAAAATTCTACATGAGCAAGTTTTTTTAGAGAATTAACCTTAAATTATGAGAATCTGATCAGAATTGCGAAAAATATTAGTGCACATACTTTTTTCCTTAAAATTATGTCGACGTGACCACACCGCACGCCACTGGCGCGCCTCAGTTCAACTCTGAACCATAGCAAAGATGGACCCACACAACCTAACTATGTGTACCAAGTTTGGTTTCCCTATCTTTAATATTGTGGAAGTTATTAAAGAAAAACAGAAAATAAATTGAATTTTCAACACCCTGTATCTCCGTTAGGAGGCTCGATAGAGAAGAAATGTTAAAAGGGGTATGTCATAATTTCATGTGAACTTTCTGTACCCGAAGTTTGTCGGTTTAAAATCGGGACACCCTGTATATTTATAAAACTTATAAATATTTTAACAAAATAAATATATTTAATGAAAAAATATAATATATATTTCAATAATCATTATACAGGGTGTTCCAGTTTTTTGTAGCAGAACTTTAACAGTCGATAGACATTTGAAAAATATTAAAAAAATTTCATATAAACATGGGTTCTCTGAGAAATGCTCAGTTTTCGAGATACAGGGTGTTATAGTTTGAAAATAAATATGGATTTATATTTATATTTCCAGAATGCTAAGAAGTATCGAATCCAAACTTACCAATATTCTTTACATACAATTTAGAGGCCTACTTTAGAATAACAAACTACTACTTTACTTAACCATGGGCGTAGATATATGGATTTACTAAGGTTCCTTTTTACAAAAAAGTAGTGCGCCACTGATATTTTCCCATGTTTCCAGTTTAATTCAATATAGCAAGAAAAAACAAAAATTTAATGTCTCTTGGCACTTTTTGATATGACAAGCCGTTGTTCAGAAAATTTACATTTAATCTTTTGATGCACGCATCTGGATGAATTTTAGACAAACTTGAAGTCGCACAGAATTTCTCCAAATTTGATGGTAGAAAAAGTCTCTTAAAAAGAAATAATGAAACGTTTAAAATATTTATTGTAAAAGTTTATTATCATGTAAATCAAAATTTTTATAACACAAATATATCAAAACGCAACGGTCGAACTAAAATAAATTATTAGAAACACAAACACAGAAAAGCTAGCAACATGTAAAAGTGTCTAACTTCATTACAAGCATCATTAGCGATGTTTCATTCTTTCTTTTTAAAAGACTTTTCATACCATCAAATTTGGTGAAATTCTGAGCGACTTCAAGTTTGTCTAAAATTCGTCCAGATGCGTGCATCAAATGATTAAATGTAAATTTTCTGAACAACGGCTTGTCATATCAAAAAGTGCCAAGAGACATTAAATTTTTGTTTTTTCTTGCTATATTGAATTAAACTGGAAACATGGGAAAATATCAGTGGCGCACTACTTTTTTGTAAAAAGGAACCTTAGTAAATCCATATATCTACGCCCATGGTTAAGTAAAGTAGTAGTTTGTTATTCTAAAATAGGCCTCTAAATTGTATGTAAAGAATTGGTAAGTTTGGAGTCGATACTTCTTAGCATTCTGGAAATATAAATATAAATCCATATTTATTTTCAAACTTTAACACCCTGTATCTCGAAAACTAAGCATTTCTCAACCTATGTTTATATGAACTTTTTTTAATAATTTTCAAATGCCTATCGACTGTTGAAGTCCTGCTACAAAAAAATGGAACACCCTGTATATATTTGTAACACTAATAATGTCTTAAACGGCGCCTCATACAAGTATGCCCTTTATGGTACAAACAAAATATGTTATTAAAATACCAGAATTCATAGCGTTCGAAGCCAAAAAAATATTGAAATTAAAGAATATTTAACTTACCACCATTCACTACGGCTACTAATCAAAAAACGATATCCCCAAGAAGATATTCATGCTCTTTCAATATTGTTGGTACTCATCAGGAGGATAGTACGAATTAACGATTCATTCAAGATATAAATTGCATTAATGGCGAACGTGACAGAAAAATTTAATTGAAGTTGAATTTTTGACGTTGGAAGAAACCGAATTCATAATAACCTTAACTAATATAATCGTTCACTCTTAGATTAAAGCCTATCCCTTCGTGTTTCTTCTAACGCCAAAGTCAAAGTCAACTGCAATTAAATTATTTTTTTACAATTTCAAAATAAATAAGAAACAAAACCAAACTGCGACCAACAGCTACTCTCCGGGCAATATGCCCGCCGAGAGCTGAATTACAAGACACTAGCTTGGCCGCATTTTGTATAATAACACTCTCAGCCAGTCGTAGCTTTACAGAAATTGGCCAATGTCACGATAGGTCTATAATTTTCAAATCTCATGTCTGTTATTATTTTTGAAACTAGGACATATTCTTGATTGCTTCCATATATCAGGAAATGTTTTAGTGCGTAAGGGTAGCTTAAAGCAAATGTTGTTGCCCAGTCCTTGGGATATCACCAAAGCCGGTAGTACATTTGGGTTTAAATTTTTTAGAGCTTTTAAGACACCATCTTCTGGAATTTGGTTTATTAGCAAATGAGGAAAATCAAGACGATCTCTACTTGCTTTTTCCATGCAAAATTTGTGGAATTTGTGCACCTTGTCTGCAACCCAAAAAATACCACCATCCCAAGTTGGCCGACTTGAAGGTCGTTGCTCAAAAACGCAACACGATTATCCTATGGATTCTGATTATGCCGTCTGGCACACGCTTACCAAGCGCAAAACGCAAAAATCAACAGCCGCAAATTCCCAACAGCTCCATTTTTAAACGCAGAATTCCAACTGGCCCATTAACGCGCCGATCGGCAATTAAAAAAAAAATCGAAAATTCCAAATGGGCGCAAACGCAATCCGTCTGCAACAATAAAAAGCACAGAAATACACGAAATATCGAATCATTCGCTGGTATAAGTAGTATAAGTAAGCGTCAGCATTTCCAAAAATAGTTTCAGCTATTTCAGACATACACACCATTCTGAAAATGTCTGCCGTACTGAAAAACAGTCAGAAATCGCGAAAACCTTACCAATAAACAAGTGCGGCGCGTTACGTCGCGTCGGAAATTGCGACAATACGATACAAATCATCCTTTTTTTTTTGAGTAATTTCGATAGTTTTGCGAACGGAAAATTACAGCGAAGTACTAGATTAGCGGAATTCCTCGATAATATAGTGTTACACTTAATTTAAGGAAGATAAACGGTTTTTTTAGTGCGAGCCCGATAATATAATTATTGTGAACAGTGCGTTGATCAAAAACATACACAATTCACACCTCAGCGATAAAGGTAGGTTGGTTTTTCAGGATTATATAACACCACAGAAACACACAAAAATAACCAAAAATAACACCCGTTATCATCATCTCATCCCACATTCGTAAATATTTTTAAATTCGCCTCGCATTAATTAAGTGCTCTACGTGGACGGTCAACAATTTGCTTAATCCCTTAAAATATTTATAAACAAAAGAAAAGCTTCATATTTGCCAATCGGGCTTAGAGGCTCACATTTGCGCAATTTTCGCGTGGGGGTTTTTGTTTTATTAGTCCGATGATTTTCGAAGTGGACCTCTCAAAAGTACCTACACTTTGATTTATAAATATGGGTTTTCGATGTAGGCGGAACAAGCAATTTTTTCCAACTCCCACAGACGTACACGTCAATATTCAGACATGGGGGCCCTGAAAAATAATAACCGCCTTGCAACTGTCGAACCCAACAAACCATCGCTGTGGATTCCACACGTACTTGCCTAAAATTTTCCCACCAAGCAATAATAAGTAATTGATGAAATCTTTTTTTCGAATTTTCGATTGTTTTGGGTCTCTTCGCATAATTTATTATTATTGTCAAACGCAGCATTATTACCTTCTCGCAATCTGAGAGAGAAGTGGTTACATAACAATTCAAGGTCAATTGCTCACTAGAAATACGTTCAATAAATATTTGAAAAGGAGGGGTCCCAGTATTGGACCTTGGGGAACGTCCGACGTTTGAGCAACAGTTGACATAATAAAGATGAGCAAGGCCAGTACATTGTTCAATAGTAATGCATGGTGGAATCTTAGACGACTTCTACCTGACTTCAAGGACTTCAGATATAAACTATGCAGATATTTATTTATTTTATTATTACAAAACTTGGACAAAATAGGAGACAGAAATAGAAGAAACCTTCTGCTTTTCTTCGCTTCTATTTCACGTCCATCTAATGTGTCTAAAAAATCTTCTATTTCGTCGTCAATGTTCCTCATTTCCTCTTCTTTCTTCCTCCATAGACAAATGTTAATTCTTGGTGGTACCTGTACACTTTGTGCCATGCTATCATTGCTGGAATAACTATAGAAGCTCTGATGCTTTACTCTACATCGTGCAGTAGAAGAATGTCTCTTTTTGCAGAAGAGTTTCCAGGGTTTCTTCCTCATTGACTATTTTGTTGCAAATCCTTGAAGCCTGAACCATTTAATTGTGATATTCCCAGGCAATTCATAGACAGATAAACAAAATAAAATAAAGTTTTTATCAAGGTAGTTTCTTTTTCCCAAATGACAAAATAAGAAGAATAAATAGAAGGGAACTTCTCATCTTCAACGACATCATCAATATTTACAATTATCACTTCATTTCCCCGTCACAGGAAGTTTCTTTTTCATAAGGAATAAGTAAGATGAAGAAATAGAAGGGACCTTCTCCTCTTTTATTTCAAGTTCATCTAATCCGTCCTTTCTTCAATTGCATCTTCAATGCTCATAATTTCTTTTTCTCTCCTCATAGACCCCTGTTTTGATAATACGGGTACACTTTATGCTTTACTCGCATGCTTTACTCTACATCGTACGGTAGAAGATTATCTTTTTCTATTGGAGATGTCAAGGTTTTCTTCTGCATTGATTGTTTTGTTTTAAATCCTTGGTAGAGCTTGAACCATTTTATTGTGGTCTCCTGAGGCAATCATAAGCAAATACTAATAATAAACAATATACCATTGTCTTTTATTCCAGGTGGTCTTTTTTCCAAAATGACAAAATAAGAGGATGGATTAGAAAGGACCTTCCCTTCTTCAACGGCATCATCAATGATCACAATTCTCCTTTTCATTTCCCTGTCATAGGAAGTTTCTTTTTCATAAGGAATAAATAAGAGGAAGAAATATTTCATTTCAAGTTCACCTAATCTGCCCTTTCTTCAATTGCACCATCAATGCTCATAATTTATTCTTCATTCCCTCCTCATACGTAGATAACTGTTTTGATGATACGGGTATACTTTGTGCAGAACTGTCAGCGCTGGAATTTTCTTCCAAGTTCTACATCGTACAGCAGAAGAACCTCATTTTCTATTGGAGAGTTTCAGGGTTTTCTTCTGCAATGATTATTTTGTTTTAAATCCTTGGTAAAGCCTTGAACTTATTGTGGTCTTCCGAGGCAATCATAAACAAATAAACAAAATGCCATTATCTTTTTATTCAAGGCTGTTTTTTCCAAAATGACAAAATAAGAGGAAGAAATACAAAGGACCTTCTCTTCTTCACTTGCATCATCAATGTTCACAAGGCTCTCTTCATATCCCCATCACAGGAAGTTTCTTTTTCATAAGTAAAGACAGAAGGAACCTTCTCCTCTCCTCTGTTATTTCAAGTTCATCTAATCCGTCCTTTCTTCAATTCCATCATCAATGCCCATAATTCCTTCTTCATTTCCGCCTCATAGACAATTGTTTTGATAATACGGGTACACTTTGTGCTGCACTGTCGGCGCTGGAATACGCTTCCAAGTTCAGATGCTTTACTCTACACGCTACATCGTACAACAGAAGAATCCCTTTTTTATAGAAGGGTTTCCGGGTTTTCTTCTGCATTGATTATTTTGTTGTAAATCCTTGTAGCCTGAATCATTTTATTGTGGTCTTTCGAGGCAATTCATAAATAAAAAAATAAACAAAATAGCATTATCTTTTTATTCACGGCAACTCTTTTTCCAAAATGACAAAATAAAAGGAAGAAATAGAAAAGACCTTCTGTTCCTCAATTGCATCATCAATATTTACCATTCTCTCTTCATTTCCCTCTCATAGGAAGTTTTTTTCCAAAATGACAAAATAAGAGGAAGAAATACAAAGGACCTTCTCTTCTTCACTTGCATCATCAATGTTCACAATGCTCTCTTCATATCCCCATCACAGGAAGTTTCTTTTTCATAAGTAAAGACAGAAGGAACCTTCTCCTCTCCTCTGTTATTTCAAGTTCATCTAATCCGTCCTTTCTTCAATTCCATCATCAATGCCCATAATTCCTTCTTCATTTCCGCCTCATAGACAATTGTTTTGATAATACGGGTACACTTTGTGCTGCACTGTCGACGCTGGAATACTCTTCCAAGTTCAGATGCTTTACTCTACACGCTACATCGTACTACAGAAGAATCCCTTTTTTATAGAAGGGTTTCCGGGTTTTCTTCTGCATTGATTATTTTGTTGTAAATTCTTGTAGCCTGAATCATTGTATTGTGGTCTTTCGAGGCAATTCATTAATAAATAAATAAACAAAATAGCATTATCTTTTTATTCACGGCAGCTCTTTTTCCAAAATGACAAAATAAAAGGAAGAAATAGAAAAGACCTTCTGTTCCTCAATTGCATCATCAATATTTACCATTCTCTCTTCATTGCCCCCTCATAGGAAGTTTTTTTTCATAAGGAAAAATAAGAGTATGAAACAGAACAGGCCTTCTCTTCTTCTCCTCGTCCATCTTAAGTTTATCTAATTTCTCTCTTCCTCAATTGCATCATCCATGTTCATAATTTTCCCTTCATTCTCTCCTCATAGACAACCGTCCATTATTGATGATACGGGCACACTTTGTGCCATACTGTCAGCGCTGGGATAACCTTCCAAGTTCTAATTATTTACTCTACATCGTGCAGTAGAAGAATTTCTTTTTTGTAAAGTTTCCAGATTTTCTTCTATATTACTTCGTTTGAAACCCTTGAAGCCTGATGAACCATTTTATTATTTTATTAAATAGAAGAGACCTTGTCTTCTTCAACGGCGTCATCAATGTTCACAATTCTCTCTTCATTTCCCCGCCATGGAAGTTTCTTTTTCTTAAGAAAAAAATAAGAAGAAGAAATAGAAGGAACCTTCTCTTCCTCTTCTCTTTTATTTCAAGTTCATTTAATTTGTCCTTTCTTCAACTGCATCATCAATGCTCATAATTTCTTCTTCATTTCCTCCTCTTAGAAAACACGGGTACATTTTGTGTCTTTCAAGTTTTGATGCTTTACTCTAAATCACAAAGCAAACGAATCTCTTTTTCTATAGGAGAGTTTCCGAGTTTTCTTCTGCATTGAATATTTTGTTTTAAATCCTTGAAGCTGGAATCATTTTATCCTCTGGGGATATTCAGAGACAAAAATGAACAAAATACAGTTTATTTTGCAGAAACGCCTGATTGGACCGTCCGAGTTATTAAATGCGCAAAAACACGCAGAAAATTACGCTTATATTTGTTGGGTCATTGCCCAAGTTCATATTGAATCCCGCGGGATATAAATGATATTATTATATACAGAAGTAGGGCACGATATCCGCCTCGCACTTCCTAGGTTAGGGGTACAGTTAATCGGTGGCAGTTCATGAAAACGCAAAGGAAAACAAATATAAAAGCCGAATACATCTAAATATATATTCCAGATTGATTGCAATAAACATTGTGCTTGAAAAGTTTCCAAACTTATTTTAAACACTCCGAAAAACTAAAAATAAAAGCCATATTTACATTCAACAATGTATATGTGCGAGATTTGTATTTTATTTTGAAACACTGAAACAACCCGAAGTGAATTCGATAAATTGTAATATTCTACGATAAAAAAATTTGTCGGGTCCATTATAGACTTTCAAAGTTAAATTTATTTTAAACTTGCGATATTTCGGCCGGCGGCCAGCACGAACCTTGTGCATGAGTAAAGTTTATTTTTTAACAAAAACAGTTTTATTTATAACATCATTTTAATCGAATATGAAACAATTTTGATTTTTGCAATTCGAAGATTAGACGTGATCGGCACATCTCGACCTACGCGCATTTTCGAGAGTGCCAGCAACAGCTGAGTGTCACACAACCGCCTCTGTACCCGACGTTTCGACGGTCCCAAACTGCGGGACCCCCGATGGCGGCCGCTAAGATTTATTTCGGGCCGCGCAAAATGTAAAACTATTATCAAGGCAGTTTGTCACTATTCTATACTTAGAGCTATGCGTTGCCAATAAAATATTAAAATGACAACAAATAGGAACAGGGATACATAACTCTGTAATCAACAATAACAGGACTATGATTTAGTCTGTTTAAGGCGCTTTCCATCCTTGTATTCGGTAAAATGTCCAAAAAATAGGTCGTGCCCAATTGTATAATTAAACACTTATCAATAAGGCCCCTTTGGAACTGATGTGCCACAGGGCTCATTTCTTGGGCCGCTTCGTTTTGTTATCTTTATTAACGATATTGCAAATGATTTACGTCAATCGTCTTCTACGTACAGTTGGTTTAAAATCTTAACTAGAGAGGAAAATATTGGCGTCACAAAATGAAAGAAAGTTCCTATAAACGTTTATTCCCAAATGCTTCCTAAGGGCGCTACGGTCCTTCAAAGATGGGCCCGAAAATATCATTTAATATCTTAGACTTGGTACACGATTTAGTATACTATTGCGTTTTCTGTTTTATACACATGTTTTTCAATATTTTAAACTACTGTTTTTTTTGCAAATGTGTTAAATGGTGATCGTGAAAATAAGTCGACTATAACGATCGCTTGAGATGAATGACTTTGTATAAATCTGCAGGGTTAATAATAAGTTTTCATCTGTCAGTTATTCTGGTATTAATAATATTTGTGTTATTGTGAAATGAGGCACAGTTGGAACACATATGGTGCAAGGGGGATAACAATAGCAAATTAACTTACTACGGAGGCTGAGATCAAATCGGTACGTTTAGAACAGAAAGAATAATTGTACTTTTTTAGTCCTTTTAGTTTCAAATGTAAAAATAAGCATTGCTAAAGGCCAGCGCATATATTTTTCTTATTTTTGTCCATTCCAAATATTTCCAGATAGGAATTATCCTATTTTTAACTTCGGTTTCCTGGTACATGGATCCTTGAAAATAATCTGTCACAACATTCAAAGCAGGAATACGGTTAGAACTGTTTGCATAAGGGTATGTCCTGTTGGCAAAGGCATAGAAATATAAAGATACATGACGTGGATATGCAGACTGCTCATAACATTCGAAAGCAAAACTGATAAGACCACATAGATTCTTTATGTGGTAATGGGACATTTAGAAGAAGAATACATTGTTTTTTGTGATATCCTTCAATGCATATGTCTCTCCTGCCCTGTTTATGAATTTCTTCAGAAGAACACCATAAGATGGTTTAAGGATTCACAACAAAATCAACACAGAAGGAAATCCAGAAACCCTCCTAAAAAAAGAGATTCTTCTACTATATGAAGTAGAGTAAAACATTAGAACTTGGAAGGTTCTTCCAGAGCTGACAGTGTTGCGCAAAATATGCCCAGATCATCAAAAATGAGTAATTAATCATTTATGAGAAAATTTTGATCATTGATGATGTCATTGAAGAAGGGATAGATTAGATGAACTTGAAATAAAAAAGAGAAGATAAGATCTCTTTTGTTTCTATCTATTATTTCATCGTTTTGTAAAAGGAAACTCCTTTGCATAAAACCATTGTGGTATTTTGTTTGTTTGAATTCAAAATAAAATCAACTCAGAAGAAAACCCGAAACTCTTGCACTGGTAGAACTTGGAAGGTTATTCCAGCGCTGATAGTGTGGCACAAAAGGTACTTATATCATCAAGAACAAACAGTTATCTATGAGGAAGGAATGAAGGGAAAATTATGAGCATTAATAATGCAGTTTGAGGAAGTGACAGATTAGATGAACTTGAAATAAAAGGGGAAGAAGAAGAAAAGGTCTCTTCTATTTCTTCCACTTATGTTTTCCTTATGGAAAAGAAACTTCGTATGACGGGGAAATGAAGAGAGAATTGTTAAACATTAATGATGCAATTGAAGAAGAGAAGTCTTTTCTATTTCTTCCTTTTATTTTGTCATTGTGGAAAATAAAACTGCCGAATAAAAAATTATGGTATTTTTGTCTGTGAATATCCTCAGAGGATAAAATGATTTCAGCTTCAAGGATTTAAAACAAAATAATCAATGCAGAAGACAACTCGGAAACTCTCCTACAGAAAAAGAGATTCTTTTGCTTTACGATTTAGAGTAAAGCAGAACTTGAAAGACCCAAATGTACCCGTATCATCAAAACAGTTGTCTAAGAGGAGGAAATGAAGAAGAAATTATGAGCATTGATGATGCAGTTGAAGAAAGGACAAATTAAATGAACTAGAAATAAAAGAGGAAAGGAAGAGAAGGTTCCTTCTATTTCTTCTTCTTATTTTTTTCTTATGCAAAAGCAACTTCCTATGGCCGGGAAATGAAGAGAGAATTGTGAACATTGATGATGCCGCTGAAGAATAGAAGGTCTCTTCTATTTAATAAAATAATAAAATAGTTCAGGCTTCAAAGGTTTCAAACGAAGTAATCAATATAGAAGAAAATCTGGAAACTCTACAAAAAAGAAATTCTTCTGCTGCACGATGTAGAGTAAAGAATTAGAACTTGGAAGGTTATTGCAGCGCTGACAGTATGGCACAAAGTGTGCCCGTATCATCAACAATGGACAGTTGTCTATGAGGAGAGAATGAAGGGGAAATTATGAACATGGATGATGCAATTGAGGAAGAGAGAAATTAGATAAACTTAAGATGGACAAGGAGAAGAAGAGAAGGCCTGTTCTAATTCATACTCTTATTTTTCCTTATGAAAAAAAACTTCCTATGAGGGGGCAATGAAGAGAGAATGGTAAATATTGATGATGCAATTGAGGAACTGAAGGTCTTTTCTATTTCTTCCTTTTATTTTGTCATTTTGGAAAAAGAGCTGCCGTGAATAAAAAGATAATGCTATTTTGTTTATTTATTTATTAATGAATTGCCTCGAAAGACCACAATAAAATGATTCAGGTTTCAAGGATTTGCAACAAAATAATCAATGCAGAAGAAAACCCGGAAACCCTTCTATAAAAAAGGGATTCTTCTGTTGTACGATGTAGCGTGTAGAGTAAAGCATCTGAACTTGGAAGAGTATTCCAGTGCCGACAGTGCAGCACAAAGTGTACCCGTATTATCAAAACAATTGTCTATGAGGCGGAAATGAAGAAGGAATTGTGGGCATTGATGATGGAATTGAAGAAAGGACAGATTAGATGAACTTGAAATAACATAGGAGAAGAGAAGGGTCCTTCTGTCTTTACTTATGAAAAAGAAACTTCCTGTGATGGGGATATGAAGAGAGCATTGTGAACATTGATGATGCAAGTGAAGAAGAGAAGGTCCTTTGTATTTCTTCCTCTTATTTTGTCGTTTTGAAAAAAAACAGCCTTGAATAAAAGATAATGGTGTTTTGTTTATTTGTTTATGTTTGCCTCGGAAGACCACAATAAGTTCAAGCTTTACCAAGGATTTAAAACATAATAATCATTGCAGAAGAAAACCCTGAAACTCTCCAATAGAAAATAAGATTCCTCTGCTGTACGATGTAGAACTTGGAAGAATATTCCAGCGCTGACAGTTCTGCACGAAGTATACCCGTATCATCAAAACAGTTATCTAAGTATAAGGAAGGAATGAAGAAGAAATTATGAGCATTGATGGTGCAATTGAAGAAAGGGCAGATTAGGTGAAGTTGAAATGAAATATTTCTTCCACTTATTTATTCCTTATGAAAAAGAAACTTCCTATGACAGGGAAATGAAGAAGAGCATTGTGATCATTGATGATGCCGTTGAAGAAGGGAAGGTCATTTCTATTCCATCCTCTTATTTTGTCATTTTGGAAAAAAGACTACCTGGAATAAAAGACAATGGTATATTGTTTATTATTAGTATTTGCTTATGATTGCCTCAGGAGACCACAATAAAATGGTTCAAGCTCTACCAAGGATTTAAAACAAAATAATCAATGCAGAAGAAAACATTGACATCTCCAATAGAAAAAGATATTCTTCTACCGTACGATGTAGAGCAAAGCATTGGAACTTGGAAAGTTATTCCAGCGCTGGCAGTGTGGCATAAAGTGTACCCGTCTCATCAAAGCAGGTGTCTATGAGGAGAGAAGAAGAAGAAATTATGAGCATTGAAGATGCAATTGAAGAAAGGACGGATAAGATGAAGTTGAAATAAAAGAGGAGAAGGTCCCTTCTATTTCTTCATCTTACTTATTCCTTATGAAAAAGAAACTTCCTGTGACGGGGAAATGAAGAGATAATTGTAAGTATTGATGATGTCGTTGAAGATGAGAAGTTCCCTTCTATTTATTCTTCCTATTTTGTCATTAAAAAAATTTAAAAATTAGATAACCTCCTGCCTCATCTCACCTCACGCGTAACAAACATACAAACGTAACACACAGGTATTCGCACCCAGCAACCTGTATATATCTAAAAAATGCGATGAATCACGATTCAAAGATAGTCGAATAACATATTTCACGTTGCATTCCAAGGCGAGCCAGAAAATCTACTCAGGGATTAGTGGCACTGAAATTAATAACTTCACGCGAACGGGGGCCTTCCTTAATTAAATATATCACACTCGACGATTGTAATTAAGGTGCACTGACAAACTACCTATACTCGGGCCAAAAAGAGTAGTCAGTAGAGCCAGGGGCGTACGGATTTACGAATTTCATAAATTCCATAATTCGAACAAATGAAAGCGGATTGTGTTAATTATGCATGAGTATGAGTTACCATGTCTTAAATTTTAAATAATATGCTTACATCTGGCAACATTATCTCCACGAATTAGGTATAGCAACGCAGTTGAACAATGCACATCCTTTGCGTTGCAGCATATGTGACGCCACTGAATGCGCTATCTAAGCCCTCTCGACGACCTTTATAATAGTCGAACAAATTATTGGGTACTAGGGCGGCACGTTCAAGCATGTACTTTATTTGGTTGACTATACCAATTAAACATAATGACCTAGTTGTGGTTTTCATCTCTGGTAGGCGGAGAAAACTGGATATATTTCTCTGAATTATATGGGATTATATGGTAAAACGAGCTGCCGCTTCTGTATTCCATAACAGCTAAATCCTTTGAAGAATTGCCGGTAAGTTTTTTGCTCTACTGCCTACTCTTTTTGGCCCGAGTATACGTACTTTGTATGCGGCATATATATTTATTTAAATGCCCGGCTATAATTCAGACGGCACTTGCGGTGCCACTTCAGAGGGTTTTGGTAGTCGTATTTTTGAACCCGACGCGATCGCCAAAGTGAAATACAGGGCGGACAAGGTATGACTACACTTTCCCTGTAAGAGAATGGCCAGGTGGATTCAGATCAGGTGAGTTTGCAGACCACTGGTTAACGATACATGCAGGTCTATCACCGAATGGTCGCATGCAAAATATTTCGACCTTCCTCAAAACTGTCACTACTTATTGGAGAACGAATATTATTTTGCTCCACCCGGTATACATTCGTTAAAACTAAAATGTCCCTATTTTTCACAACCGCAACACTTCCCTAACATAACGGTATTTTTGTACGAGGAAGTGTTAATGAAACCATTACCATTATTTATTTCTTGCCTCACCTTGTATTCTATTCGCAAATCTGCCACGTTCTATTATCGTAAACTAACATGCACACATACACACACACACACACACACACGTACAAGCAATTAAACATATTTTGAACAGACATCATCGTCACGCAGTCATGTTGCTTTTCAGGAGACTTTTTCAGCATTTTCAGGCGCATTTAGGCTGAATTAACAATTGCTTACGCAGAATTAGAGGCGCAAAGTAGAGGAGTAGCTGGTGTTCATCATGTAAGTTTTTTCATTCATTTATTTTTAACCCGATTAACTCATCTAACGACGACTAACGGCTGACAGTAATTAACTCGGGTTGTTACTAAACGATTAAACTTATTACTGGTGAAATTTCATTAAAAGTAATTAATTGCTGTTTGGATACGCTCGGGTGTATTGTAAAAATAGACGTATCTGTTTATTGTATTTTTTCGCTTCAAACGAATTCTGATCAGATACAACTCTGGGGTGGGGTCAGGGAACTGAATAATAACTGAAACGTTGTACAGTGCCACCACCTTTATGTGACCACAAGGTTAGTTTTGTTTTTTCAAGTTTTTACAAAAACAGATAAATAAAAGTGTTCGAGTGTTTGCGTATTTTCTAAGCCGCTTTTTACAAAAAAATAAATTTGAAAAATAAAACTTTTAAGTGAGTGGCTTGAAAAATTTTTTACAAGGGGGGGGCAAAACAAGAAATTTAAAAAAAATGTTTCGATTTTTGCTCCCCACTAAAAAAAATTTCGGTAAAAAATATTTTTTCCCGATTTTTGCCCCCTCGCCAAAAAAAAAAATTACTTGGTCCAAAAAATTTTTCGATTTTTCCTCGATTCACTTAACTAATCGGAACGGACTTTTTTTTTTTCAATTTTAAAGAAGAAACCTTATATTTCTTCTTTCGAAAAAAACAGCTGTCCGCTTTATTTTTTTAAATTTTTTCAATTTAAAGAAGAAGCGACTGCAATAGAAGACATTTTGAACGTCCAATCTGTAGGAAATAATTGAGAGCTCATTCTTAAGTAGGAAAAATGAAAAGCAAATTTCTTTCTCTTGGACAATAATACTACAGAACGAATTTTCAATAAGAGATATTTTGAACGTTCCATCTGGACGAAATATGTGAGAAAGCTTGTTTAAAAATTCCAAAGTGATTCCGTCAAAACTGGAAAGAGGACGTGCAGACCGTTTTCTTCGGAAGACGCCATACGACAGAACGAACCTTCAATAAGAGACATTTTGAACGTCCAATCTGTGGGATATATTTGAGAGAGTTTATATAAAAATTCCTGAGAAAAAGAACGTGCAGACTATCGTCCAACGCTTTAATGAGAGATATTTTGAACGCCCCATCTGTAGGAAATATTTGAGAGACGAGCAGATTATCTATTTCGTAGGACAACATGCGATAGAACGAACCTTCAATGAGAAACTTGTTGAACGTTCAATCTGTAGGAAATATTTGAGAAAGAGTGAATTTCAAAATTCCTGAGAACTGATTTTGTCAAAACTGGAAAGGAGAACACACAGACTATCGTCTTTGGAGGACGCCATACGACAGAACGAACCTTTAATGAGAGACATTTTAAAAGTCCAATCTGTAGGAAATATTTGAGAGCTCATTCTTAGCGACTGCTTTTCTTAATACCAAAGATCATGTATACACTAGATAGTCAGAGCTATTGTTTAATTTCACCGCTCATAAATGGACCCCAACTTAAGCTTCATCTCACTTCAACTCATGATACTGCAATACTTCTCTGTTATTTGGCATCCAATTTTGCATGTGTTAGAGAGAGAAGATAGGGCGATGAAATAAACAGTGGCTTTGACTATCTAGGATATGAGATGATCTTTGTTAATACTAAAGCACGAACCTTCAATAAGAGACATTTTGAACCTCCAATCTGTAGGGTATATATGAGAGAGCTTATTTCAAAATTCCTTCAATAAGAGACATTTTGAACGTCCAATCTGCAAGAAATATTTGAGAGAGTTTATTTCAAAATTCCTGAAAACTGATTCTCTCAAAACCGATAAAAGGACCGTGCAGATTATTATATTCGAAGAACGCCACACGACAGAACGAACCTTTAATGAGAGACATTTTGAACGTCCCATCTGTAGGAAATGTTTGAGAGAGTTTACTTCAAATTTCCTGAGAACCGATTCTATCAAAACTGGAAGAAGGATGTGCAGAATGTCTTTTTCGCAAGACGTCATATGACAGAACGAACTTTTAATGACAGACGTTTTGAACGTCCCATTTGTAGGAAATATTTCAGTTTATTTCGAAATACTTCAGGATTGGTTCCTTCCACAGTGAAAAAATTACTAGCAGATAATCTACTTCAAAGTACATCATACAAAAGAACGAACCTTCAATGATACATTTTGAACGTCCAATCTGTAGGAAATATTTGAGAGCTCATTCTTAAAGACTGATTTTCTTATTGTAGGAAAGATGTCAAGCAGATTGTCTCTCTTGGACGACACAATACTAAAGAACGAACCTTTAATGAGAGACATTTTAAACGCCCGCCTTTAGGAAATATTTAAGAGAGCTTATATCGAAATACTTCAAGACTGGTTCCTTCCACACTGAAAAACATATTGGCAGATTATCTTCTTCAGAGTATATGATAAGAAAGAACGAACCTTTAATGAGAGACATTTTAAAAGTCCAATCTGTAGGAAATATTTGAGAGCTCATTCTTAGCGACTGCTTTTCTTAATACTAAAGCACGAACCTTCAATAAGAGACATTTTGAACCTCCAATCTGTAGGGTATATATGAGAGAGCTTATTTCAAAATTCCTTCAATAAGAGACATTTTGAACGTCCAATCTGCAAGAAATATTTGGGAGAGTTTATTTCAAAATTCCTGAAAACTGATTCTCTCAAAGCCGATAAAAGGACCGTGCAGATTATTATATTCGGAGAACGCCTTACGACAGAACGAACCTTTAATGAGAGACATTTTGAACGTCCAATCTGTAGGAAATATTTGAGAGCTCATTCTTAAAGACTGATTTTCTTATTGTAGGAAAGATGACAAGCAGATTGTCTCTCTTGGACGACACAATACTAAAGAACGAACCTTTAATGAGAGACATTTTAAACGCCCGCCTGTAGGAAATATTTAAGAGAGCTTATATCGAAATACTTCAAGACTGGTTCCTTCCACACTGAAAAACATATTGGCAGATTATCTTCTTCAGAGTATATGATAAGAAAGAACGAACCTTTAATGAGAGACATTTTAAAAGTCCAATCTGTAGGAAATATTTGAGAGCTCATTCTTAGCGACTGCTTTTCTTAATACTAAAGAATGAACCTTCAATAAGAGACATTTTGAACGTCCAATCTGTAGGATATATTTGAGAGAGCTTATTTCAAAATTCCTTCAATAAGAGACATTTTGAACGTCCAATCTGCAAGAAATATTTGGGAGAGTTTATTTCAAAATTCCTGAAAACTGATTCTCTCAAAGCCGATAAAAGGACCGTGCAGATTATTATATTCGGAGAACGCCTTACGACAGAACGAACCTTTAATGAGAGACATTTTGAACGTCCAATCTGTAGGAAATATTTGAGAGCTCATTCTTAAAGACTGATTTTCTTATTGTAGGAAAGATGACAAGCAGATTGTCTCTCTTGGACGACACAATACTAAAGAACGAACCTTTAATGAGAGACATTTTAAACGCCCGCCTGTAGGAAATATTTAAGAGAGCTTATATCGAAATACTTCAAGACTGGTTCCTTCCACACTTAAAAACATATTGGCAGATTATCTTCTTCAGAGTATATGATAAGAAAGAACGAACCTTTAATGAGAGACATTTTAAAAGTCCAATCTGTAGGAAATATTTGAGAGCTCATTCTTAGCGACTGCTTTTCTTAATACTAAAGAATGAACCTTCAATAAGAGACATTTTGAACGTCCAATCTGTAGGATATATTTGAGAGAGCTTATTTCAAAATTCCTTCAATAAGAGACATTTTGAACGTCCAATCTGCAAACAATATTTGAGAGAGTTTATATCAAAATTCCTGGAAACTGATTCTCTCAAAACCGATAAAAGGACCGTGCAGATTATTATATTCGGAGAACGCCATACGACAGACCGAACCTTTAATGAGAGACATTTTGAACGTCCAATCTGTAGGAAATATTTGAGAGCTCATTCTTAAAGACTGATTTTCTTATTGTAGGAAAGATGACAAGCAGATTGTCTCTCTTGGACAACACAATACTAAAGAACGAACCTTTAATGAGAGATATTTTGAACGCCCGTCTGTAGGAAATATTTAAGAGAGCTTTTTTCGAAATACTTCAAGACTGGTTCCTTCCACACTGAAAAAAATATTGGCAGATTATCTTCTTCAGAGTATATGATAAGAAAGAACGAACCTTCAATGAGAGACATTTTAAAAGTCCAATCTGTAGGAAATATTTGAGAGCTCATTCTTAGCGACTGCTTTTCTTAATACTAAAGAATGAACCTTCAATAAGAGACATTTTGAACGTCCAATCTGCAAGCAATATTTGAGAGAGTTTATTTCAAAATTCCTGAAAACTGATTCTCTCAAAACCGATAAATGGACCGTGCAGAACGCCATACGATAGAACGAACCTTTAATGAGAGACATTTTGAACGTCCCAACTGTAGGAAATATTTAAGAAAGCTTATTTCGAAATACTTCAAGACTGGTTCCTTCCACACTGAAAAAAATATTGGCAGATTATCTTCTTCAGAGTATATGATAAGAAAGAACGAACCTTCAATGAGAGACATTTTAAAAGTCCAATCTGTAGGAAATATTTGAGAGCTCATTCTTAGCGACTGCTTTTCTTAATACTAAAGAATGAACCTTCAATAAGAGACATTTTGAACGTCCAATCTGTAGGATATATTTGAGAGAGCTTATTTCAAAATTCCTTCAATAAGAGACATTTTGAACGTCCAATCTGCAAACAATATTTGAGAGAGTTTATATCAAAATTCCTGGAAACTGATTCTCTCAAAACCGATAAAAGGACCGTGCAGATTATTATATTCGGAGAACGCCATACGACAGACCGAACCTTTAATGAGAGACATTTTGAACGTCCAATCTGTAGGAAATATTTGAGAGCTCATTCTTAAAGACTGATTTTCTTATTGTAGGAAAGATGACAAGCAGATTGTCTCTCTTGGACAACACAATACTAAAGAACGAACCTTTAATGAGAGATATTTTGAACGCCCGTCTGTAGGAAATATTTAAGAGAGCTTTTTTCGAAATACTTCAAGACTGGTTCCTTCCACACTGAAAAAAATATTGGCAGATTATCTTCTTCAGAGTATATGATAAGAAAGAACGAACCTTTAATGAGAAACATTTTAAAAGTTCAATCTGTAGGAAATATTTGAGAGCTCATTCTTAGCGACTACTTTTCTTAATACTAAAGCACGAACCTTCAATAAGAGATATTTTGAACGTCCAATCTGTAGGATATATTTGAGAGAGCTTATTTCAAAATTCCTTCAATAAGAGACATTTTGAACGTCCAATCTGCAAGCAATATTTGAGAGAGTTTATTTCAAAATTCCTGAAAACTGATTCTCTCAAAACCGATAAAAGGACCGTGCAGAACGCCATACGACAGAACGAACCTTTAATGAGAGACATTTTGAACGTCCCAACTGTAGGAAATATTTAAGAAAGCTTATTTCGAAATACTTTATGACTGGTTCTTTCCACACTGAAAAAATTACTGGCAGATTATCTTCTTCAAAGTACATCGTACGAAAGATCATCAATGAGAGACATTTTGAACGTCCAATCTGTAGGAAATATTTGAGAGCTCATTCTTAAAGACTGATTTTCTTAAAGTAGGAAAGATGACAAGCAGGTTGTCTCTCTTGGACGACATAATACTACAGAACGAACCTTCAATAAGAGAAATTTTGAACGCCCCATCTGTAAAAAATATTTGAGAAAATTTATTCAAAATTCTTCAGGATTGGTTTCCTCCACTGGAAAACGGACGAGCCGATTATCTCTTTCATAGGACAATATGCGATAGAACGAACCTTCAATGAGAAACTTTTTGAACGTTCAATCTGTAGGAAATATTTGACACACACTATTATGTAGTTGTTCCAAAAATGGCGCAAAATCTCACATTGAGAGTTTCAATTGTTTACTAAACTATAACAATATTCCTTGTATTTCGCAAAAATATGAACGTTGTACTATTGGCAATGAACACGCGTGATTTATTTTTCAACAAAAAATCGCCACGTTGCTGTTATTGAATTTACAAAATCATGTTTTCGATTTTTGGCAATCTGTCAACGGGATGTGGGACTACACAACAGGCGGCTCGTAAATATTGAATATACGTATACATGCGAACATTAAAAGTTATATTTTTACGGGTGATTAAATCAAATGCTAACTTCGTCGTATTTATAGCAATAGCAGAGAAAATCTAAAAAGTTACGAACAAAAGTAATAGCTGAATCTTTTTGCTTAATGTCAACACCCTGTTTCAAGCAAGGGTGTTTAACCCCGCCCACCCTAATCGCTCTGGCGTGCAATCACGGAAAACCAGCTGTAATTAATTATTATTTAACAACATAACTAGCTCGATTATTGTTGCAAGACAGACACGAACAAGTGTGTGCGAGGATGCGGATCGCTTTTTAATTCATCATTTATCAACCGGTGATGCTTTTGGCAAACGGGATTGCTTTTTATTTCGTCCAACTCGGCAGGAAAGGACTCCTACTCCTCCACGATTCTCAATGTGAACACTGAAACTCGGTCTGTGTACACGAAACGTGTCAATCTATTTTTAAATCCAGCCTTGCTACATATTGCATCGATTCATGTTGGAGATGAACACAGTCATGATAACAGGATAAAGAAATATATAACGTCACCAGATTGCGGCAGCAGTCCTCAATCGAAGAGGGATTTTTATTTGGAGAGAGATGGCGACACTTAATTGTTGCTATTTTGGCTTTTAGTTGAGATGAGATGGTGCTCATTTTGCTTGTTAAAATATATTAGAGGGAGAGACATGAAAGAAAAACGAATATTTTAATATTTCGCAAACTCAACTTTGACGCTCTGTATCTCTAAAACTGTTTATTATAGGATCATGCATTCAAGCTTATTTGTCTCGTTATATAGTCTACTTTAATTCTTATTACGTGAATTATCGTCATCCGACGCTACAAAAAGATATTAGAGGGAGAGAGACATGAAAGAAAAACGAATATATTAATATTTCGCGAATTCAACTTTGAAGCTCTGTATCTCTAAAACTGTTTATTGTAGGGTCATGCATACCAGCTTATTTGTCTCATTATATAGTCTAGTTTAATCCATTCCACTTGCATTATTGGCGTCCGATGCTACAAAAAGATATAAGAGGGAGAGACATGAAGGGAAGACGCAGTTGATATCTTGTAAATCGAATTTTGACACTCTGTATCTCTAAAACTGTTTATTGTAGGATCATGAATTCCAGCTTATTTGTCTCCTGATATGGTCTACTTTAATTAATTCTGCATGCATTATTGGCGCCCGTATACGTAGTATTTTGAAATCTCGCAAGCCCAAATTTCATACTCTGTATCTCTAAAACTCTTCATTATAGGATCACCAAATCCTGCTTAATCGTCTCGTTAATAGAGTCTACTTTAATTCATCTTACGTGCATTATTGTCGTCCGACGCTCCAAAAAGATATTAAATGGAGAGACATAAAAGAAAAATGAATATTTTAATGTTTCGCAAACTCAACTTTGACGCTCTGTATCTCTAAAATTGTTTATTGTAGGATCATGAATTCTAGTATCCTACATGCATTATTGGCGCCTGACGTTACAAAAAACATATTAGAGGAAGAGCCATGAAGGGGAAAGACGTAGTTGATATCTTGCAAATCGAACTTTGACACTCTGTATCTCTAAAACTGTTTATTGTAGGATCATGAATTCCAGCTTATTTGTCTCCTGATATGGTCTACTTTAATTAATTCTGCATGCATTATTGGCGCCCGTATACGTAGTATTTTGAAATCTCGCAAGCCCAAATTTCATACTCTGTATCTCTAAAACTCTTCATTATAGGATCACCAAATCCTGCTTAATCGTCTCGTTAATAGAGTCTACTTTAATTCATCTTACGTGCATTATTGTCGTCCGACGCTCCAAAAAGATATTAAATGGAGAGACATAAAAGAAAAATGAATATTTTAATGTTTCGCAAACTCAACTTTGACGCTCTGTATCTCTAAAATTGTTTATTGTAGGATCATGAATTCTAGTATCCTACATGCATTATTGGCGCCTGACGTTACAAAAAACATATTAGAGGAAGAGCCATGAAGGGGAAAGACGTAGTTGATATCTTGCAAATCGAACTTTGACACTCTGTATCTCTAAAACTGTTTATTGTAGGATCATGAATTCCAGCTTATTTGTCTCCTGATATGGTCTACTTTAATTAATTCTGCATGCATTATTGGCGCCCGTATACGTAGTATTTTGAAATCTCGCAAGCCCAAATTTCATACTCTGTATCTCTAAAACTCTTCATTATAGGATCACCAAATCCTGCTTAATCGTCTCGTTAATAGAGTCTACTTTAATTCATCTTACGTGCATTATTGTCGTCCGACGCTCCAAAAAGATATTAAATGGAGAGACATAAAAGAAAAATGAATATTTTAATGTTTCGCAAACTCAACTTTGACGCTCTGTATCTCTAAAATTGTTTATTGTAGGATCATGAATTCTAGTATCCTACATGCATTATTGGCGCCTGACGTTACAAAAAACATATTAGAGGAAGAGCCATGAAGGGGAAAGACGTAGTTGATATCTTGCAAATCGAACTTTGACACTCTGTATCTCTAAAACTGTTTATTGTAGGATCATGAATTCCAGCTTATTTGTCTCCTGATATGGTCTACTTTAATTAATTCTGCATGCATTATTGGCGCCCGTATACGTAGTATTTTGAAATCTCGCAAGCCCAAATTTCATACTCTGTATCTCTAAAACTCTTCATTATAGGATCACCAAATCTTGCTTAATCGTATCGTTAATAGAGTCTACTTTAATTCATCTTACATGCATTATTGTCGTCCGACGCTCCAAAAAGATATTAAATGGAGAGACATAAAAGAAAAATGAATATTTTAATGTTTCGCAAACTCAACTTTGACGCTCTGTATCTCTAAAATTGTTTATTGTAGGATCATGAATTCTAGTATCCTACATGCATTATTGGCGCCTGACGTTACAAAAAACATATTAGAGGAAGAGCCATGAAGGGGAAAGACGTAGTTGATATCTTGCAAATCGAACTTTGACACTCTGAATCTCTAAAACTGTTTATTGTAGGATCATGAATTCCAGCTTTATTTGTCTCCTGATATGGTCTACTTTAATTAATTCTGCATGCATTATTGGCGCCCGTATACGTAGTATTTTCAAATCTCGCAAGCCCAAATTTCATACTCTGTATCTCTAAAACTCTTCATTATAGGATCACCAAATCCTGCTTAATCGTCTCGTTAATAGAGTCTACTTTAATTCATCTTATATGCATTATTGTCGTCCGACGCTCCAAAAAGATATTAAATGGAGAGACATAAAAGAAAAATGAATATTTTAATGTTTCGCAAACTCAACTTTGACGCTCTGTATCTCTAAAACTGTTTATTGTAGGATCATGCATACCAGTTTATTTGCCTCATTATACAGTCTACTTTAATGCATTCCACTTGCATTATTGGCGTCCGATGCTACAAAAAGATATAAGAGGGAGAGACACGAAGGGAAGACGTCGAACTTTGACACTCTGTATCTCTAAAACTGTTTATTGTAGGATCATGAATTCCAGTTTGTCTCCTTATAGTCTACTTTAATTCATCCTACATGCATTATTGACGCCCATATACATAGTATTTTGAAATCTTGCAAGCCCAACTTTGATACTCTGTATCCCTAAAACTGTTTATTACAGGATCATCAACTCCAGCTTAATTGTCTCGTTATATAATCTACTCTAATTTATCTTACGTGCATTATTGTCGTCTGACGCTACAAAAAGATATTAGAGGGAGAGACACGAGAGAAAAAGGAATATTTTAATATTTCGCGAACTTAACTTTGAGGCTCTGTATCTCTAAAACTGTGTATTGTGGGATCATCAATTCCACCTTATATGTTTCGTTGTATAGTCTACTTTAATTCATCCGACGTGCATTATTGTCGTCCGACGCTACAAAAAGTTATTAGAGGGAGAGACATGAAGGAAAAGCGTTATATTTGATATTTCGTAAACTAAACTTTAACGCTCTGTATCTCTAAAACTGTTTATTGTAGGATCATCAATTTCGTCTTATTTGTCTCGTTATATAGTCTACTTTAATTCGACCTACATGCAATATTGTCGGTCGACGCTACAAAAAGATATTAGAGGGAGAAACATGCAGGAAAAACGTAATAAAGCTCAACTTTGACACTCTATATCTCCGAAACTGTTTATCATAGGACCTCAAAAACAAGCTCAGTTTTCTCGTTATACACTACATCAATCCATTTTATATGTATCATTGTCGCCTGACGCGAAGAAATGGGGTTATATGGAGAAACGTGAAAAAGTACGTTTTTTGATGTGGTGTCGCCGATTTTTTGCATTTTTCTGCCTTATTATAAAGCACTTCTTATACCCTATATGAGAATTGAAACTTACCTCGCCGGAACGATACATCTGGATATCTGGAAAACAAAACGCAGAATTAATGCAATGCTGAAAAAACGTAATATTCTAAATTTTCGTTTTGATTTAATAACTTCTCGATTTAAATATCTCTGTCAGAGTGAATCTGACTCAAAAATGCGCCGTTTAATTTTGTCCACTAACTTTATTATTAGTGACATTTCAATAGAAATAGCTGCCAATTGGCTACACGGTGTCTCATTGAGAATAACGTGTCTTCCTTAAACATGGGCATGTTTGATTTGTTTATTAAGTATGACATATATTCGTTGCCTTGTTAATGATTTAATTTATATTGAATTAAGGTTCTCGTGTCATGACGGTGAACCGTTTCTTGGATTTATTTACTACTCGTTATAAAACTTTTTTTATGGAGTCAACGTGGAATTACTATACAAACCGTAAATAAGTGCCAAATTGCGTGAGTGAACGGGTTACAGATGCAATAACTTAAAATGTGGCTGTGGGCGTTTCGAGATGATTTTCAAAAGTAATTATATTGTAGAAAATAGGTAGTAATTACGCATTATTTCGTAAACTTAAAAAATTATAAAAAATAAAAAAATTATAGGCCAGTTACAAAGCAGAAGAAAAAACATTAAATGCGGAAATAATTTTTTTTGTCTAATCCCTTCAAACAATGTCCTAAGTTACTTCTTAAATTTTAATCATAAATAATACTAACCTATTTAATAAATAACACACTAATGCGAATCACAAAAATAAAAATGAAAGCCACCACTTTTAAAAAAATAAGCAAGTAAGCATAGACTCCAATAAATTTATGAAATGCAAGTTCCACTCAAAAATTTCATCAGTAGATAAGCTATAAGAGTTCTATTCATTCTGGTTTCCAACGTCACAGCTTGAAACAAGTCTGTATTTTGCAAGTACGATTTTAACAAGTCCACTATTTTACAGGCACAGCTTTTAACAGGTCCTGTATTGGTGAAAAAACAGAACTGTTAAAGTAGCGTCTTGGGAACCTGAAGAGCCCCCATTAGATTTCTAGTTTCCAAGGTCGCAGCTTTAAATAGACCTGTTGATTTACAGATACAGGCCAATGCTTGTCGAATTCTGCCGCTGTACTTCTTCAGACTTGTAATTTACAGACCCGATCTGTATAGACAGAATTTTTCAGATTTGTACTCGTACAGACTTGTAAAATACAGGTCTACAAAAGTTCAGGTATGTACAGACGTAGAATTCGTTTCTAATTCACAAGGTCGCAGCTGCTGTACTTTTCCAGACTTGTACTTTACAAGCCTGGTCTGTATATACAGAATTTTTCAGATATAGTACAGACTTGTAAAATACAGGTCTGTAAAAGTTCAGGATCCAAGGTCGCAGCTTTAAAAAGGTCTGTTATTTTACAGATACAGACCTGTTAAAAGCTGTGACCTTGGAAACCAGAAAAACCAGAAAGACCAGAAAGAACCTCCCTCCATAGGGGAGATTTTGGAATATGATTTTTACAGCTTGTCTACTGAACAGTTGAACCTGACTAAAATTTTCCCTTATATATTATTTATATTTTTGGTTTGTTTCCCTTCCAGGGTTTTCACAAAAGCAATGCCTGCAGGCAAGGAGAGCGACAGCGCGAATTCCTCGAACGCTGCACAGAGGACGACGTTCAGACCGCCATGGGTTAAAGATGGTCCGAATCCTTTGCCGACGCCCGCGGCGCCATGGACACTGAACAAAACCAACAGCAGAAGGGACAGTAACACAGACTCGTCTTCAGAGCACAATCCACTAGGTCAGGAATATTTTAATGTAGCGTCCTAGAACCACGTTTAGGGAGCGAATAAATTTAATTGTAACATTTGGGGGGTTAAGCGTCACTACTTGTCATTCACATGAACGAATTTGGTTGACGAATTTTGTATTGTTCCAGACTTTGTTAATTTTTCAGACTTGTAAAATACAGTTTATACAAGTCCAGGCTTGTACAGACGCAGAATTCGCCGAGCGTTACGTCGGTCATGATAATGACAACGCTGTCAATCCCGGGCGACCCTTTACATACTTAAATTGATCTTCCATCAGTTTTACGACGGCGCATCATCTAATTTTTTTAAATTCTATTAGAAACTAGCTCATAATTTTTCTATTTGATTATTAAATAAATTCTGCATCTGTACTTCCCTGACTTGTACTTTACAGACCTGTAAAAGTATAGGTCTGTATAATTTTACAGACTTGTAGACTTGTAAAATACAGGTCTATAAAAATTCAAAGTTCGGGCTGACGGTCCCTGGCGACTCTTTAATTACTTAAATAAATCAATAGTGACGCCATTAACAATCTGACGTTTGGCGAATTCTGCTCCCATACTTTTCAGACTTGTACTTTACAGACCTGGTATGTATAGAGGAAACATCTTCAGATTCGTGCTCGTGCAGGCTTGTAAAATACAGGTCTGTAAAATCTAGGTCTGCACATATGCTTTTGCTGACTTGTGAAATACAGGTCTGTAAAAGTCTAGGTTTCTACAGATGCGGAATTCATCAGGCATCGAATTGTTATTGTTAATAACGTCGCTGTCGGTTCCTGGTAACTTTATGCCTACTTAAATAAATCTCCTACCTACCTTCCGTTTTTTGCCAGACTTGTACTTTACAGACCTAGTCTGTATAGACAGAATTTTTCAGATTTGTACTCGTGCAGACTTGTAAAATACAGGCCTATAAGAAGAAGCAAAATTCATCTGTTTTTCTGTACTTTACAAGCCTGCAAAGTACAGGTTAAAATTTGCAATACGAAGAAATTTTGATTATTACCTGCGCATTCGCCATTTTTGAGTATTTGAGAAATTTATATTTTCATTTATTAAAAAAATACAAGAATAATTTTTATACTACAGTATACCGGGATTAATCGAGACGTGGTTCTAGGTAAAATTTTCAGGGAATAAATATGTAGTTGATATAACATACAGGATCAGCCAGAGTTAATTACACAATTTTGGTTATTTTTCTCATCCATATCATATTCTAGATACTCCCAACTCTGACACTTCCACATTTAACACTACACCCACATTAACGATTCCGAACTAAGACGCGGCGTAAAACGATGACACTAATATCTTTGTAACAAATTACAGCCGAAGTACAATTGAGAAAAACCTCCGTAAAAACAAAAGAACCACAGGAAAATGGAGAGAAGGAAACAAAGAATAAGATATTAGGTAAAAATTAAAGCAGTAAGATTTTCGAAACAGTAACAGAAAAAACACGTCGCATCGCTCCTTCACCTGTCTCTTATAAGTAGGTACAGCGAAGCCGATGTTTTTTTTCACAGGAAAATCTTACCGAGTATTGGCTTAAAGTTGATACTAACCGAAACTAAATTATAATTGGCTCAAATTTTTAACTAACTCAAATAAGAAGTAGATATAAAGGAAATCTTGTAACCTAACAGGGTTCATTTTTTTTCTCTCTCACCTCCACACATAAGTCACCAAGGATAACTGAGTGGGTAAATTATCGTATGTTGGGGCGGAGGTAGTGGTGGTGAGGTTGGTGGTGGTGAGGATGGTGGTGGTGAGGATGATGATGATGTGGATGATATTGGTGAGGATGATGATGGTGAGGATAATGATGGTGAAGATGATGATGGTGAGAATGATAATGGTGAAGATGGTAGTGATGGTGAGAATGATAATGGTGAGGATGGTGGTGATGGTGATGGTGGTGGTGATGGTGATGGTGGTGGTGAGGATGATGTTGGTGAGGATGATGTTGGTGAGGATGATGATGATGAGGATGATGTTGGTGAGAATGGTGGTGATGGTGAGAATGATAATGGTGAGGATGGTGGTGATGGTGATGGTGGTGGTGAGGATGATGTTGGTGAGGATGATGATGATCAGGATGATGTTGGTGAGGATGATGATGGTGAGAATGATAATGGTGAGGATGGTGGTGATGGTGAGATTGATAATGCTGTTCCAAGATACTATTGATCAAAACCATGTATTTTTTATTTCCGCAACCGCATTGCGCACCACCACTTGTGTGGTGGGATAAGATCGGGTGGTAAAGGTGGCCACCAAAGGCTTCTAAACGTATCTAACAGTCAAACAGACAATGAGGCACGATTTCCTTTATAAATACTTTTTATATAAGCTCGCTACAAATCAAATGGACGCAAGCCATAAAACGTATTGGTTTGTATTTAACTACTCCCCATATCAGTTATCCAGCAGCTGCTGTCGCGCCATTGAGTCATCGCATCTAAAAAAACCAACAATCCACTCTGAACACCCACGTTGCATTCACGTTAGATATTTCTTCGATCACTAACTCTTGACCTAGTCATAATTTTCAAATCATATTTAAAACTAAACCGTCGCATTGATTGTAGCCGGTGTCCAACTGAGAAAGACGACGATACAGACAAAGGAGCCACAGGAGAATGGCAGCAAGGAGAGTTTCTTCAAGAAGCCGGCCCTCAAGCCGGTGCCGCAGCGCGAGAAGACGCCACCGAAAAAAGACTACAAACTCCACAACCTTCCACAGCTGCAGAAGGCGTCGGAGAGGGTGCTGAAGAGCAAGCCCTCGGTGACCAAGGAGGATAAGGAGGACAGTTTCGATTCGGAGGAGGAGTACGACATCGATAGGGTATGCATGCAACACCCTTTGGACTTTTTATATTACGGGGATAATCAAAAGCTATTTTATGGGCAAATTGTAGTACGTTCAATTGGATTCAGATCAAGCGACCCCGATGGCTTTTGGTTGTTCCTAAAGCGCAATTAGATTTAAAGTTAGAACCATTTTTTTTGGAAAAACTAGCGTCCCATTTGTACTTGTCTATGTTTTCAGCAGGAATCTGAGGAAATGCCGGCTAAAGGCAGGGTAGGTAATGGACAGATGTATGTTCCTGTTGTTTAAGTGTCTTTTCTTTCATGCTAGCACAAACGATTACATATCTGGTCGAAACAATTACCATCACATTTTGAATTTCACTGAATGCCCAACACTTTAGTTTAATGGTTTATGGGGTCTCTATATGTATATATAACATCTTCTTCGCATACACAAAGCACAAAAACAACAAACTCTATACTGTTATGGAGCAAAATTTTTCCAAGGATCAACTCCAACATCATCTACCGATCTCTCCTCTACCTCTATGTAATAACGTTGAGTCATTGAGTGAAGGAATAATATAAAGAGGCGCAACCGAGCAGGTTGTTTTTCAGATTTTTCACATTTTCGACGCCATTTTTTAAACAAATGCCAACTTGTGACATATCGTTGAAATCAGAATTTCATACTGAACAAGAAAAGCTGGTGTCACTCCCTGTTAGACCGGAAGACGTATTTTGTGCACAATTGCGTCAGATATTATGACGTTGCGCCTCTTTATGATCGTTTCACTCAACGGCAATAAAAGCCTACTTTATGGCAAAGGCACAGCGAAACTGTCGACTGCATTTGTTTATTCTATTTGGTTTAAATTTTCGTATATACAGGGTGTCCACCTGGTGCGTAATGTCTATTATACAGTGTGTACCGGGATTGGTTGTCCAAAAGGATTTTTTTCGTATCTCACATTTTAGAAAAAAAACTACAATGGAAACTTCTGGCAAAAACAAGATTCCCATCAACTAAAATGCAATTGGATGCACAGGGAAAGGGAAAACTCTATTTTTGTTTTACACCAAATTCGAAATGAAAAATTTCTTAGAATTAAAAGTATGAGGCGCCGTTTAAGACATTATTAGTATTACAAAATATATATATAGTAATTACTGAAATATATATACTTTTTCATTAAATATATTTATTTTGTTAAAATATTTATAAGTTTTATAAATATATATATCTATATATTTTTATGAATATATAAATATATTTTCACAAATATATATTATTTCTGCTAACATATATTTATATAGAAATGTGCTTTTATCGTCGTACGCTAGGTGGCGCCATGCTGATTAAATTTAGGTAATCTTATAAATATTTTAACAAAATAAATATATTTAAACGGCGCCTCATATAAAAGGGATAAATTGTTATATTTTAATTTTTTTCATGAAAACATTTTACACTTTCCATATTATTATGGAGTTACGAAATGAATATCTACGCACCTGTTGAACACCCTGTACAGTTGCGTTGTTAAATGGATGTATGCATGATTGTATCCGTACCTGGCCATCGTCCCGATATTCCCCAATTAAGCACCAATTTAGACCAATTTTCAGAAAACTGACAGGAAAGTGAATTAGCACAGTTTATTTCCATCCAGGAAATCGATAAATCAATCCCATTACCAACTCAATCAATACAATTTTAAGCACACTTCTAACGGCCAATAGCCGACCGCCGTCTATATTTATCCAATACGCTCCGACTGCCAATAGTGCACAAAAAACATTGCTGTTGTTCACGTTTATTACATAAAAAGGTCCGATAACAGTCCGTGAATTTGTGAGTTAGTACGAAGCGTTCTGTCCCAAAAAATCCAGAAGAAAACAAAAGGTAGATATATAGACACGTATGGACTACGTAGACACCAATATTCTCAAAGCCATTTCCAGGGATATGTTTGGCCCTGCTTAAAAATATTTGTGCAAGGGACGTCGCCATCTTGCATATACATATTTTGAATTGCTTGTTCAGGAAGTACCGACGAAGAGAAACGCCCTGGTCAGAGAGGCGTCTATGAGAAGATTGTCCCAGTCGAACATCCCGGCACCTCCACCACAACCAGGCATGCCTCCCCCTCCACCAATGATGCCGGGGGAAGTCCCCAAGAAACTGCTCAACGATTCCCAGAAGTCCAGACTAGACAAACTCAGGTAAGTAGTTCGACGACATCCGCTGGACGCGCCGCTTTGAGTGGATGAGGTCGAATGAACCAGATCAAAAATATTCACCCGTGGTGGGGCATTCTTCCAAAATTTTTGATTGGCTGTTAGGTTGGGTGCAAGGAATTCATTTACAGAGTAGAACATTGGCCCAAACTTGCTTAGCAAATCTTCATTCTCAAGTCGAAAGCATTAAAAAATGTAGGAGTAGCGAAATAAAAAACTACCAAGGTCGACATCTGGCAATTGTAGTCGAACTCTTTAGGACTCTTGTGGAAGCAGTGAAGCCCATCCATAAACGCACGTAAACATTTTTTCCTGTTCCCTATTTTCCGCTTTCTATAAACTTTAAGACCCCAGTCGGTTAACTCTTCACTTATGCTAGTGGCCCCAATATCGACCCTTGCGGTACATCAGCTTTTGGTACCTTTTGATCGAAAACTACTTTTCGACTTGGCTCCGTTCCTATTTCACGATTGCCGGATGTCGCACCCCATGATCACCATTCCGTCACCATTACCAACCAAAAAATTCAGAGAGACCAACATAAACGTGTGTTTGTTGTAAACCGCAGATCAAGACCTAAAAACAGACCTGATTGGAACAATTTGCTACAAGAAATTGAGTCGAAGAAAAAATTGAAACATGTAGTGTGCAATGACAGGTCACAACCGCTCTTGCCAGAAGCCAAAGCCCCCGACGAACACTTCTTGTACAAGAGCGAAGAGCCCAACGTGCACAACGAACTGCTGAAACAGGTAAAGGAATGCTTTATACCACACTGAGGGTTGCTGTATCAAAATTCAAATATTTACTGTTGCTTTGTTTCCTCCAGATCGAAGGTGGCATAAAACTCAAAAAAGTCAAAACAAACGACAGGAGCAAACCCATACTAGATGGACTTAGAAAATTCAGAAGACAAATGACAATAGAGGAACAAATCCAAAAGTCTATATCAATGGCTAGTATAGCACCGGTAGGTTTAAACTTTTCGAGTGAATTTTCAGCGCTAACATGTTATTAATTGCAGGAGGAAATAGCAGACGAAATTGACGAAATGGACGACATCGACAAGGTGAGAGACGACTTGCAGAGCACCAAACAGATGTTGGCTTTAGAACTGAGGAACAAGGAGGCGCAAGAACGAGAAAACAAAAGACTGTTGGCCAGGCTGCAGAACCTCGAGGCCGAGCTGGAAAAGGAGAGGAGCAAAAATAAGGCAGCTGGTAATACCGGGGGCGGCAACAGCGCCGCTGACGAAAAGGTAGGGTTCCTTCTAGAAGTGCAAAGCACCTCAGAACCATAAACAAAAACCATGACCATAATAAGAATCGTTTTTCATTGTTTATTTTTTCCTTGCTAAGTGAAAAAAATGCCTACACAGGATTTGTTATTAATATATCTGCAAATTTCAGATAATAAAATCTTTAAAAACAGAAGCAGAAGAGGCGAGGAAAACGTCACAAGAACTGGAGAAAAAATATACCCAAGCGGCTGAGAATCTAGACTCAACCAAATCACAATTAGAAGAAATTAGAAAGCAGAATCAAATACTGGAGAGGAGGCTACAAGAGGCTGGACAAGGTACGACAGATGCGTTAAATATTATAGATAACACTTAAATATTCAATAGCACTAGTTATTATGTTATATTTACCATGCAACTGAAGAATTCTGAAGATAGAACATCTAATATTTAAACGCCACACCCAGAACCAAATGCTTGTAGGTAACGCGAGATCTTAATTTTTTACGGTTGGCAGCACATGCTGGTGCAAAGATAGTTAGATGTTCTATCCTAGTAAATTCACCCTCAACCTTCCACTTCAGCGAGACTTAAACAATCTTAAAAGATTTCTTCAATTGGATTTAATGAACACCAAATTCGTAACATCAAAATAATAGATAACTGTACTAGGGGCAAGAACTACACCTGGGGATTATTGGTGTGATAATGATGAAATTAGTTCTAGAAGAAACGAGGCAGGCGAGTAACAATGTGTAATTTGAACGTATATAATCATGTTAAATGTTATTTTTTTCAAATACTCTTATATTGTCATAACCTGCTGTTTGGGTTGTTCTAATAATCCAAATCCCTGTCTGTGTTAAAACTGATATGTGTAAAAACATGCTGTTTTGTGTTCTTACATGCTACATACGTGTTTGAACCAGTGACGAGCATACCTCACCGTATGTTGTCTTACCCAGAAAGAAAATAATTAAAAGTTTTCCCAACATACGTGTTAAAATTTTTCCCCATGCCTCACTGGTTTTAACAAGTGGCAAACCAACCAGCGCAAATCAAAAACCCACCGTGCACAAATACTCCAATTTTAAGTAAAATTTGTTTCTAAAAGTAACAGCGTCTTTATGCATTTCCAGGGAAGCGAATGTCCATAGTGGACGGCAAACACAATGCGACCAAAGAGGAAAGCGACGAAGATTTCGACGACGAGGAAACAGAAGAAGAAAGCGATGGAGAAGACACCGAAGAGAAACGCGAAAAGAAAGCACAGAAGGAACTTAAAATCCTTGTTAAGAAACTTCAGAACTTCAAGAATAAAGAGGACAATGCCAAAAAGGAACGCATCGCTCTAAGGGAGATTATCAAGAAACACCTAGCCGCCATTAAAGAAGAAAAGAAGAAATACAAGCAACTGAAAAAGGAGGTATGCGACCCAGTTTTTACCAAAAATCAAACTACCCACTCAATATAATTAATTTATCTTATAGGTTGATAAAATGGCGTCTCTAATGAAAGATGCTGATGAAGACGAGGAGGACGAGGAGGAGGAAGAGAAGGAGCCGGAAGAAGAGGAATCCGAAGAGGAGGAAGAGTCTAGCGAGGAAGAAGAAAGTGAGTCTGATTCCGACGACAGTGATTCAGAGAGGAGTCAAAGCGAGGATGAAGACGCTCCCTTCGACAAGAAGAAAGTCAACCTAACTGCCAGAGCGAAACGTCACGAGAACATACTAAACGCCTTGAAGAAAGGCAACTTTTTGCTTAAAACGAATGCCGAGAGGCTGCAGGATGATTTAAATAAACAGAAAGAAATGACTGCCAGTTTACAAGAGGATCTTGATTCAGTCCTGTCTGAATTAGGTTAGGTAGCAAATTATAATTACGATCTTTAATTTAAAAACCTGTTCAAAAACACTTGAAGGTTCTGATTGGGAAGAAAGCTTGAGCGTTACAAGTACCCTAACAAAACTGATAAAAATAAAACTAAAATTTTTGTTCTTCTAACGCTATTTCTGAACAAATGGAAAGATTGCCCAAGTCATTTACGAATAGAGTTAAGAGTTCTTCAAGTGTTTTTAATAAAATATGTATTAAAAATAATTATCGCCATAGTGATTTACTTATACGTTTTCAAATATAGATTTAAAGAACATTAAAATACTTATTTAATATAATACTATCATATACATATACATCTTTAATAAGCCAACGTTTAAATTTTTTAGTTTTACATAAAATACTGTTTAAATTGTCCAGTCTCTTCAAAATCAAATCGTATTAACCAAGAATTTATTACGCCATATCCAAAACTTTTAAGTGTCTAAATAACTTGTATCGTCCCAGAGGGAAAATAACCTACATTTACCGAAAAACTGAATATTGTAAATATTTTTAATTTCTTAACATAGATTAGTTTCTCCTCAAATTTTTATATATTATTTACGAATATTTGTTTATGAATTGTGAGAATAAAGTGTGATCCAGCTTCCGTTCTGTTTTTTTACAAACCCAAAAACTGTGTTATTTTGGTATGTAAGCAATAATAATAATTTTTATAGGTGTCGAGAAAACTGCAGAGTTTTCAGCCTTTTCTTTGTGGATTACGAAGGCTTCGTATTTTGATTTATGAGCCCCCAAATTTGAATTCAAACTATTAAGCTCTGTGGCATGGATGCACATACAGACCAACACACGAGTAAACAATCGGCTTTAATAATCAGTTAATTGCATTATCATGTCAATTATGTAGAGAAATTTAATTCATTTATTGCTGTAAGGAGTTTTGTAAAATTTTGCATGCAAATTATGGTGGAGCTTACGTGAACATGATATAATTGATATACCAGTAACGACTTTTTAAAGTATCAAAAGTAGTTGTCAAAACAAACATCTAGCTTTACTTCTAATAAATAAGTATATATAGTTACAGTTACAGTTATAGTTGATACATTTTACAACAAAAAAAACCTCGAAAAAAACGTACATTTTGTAATCTACTTCTAAGAAATGTTTGAGGTTACCAAACAACTATAAAATGATTTTCATGGTCTATATTCGTATGTACCTTATTATTTAAAGCAGAACACTTACCTCGGTTTATAATAAAACTATATGGATTGATACAATTAGAGCTTTAACAATCACAACATTCAAATCTGTTTCACAACACAAACACGAACATAAAACATAATTGACATTTGACAGTTGTGCAGTTTCGCCAACGGAACGCAGCAGCGCCACTTGCGGCAGATAATAATACTTTCTGAAAGACCAATCCAATGACCAATGAATACAGTTAAGTGTGAAGTTTAGAGAGATCTATTAAATGAAATTTAATTTCGTAATATTGCTGGGAGAGAGATATAGATGGTGTCGATGATGGTACATTTGTTGCACGAATTTCTCAATATAAACTGGATGTCTGATCATACGGCTAACTGTCATTAAAAATCCCCTACTATAGGAGGCCGCCACACTTGGGGCAATTCTGGTTACATTTTAATTTTAAAGGTTAATGGGACTGGTCGTGGTCTGTCAATTGGCATTAAATTTGTCTATTTGCATAGACATAGGATATATCTATGTCTATGTCTATTTGTCATTTGACTGACATCTATTTTTTCGGTTTGCTTCAGTGTTATCTTTTTAAATTATATTTATTTATTTATTTCATTGAGAAATTCGTGAGTGTGCTTTGTGGGACGACTGCTACGTACGTGTTCTTAATTTAAGATTAAAACAATAATAACGCGACTAAAATGCCTCATTGTTTTGTGCCTGGCTGCAAAAGCTCCAACAAGAAAAGGGAGAAAGGAGTAACGTTCCATGCGTAAGTCTATTTATTTATTGTACTACTTGTAAATTATAACCATCATTTTGTTTTTAGTTTTCCTAAAACTGCGCAGAAAAAGTGGCTGTCGGTAATTAGTAGAGATGAAAATATCTTTATTATTCACCAACGTGTGTGTTCCAAGCATTTCAAGGATTCGGATTTTGAAAAAATTGGATTACTTAAAAGAATAAAAGTTGGTATTTTACCATCTTTGAATCTTCCAACTAAAAGTGACGAGAAACAGTTTGTAAATTTAACAGAGTTATTGCCTGTTACATCTGAAGTGTCAAATATTACGTCAGCTCTACTCAAAGGTGATCAGTCGGAATCAGTACCTTCTACATCTGGGTTATCGAAGGAACTAGAAATTCTACCAAGCTACGATCCTGAAACCTTACGAATACAATCAAGCCCCTCTTTGATTATGTTGTCGAGTTCTCAGTCGAGCACTTCTGATACAGAAAACACTGAAAATGAGGATGATGCAAAATTAACGTAAGTATATACTGTGGCTATTATTGTTGTTATATAATATATAATCCAGTGATTAATAACATTTGTTTAGTCTTTATTGACATTGTTCTTTGTTTTTTGTTAAGTTGGTAGTATTGTGTTTCGTAGTGTGGTATCGGTGATTTAGTTGTTGTTAATAAAAAAAAAAAGAGTATCGTAAAATATAAATAGAGTAGTAATGTAATGTTATCTGTAAAAAGGAAGAATTAAAAATATAAAAATAAACAACTAATAGAAGAATTGGTCTTTATTAAAATATAAAAGAAACAACAGGTTATGGGCCCAGGCTACCCATAGATGATAGTGATTGATTAAATAGAATAAAGCCTGTTTAAAGTACAGATGGATTCAGAAAGTGTGAAGTTTACTTTTGCGAGGTTAAATAATAGCAACTACCAAAATTGGAAATTTAGAGTAAAAATGATGCTGATCCGTGAAGGGAATTGGTCAGTTATAGAAGAACCCTTGCCTACAACACTTCTTACAACAAACGAATGGAAACGTAAAGACGAAATAGCTCAGGCCACCATTTCTTTAAGCATAGAAGATAATCAAATAATACATATTTGTAAATGCAAAACCGCTCAAGAAATGTGGAATGAGCTGCAAAAAGTGCACGAAAGGAGCAATCTTAGTAATAAACTTTATTTATTGAGAAAATTATATCAATCTAAACTTGAGGGTAAATCAATGTCTGATTATATCAAAGAAACACTGGAATTAGTGGAAAGGTTAAGAGGTATAGGTGAAAGCATAAAAGACTTCCATGTTGCGGCGTTATTACTGGGAGGATTACCAAATAGTTACTCAACACTAGTCACAGCTTTAGACACTAGACCTGATGATGAATTAACGTTAGAATATGTAAAGGGAAAGCTCATGGATGAATATAAAAGAAAAGAAGAAGAGTCCCCAGATGAAATCGCGTTAAATACAAATAAGTTTAAGAAAAATTGGACTAAAGACAAAGAAACGCGAGAATGCTACTACTGTCATAGAAAAGGACATTTTAAAAAGGATTGCTATTTTTACAAAAAGGATGAAAAGAAAAAAGAAAGTCAACAAGCCAAGACAGCTGTTGAAAAAGATGAGTCCGAACCATGCTCAGATTTTTGTTTTAATGCTATAGACAGGAAAGAGAGAAAACCAGAATGGTTTATAGATTCTGGAGCGACGAGTCATATGTCAAACAATTTGAATTGTTTTATAAATCTGAAGGATGTGGAGTCTGAGAAAATAATGGTAGCGAATGGACAATATATGCAAATTAAAGGAAAAGGGGATATATTAATAAAAACTGAAGTGGCAGGTAAAGTGAGAAATTTGAAATTTACAGAAGTATTGTATGTGCCTAAATTAGAAAATAATTTGTTATCTGTGTCAAAAATAACAAAGGCAGGCTACAAAATAGATTTCGATGAACATAACTGTTATATTAAAAAAGATAATATACTTATAGTGACTGCAGAATACAAAAATGGTCTATATAGAGTTAATGTATTTTTTGAAGAAGTAAACCTAATCAAGACGTCATGTGAAAAAATTGACAGTTGCATACATATTTGGCATAGACGTCTTGGTCACAGAAGTTCTGAGAATATAAAGGATCTAACCACAAAGAATTTAGCCACTGGAATAAAACTAAAAAATTGTGAAGATGTAAAACAATGTGTATCATGTATAGAAGGAAAATTAACAAGGAAACCATTTCCTCTAATATCAGAAACAAGATCTAGGCAAATCCTTGATTTAGTTCACAGTGATTTGTGTGGGCCTATGAAAACAACTACTGTAGGGAACAAAAAATATTTTTTAACGTTTACTGATGATTATTCTAGATACACAATGATTTATATGTTAAATTCCAAAGATGAAGTTTTGGTGAAATTAAAGGAATTCGTTGCTGAAGTAAAGAATAGTTTTGGAAGGTATCCAAAAATTCTAAGATCCGATAATGGAGGAGAATATAAAGGGGAAGCAGTTCAAAGTTTTCTTAAGAAGTTTGGTATAAGATTTCAGTCTACAGTACCATATTGCCCAGAACAGAACGGTGTCTCTGAACGTAAAAACAGAACTATTATGGAGTCGGCCAGATGTATGCTATTGGATGCAAAGTTACCAAAGAAGTATTGGGGTGAAGCAGTTGTAACTGCAAATTATATTTCAAATAGATTGCCCACTAGATCTAAAGATAAAACTCCTTATGAATTATGGTTAGGTAAAAAACCCGACTTGTCCCACTTAATAACTTTTGGTAGTCAAGCATTTTTACATATACCAAAAGAAAAAAGGTCAAAATTAGAAAAGAAAGCTAAAGAAGGGATTATGGTAGGCTATAGTGAAACAAGTAAAGCTTATAGAATTTTAGATCCTGAAACAGATAAAATAATCATAAGTCGAACAGTAAAGTTTAATGAATATTTGAATCAACCGTTTCAAAATATCAATAATTGTCAATTTGAACAAAACAGTGAACCAAAAATTTCTGTTGATATAGAAACCAAAGTGGATGAAGTAAAAGAGACTTTACATGAAAGTGAAGAAATAAAACCAATGGAAAATTTAGATAATATTGAGGACGACAGAGAATTATTAAATGAAGATAATTTTGAAGAGAAAAGTGAAAAAATAATGACAAGGTCGGGGAGAATATGTAAGAAAAAACAATTTGAAGATTACATTACATATAACGTTTTTAATGATAATGTTTTAAATAATTCTGAAATATATGATCCAAAAAGTGTAAGTGAAGCCATGAAGAGATCTGATAGGAAAAAGTGGAGGGAGGCAATGGAAAGAGAATATCAGTCGCTGCTAGACAATGAAGCCTGGATATTAATTGATCGTCCACAAAATAAAACAATAGTGCAAAATAAGTGGGTGTTTTGTGTAAAAAAGGCTATTGATGGTGAAGTGCGTTATAAAGCACGTTTAGTTGCTAAGGGTTATACTCAACAATTTGGTGTTGATTATTTTGAAACTTTTTCTCCAGTTGTTCGTAATTCTACAATAAGAATGTTGTTTGCTTTGTCAATTGAATTAAACTTAGATATTGATCACTTAGATGTAGAAACTGCATTTCTAAATGGAGAAATTGATCAAGAGATCTATATGATCCAACCAGAAGGTTTTATATCTAAGGGTAATGAAAACAAAATTTGTTTACTTAAAAAGGCAATATATGGCTTAAAGCAATCCTCAAGGATTTGGAACCAGAAAGTAAATAAGGTTTTGTTAGAATTAAATTTTAAACAGTCTGCTTATGAGCCATGTATTTTCTATAAAAATTTTGAAAACTCAATTATAATTATTGCATTATATGTGGATGATTTTTTAATTTGTTCAAATTGCTCGATTTTAAAGACGAATCTCAAGGAAGAACTGTCAAAACACTTTAAGGTAAAGGACTTAGGCCAAGTAAAGTATTTTATAGGTCTGAATATTGAAATTGACAAAGGAAACAATGTAATTAAAATCAATCAAAAAGATTATATATTAGAGCTGCTTGAAAAATTTAAATTAGAGGATGCAAAAACTGTTTTGACTCCTATTGAAGTAAATTTGAAATTAAAACCAAATATTAATGACAAACAAAACTTGCCATATCAAAACTTAATTGGCTCATTAATGTATTTAGCAGTGCATACACGGCCTGATATTTGCTATAGTATAAGTTACTTGAGTCAGTTCAATTCTAATTTTAATTCTGAGCATTGGAAACATGCAAAAAGAGTGTTAAAATATTTAAAAGGAAGTATTGATAAAAAATTAGTTTTTAAAAAATCTTATAAAAATATTTTTGGGTATGTTGATGCAGATTTTTCAAATGACATAAATGATAGAAAGTCATACTCAGGATTTGTTTTTAAAATGAGCAATGCAGCAATATCATGGGAAGCGAAAAAACAATCTTGTGTTGCACTTTCTAGTACCGAGGCTGAATATGTAGCTATAACTGAGGCAAGCAAAGAAGCTGTTTTCATCATTGGATTTCTTAATGAGTTTTTGGAACAAAATGAACCTTTAATTATTTTTAATGATAGCCAGAGTGCTCAGAAGCTCATAAAAAATCCAATATATCATAGTAGAACCAAACACATCGATACTAAATATCATTATATAAGAGAAATTGTTGAAAAAGGTATAATCGCAATCGATTACATCCCAACTGATAAAATGGTAGCTGATGTGTTAACAAAGGGTCTACATAGTCCTAAACATAGTTTTTGTGTTGAAAATTTAGGAATTGATTAGTCACTGGATTAAGGGAAAGTGTTGTTATATAATATATAATCCAGTGATTAATAACATTTGTTTAGTCTTTATTGACATTGTTCTTTGTTTTTTGTTAAGTTGGTAGTATTGTGTTTCGTAGTGTGGTATCGGTGATTTAGTTGTTGTTAATAAAAAAAAAAAGAGTATCGTAAAATATAAATAGAGTAGTAATGTAATGTTATCTGTAAAAAGGAAGAATTAAAAATATAAAAATAAACAACTAATAGAAGAATTGGTCTTTATTAAAATATAAAAGAAACAACAATTATTGCTTCTGATATAGTTAAGTACAGTTTTTGTAAAATGTCTTCCTGGTATTTAAAAAATAATAAGTGTGACAAAGACGATATTTAAATAGGTAAATGAAAAAGACTATGCCTTTCTCTGTGAAAAGAATATTTACTTATGTCATATGAAGTTGTTTAGATTGATTTACGCATTGCCATAACTTACTAAATTATGTAAGTATAATAATTATTATCACATGTAGTAGAACCCCCTTTATCTCTTAACTAACGTGCAGGAAGGAGTATACATTTAGATATAACAGACATGTACCTAATATCCGTGTATATTAGAAGTAATCTCTTTCACAGTTAATGCGCTACCACCACCAGGAATCGAATCCGGAACATTTTGGTGAGAGCTAGCTGCGCTTGCTTTCTGTATTAGTCATATATATATATACATGTAATTTTATAAGTTAGATATGATACAAGATGGTTCAAAATTGTTTCCTGATATTTTTAGCCTTTTATATAAATTTTTTTCCGGAAATAGATAATAAGGAAGATACACCATTTTAAATGGGATGATAATAAGTATTCGGATATTGTAGAAAAACTGATAATTATCACACCCTTTAAAAAGGTTATATAAAAGGGTACCCTTATTTTTGGATGTACTGTTAGTCCTGAAAATATCGGGAGACACTTTTGGACTACCTTATATATGGGATATTCATCTCATTTCATTTTTCAGAACTGGCAAATCGGTTACATTTACTGAACCAAAGGCCATACTAACAAAAAAGGTCAAGAGGAAACTGCACTATGAATCTTCTAGTTCTTCTTCTGCAGAGAAAAAGAGGCGTAAGAACCTGACCTCGCCTGCATCTACGATTTCATCTACAAGTTCATCAATTAAGAGGAGAATAATCAAGACAATGCATAATTATAGGTGATTAATTTATGTTTCAAATGGCTGAAACATATTTGAAGTTAAATTTTTACATTTTCAGTGATATTTATTTATTGCCGATTTTTCTTCTTTGTTAAGATTTACTGTTTACATTTGTAAATATGCATAGTATTATCAAAATTTAAATGACGGAAGGGCGCCACTATTCATTGCCAATTGTGGTCCAGGTCTGATGTAATAATCTGCCCTGCATAGGTGCTTACTTTAATGTATAAATTATACTCTCGATTCCATACTGCAACTACGTTTATATCTTATCTTTATGAAACTACATACATTTAAATATGACTATACTGTACTTGTAAGTTGTAATATTTATATATACATATTTTTCCAGCTACAGTCCAGAACATTATATAAAACAACTAAGGATAGAAAGGACTAGAGTAGAGTTTTACAGAAAAAAGTTGCAAAATCTACAAAGAACTAGTATTAGAAGAAAACAAAAAATTACTAGTCTGCAAAATGTGGTTAATGATTTAAAAAAGAGGTTCTCTCTATCGAACGATGCAGTTGCCACACTCGAAAATTGTTATGCCGGCATTCCTCTAGCCCTGATGAAGAGGATGATAGTTAATAATAAATCTAAAGGAAATGTAACTCGATCAGAGTATCCCAAAGAGTTGAAAAGTTTTGCAATGACTTTACAATTTTACAGTAGTAAAGCTTACGAGTATGTCAGAAAGACTTTCGATTTAGCTCTACCAGCAACTTCTACTATCAGTGCTTGGTTGGCAAAAGTGGACTGTTCCCCTGGATATTCTGAACCAAGTCTGCAAAGTTTAAAAGTAAGGAATGCAGAGTATAAGAAAAAACACAACCGCCAGTTGATTTGCACTCTTTTATTAGATGAAATGTGTATTAAAAAGGCACTCGTAATGGAAAAACATAGCAAAATTATTCGAGGCTATACTGATTTTGGCAGTGACATTACTCCTTCAAATGAGCAAGATCTGGCAACAGAAGCTCTTGTATTAATGGTAGTTGGAGTTAACGATCATTTTAAGCTACCTATCGCTTATTTTTTCATCAATAAAATAACTGGAGAAGAGAAAGCCAATATTGTTTTAGAAGCTCTCCGTCAATTACATAACACGGGTATAAAAATATTGGCAGTAACATGTGATGGACCTCAGGTGCATTTTAAGATGATGAAAATGCTTGGATGTAATGTTACTGATCCTGATAATCTGAAAACTTACTTTCGCCATCCTGTAGATGATAATAAAGTATATGTCATATTTGACATTTGTCATATGATAAAATTAATTAGGAATAACTGGGCACAAGCAGGAGTATTTATAGATCCAGATGGCAAAGAAGTTAAATGGGAATATATCGCTCAACTACATAAATTGCAAGAAAACGAAGGGCTTTATTTGGGCAATAAACTACGAAAGAAACATATGGAATGGCGAAAAGCCATTATGAAGGTAGTTTATTTAACATTTTACTTTAGTATACACGAAATGAGTATTTTTCTAAAATTTGCGCTAAGTGCACAGCAGCTAATGGTTTTTATTAATTTTAGGTAAATTTGGCAGCTCAGACATTAAGCAATAGCGTTGCCGATGCTTTAGAATTCCTAGAAAAAGATCTAGAATTAGAGGAGTTTAGAAATGTAGCTCCTACAGTAAAATTCATAAGAATATTTGATAAATTATTTGATATATTAAATTCGCGAAACCCATTTGGGAGAGGAATGAAAACTCCTATGAAGGAAAGCAACGAAACATATTGGAAACCATTTATAAATGAAGCGATGTTATATATTAGTAAATGTACAAATATAGAAGGAAAGCCTCTATATCAGACCCTTAAAAAAGTACCATTTTTGGGATTTTTGGTGACAGCGTCGTCATTTCTTGATATGTACGAGGAAGAAGTACAAAATAAAAAAACGCTGAAATATATTTTAACGTATAAATTTAGTCAAGATCACTTAGAGTTATTTTTCTGCAGTATACGGTAAGATATTAAAAAAGATATGTTTATTGAGTGACATTAACAGACAATGTGTTTATATTTCAGATCAAGAAATGGATGGATTAATAACCCCAATTGTCTGCAGTTCATACGAACATATAAACGCCTCCTACTACATCAAGACGTTAGAAGCAATACAGGAAACTGTATTGCTCAAGATCAGACATCTATTTTAACCGTAACGAGTACTAAAAGACCATTAGAAATGACTGAAATAAATTTCTCTCGAAGAACAGACAAAGTTGTGGAAGAAATAAAAACCAAAATAAATATTTTTTTACCGATACAACTAAACGAATTTTCAGAAAATGTAATATCGTACATAAGTGGATTTGTAGTTAAAGTCGTCCAGAAAGAAATTAAGTGCTCTACATGTATAGAAGCATTAAGGTTTTCGGAGGATATTGATGAAAGTGACACCACCTTAAAATTAATAAGCAGAAAATCAAATGGTGGATTAATATTACCATCTCTTAGCGTTAGAGAGGTGTGTAAAAGAACTGAAAAGAAAATTCAAATAATTTCCAAAATTCTCGAACACCTACCACCAAAAGATACGTTTATGAATCTTTTGTTAAAAGATTCTGAATCCTTACTTTTTAATGAAAACATTTTTATTTCATTAAATAATCATGTATATGATTATGCAATTGATGAGGTACCACACAAAAAAAAACTAATAACCGCTATAATTAAATGTTATGGTGCAATACGCATTAATAGCATCATCAAAAAAATAAATGATGATATATCGGGTGAAAAAATTAGGAAAACGTTGAATAAACTCATATTATTCAAACACCAGTGATTTTTTTAGGATAATGTAGATTAATACTTTTTTTAATAAAATATTCCTTTAAATAAAAACCTTTTCTTTATTTCCTCCAAACATGTATGATTATTTTTCTTAAAAAATATAAATATTACGTTTTGTACATTTTATATAACTACTTTTTGGCAAAACGTTTACGGTTCTTATTAATTGAAATATTCTAAATAAAAGATTTTCTATATTCTCTTAGAACTCCGAAAGACGGTGATATTAATTTAATTTTTTTTCGATTACAGAAAAATATACATGATGAATTTTTAATATCAGCTGAAAAGAACAAATTCGAACAATTATTTAAAAATTTTATACTTTTCTTTGTAATACCGGTCTAAGTAATAAGGTATTTATCACATAATTTCTTTTGGTTTGATTTATTTCTGTTCCGATTATCTATCACTTTAAAATAAATTGTATTTAAAGCAATTGAAATTCCCGCACATAATAAGCAACTGTTATTGGCGATTTCGCATCCAATACAAATTGCCCCAACCATGGCGTGTTGCTAATAGCGGACATCGGTTTCTATTCTATTAGACATCCAGTTTATATTGAGAAATTCGTGCAACAAATGTACCATCATCGACACCATCTATATCTCTCTCCCAGCAATATTACGAAATTAAATTTCATTTAATAGATCTCTCTAAACTTCACACTGTTTATATTGAGAAATTCGTGATTTGTTGGCACATTCCCAGTGGAACCAAATCCAAATTTAGTACTTCACTCTATTGTGTTGGTGGAACTGGGTTTTGACGTTTCGACTTTTGACGTTCAACTAACACTATAAAAACAAATATTTATTGAAAAGGCCTCCGAAACCTAGCAAAATGGCCTACTTTGGCCTGGATAGGATACTCACTTTCTTTAAAACCGTTAAAGATGCTGGTGGGCCTTTGAAAGCTTTATACAAGTTGTACAGGTAATTATGTTATGTAATCTAACCTAACTTTCTGTGTATCCTTTTTATACTTACTGGCATCGAGTAAATATTTCTTTACTCAATGTTACTAGCCTATAAAAAGTTGCTTTTTTTCTACTACTTACCCTGGTTCGGTTTTTAGAATGGATTCTCTCAGACCCGGAGTATGTGTAGGATCTGACCGCTATGGTAATAAGTACTTCGAGAACCCAAAATATTTCTACGGTAGAAATAGATGGATAGAGTACGCGCCTTATTACAGTAAATATAATTCCTGTTCATTTAATACTTTTGTGCACCAAGGTTAAGTCGTTATTTCTAGATGTTGAGTATGATGGAAGCCAAGTCCCAGCGGAATGGTTTGGATGGTTGCATTACAAAACAGACTTGACTCCGGATAAAGACCCTTCTAGGCCTTGCCATAAATGGATGGCAGAACACACTGAAAATTTAAGTGGTACCAGTGGACAGTTTATGCCGTATAGCACTACGGTGCCCAAAATTCAGGCTTGGCGCCCACCCACAAAGTGTTAATATTTGATAACGTTAATAAATTTATGTGATTAGTTATGGAGTACAATAAAGTAGAGGCAAAAAGCAGTAATAAATGCGAATCGATTATTTACTAATTATCCCTTTTAAAAAAATTACGGGTCATAGATACAGAACGGAGTATTGTATTTAATTTCAATCACATTAACAAAAATCGATTTCAAAAATTAATTTTTACATCTTAATTTCATTTAATATTTACAAACAACAACAATAAATAAAAAAATGACAAAACCAGTTATTAAGATTCTACAGTTTCGTCTTTGCCAGGAGCTTCCGGCGTGGTGGACTCTGCTCGTTTGATATGATACTGCACCACGTGCCTAGTCAAAGACGACATATAATGGTAAGAACAGCCACAAATCGAACACCTAAAAAAATATTTATTAATAACTGATGCAAGTAGATGGTGCGTTACGACTTACTGAAAAAGCTCCCCAGAACCCTTGTGTATTTCGACGTGCCTTTGCAAATTCGAATGCCTAGAGAACGTCCTCTTGCAAATTTCACACGCATAATATTTATAAGGGTCATGAATCCTTTTGTGGAAATTCAAATCGCCTGGATTGTTAAAATTCTTCCCACACATTTCGCAGTAAAACGGCTTAAGGCTCATATGCGTCATCAGGTGTTTTTTTAAGCCAGATTCACTTGAACACCTGAATATACAACGGATTTAATACATAGTAGTTTAATATATTCGACGGCTAACCTACCTGTGCAAACAGACGGAGCACTCTAGCGGCCTCAAAGCAATGTAGTGTACAGCGCTATGCCTTTTTAACCTACCAGCAGTCAAAAAGAACTTCTCACATCCATTAACCAAGCACCGGAATAATTTGCCTTCGTCTACGTGCAACTTTCTATGCTCTTGCAGTTGATTAAAATCATCAAATTCATCACCGCAGATTTCACACAGTTTGAGGCTACCATTACCCTTGTGTGCATTGTTAATATGAACACGCAGTTGTAGATTACTTCGGAAATCTCTTGCACAGACCAAACATCTATTGCTGTTTGTTGGGTTGAGAATTACTCGTATGACACGTTCGTTCGTTTTCTCATGAGTTATCATCAACGTTATATTGGTAGTTTCAAAGTATCTGGAAAAAAAAAGAAATGACAAGCCTGGGGAAATTTTTGCTGAATATTGTTTCTTACTTATTTGATCCTTGATCGAGCTCCTCTTCGCCATCTTTAGATTTTCCAAAAATTGCCTCCTTTGTGTTTAAATCTGGCACAAAGATCCAATTTTCCACCATGTCGCCCGAATCACTAACAACAAATTCCTCGTGCATATAACCACTGCTATAAGCCACGTTCTTGGCGTAAGTCTTTGTCGAGCTGTTGTATTTTTTTTCAACAACTTTAACTATGATATTTTTATGGAGCAGCTTCTTCTTGACGCTGTCCATATTCATTAAGCCACTTAATGTCCGAGAAATGTGATCAAAACAATCTTTAGATACCCATTTCTCATGTATCACTATCCTTTTTTTATCTGCGCTGGATCCGGAGGTGCCTCGACCCGTCGTATCGTCAGTGGAATTGGGACAATCCTGGTCTGCTGACGCTAAGAATAATTCCATTTTTATTATTAGATATTTGTAATTAGATTACATGACGCTTAATGTCTTAGAAAGGCCAAAGAAAATTAGAAATAATTTTCATCAAATAGAAAATTTAAGTTCCTCAATATTTAACAGACGCAGAATTTAGTTTTATTTACGTTTAAACAAAAGTGGCATTAAATTCAAACAATATGTTAGTACAACTAGACCAGGAATTACAGCCACAAAAATATTATTACAATATAATTCAAGTGCCATAATTTTTTTCATAAAGCCGTATATCCGATTCTTATGTGTACTTACTTTGAACTAATCCCTCAGACTCATCATTTTGACTGTCATTATCAGGCGACTGCACAAAACTTTCATGAACTTCGGCTAAATGCTGATCTTGCAAGTCCAAACTGCTCTCGCCGATGTCGTTAATATTATTTTCCTCTAAATGACTAGTTTCTTCTGACGCATCTTTCTTTTCCACGTGTATAATTTTCCCAACCAAACGTTTTCCACTAGTGGTCTTTCCTAACGTAAGCTTTTTGTTTAAAAGTCCTTTAAGACCATCAACAGTATTCATTTTTCTTTTACGTGTGTTATCGCCTTCGTCTCCTACCACTGTCGTAATTGAACCCCTTATTTTTTTCTGCAGCTTGTCCATGTAACTGTGTAGAGTTACCGTCTGGCCCGTAAGCAGATTCCTTCCGGTTATTTTAGACAAATCCAAGATTTGTGCATCTGTGAGATTCGGATCAGTTGAATCCTGTTCGTGGAGAATACTTGAAGGAGATATAGGAAAAACATCCCCACTGTACGTCTGAATGTGAAGTTTACCATCCTTTAATATTGCATATTGATATCTACAGCAAATTTTGATGGCATTATTGACAATATAGTAATAAAGAAAATGTAACGTACCCATTTTCATCATTATCGATTACGGTCGTTTCACCTTCTCCTTGTTGCCTCATCAACTCCTCCAGGTCCACCACTTGTGTCTCAAGCTTGACGGCTTTTAAAGGAAATGCCCCGACATCTTCTTGCCTTTCTGAAATCTGATACTGCGACAGATCAGAATCTTGTATGGCAAAACCTTCTTCGTTTACATAAATGACACGAGGTTCGTCAGTCGTGTTGCCTTCCTCATCGACATACTGCACGATTTCTGTCCCTTCAAGAGACTGATTAACAGAGACATCCTGATCATCTGTTACCAAAATTTCTCCTAAAATTTCAAAGTAAGTAAATTCAAACAAAACATTAATACACTTACCATTTTCATCGTTAATGTAGTATTGACTTAAATCTTCACCCTCTTGAAGGACAACAGCCTGTGTATCGCCCTGAATTATTTGCCCATGACCATTTACAAGTATCGCTCTGGTACCATCAGAATAAATAATCTAAAATTTTGAGACAGTAAAGTCGTAAAGCGTTACACCAATTAAAAAAAATCTTACATCGCTTAGTCCTTCTGAATTTATTTCTCCATCCAACACACACAACTCTGTGTCATTTAGTACATATTGTACTTCCTCTTCATCTACATTCATTGATTGGGACATTTTTTATATTTTTAGAAATGCTTCCTGTGACGTATTTTTTGACGTTTTCTAGGAAAACTCTGAAAGAAGTTAATGAGTACCATCTAAATATGTAAAGTAATTATGAGGCGATATAACAATTAAAATTAACTTTTGCACAAATATTGCATCCCAATTTTATATTCGAAATTTGTACAATCGGTAAATAAACTCACCCGTCAAACGATGATCGACCAAAACACCCTGTCGGTACGATTACAAAATGGCGATACCGATTGGGGCGATGTTTAACTGAAATTAATTTCGAAAATAAATAACTAGCTGATCCATTAAATTGCTATTCATAATCTTTGGTATTTTGTAATTTTATTACAGAAAATCTAACTGTTTTCTTTATATATATTCAATTATAAACTGCAATGCCCATTAGCCACCTATTGGTCCATCAAGAAACTTTTGGTATTTCGAAAACTGTTTTATCGAGGAACATACGTCATTTGTCATTTCAAATTCCAACCTCACTATTATGACCGAACAGCGAATTTTTGAAATTTTACTGCGAAATAGTAATAATGAAGACTACAAGTTTGATTATCCAAAGCTTCAAGAAGAAGCTGTAGACATCGCTGCAAAAACGTTTACTGATATCATCTATGATACTTTAAAACAGAAGTCCTCAGCAAGTAGCATTAAACGGGGGAATGTGTTGGTAAATTTTATTTATATCTATCAGTGCTAAAAGTGGGTATTTGTATTATTTTTTTTAGAAATTTATAAACAGTTTATGCGGAGTAAAAGAGCCTCACTTAAATAAAGATACTTATAAATGGTATATGAAAATAGTAAAAAATTCTTTTAAGTCTACCGAGAATGAAGACGTTACAAAATTACTAGCCGAGATAAATTCTGAATTAGAACATCATGCGCATAATAAGTTTACAGATCATGTTGTAGCTTTCTACAAAAGGAAACACTCCAAACAAAAAGAGAACGTAAAACGGTTAGGTAAGCATTGGATTTTATTTATTTTCTATCATTTATCAATTTATTTTGATATTTTCTATGATTATTCTAGAAATGATTAAGAAAATTGATCAAGAAAAGCTGGATATAAAATTTAATTTACAAGTTAGAAGAACATTTTCTTACTATGAAACTAACGAGCACTTAATACGAAATTTATTGAAAAACGGTTATGACGGACGTACAGAAAGTGAGAGCTTGATAAACAAAATACAAACTATTGATTATAGAGAAAAACAAATACAACTCGCCTATGCGATATTTAATTTGAAAAATAAAGATGATATTTACCTTATAGAGAAAATTTTGCACAGGATATCAACATATGAAAAACTGGAAGAATTTGAAATAAATTTTCTGCAGTATTTATTTCTAGTAGAGGGTAATTAACACATCTGATCTACTGAATTTAGTTATTTACAGGCCTTGATTGTTTTAGATGATACTATTAGTCAAGCGGATCTCATCGTCGAGAAATTTCCATTTATACTGGAAAGGCTAATTCTAAAATATTCCACAGAAATTCTTAGTCTCAGTGATGAATTAGAAGTTGTGCAGTATTTTGTAGGTTTGGAAGATGACAAAAAAATCAAAAAGCTAAGAACATTGTGTCAGCGGGATCCTGGGATTTATTATAAACTCAAGAGTTTAATATACGAGTTATATTGTTACAGTTTTTGTAATGATAACGTGCTAAAACTGGTTGATTTAATTATATAATAAGAGTAAATGATCAATAATTTCTTATTTACATATAATTTATTGTTTCATAAAATTGTATTATTTGTGTATGGCAATTATATTTTCAGTAGTAAAGTTAACATAACTTCTTATTACTTATTAAGGCCCAAACTCTTAAATGTATGTGGAACCATGCTACTAGTGGTTTCGCAACCAATACTAGAGCTACAAGCCTTGTCGACATCGTTGAACAATACATTATGTGTAGGTCTTCACCACTTGGCCAAGTACACAATTAGTTTTTACCTGCATATATATTAAATATATATCTGCAGGTGGTTTACAATCATTTGAAAAAAATTTTCCCTTTTATTTAAAACGGTCGTCGATTTTTGGTAACAAGTCATTAAATCAGCTTTTAACCAGTTTACAGCTGAGTTACTGAATCGAAAAGTCCTAGTACTATTGTTTTTTTTTTTAATTCATAGTAGTGTCATCTATGAGTCCAGGTAAACTTCAACAGTTTCAGTCCAACCGGTAAGATTAATAATTTTCGACAACTGTCACATTGGAGAAGGAAAATGGCGTCCATCTTAAAATTATCGCGATCTCTACCAAAACTATCAAAAAACAGCACTGCAATAAAGGTGAGTTAGTCACGCAGTATATTAATTATGACAAATATAATTTCTTGCATTAAATATATGGGTGAAGTCAAATTTCCAATTCAATAATTTTATTACGTAACTAACGTAACCACAAATCGGCAGTGAGAATCAATTTTTTTGTTATACCGTTGTAGGCGTATAGAGACCTAAGAAATTCTTCTACAGCACAAGCAGAGGTCAAAGCAACCCTTCTGAACGTTCCACCCACAAAAGTTACAAGTTTAAGTAATGGTGAGTTTATTTTTAATCAGTTTGGTGTTTATAATTACATCGTAATTACAAGAACTGCTTTAATCCTGTTTATTGCTTTAAGGAATAAGAGTGGCCACGGAAGACTGGGGCTCTCAAACTGCAACTGTTGGTATTTGGATTGATGCCGGCAGCCGATATGAGAATGCCAAAAACAATGGTGTTGCTCACTTTATGGAGCACATGGCTTTCAAGGTAACTATGAAATTTAATAATTTTTAAAAACTTAAGCACATAATCGAGACGTACTCATTTCAAAATATCTTATTTTTACTGGCTTCCAAAAATTATAATTTGTGTTGCTTCAGGGAACTTGTAAGCGAACACAAAGTCAATTAGAAATTGAAATTGAAGATCTTGGGGCCCAATTAAACGCTTACACTAGTAGAGAACAGACTGTCTATTATTCCAAATGCCTAGCTAAAGATGTACCAACAGCTATCGAAATCTTGTCCGACATTGTCCAGAATGCTAAACTGGGCGAACCTGAAATCGAAAGAGAACGTGGTGTAATCCTCAGGGAAATGCAAGAGGTTGAGTCCAATCTCCAGGAGGTCGTATTTGACCATTTACATGCCATCGCTTACCAAGGAACGCCCTTAGCAAATACGATTTTAGGTATGTTGTGATAAGTTATTCAGTGTTTGAATGTATTTTAAATATCTCTTTTAAAGGCCCTACCGCTAATATTCGTTCTATCGATTCAAAAGAATTAAGAAACTATTTGGCGAACCACTACAAGGCCAGTCGTATTGTTGTCGCAGGAGCCGGTGGTGTCTGTCACGAAGAATTGGTTAAACTTGCTGAGACCAATCTTAACAAACTGAGTAAGTATATAAAAAAAAGGTTAAAGTTGCCATTTTCACTATGGAAGGTAGAGAGATGTTTGTTTTTCACAGTTAAATTTTTGTTGCAGATAATAAATATCCAGGCGAAATTCCCAAGATCAGCCCATGCAGGTTTACCGGATCTGATATCCGTGTCCGAGACGATTCGCTTCCTCTTGCACACGTTGCTATTGCCGTCGAGGGAGCCGGCTGGTCCGATCCAGATACTCTAACCCTCATGGTGGCTTCTACCCTTCTCGGGGCCTGGGATAGGTCACAGGCATCTGCCAAGCAGAACGCAACTTTCCTCGCACGTGCCAGCAGCGAAGGTGACTTGTGTCACTCGTTTCAGAGTTTTAACACCTGCTATAAGGTAACTTGGCGCTAGCTCTCTTACTCTCTTACTGAAGATATATGAATGTTGTTTATTTTTGCAGGATACCGGACTGTGGGGCATTTACTTCGTGTCAGATCCACTTAAGCTTGAATATATGGTGTTCAACATCCAACAGGAATTTATGAGGTTGTGCACCAGTGTGACTGAGGGTGAAGTGGAGCGTGCTAAAGCTCTTCTCACTGCAAATACTCTCTTGCAGTTGGATACATCGACTGCTGTCTGCGAGGATATTGGTGAGTAGCGTTAGCGTATAATAAACTGCTTCCTGTTATTTATTTTTTAATGTTGGTTGAAATCACCCCCTTTTCGGAATGTGTATATTATATTTATTTATTCGATATTTTAGGCCGTCAATTATTATGCTATGGCAGAAGGCTACCCCCACATGAGTTGACCCACCGTATCAACTGTATTACTGCGCAAAATGTAAGAGACGTTTGCTATAAGTACTTGTACGACAGATGCCCCGCTATTGCAGCTGTTGGACCAGTCGAACAACTTCCCGACTACAACAGAATTAGGTCTTCTATGTACTGGCTTCGTGTCTAAAAGTTAAGTTAGCATGTTCATACTTTGGAACGTTAAATAAATTATTTACCTTATTTAGTTCAATTCTTTCGGTCATTCTTGATCATGGTCGACAATGAAATTTAAGTATGATGATAGTTATTTATACAGTGTATTTGATGTGGTTAAGAATTTTTCAGGCTCATGTAAATATATGTTGACATTTCATTTTTATTATAATAAAAGAAATTTCTAAGGTTTATGTTTTATTTTAAGTTCTGTTATTTGTAGGGGTCTTGCCAGAATTTTAGTTGTATTAAAGTTGAAGTATTTACGTCGGGTTGTCTTGAAAAGCAACGCAGATGGTTACTTAAAAAACCAGAAAAGTTGTGCGAGATTAAATGAGAGTAGTTTAAATGATTTAACCTTAAAAACTGACGATTCCCAGAGATAAGTAATAAAATTCATTACTAGAGATTGATTCTAATGTCAAGATTACAGATTATTTTTTATTTCTTTTTCCAGTGTATGACAAAATTAATTATTTGTCTTATTTTATAGTTCATTATACTATTATGTGAGATTCTGATGGTCTATTATCTACCTTTCAAACTTCAGCAATCTATCTTGCATAATTTCTGAGTTATTCCACAGAATACTTTCGTGGTCACCAGGTATAGTAGAAAACTGATATTACAAATATGTCCCATATAATTTGTACTATTCTGATCATAATGTATACATATCTATCGTTCTGTTACTAGCTTTTACTTATTGTTCAAAAAGGGCACAAAAATTTAAAATATCTATTTTTTTTTTTTTCTCACGAACTAGCACTCGCAGTCTATGATTAGTGAGTACTTCGTGAGTTCTTTCAACGTTTATGTAATAATATTGTACAGTAAAGACCGAGGAGGTTCGAACATGGGTATTAGTTTGCGCGATTTACTTGTGCCCGTTGTAGGCAAGCGGACACAGTAATCGTGGATCTCCGCGCTGTAGCCGATGGCTCTCACGTCAACTAATTCCTTGTTTGGATTCTTTTGTAATAATTTTTATTACACCTGCCTGCAACACTAGAGGTGCAGCGACAATTAATTTTAATTTTATGTTGTAGAATCACATTTTTGTTGCGAAAAAACAAACAATGGAAATATTTAAATGTGTTTTGAGATTTTTTTAAAATTACAATAATTAATGAATGAAATTTGGTGCAGACCCATTTTAGGAGACGCTGAACACAGTGGTGTAGTTTTCACGTAAAAAAATTGCTAATATGATTTCTCGAATTTTCGCTCCAAAAAAAAATGCAAAGTAGGCCTTGATTTTTGTGATAGACATCTATCAATTTGCCACAAAATGCAGTTTTCCATGATCAACAATCTAAAAAAAAGTTGATCAAAATCGGACCAAAATAGCCACTTTACAGGGGTGGCCCGCTTTCAAATGGGTCACTCTGTATATAGTTTTATAGCTCTGCATATTACTTCCAATAATTTACGTCTCTTTCACATATGTCACTTGTGCTAGCACCAAAATAACAACTATTGTTGAACTATTTCTAGCCCTAGTTTTGGATTCATTTAATTGTCTGTTCAATTCCGGCAAAACATATTTGAAACTTTTGCCCTAGCGCTCATTGATATCCGCCGTTTGCAAGTCAAATGACGTCTACAAAGGCTTGCAGCTCTAGTACTGGTTGCAAAACCACCAGTAGCTAGGTTCCACATACATTTAAGAGTTTGGAGCTTAATAAGTAATAAGAAGTTATGTTAACCTTTACTACTGAAAATATAATAATAATAAAAGTTTATTTCATGTAAGCCTTACAGGATATGAAACGTCATAAGTAGAGTAAAATACAGCAGTTGTCCTTAATAAGGGTACCTACTTACCAGTAATAATTACAGTTTGTTTAAGAATTTAAAAAGTTAAAAATAAATTTCTCATTATACAACGCATTTTACAATGCATGAAGAAAAAAAGGGAAGGTTAATACGTATAATTTTCATTAAGAAAATGTATATGAAACGATAATTGCCATACACAAGTAATACAATTTTATGAAACATTAAATTATATGTAAATAAGAAATTATTGATTATTTACTCTTATTATATAATTAAATCAACCAGTTTTAGCACGTTATCATTACAAAAACTGTAACAATATAACTCGTATATTAAACTCTTGAGTTTATAATAAATCCCAGGATCCCACTGACACAATGTTCTTAGCTTTATGCTTTTTTTGTCATCTTCCAAACCTACAAAATACTGCACCACTTCTAATTCATCACTGAGACTAAGAATTTCTGTGGAATATTTTAGAATTAGCCTTTCCAGTATAAACGGAAATTTCTCGGCGATGAGATCTGCTTGACTAATAGTATCATCTAAAACAATCAAGGCCTGTAAATAACTAAATTCAGTAGATCAGAAATAATGTGTTAATTACCCTCTACTAGAAACAAATACTGCAGAAAATTTATTTCAAATTCTTCCAGTTTTTCATATGTTGATATCCTTAGCAAAATTTTCTCTATAAGGTAAATATCTTTATTTTTCAAATTAAGTATCGCATAGGCGAGTTGTATTTGTTTTTCTCTATAATCAGTAGTTTGTATTTTGTTTATCAAGCTCTCACTTTCTGTGTGTCCGTCGCAACCGCTTTTCAATAAATTTCGTATTATGTGCTCGTTAGTTTCATAGTAAGAAAAATTTCTTCTAACTTGTAAATTAAATTTTATATCCAGCTTTTCTTAATCATTTCTAGAATAACCATAGAATATATCATAATAAAATAGCTATGATAAATAAAAATAAATAAAATTCGATGCTCACCTAGTCGTTTTATGTTATCTTTTTTTGTGGACTTTAATAGAAAGCTACATGATCTGTAAACGCCCTTGAAACTCTAAAAATGCAAAGAAATTATTTTTAATTTGGAAAATATGGCATTTTTCCAGGTTCTACATCTGTCAAAATTTCGACAAAATTTAAAATATTTCAAGAACCACTCAAAAGAAGTGCATGTTGTGATAGTTCATTGGAAAGCTCTTGACATTCTCTATTCAAATTTGGAATAATATATGGGATGTTCCATTTAACTTAACAAACTGCCCAGATAAATGGAACACCCTATACAATATACAACTAGAAATATTTTTGGAGTATGCAGTATATCGATGCATTTGCTGAACTTTTGTTTTAAACATTTTTGTCTATCTACAATTGCTAAGGAGTTATGGAAGAAATACGCATACGTAGACACCCTGTATATTTCTCCATGCATGAAATATAATTTTAATAAAAAAAAGGGAAGTAGAGGTAGTTCCCTAATAAAATAAAAAAAAATTTTCAATGTTTTATTTTTGATGATAATTAATATAAATAGATAACTTTCACATTAGCGCCTGTTATCACTGTTATGATGTTTTTTGCGTATTTTCCCCACTCTTACTCGGATAAATGATAAATCAAAACGCAAATACAAACAAAAAACGAGCCGAATCGCCGTAGTGAGTCACACACGCTGTTCTTTTATCTTTTTCTCAGAGCTCTCGGAATCTTGTGACAATCTATCGATTTTTCCACACCCTTTTGCATCCAAATGCATAAGACGTAATTAAAACGGCGTGTTGTGCGTTTGGAATGGGCAAAAAGTGCAATCTTGTGCTCGACAAACCCACAAATAAATTAAATGTATTGGATTTATAAAAGTATTTGAAAAGAAAAACGGTTAAGAATAGAAAAGGACAGTCATTTGTTTATTTTCTGCGAGAGCAAATGGTATTGGCCGTATACTTTTGGCGGGTAGCAGGAGCGACCTCATCGGAACGCTTTGGAACGATCGGCTTTGCTCCATAGCTGCCTTGTGTGTCTGTTTGGTAAGTCGTTTTATTTGATCTCTTCATTATTTAATATAAAATCACAGAAATTTATTAGCCAATGTACAAAATAATAATAAAATATTAGTTTTTTTACTTGAATTTACTGTGATTTTGTGAATTGGATCGGTGGAGTGGTTTTAGAGGAATTAATTTAATAGCAGAATTTATCGAATTATTTTGCAGCCATGGCCGACGTGAATTCATACATGCAAGCCAAGTGAGCTTGATTTTGCACTTTGAAAATTAATTTCTCGATAAGTACTCGTCCGTTCGATGTAATTCTTGTAGCAAATTTTAGCTAATTTTTAGGACTTCCTTTCTGCACGATGTTTCGCGCAGTATGTGGCGTGTTTTCATTTAAAATTATTAGGGTGTTGCCAAAACATTTTAATATTGTATTATTTTGAGCGTTTGAGTATGGCGCGCGCGGCATTTATTTCTTTCGAATGACGCCGACTTTTGTTTAAGCGTAAATATTTATTCCAAGGCCCTTTTCGCTTTCTAAAAATTCTTCCGATCGATAAAGCGTTTGAGATTTTTAGTAACAAAAAAAAATAGAAGCAAACCGGTATATACAGAACATAGTCGCAATTTATTTTTACCGTTCCTTATTTTTATAATTAGTTATTTTCAGGTTATTGTTGTTTTAATAGTGTCCACGTAAGCGGCAACTAAATAAGTTTGATTCCGACGCGAATTAATGCAGATCCTAAAACATTGTTTATGGACAAGAAAGTATTGATTTTTCTAAATAAACTCGAAAGTTTTCAGCGTTAGGTTTAAGTAGGTATGCGCTTGGAACGTTTAGATAGCGGTAGTCGATTTTCGTTTGTTTACCTTCCATTTTATAAACAAAGTTGTTTATGTTTTTTGGACAATGGATTTATTGTGACTTAAATTTTTTATCTGGTGACGAACGAGAAGTTATAGATAATGACGTCTTAAGACTAAAAAGTAGCTTCCACACCGTTGCGTTGGATTTTGGCGCCACCGTTTCACAGATGCATTTTTTTGTATTTTCAACTTCAAGGTCATTTCGAAATACTGAAAACCAGCATTAATACCGAGATTAATACTCGGTTATTTTCGTTAATGATTTAATGTGTATACAACTAGCATAACTCCAAATATCAACAAATATTTATTTCATAATTGGTATTTACCTATAAACGTTTAAAATAATGGGACTGCATCGGGCCAAGCAACGTGTTGCAAAATGTCATATAAATGCTTCTTTAACGAATACGTCCCAATAAGGGCAATAAAGTAAGTGTATTTGCATGTAGCTGCTTATTAAAATAGAAGTCAACTTATCAACTGCAAGAACTGGTTCAGATTTCAATAGCAGGACTGCAGAAGTGACCCAAGGCTGATTGAGGTCACAATGAAAGATTTGCCTTTCAGACTAGCTCCTAAGGGAGGTACAGCTCCTTAGGGGAGTAAAATAAGTAAAAAAAAATATATTTTTTATCCATGGACGTCTCATTTTTGCTTAATATAAGTTGTCGCTGTTTTTTAATCAATATTTCGATTCAGTCCTACTGCAAAAGTTTTCAAAAACTTAAAGATTCTTGTAAAAACTTGGCTAAAATATGTAGTGCCGTACATTATTTAAGTACTTAGTTACCCCGCCTAAACGTGGAAGGAGACGGTGTGAAGCAAGAACAATAATATAAAATGTCCGAGACTTCTCAGTCGCCACTTTATAGATAATCTAACCATACGTATAAAAAGACGCTACCAGACCTACACGTTATTTGCTATTTTTCCAGATTGTGATCTCCTACTAACTTTTAAAAATGTCTGACGACGCTGTTGCGGCACCTGGAAAGCGCGGCCGAAAATCGAATGCCGAGAAAGCAGCAGCCGAGAAAAATGACAAAGTGGTCGAATCCAAAAAGCGCACAAAAAAGGTACGTTGCCAGTTCTCTCGCAAAGAATAAACTTTATTTTTAATTTTTTTTTGCGGTGCAGGACACAAAAGAACCGGAAGAAGATAGCGGATCTCCAGTAAAAAGGGGTAGAGGTAGGCCAAAGGGAACCACAAAAAAGAAGGCCCCTGTCAAACCCAAAGCTAAAGGAGCAACAGGTATGTGGTTAATTTTTGTGTGAAGGTTTGAAAATAATGATTAATTTTTATTAAGGGCGTGGACGTGGACGACCAAAGAGGAAAGAGGAGGAGCCAAAGGACTCCGGCGACGAAGACGGTGAAGATAACGACGCAGGAGAAGAAGAAGATGATTAGGTTATTTATGGGTTTCATTAAAACATGGACGTCGTCAACCTTAAGAAGTCATTCGTTACTTGTATTTTGTTGTTTCCCTTAAGATTTTTATTACCAAAAAGAAAGAAACCATTCCACATGTCTTGTGCCATTTTTACTCATAAATGTGTTTTTTTATTTTAATTTGTATCAGGTTGACAGTCGTACAATAATAAGAATACTTCTTAGTTTGTAAGTTACATATTTAATACCTTAGATATTTATCTCTTGAGTTTAGTTTTATCTGAATCTCCAGTGTTTCAGTGTTCATATGAAAATTTATAGTCAGTATCGATACAAAATTATTGCTAAGTTAATAAAGAAAAATTTTAAGATAATCGCTTGTTCTCATTTAACGTCCTGACAGATGGAAAGATTTTTTACTTTCAAAATTAACTGTCGTACTTAACAATTTTTAAAACGATGTATCATTTGGCCAAAGCACATCGTTTGCAAGGCCAAAAAAAAATATATTAAAAAAAAACAATGTATACAATGAGCTTTGCTTTCAGCAGAATGAGTAAATGTTTTATTTAATAACTTGTTAGGAATTTTGTAACTGATTTCCGCTATTAACACGCTTGACAGTTTAATTCAACTCGTACTTAATATAACATGAATAATCTCCACTTAGTAGCTCTCCATGTTCATTGTAACGTGAAATTATTTTGGACACACTGTATTTGGGCAAGAGAAACTGCTTAGAAATCGTAGCCATACTCTTTCCTTCTAAATAGACGTGTACCACATTTTACCTTTTGGCATATCGCTATTGCTGTAAAAATAATAGCGAATAAGCTTAATTAACCCACAAATTTCTTTTTTAACCTTACCTTTATTATATACCCTTTTTCTTCGTCCAAAATCAAAAAGTTGCTTTATTTCTGTCGTGCTAATAAAAAGTTTACTGTTTAAATAAATTATTACGTACCTACTATACAGTGTGTATAACCGTTTTAAATATAGAAAATTGAGGATTCGATAGATATTTGAAAAATAAATGGTTTTTGTGTTAGGAACTCTTTTTCATAGGGGTGTAGTTTTTGAAATACAGAGCATTGAAATTTATATTTGAGTGATGTTTTCATTGCACAATTTTTTTTTTTTTTCACCAGTGGCATAGATAGAGGCAACACGACCCCTTTATTCCTTTATAATTTTTACACCAATGGCCAATTGCAGTAAATTGAAATATTTTTTAATTATCCACAGTTCTCTGCGAAAAAAACATCTCTTGCAATATTTTGATATTTTTAGTAGTCTTCCGGTAAACTGCGGGTTCATATTTTGTTCCATATCTCTGTTCTGCTTAAGTATATTCTGTAATAGGTGGCTTGTTTAATTTCTCTTTGATTTTTTAAAATTTGCTCAATTTTTTTAAACTCGAATGAAAATACGATTTGCAACGTGACTTTATTTGATGGTTTGACAGTTATTCTAACAATGTTACAAATCTATTTAAAGTCGCCTATTAAAGAATGTACAGGGGTATCACACGAGAATTGACCCCCCCCCTATAACTTTTTAATTTTTCAAGTTAAAAAAAAATGTTTCAAATAAAAGTTGTGTGAAATTTTATTAATTTTTTTATGGAGATCTCTTTGAATATATAGGGTGTTCCATAAAAGCTGGATATGCACACTTGCATATTGTTAAATAGAACACCGTACGTATATATTTTCAGTTTTTTGAAATTACATATTTTTCTGATTGCAACAATATATGTATATGTTGTATGTTTGCATTATTCGTTTGGAAGATACAGGGTGTTAAAATATCGAATTTCATAACTATAATATACATAGGTATACCAAACACAAAGTCGAGGTTGCCATTCCAATTGTTTTGGTTTTATTCCATGGCCTCCTATGATCTACGATATTCTTGAATGATAAGGAAAAGCTTGAGAGAGACGCTCAAGAAGCATTTATAGTCATATTATAGTTATAAAATTCGATACTTTAACACCCTGTATCTTCCAAATGAATGATGCAAACATTACAACATATATATATCGTTACAATCAGAAAAATATGTAGATTTCCAAAAATTAAAAATGTATAGGGTGTTCTATTTAAAAATATGCAAGTTTGCTATGTCCCGCTTTCATGGAACACCCTATATATTCAAAGAGATCCCCATAAAAAAATTAATAAAATTCCATACAATTTTTATTTGAAACATTTTTTTTTCTAACTTGAAAAATTAAAAAGTTAGAGGGGGTCAATTCTCGTGTGATACCCCTGTACATAAGCCGAACCATATGGAACTAAATATGAACTCGATTTACCGGAAAACTATCCAAAAATATCAAAAAATTTCAAGAGATGTTTGCCTCTATCTACGCTACTGGTAATATTTTTAACATATATTTTTTATAATTTTTTCAGGTTTCTGTTAACATAAACGACTGCCAAATGTGGAATACATATATTGAAAAATGGAAAAGTTATGCGCCACAAAAACATTACTCAAATAAAATTTCAACGCCCTGTATCTCAGAAACTACGGGAATATGAAAAAAAGTTCATAGCACAAAAACCTCTTTTTCCTCAAAAATCTATTGAATACTCAATTTTCTATATTTAAAACGGTTACACCCTGTATACAATATATATAGCTTACTTGACATTTGAAAACAATCTCATTTCACCTGTGACAGCAGCCTACTATAAGACCCTTTCTAAATGGCTTTTAATTTCCACGTCTGCTAATTATATTAATTTAGATATTTAAAAATTTTATTTATTTAACAATTGCTTTACGACTTTCCTAAAGTTCATCATAATCACAACACGAGATTTAAGGCCTAAGTGACTGTTACAGCCAAAACCCCACGACCAGCTTTTATCAAAAAAGCTTTACTATCGTTTATGATGCTTATTTGCTAGATTAAAATTAGAAAAAATGTTAGAAGAATTGAGGATTTCTTTAAATGAGCTCTATTACTTTTATATATTACTTGGGCTAACTGTTTTATCGCTAAAGTAAATTATTATGAATTTTTATATGACTTCACTACATTTGTTTCTGTTTTTGTGTAAAACAATTATTATTGTTATATGCGCCAATAAATATTATTATTATTATTATTATTATTATTAATTTATTATTATTAATGAAACTGTTATGAGGAGATGAGAGAATCTTTTGAATGTAAATATGATATTTTTAAAAACCGCCTTGCCGCTCCAAAAAAACCAGTGCCGCGGAAACCTGTAATGTCCGTGATGACTTCCGGCCTAGTTCGCTCTCTTGCTCATAGATGATGCACCAGTGCACTAGATCTGGCAGTCTGCTAGATTGGTACTCGCCCAAATTCAAAGCCGTGTTCATGTCAGATATTATATTGATTTTTTAGTAAAACTACTTAAATTTTACACTAATTCCGCTTAGTTTTTTAACAAATTACCAACAATAAATTCAATTAGTGTGTAAGTAAACAGTTGTGAATGTTTTATTGCTTTATTGTGTTAATTTTTTGGAAATATTCGTACCGGTTCCTAGGATTAGGTAAGAATACACACTTATAGTAAAATTAAGGTGGGGATTTTTGATTATTTTTATTCGAAAATGCTATAATAAGCTCGGCTTGATTTGTTTGTTCAGTATATAATTAAGGTCAGAACGTGAAACGTTGTTAACCATTTCTTAGAGGCTATCCTAACCTCGAAATAAAGATTATGCGGGGGTGCGCTTTTTATGGGCCAGTATGTTTTCTATGAAATATAGCCACACAGGAACTATTTATAGTTAATTTAATTCAGTATGACATTCACAAGACTGGTGTGAGTCGTGAGATGAGAAATAAAAGAGTACAGGCCGGCGGTTGGGTCGTTATTCCAGTTTTCAGCGATTAAATAATTATCTTATAAGAAGTGATGACCTAATGACTAATTGAATATCAAAAGGTGCATAATAAAACTTGATGCAAAATTACTAGATTTTCATCGAGTTTCCTTGCATCAAATTGGCATAAATATAATATTCAACTGTCTGCTAAACAAAAATAATAATAATAAAAATAACAATCTAATTTGAAACAGATTTGAGTTTAAACGTGGATGTTATGTCATTTGTTATGTTCACGATTCTTTAAATAGGTAGAACTATCCCATAAGTGGGTATGTTAAATTTGTTAAAAACGTGCAAATCTCGAGGCTAAATGTATAAGGCAGAAAACATAATTGACAAATTGATTATAAATATTTTGCAGCTAATAAAACTAGTTACCTATATGTTTTTCGTTTATTGTGATTTCAGTAGTATTAATTGTTTTTAAATCTTATATATTATACATTTTATTTACATTAGAGTAGGCTGTGATAGGTATGTTTTTCTTAGGTTGTCTACCATTGGCCATTGACAAAAGTGTCAGATTTAAGTGATTGTCACTTGTCATTTACTTTTGGCTGAATTGCCAAATTTTTTATTGATAACATTCTGTGTTTTCTTTAGGGTCTCACTCTGGCAACTACCTATGTAGAACTAATTTGAATTTGTGGTTATGTTTTGACTTTTTAACATAACCTCAGTAATTAAAAGAGTCATTCATACCAACAGAATTCAGATTTTCCAAAGCCTCCCCTCATGTAAATAAAATGTGAATAGCATTATACGTTGTGTACGGCTATTGTAGTTGTATTACAGTATTAAAATTATACTATGGTTTTCCGGGAAAGGTATTTTTAATCAGCCGGTATTATATAATCCTCCTGTGAAAACGAGGGTGCCAGTGGCACCTTTATCGATTTTTTCTTGATAGGAAAACTAAATTTCAAAAAAGGGACCCACCAGAATTCATCCGCCTATGGAGAAATTACGGAATATTCGTTTGGTAAACAAAAGCGGCCAAAATTGTAGTAACAATTCGACAGAGATGAAAATTGTAGGGAATGTAAAACAAGAAAAAATATAGGTACAAACATTTCGCGTAATGCTAAAAACTTCAATATTATCAGATTATGGACCCATTTTTACAAGAATAGATAAAATATTCGAGAGTTATCTGTCGAGTGAGGTTGATAAACAAGATGGGTAGCTAAGTGACAGTAAGATTTTATCAATATAGATATAGTCGTCTGACTGATCAAAAGGCAAATTGCAAATTATATCCATCGAGAGAAATATGCTTGGAAATATGTACCTAATTAAGGTTTTACTGTTTTTTTTTTTAGATAAACGTTTATTTATCATGCCACATTCTCAAAATTACCGAGACGATAGTGGGCTTGGCTGCGGTTGTGACAGTACACGACTGGGTTCGAAACTCAGCTGCGGCAGATGACATTATCGCAGTGGTTGTATAGTGCCGTCCCTGATACGTGCTAGAATTGCTATACTGAACTCCACCAAGTGGTTAATATGAACAAGGTGAAAAAATATATTTTCAAAGAAACGTCGACCACGGAATTTTAAGTACCCCGTACTATTGATTTTAAGGAATCGCGTATAGTCTAATCACGAAATTTTAATCTATTTTATGTGGATAATCGTAGGTAATGCCATACTTGGTTGAATAATGGACGTCATTATAACGTCATTTTTGTGCGCATATAAGATGTCAGATAATTTACGTTTATTTGACGTCGATTTAAAGTGAACTAAAAATTAAATGATGAAGCAATTGCCTCGGTAATTATATACAGACTTAAACTGAACATCTGCTTTTGTTCGGACATGTATTCCTGCTTTTTTCAAACTGAGGTTCTCTGTAATTTGATATTATTTAGTTCATATCTAATGCTATCATGAAATTTCAATCTATTTCATGTTAATAATCATCGGTAAAAGCACAGTCGAATGATGAACGTCATTATTACGTCATATATTTTACGCATTTGCGACGTTATATAATTTACGTTTATTTGACGTTGATTTAAAGTGAACTGAAAATTAAATAATGAAAACAATTGTGCCAAAAATGAGGAATTCGACTTGCAAAGCTTAGTATTTATTGTTATAATCGTAGATAAAGCATAGTATTCAACTCGTGGCAATACTAAATAACTCACTTCTTGAATTACAGCTCTCGCCTTCGGCTCGCACTGCAAGATTCATAGTCTAATCACGAAATTTTAATCTATTTTATGTGGATAATCGTAGGTAATGCCATACTTGGTTGAATAATGGACGTCATTATAACGTCATTTTTGTGCGCATATAAGATGTCAGATAATTTACGTTTATTTGACGTCGATTTAAAGTGAACTAAACATTAAATGGTGAAGCAATTGCCTCGGTAATTATGTACAGACTTAAACTGAACATCTGCTTTTGTTCGGACATGTATTCCTGCTTTTTTCAAACTGAGGTTCTCTGTAATTTGATATTATTTAGTTCATATCTAATGCTATCATGAAATTTCAATCTATTTCATGTTAATAATCATCGGTAAAGGCACAGTCGAATGATGAACGTCATTATTACGTCATATATTTTACGCATTTGCGACGTTATATAATTTACGTTTATTTGACGTCGATTTAAAGTGAACTGAAAATTAAATAATGATAACAATTGTGCCAAAAATGACGAATTCGACTTGGAAAGCTTAGTATTTATTGTTATAATCGTAGATAAAGCATAGTATTCAACTCGTGGCAATACTAAATAACTCACTTCTTGAATTACAGCTCCCGCCTTCGGCTCGCACTGCAATATTCATAGTCTAATCACGAAATTTTAATATATTTTATGTGGATAATCGTAGGTAATGCCATACTTGGTTGAATAACGGACGTCATTATAACGTCATTTTTGTGCGCATGTAAGATGTCAGATAATTTACGTTTATTTGACGTCGATTTAAAGTGAACTAAACATTAAATGATGAAGCAATTGCCTCGGTAATTATGTACAGACTTAAACTGAACATCTGCTTTTGTTCGGACATGTATTCCTGCTTTTTTCAAACTGAGGTTCTCTGTAATTTGATATTATTTAGTTCATATCTAATGCTATCATGAAATTTCAATCTATTTCATGTTAATAATCATCGGTAAAAGCACAGTCGAATGATGAACGTCATTATTACGTCATATATTTTACGCATTTGCGACGTTATATAATTTACGTTTATTTGACGTCGATTTAAAGTGAACTGAAAATTAAATAATGATAACAATTGTGCCAAAAATGACGAATTCGACTTGCAAAGCTTAGTATTTATTGTTATAATCGTAGATAAAGCATAGTATTCAACTCGTGGCAATACTAAATAACTCACTTCTTGAATTACAGCTCTCGCCTTCGGCTCGCACTGCAATATTCATAGTCTAATCACGAAATTTTAATCTATTTTATGTGGATAATCGTAGGTAATGCCATACTTGGTTGAATAATGGACGTCATTATAACGTCATTTTTGTACGCATATAAGATGTCAGATAATTTACGTTTATTTGACGTCGATTTAAAGTGAACTAAACATTAAATGATAAAGCAATTGCCTCGGTAATTATGTACAGACTTAAACTGAACATCTGCTTTTGTTCGGACATGTATTCCTGCTTTTTTCAAACTGAGGTTCTCTGTAATTTGATATTATTTAGTTCATATCTAATGCTATCATGAAATTTCAATCTATTTCATGTTAATAATCATCGGTAAAGGCACAGTCGAATGATGAACGTCATTATTACGTCATATATTTTACGCATTTGCGACGTCATATAATTTACGTTTATTTGACGTCGATTTAAAGTGAACTGAAAATTAAATAATGATAAGAATTGTGCCAAAAATGACGAATTCGACTTGCAAAGCTTAGTATTTATTGTTATAATCGTAGATAAAGCATAGTATTCAACTCGTGGCAATACTAAATAACTCACTTCTTGAATTACAGCTCCCGCCTTCGGCTCGCACTGCAATATTCATAGTCTAATCACGAAATTTTAATCTATTTTATGTGGATAATCGTAGGTAATGCCATACTTGGTTGAATAACGGACGTCATTATAACGTCATTTTTGTGCGCATATAAGATGTCAGATAATTTACGTTTATTTGACGTCGATTTAAAGTGAACTAAACATTAAATGATGAAGCAATTGCCTCGGTAATTATGTACAGACTTAAACTGAACATCTGCTTTTGTTCGGACATGTATTCCTGCTTTTTTCAAACTGAGGTTCTCTGTAATTTGATATTATTTAGTTCATATCTAATGCTATCATGAAATTTCAATCTATTTCATGTTAATAATCATCGGTAAAGGCACAGTCGAATGATGAACGTCATTATTACGTCATATATTTTACGCATTTGCGACGTCATATAATTTACGTTTATTTGACGTCGATTTAAAGTGAACTGAAAATTAAATAATGATAAGAATTGTGCCAAAAATGACGAATTCGACTTGCAAAGCTTAGTATTTATTGTTATAATCGTAGATAAAGCATAGTATTCAACTCGTGGCAATACTAAATAACTCACTTCTTGAATTACAGCTCCCGCCTTCGGCTCGCACTGCAATATTCATAGTCTAATCACGAAATTTTAATCTATTTTATGTGGATAATCGTAGGTAATGCCATACTTGGTTGAATAACGGACGTCATTATAACGTCATTTTTGTGCGCATATAAGATGTCAGATAATTTACGTTTATTTGACGTCGATTTAAAGTGAACTAAACATTAAATGATGAAGCAATTGCCTCGGTAATTATGTACAGACTTAACTGAACATCTGCTTTTGTTCGGACATGTATTCCTACTTTTTTAAAACTAAGGTTCTTTGTAATATGATATTACTTATTTAGTTCCTATCTAATGTTGTGATGAAATTTAAATATATTTAATGTAAATAATCATCGGTAAAGGCATAATCGAATAATGGACGCCATTATTACGTTATATATTTTACGCCTTTGAGATGTCAGATAATTTACGTTTATTTGACGCCGATTTAAAGTGAAAAAACTAAATAATGACGGAATTACCTCGGTAATTATATACAAACTTGAACTGAACATCGAACATTGTTCTGACATATATTCCTGCTTTTTTAAAACTGGGGTTCTCTGTAATTTGATATTTAATTCATTCTAATGATATCATGAAATTTCAATCTTTTTAATGTGAATAATTATCGGTAAAGGCACAGTCGAATGATGGACGTCATTATTTCATCATATATTTTACGCGTTTTAGATGTCAGATAATTTACGTTTATTTGACGTCGATTTAAAGTGAACTGAAAATTAAATAATGACGTAATTACCTCGGTAATTATACACAAACTTGCACTGAACATCTGATTTTGTTCTGACATTTATTCCTGCTTTTTTCAAACTGAGGTTCTCTGTAATTTGATATTATTTAGTTTATATTTATTGCTATCATGAAGTTTCAATCTATTTCATGTTAATAATCGTCGATAAAGGCACAGTCAAATGATTTACGTCATTATTACGTCAAATATTTTACGCATTTGAGACGTCAGATAATTTACGTTTATTTGACGTCGATTTAAAGTGACCCAAAAATTAAATAATGACGTATTTACTTCGGTATTGAGTTCAGTTCTAATGAAATCATGATATTTTAATCCATTTAATGTGCATAATCGTCGGTGATAATGTTTATTGAGGATGTTAACTACTTACAATTGTTCTTTAGATTTATATATTGCTATAATTGACTAATGGACATCATTATTACGTCGAATAAAGGACGCCATTATTACGTCATATATTTTACGCGTTTTAGATGTCAGATAATTTACGTTTGTTTGACGTCGATTGATAGCGAACTGAAAATTAGATAATGGCGTAATTACCTTGGTGATTATACACAAACTTGAACTGCACATCTGATTTTGTTCTGACATTTATTTCTGCTTTTTTAAAACTGGGATTCTCTGTAATTTGATATTTAATTCATTCTAATGATATCATGAAATTTTAATCTTTTTAATGTGAAGAATTGTCGGTAAAGGCACAGTCGAATGATGGACGTCATTATTACGTCATATATTTTTACGCGTTTAAGATGTCAGAAATTTACGTTTATTTGACGTCGATTTAAAGTGAACTGAAAATTATATTATTTATCTAATCTAATGCTAATGTGAAACTAAACAATAGTAAGTATGTAGTATTCAACATTCTAGAAGTGAACTTTGATAGGAGAAATTTTACGGTAAATATTATACTTCTAGAAACCGGAGACGAGAATAGAGTCATCGTTGGTAAAGGAACCAAACCACTTGTACCTATGCGTGTCATTATTAGCGAAGCATGTCGGGAATTTATATTGTTTCAAATATCGTTTTCACGGTAATTTCACTTTTCAACTCTCCATCGAATGAAACGTGACAGCTCACATGTCCGAAATTTCAGTGAAATCAATAAAAACAACACATAGATACAATATTATGTAGTCGTAGATGCAGGCTTATACAGGGTGTTCGTAAATTTTCGTCATAGTAAAGAACCAATTACTGTCATCATAAGATAGTTCTAGAAATTATATAGGTGCACATTTTATGAATAAAGCTTTGGTCTAACTTCAATAATAGCATTTAAGGGAGTTCATGGTGTTCATTTCAGTTGCATTTTTGGAACCCTATACAATTCCGGAACTGTCAAGCATGGAAGACTAGAAGTTTTTTGAGTGGCATCTGATACGCTTCTAACCAAGATATAAAAGCCCCCCCCCCTTCTCTGCGAAATTTTTGCGGGTTTCACCTACCAATAATCGTTTTTTGCCAATATCTCCATTTTTCTTCTTTCCTTTCCATAATCACTTTTTATATCCAATTCGTCTAGATTAAGAGGATATTTCCTAGAGGGAACAACAAAAAACGTAAGATCTGATAAGTGTTTCGTATTTCCATGCTTACCAGCATTTAAATGAGGTTCCGTTCATTCATAAAGCGATCGCAAAGGAAGCTGTAGTCGTTCGCGAACACGCACGCCCCCCGTTTACAGATCCTTGACCATCACATTTCGAAAACAGTTGATGACGGTTAATGTTGTAGTCATGGACTTGAATTCTAGGCGACTGTGAAAGTTTACTGTACCGGCGGTTCCGTTTCGTGTTCAACTTTTAATCGATAGCGACAATGGAGAAACTTCACAAGGTTGGAAATGAATATCTCTAACTTGTTCCAAACCGTAGAGACATTACCTAGCAAAGCGTAAAAATGATTTAGGCCAGAAAAAATTTGTTGGGCAGACCAGACGCTCACCTCGAACTAGACTTAAGGAACATAATATCGGGATATATTTTTTTGTGAACATACAGGAAAATTCTTTCAAAAAGAGTAGGAGCAGTTTTTGGACGATCACTGTATACAATTATTTCGAATTTGTATACAGCTATTTACGTTTCTGTTTCGTATCCGGCTATTCAGCGCCATACAAGTCATGCATTATTTACTAGGTGTATGTAGTTTATGTGGGTGGTTCAAATTTGACGTAAAAATAATATTATTTCGATATTTATCTTGCCTCGCTTTGGTCGTTAACCCATTCATAATTAATATTTCATGGGCGTGCTCGCGCTAAAAATAGAACCACCAGCTTTGTAGCATGTTACTAGGAAGTGTAGAGACATTCCCGATCTCGCTACAAGACATGTATGTCTCCAAAAGAGTCTGCCTTCGATGGTCGAATGGTGCTCTTGTGGTGGTTTTGGTGGTCGAAGAGATTTAACCTAGTTTGAAGGTAATGCGTTTTTTATAGCTAAGACTCATGTTTTGTAGACAACACAAACAAATTTAATATCATTGTAACAATTTTTATGAAGCACCTGCATTGTGCATTGTTCGTTGCATTAGGAGTCACTAAAGGTCAATTTTTGCATCGTTGAATAAATAATGCAAAATATAACAAAATATAACTATAATAGCTATTTACGTAATTAACCCTCGGTTGATGGGTTTTCTGAAGAATTTCCTACAAGAAATAAGACAATAAAGAACTCCACAAAAATACAAGTTTTGCTAGAAGATAACTCAATTTATAAATAAGTAGTTAATAATATCTAATATGACTGCACTAGGTTGCCCCCAAATTCCAGGTCAATGGATTTTTCTGAAAATTACAAGAACAAAATACCCCAAAACAAATTAGTAGGTAGCTGAAATTCCAGTGGAAGGCAATTTATTTCTATTTAACTAATAATAGCTAACATAACTACTCTAGGTCGACTCTAAACCCCCCGATCCATTGGTGTTTCTGAAAATATCGCAAGAATAAAGCACTCTAAAAAAGAGAAGTAGAAACTGAAGTTATAATGAAAGTCGACTTATTTATAAATAGTTAATAACTACTCTAGTTCGATTATAAACCTCGGTTAATGATTTTATCTGAAAATATAAGAATAAAGTACCTACCCAAAAATGCGGAACAGAGAGTTAAAGTTACAATGAAAGGCAACTTAATTATTAGTAGCTAATAATAGCTAATATAACTACTTTAGGTGATATGTAAATCCCGGTCAATGAGTTTTCTGGAGAAAATAATGAAAATGGTTGTACCTCCAAAAAAGAAGAGCAGGGAGCTGAATTTACAGTGGAAGTCAACTTATTTATAAATAGTTAATGATATCTAGTATAACTACTCTAAATCGATTATAAACTCCCGGTTAATGAGTTTCTGAAAAATTACAAGATATAAAGCACTCCAAAAGAATAAAAGTTTCTGTAGAAAACAACTTCATTTATTAGTAGTTAATAGTACGTATCTAAATGACTGCACTAGATTGACAATATATTTATAAATAGTTAATGACTACTCTAGGTCGATGATAAACCCCCTGCCAATGATTTTTTGTGAAAAAATTAGAATAAAATACTCCAAAGAAGAGGAGTAGGGAGCTGCAGTTGCAATGGAAACCAACTTAATTATAAGTAGTTAATAATAGCTAATATAATTCCTTTAGGCGGTACGTAAATCCCCGGTCAATGAATTTTGGAGAAAATACAAAAATAAAGTACCTTCAAAAAAGAAGAGCATGGAGCTGAAGTTATAGTGGAAGTCAACTTATTTATAAATAGTTAATGATATCTAATATGACCACTCCAGTATATTAGACTCGATATTAGACTACTAAAAATTACAAGAAATAAGGCAATAGAGCACTCCAAAAAAAAATTAAGTTCTAGTAGAAGCAACTTCATTTATAAGTAGTTAATAGTACCTAATATAACTGCATTAGGTTGGCTCTAAATTCCTTGTCAATGGATTTCTTTGAAAACCATAAGAATAAAATACCCCAACAAGAAGAATAGGAAGCTGAAATTCCAATGGAAGGCAATTTATTTATTAACTAATAATAGCTAATATAATTACTTTATGTGGACTCTAAACCTCCAGTCAATGAGTGTTTCTGAAAATATCGCAAGAATACAGCACCATAAAGAAGAAAAGTAGGAACTGAAGTTATAATGAAAGTCAACTTATTTATAAATAGTTAACGATCACTCTAGGTCGATGATAAACCCCTGATAAAGGATTTTCTCTGAAAATATAAGAATAAAGTACCCAAAAATGCGGAACAGAGAGTTAAAGTTACAATGAAAGGCAACTTAATTATTAGTAGCTAATAATAGCTAATATAACTACTTTAGGTGATATGTAAATCCCGGTCACTGAGTTTTCCGGAGATAATAATGAAAATGGTTGTACCTCCAAAAAAGAAGAGCAGGGAGCTGAATTTACAGTGGAAGTCAACTTATTTATAAATAGTTAATATTATCTAGTATAACTACTCTAAATCGATTATAAACTCCCGGTTAATGAGTTTCTGAAAAATTACAAGAAATAAAGCACTCATAAAAGTTTCTGTAGAAAACAACTTCATTTATTAGTAGTTAATAGTACGTATCTAAATGACTGCACTATATTTATAAATAGTTAATGACTACTCTAGGTCGATGATTTTTTGTGAAAATATTAGAATAAAATACTCCAAAGAAGAGGAGTAGGGAGCTGCAGTTGCAATGGAAACCAACTTAATTATAAGTAGTTAATAATAGCTAATATAATTCCTTTAGGCGGTACGTAAATCCCCGGTCAATGAATTTTGGAGAAAATACAAAAATAAAGTACCTTCAAAAAAGAAGAGCATGGAGCTGAAGTTATAGTGGAAGTCAACTTATTTATAAATAGTTAATGATATCTAATATGACCACTCTAGTATATTAGACTCGATATTAGACTACTAAAAATTACAAGAAATAAGGCAATAGAGCACTCCAAAAAAAAATTAAGTTTTAGTAGAAACAACTTCAGTTATAAGTAGTTAATAGTACCTAATATGACTGCATTAGGTTGGCTCTAAATTCCTGGTCAATGGATTTCTTTGAAAACCATAAGAATAAAATACCCCAACAAGAAGAATAGGAAGCTGAAATTCCAATGGAAGGCAATTTATTTATTAACTAATAATAGCTAATATAATTACTTTATGTGGACTCTAAACCTCCAGTCAATGAGTGTTTCTGAAAATATCGCAAGAATACAGCACCATAAAGAAGAAAAGTAGGAACTGAAGTTATAATGAAAGTCAACTTATTTATAAATAGTTAACGATCACTCTAGGTCGACGATAACCCCTTGATCAAAGATTTTTTCTGAAAATATAACAATAAAATATCCCCAAAAAGAGGAGTGGGGAGCTGAAGTTACAATGGAAGGCAACCTAATTAATTATAAGGAGTTAATAATAGCTAATATAACTACTTTAGGTGATATGTAAATACTCGGTCAATAAGTTTTCTGGAGAAAATACAAGAATAAAGTACCCAAAAAATATGAATATGGAGCTGAAATTCCAGTGGAAGGCAATTTCTTTATAATTAGTTAATAATAGCTAATATAACGGTTCTAGGTCAACTATAAACCCCCGGTCAATGGGTGTTTCTGAAATATCACAAAAATAAAGTACATACTCCAAAAGAGAGAAGTAGGAACTGAAGTTATAATGAATACTTCTTTATAAATAGTTAATGACCACGCTAGGTCGATGATAAACCCCCGGTCAATGATTTTTTCTGAAAATATAAGAATAAAATACCCCCAAAAAGAAAAGTGGGGAGCTGAAGTTATAATGGAAGGCGACTAAATTAATTATAAGTAGTTAATAATAGCTAATATAACTACTCATGATCGACTATAAACCCCGGTCAATGGGTGTTTCTGAAAATATCACAAGATTACATCACCCTAAAGAAGAGAAGAACGAAAACTGAAGTTATAATGAAAGTCAACTTATTTATAAATAGTTAATGACTACTCTAGGTCGATGATAAACCTCGGTCAATAATTCTTTCTGAAAATATAACAATAAAATACCCCAAAAATAGGAGTGGGGAGCTGAAGTTACAATGGAAGATTAATTAATAAATAAGTAGTTAATAATAGCTAATATAACTACTATTATTAGGACATATGTAAATCCCCGGTCAGTGAGTTTTCTTGAGAAAATACAAAAATAAATTACCTGCGAAGACGAAGAGTAGGTACCTGAAGTTATAGAGGAGTGAGAGGAGTCAACTTATTTATAAATAGTTAATGATATCTAATAGGATTACTCTAGACAAAGCACTAAAAGAAGATTAAAGTTTAGTAGAACTTAATTTAATTTTTTAGTAGTTAATTGACTGCACTTGGTTGGCTCTAAATTCTAGGTCAATGGATTTTTTTGAAAACCATAAGAATAAAATACCCCAACAAGAGGAGTAGTAAACTGAAATTCCAATGGAAGGCAACTTATTTATTAACTAATAATAGCTAATATAATTACTTTATGTGGACTCTTGAAAATGTCACAAGAATACAGCACCATAAAGAAGAAAAGTAGGAACTTTATCTGAAAATATAAGAATAAAGTACCCAAAAATGCGGAACAGAGAGTTAAAGTTACAATGAAAGGCAACTTAATTATTAGTAGCTAATAATAGCTAATATAACTACTTTAGGTGATATGTAAATCCCGGTCAATAAGTTTTCTGGAGAAAATAATGAAAATGGTTGTACCTCCAAAAAAGAAGAGCAGGGAGCTGAATTTACAGTGGAAGTCAACTTAATATTTATAAATAGTTAATGATAACTAATATAACTACTCTTAATCGATTATAAACTCCCGGTTAATGAGTTTCTGAAAAATTACAAGATATAAAGCACTCCAAAAGAATAAAAGTTTCTGTAGAAAACAACTTCATTTATTAGTAGTTAATAGTACGTATCTAAATGACTGCACTAGATTGACAATATATTTATAAATAGTTAATGACTACTCTAGGTCGATGATAAACCCCCTGCCAATGATTTTTTGTGAAAAAATTAGAATAAAATACTCCAAAGAAGAGGAGTAGGGAGCTGCAGTTGCAATGGAAACCAACTTAATTATAAGTAGTTAATAATAGCTAATATAATTCCTTTAGGCGGTACGTAAATCCCCGGTCAATGAATTTTGGAGAAAATACAAAAATAAAGTACCTACCTTCAAAAAAGAAGAGCATGGAGCTGAAGTTATAGTGGAAGTCAACTTATTTATAAATAGTTAATGATATCTAATATGACCACTCCAGTATATTAGACTCGATATTAGACTACTAAAAATTACAAGAAATAAGGCAATAGAGCACTCCAAAAAAAAATTAAGTTCTAGTAGAAGCAACTTCATTTATAAGTAGTTAATAGTACCTAATATAACTGCATTAGGTTGGCTCTAAATTCCTTGTCAATGGATTTCTTTGAAAACCATAAGAATAAAATACCCCAACAAGAGGAGTAGGAAGCTGAAATTCCAATGGAAGGCAATTTATTTATTAACTAATAATAGCTAATATAATTACTTTATGTGGACTCTAAACCTCCAGTCAATGAGTGTTTCTGAAAATATCGCAAGAATACAGCACCATAAAGAAGAAAAGTAGGAACTGAAGTTATAATGAAAGTCAACTTATTTATAAATAGTTAACGATCACTCTAGGTCGATGATAAACCCCTGATAAAGGATTTTCTCTGAAAATATAACAATAAAATACCCCCAAAAAGAGGAGTGGGGAGCTGAAGTTACAATGGAAGGCAACCTAATTAATTATAAGTAGTTAATAATAGCTAATATAACTACTTTAGGTGTAAATACTCGGTCAATGAGTTTTCTGGAGAAAATACAAGAATAAAGTACCCAAAAAATATGAATATGGAGCTGAAATTCCAGTGGAAGGCATTTTGTTTATAATTAGTTAATAATAATAAAATATCACAAGATTACAGCACCCTAAAGAAGATAAGTGGGAACTGAAGTTATAATGAAAGTCAACTTATTTATAAATAGTTAAAGACTACAATGGAAGGTAACTTCATTAATTATAAGTAGTTAGTAGCTAATATGACTACTCTAGGTGAAATATAAATCCCTGTCAATGGGTTTCCTGGAAAAAATCCAAGAATAAAATGCCCCCAAAATGAGGAGTAGGGCAAGTTTCGGTAGAAGACAACTTCATTTATAAGTAGTTATAGTCCCAAGGTTGATTCTAAATCCTAGGTCCATGAATTTTTCTAAAAAGCACAAGAATAAAGTACCTATCCCAAAAGAAGAATAGGGAGATGAAGTTACAGTGGAAAGCAACTTCATGTATAATTAGTTAATAATATATAATATGCTCGTTGTAGGTCTGTTAATAATATATGACTATTCTAGGTCAATTATAAACCTCTGTTTTTTGAAAAATTACAAGAATAAAATACCCCTAAGAAAGAGGAGTAGATGGCTCAAGTTTTGGTACAAGATAACTTCATTTATAAGTAGTTAATAGTGTCTATAACTATAGGTTGATTCTAAATCCCAGGTCTATGGATTTTTAAAAATCACACGAAAATCTGTAGAAAAAAAGAATAGGAAGCTGAGTTATAGTGGAAGGCGACTTTTTTATAAATAGTTAATAATAACTAATATGACTACTGAAATTTTTGTCTCGTTAATAAATTGAGGAGGCAAATTATTAGGGATATTTCTAAAAATCACAAGAATAAAATACCCCAAAAAGAGGGGTAGGGAGCTGAAGTTACAGTGGAGAGCAAGTTAAATTATAAGTAGTTAATTATATCTAATATAACTATTCTAGATCAATTATAAACCTCTGTCATTGGATTTTTCTGAAAAATTACAAGAATAAAATACCCCTAAGAAAGAGGAGTAGACGGCCCAAGTTTTGGTACAAGACAACTTTATTTATAAGTAGTTAATAGTGTATACTCTAGGTTGATTCTAAATCCCAGGTCAATAGATTTTTTAAAATCAAGAAAATCTATAGAAAAAAAGAATAGAAAACTGAAGTTATAGCGGAAGGCAACTTTTTTATAAATAGTTAATAATAACTAATGTGACTACTGAAATTTTTGTCTCGTCAATAAATTAAAGAGGCAAACTATTAATAAAATATTTCATAATTCAATTTCTGCACATTTTCTGGATTTTTTTTAGACTATTTCGTGGTAAAAAAATATGACGTAATTACAGTTCCTGAAACCTGGGTAATATTTTGACAGTCGACGTCGATATATATATATTTTTTAATAATAATAATAATAATAATAATAATAATAATAATAATAAGTTTATTTACAAAATATTTTTTTTTTTTTTTATATTGAAAACTAAAATTTCATAAGAAGAGACGAAGTTGACGGGGAAGGAGTACGTTTACCAATATACAAATTCTTGTCCTTGCCAGTCTCAAAGCTCAAACTATAAAGTACTTTTGTAAAAACTTAAATACCGCATGGTAATTAAAATCTTAAATAAAATAATTGACAGGTCTTCTCTTTTTTTTTTTTGATATATTTTTTTCTGGGCCTTAATTGTTTCCTTAATTAACAAGACGTAGGATATTTAATAGATATTTTTTGTTATCCCTTTTTGTGTGCTAAAATTAATGTTTTTGTACTTATTGAAAATGCAATTAAAAATAACTAGCTAATGGTTCAATCAAATGGTGGAAAAAAAAAACTTGTTAGAAATAAGTGTTAGGCAAATTGAGTTGGAACATTAGAAAACGGGGCTAAGTCCGACTCAAAATAATTAATCGATTCCAATTTTTTGGCAGGCAGCTCTGTAGATCTCATCAAGATTTAAGTATCAATGTTACCAAAACACCCTGTATATACCGATTTCAGCATGACCTGTTCCCGTATATATCCTGTATCTGTCTTACTTTTTGGAGTTATGATTCTTTTTTTAAACATCTCAATTTTACGATACAGAGAAAATGGACCACTTTCAGTTTTGCCACAAAAATTCTTAGCAACGTAACGCAACGATCGCCACCTTTAAAAGTTTTATACGCAATATTCCACACACCCTGTATATAATTTGAAAATAACGAAGCAGAACCAGAACAACCACCATTGCGACTGGTTCTTACGATTACTGGATTTTTAATAAAAAATTCGTTTTTGGCCAGTTCACTGGGAGAACTTCTGCTGCACTTTGGAGCTTCCACTTAAGTCAGCACCAGTAGTGGTTACCGGTACTGTTACAGTGGCGTTTACGGTGGGATCCCTCGAAGATCGTTAACGGTGTACGCGAGACATTGACCCTGTATATTCCCTAGTGATTCAGTATTTTTGGCCTACTTATATACCCCACTAACTCAGTTACCTCCAGATCCTCATAGTATAGTAAACTGTGATGGTGTCAGCTGAAGGTGCTCACAGTGAGGTGTTTTGGTACTTGCTTTTGGATTTAATGGAAGTTTAATATTCTGCGTACGGATCCAGAGTGAGTAGCTAAGACAAAATAGGAAGGTGATGTGTATTTGTTTTGAAATTGGCCGGGTTTGTTTTGCGTTGGTTTCATTTTCGTTCGGTAATTAGATTTTTGTAACAGTCATTAAAAAGTTTTCCAATATTATTTTAAGCGTTGAAAACTAAAATTACAGATCTCATGGAAGGGTTGATTCTGACAAAAGTGATTTTTAACGCCTGTCTGTCTGTGCATAATAACTTCCGCGCAGGGTCTCAACCCTGTATTTTTCTATGTTTACTTATCGGTTTGTCCTCAGAAAATTTAAAATGTTTATTATGTTTTTTGAAGGTTGCAGAGGGTCGAGTTGCATTCTTAAATAAATAATTGATTAATCTTATCAAACAAATTATTGTTATGCGTTATATGACCTTAGTGTAGGACTTATGCATTTATGCAAACATGGCAGGACTTAATATCACGTCAAACAGGATTTAAATCGCCACATTTTTTTCAAAACAAGTTGCTATAATAGTCTTAAAAATATTGTTAATTTAACTAACATTCCATTCTAGAACACTAGCTAGTTGAGAGTTATTCATTTTTGGAAGAAATTAGCTGAGTCAAGTCATTCGTAAAATTATAATGCGGGCATTAGAGGATTATGTTTATCGGTAATTCCGACAGTTTATAATCAGCTCACTGATCTGGCGGTTTTTGCATTGTCATGTCGATTAGATTGTCAGTGGTTTGGTCTACCAAATTCAAGAATTATTTTTATAACTTTAACACCCTGTATCTCGGTAAATATTAATATTTGACCCCTATAGTTATATTAAGCAAAAAATTAATATTTTCCACTATAGAATCTGCAGGTAAAATATTACCCATTCCTTATGAATCACCCTGTATGTATGTATACAGGGTGGTCCGAATTTTAGTCGGGAAACTTTGCCAGCGGATTATACGCCTAAAAATAATAACTTTTTGTCATATAAACATATATCGAAAAACGAATGGATTTCAAAATACAAGGTGTTGGAAGTTGGCGGAAAAAAATTTTTTTTTTTCAATATCTATTAACGAATAAAGATTTTTTATTCAAATTTGACATACAGGTATAATTAAGGAAAGCACACCAGGTAAAATAAATTTTGTCCAAAATATTACACTGGGTGATTATTTTTTTCTGATCGATTACCCCTTAAACGACAAGAACTTTTTGTTTGTACACCACTGGTCAAATTTAATAGGAAAGTTTTATTCTACGTTCCTTTTAGAGCAAATAAGTATTTTTGGCTTCGAAATTCTTATGATTTTTGATAAAATTGACATTTTCTACAACATAAACGACTGGAAGCAGCAATAATTTTTTTCATCTGGACAAAAAAGAAGTATGGGGACCAACTAAAGTTGTGCTTGCCTTAATTATACCTGTATGGCAAATTTGAATAAAAAATCTTTATTCGTTATTGAGATATTGAAAAAAAAAATTTTTTTTCGGTCAACTTCAACACCTTGTATTTTGAAATTATTCGTTTTTCGATATATGTTTATATGACAAAAAGTTATTATTTTTAGGACCACCCTGTATATTTACATTCATATTTAATAAAATACTGAGTTCAAAAAAAATTCTAACCCAACTTGCTGTTAAATTATTTCAATTATCAGTATTTTGCTAAATATGAAGGAAAATGTATATATTATATTATATTTTGAAAAGAGACCTTAAATTTTTTTTCAAAATTGTAAAAATATACAGGATGTTTCATTTAAAAAGAACCTTGCCTTATTTTTTCCCAGTTTTATTTGATATTCAATATTCAATTGTTTTGTTGTTGAAATTTTCGTAATCCTTGGAAAAAATACAAACATTGAACGTTTTTATTTTATTTCTAAAGGCAAACCAAAAAATTGGGGTGAGAACGTCACCCGGTACATTTGTAAAAACAGAAAAATTTTGCCATAATATTTTTTTATGAAATCGCCTATTTTAAATAATTCTTTGGAAGTACAGCGCTGTTTTAAACCAGAAGTAAATGCGCAATAAATAACATTATTTTAAGATAAAGCTGACGTTTCAGATAGTTTATTTCCGTTATTATAACTTTTTGCTGATTATATTTATTTTGTAAACGTTAAACTTAATATTGCTAAACTAAATTGTCTACTTCTGACGCAAAAATCATTATGTAATTTTTGTCTAACACATAACTTTTGTTTAGTAGTTTTTAAAATTAGTTTTATACAGTGTGGTCCAGTTTCCAAGGCAGAAACATCGAACAAAAATATGAGTTTGCTCCATAAACTTTGCGATATTAAAAAAACTATTTAATGATGTAAAATATCTCGAAGTCTCCCAACATCACCAGCGTCGTCAAACCGGGGGGGGGGGGGGGGAGAAAGTGGCCCTTTTTCCTACCAGAACCACTGGTCCACGTCGCAAATTTTATTATTTTTGAAATTCTCTTATATTTTTAACATGAAAAGTCTCTCTTGTAATTTTTTCAAGTAAATTGCCCCGTAAATTGCTAAAAATCGGTTTGATTTTACTTCGCCAAATATTTACCAAATATTTTTTAATATTGTCGTTCTTTTGTGAGATATTTCAAAAAAATCATTTAAAAAATAAAAACCTCAACACCCTTTATCTCAAAAACGGTGCGTTTTAGAGGCGTTGTTTATGTCGCAAACTGCTTCTTTTTAATCTAGCGTTTCCTGAAGTTTCATGATTTGGAAACTGGACCACCCTGTATATCGAGTGGCCACGAAAGCATTGCCTACGGAATTACTCGGTTATTATGAAAGACACACATCTGAAATTTGAAACTTGGATAATAGGTCACTAAAGCCAGAATTTGACATAATTGTGCACAAAATACTACTTCCGGTCTAACCGGAAGTGACACCAACTTTCTTATTTTGAGCGGAGCACCCTGTATATTTTTACATTTTCTTGTTCGTGATGTAATTCCGATTTTAGCGATATGTCGCAAGCTGGCATTTGTTTAAAAAATGGCGTCAAAAATGTGTAAAAAGTGAAAAATACAAGGCCCTCCGGGATTGCATTTTTCGATCTTATAGAAAGTAGGCGTTGGATTTGTCGCATGAGCGTGTTTTTTGTCACTCCATGTATGCAGAGTTCTTAATTAAAAAAAGCGTGTTATCCTCGCAGATTTTGCATGTTTAAAGATTCATGTAAAAAAAAAAAATTTTTTTTAACGAATTTTGAACGGGACATATTTTTTTACGCTGTAAGAAAGAGCATACTTGCAGCTTTCATATGATATTAATTATGTCTGGATTTGTTAAGCCCGAATAATAAAATCTGTTGAAATTGGTTAGGTTAGGTTCGGATGAGGGAGCGTTCGAGACTGATACAGCTTCTGGCAAAAATTCTAGGTAACAATTAGATTAACCCCTCAAGCCCATACCCAACTCTTCTAATGTTTCAAGTTTCAAACGTAGAATGTCGCTTTTTATAGTATATTATTATAACTCACGAGCCGAAGGCGAGTGCTGTAATTCATCAAGCGAGTTACTTACCATTACCGCTAGTTGAATACTATACTTTATCTACGATTATAACGATAAATTCTAACCTTTGCAAGTGCGAATTCATCATTTTTGGCACAATTATTACTAAACTTATTTAAACGTCAAAACTATTCAAATGTCAAATCACTTTCCTCCCCTCAATAATAATGGACCATTCTCTTTCAGCGTATCGGAAAAGGATTTCAATTGGACAGGCTAGGCATGAAGTTAAAGGAGTTGTGTCACCGATGACTTTTTAATTACTTTCATAACTCAACGCTATCTGTTTATGGATACAATTAATTGTTCAAAATCAGTTGGTTAATTAATATATAACCTTATAAGAGTAGATAAACATACTTATTAACTACAGAGGATTTATATAGGGACAGTGACGACAATAGAGCCAAAGTCACGCCCACCCGCCATTATGAGGCTAAATTTATCGGGACTATTATAACCTTAAATTTTTAGTTTTGTAAATTTATTTTTCAATTTTTATTTTAATTTTTGTTGTTTTAGCTTGAATTCGTTGTAACATTTAAAAACTTTCTCAGACAGTAGATATATAAAGTTTCCAATTGTTTAAAATAGACTGCTAATTATAGGTTAGAATTCCAACCAACAAAAAGCATTTTGGCTTGGTTTTCTTTAGTTTAGTGTCTATAATATTTTTATGTATTATGCAAATTCCAAATATGCCTATTAAAGCGACTCGTTTTCGTTGATACGCCCTGTATTTGTTTAATAAAATACAAAAGTTCTAGTTGTTAAAAAATTATTGAATTTTAGGCCGTTCCATGAGGTCGCGAACAAAGTGTTAAAAAAAATACGCCAAAGTTGTGGAGGTGTACGTTTTTCTCATACTGCCAACTTACGTGGTATGCGAAGGTCGATTTTTATAATCATAGCAAGATTGCAATAGTGATTAAGCAATCATGATAATCTGTAATTTATGGGTAATACCTCACCAATATCAACACGAAATGCATCATACCTAGTTCGAAAATCGATGTAAAAGTTCTCGTGCACAGCACACGAATTGGTGCAAGCTCCATATCAATGGAGTGGAGTACTGGTAGCTGTTTATTATTTTATCTACTCTTATTAGGTTATATATTAATTAATGAACAATTAATAGTATCCATAAACAAATAGCGTGACACCAGTCTCCTTAACTTCATGCCTATAGCCTGTCCAATAGAAATTCTTTTCCGATACTGTGAAATAGAATGGTCCATTATTATTGAGGGGAGGAAAGTGATTTGACATTTGAATAGTTTTGACGTTTAATTAAGTTAAGTAATAATTGTGCCAAAAATGGTGATTTCTGACTCGCAAAGGTTAGTATTTGTTGTTATAATCGTGGTAATGTAACTTGATGAATTACAACACTCGCCTGCGGCTCGTGCTGCAAAATTCATCTGCGTGAGTTATTTCCTACATTACCACTCGTCAAATAACAATCTATTATACGAATATTTGTTTAATTATTATTATTGCAAATTAAGTAAATTCGTCATTGGCTAGCTTTTTCCAAAACTATTAGGCGAAGAAATGTTATTAGCAACTTTCTGTGTGCCACTATATTTTCTGGGAAGAGATTTCCAACGTACAATATATTGCTGTTTTCGCATGTTTACTGTTACATCAGTAAAGTCCGTGTAATTATGTTCTTTCCTCACTGTTTTCATTGCCCGTTAATAAACACAATCGAAGCAATGTGATTTATATTAATTATAACACCTTATGGAGGTCACGATGTTGGATTGTTTATATTTATTAATCGATGTGATGACCGGCGATAAAAAGTGTATTTAAAGTAGGAAAACAAACTATTGCACTGGACAGAAACTCATTTTGTACTCACCCAAAAAACTTATTTTGTTTTTTTTTTTAATAATTATAATTAGAGTAAATTTGGAAAGTATGCAACACACTAAACGAGACTCTGATGAGGATTTTCGCTTATTAAAAAAATTGTGTTTATATACAATTGGTTACCAGATTCAAATTATTAAGCTACTAATCAACAACATACGAATTTATTGTAAAGGGTCACGCAGAGCCGGTCTTAGCCTCTTGGGAATATGGGACTTCAGGTTTCCATGACAAACCTTTAGCGTGCCCTTTAATTTTCCTTGATGAGTAGCTAAATATTGTTGTTTTGATAACACTGTTACTACCTAAATATGGAAGGTTTTAATATATTCATTAAAAATAGACCGCTAATTATAGGTTGGATTTCCAACCAACAAAAATAATCTTATTTTATTTTATTAAGGCAATTAAAGCATCATTAATAATGCACTAAACAAGATTTTAGTTGATGATACAGGAACCAAGCAGAAATTTTGAAAAAAGCTACGTAAAATTCGAAAATCGGAAAAAATGCATATTTTTGAGGTTAAGTGACGTCACTGTACAAACGAATTTATTTATTTAGAAATCCGAATGTCTATATTACAAGTTCTATTATGTTAGCGTTGACAAATATAAACCACAGACACTGGATGTAATTGAACTGAGAAACTGACTAGAATGTGTGGTCGCTACCAGGGGGCGACACTGCTGTTGCTCTGGCGCCACTGATGCTACTGGATAAAAGTACAGAGCCTTTATAGGGACAGTGACAACAATAGAGCCAAAGCCACGCCCATTCGCCATTATGAGGCTAAATTTATCAGGACCAACATAACCTTAAATTTTTAGTTTTGCAAATTTATTTTTAAATTTCATTTTAATTTTTGTAGTTTTAACTTGGATCCATTGTAACATTTAAGAACTCTCTTAGACAGTAGATTTATGAAGTTTTAATATTGTAGATTATTTAAAATAGACTGCTAATTATAGGTTAGAATTATAACCAACAAAAAGCATTTTGGCTTGGTTTTCTTTAGTCGACTATGGAAACACTCGTATTATGATACTATAATAATTATTAGTGTAATAAAATTATTAAATACCTAGATCTTTAAATAGTTCTTTTCATAATACACCAATCACAGATAGTTTTTATATGTTCAATAAGTCACAATAAAATGTTAAAGATGCACAAGTATACACAGTATAATATGACAGTTTAAACAATTTTGGCATTTTTAGCCTCTTAATGGCGGTACATACACGTAAATCCAACTACGAATTGAAATGCTGACAACCCTTTGTCGCCACTGTCCTTATACAGTGCGTGTTCAGTAATGACATAAATGTCATCAAAGTTGTCCCGATGCGTTCGGAGATTTAGACGAAAAAATAAATCTGTCCCGTTCGAATATTCTGGAGGAGACCTGATAGATGTCCTCGATTTGCTCGGATATTTTAGACCGAAACTGACAAATATTGCAAAATGCGTGAATTCTTGTTTTGACAGATAAATATAACCTCAAAAACTAACCGTGTGACAAAAACTTTATCTTTCAAAGGCAATTTTACAAAATTGGAAAACGAAATTATTATTTGCGAGATGTGTAAATATTCAAATAGAAACGAGGATGTTATATCCAAGCACTTAAAATTGTATGAGTTTCCTGGTAAATATGTGTAGTGTAGAATAAGAATTTCTAACTAAATATCATTTCCGAACGATTCTCATTCAGTTGAATTATTTAGGGTTAGGTTAGATAAGATCAGAGCGTAGCATACCGGTGTAAGTGTGGTTAGGTTAGTTATGACATATTGGGTTAGGTTAGGTTAGGTTAGTTATGGGTTTGACACATAATATTAATTCCGTTCGTTTATTTTCCAAGCATCGGAGCAATTTTCCATCACGTGACTAAAAATCTATTCCATTTCACTCGGATCTGCGATGTAATTACCGAACACGCACCTCTGTAGATAAATGACAACTGACAACACATGATCATGCGCATCATATGACTAACATAACCTAAAATTTTTTGTTTTGCAAATTTATTTTCAATTTTAATTTTAATTTTTGTAGTTTTAGCTTGGAACCTTTATAACATTTAAAATCTCTCTTAGACAGTAGATTTATAAAGTTTCAATATTGTAGATTATTAAAAATAGATTGCTAATTATAGGTTGGAATTCCAACCAACAAATAGCATCTTATTTTATTAGATCAAGGCAATTAAAACTTTATTAATAATGCACCGAACAAGATTTTGGTTGATGGTACAGGATCCAAGCAAAAATTTTGATGAAATTGACGTAATATTCGAAAATTTTATATAAATGCATATTTTTTAGGTTAGTTGTGACGTCACGTGCGCGTCACCGCGCCACCTGTCTCATGGAAGATAAATTACAATACGTCAAATACGTTACAGAGACTGTAAAGGAACAGTGGGGGCAGCGAGCGGAGGACTGACTTCACTCACTTCATAGCGATATGAAAGTAAAGCAACATTACTGCGTTTAGTACTTGGATGGGCTCCACGGAAAGACGTGGTCTCGCTTCCCTACTTCTAGCGGCTTGTATATCAGCTATATCGCAGAAGCAATACAACTGTAGGCGAGAGGTGTATTGAGGATATACCATCCTTCGGAGGGGATGTAAAGCAGTCGGTCCCTTGTCTATTAAATGTTAGGCAAGTAAAAAATCCCTACTCTTAGTAAGATAAGAGGTTCGGCAAAATGTCCAGGTTGGGGGGTTGCTCGTCTCCTGGCGTCGGTGATTGGCCTTGGTAGCGGAAATAGGCCGACGTTAAATAAGTGATTAAAAAAAAAAAAAAAAAAACAGTGGCGACAAAGGGTTGTCAGCATTTTGATTGGTACCGCCATTAAGAGGCTGAAAATGTTAAAATCGTTTAAGCTGTCATATTATACTGTGTGTACTTGTGCATCTTTGCCAATTTATTGTGACTTATTAAACGTACAAAAATCATTTGTGATTAGTGCATTGCAAAATGACCTATTAAAGATTTATTTAATAATTCTATATTGTATCAAGTGTTGGTTTAGTTTATTTCTCATCATGCCTCATTGTTGGCCATTTGACTGTTTATTATTTAACTAAAAAATACTAAGAGCTGTTCCAAAAATTGTAGAAAATATAAATTTATTGTAATATGTATTGGCTAATGTGAAATTTAAATTGTTTTGCTAAAAACATTTTAATGAAATTTACAACTTTGCCTAAACCTACTGTGCCTAAACTCACACGTGCATACATATTTTAAAATATTTTTAAATTTTTAAGTACATACATTTTGGCATAATACATAACTAAAATATTCTAGACTTTCATTATATTACACTAATAATTTTATAGTATCATAATACGAGTGTCTGAATAGTCAAAACCAAGCCAAAATGCTTTTTGTTGGTTATAATTCTAACCTATAATTAGCAGTCTATTTTAAATAATCTACAATATTGAAACTTTATAAATTTACTGTCTGAGATAGTTTTTAAATGTTATAATGGATCCCTAAGCTAAAACTACAAAAATTAAAATGTAAATTGAAAATAAATTTGCAAAACTAAAAATTTAAGGTTAGGTTAGTTTTGATAAATTTAACCTCATAATGGCGAGTGGGCGGGACTTTGGCTCTATTGTCGTCTCTGTTCATATAAAGTCTCTGTAAATACGTTATATTGGCAAAAGCATTGTTATAATAATATGATACAAGAAACAACAAAAACATATCTTTGCATTTATCAGTCTTTTGTTTATAAATCGAGTGATGCATAGGTATCCTGATTCATGCGACGAGTGCATCCGATATTTGTTTATTGAAATAAAACGGTCCGGCCTTATTTTGACGAAGAAGCTTACGGCAGCAAGTTTCCCGACCTTGGCCCAGAACGTTACGTAAGAAATAAACAAATGCTCGGCTCGCCGATTACAAAATAATTGATAAGACGAGCGGCGGGCGTGTTATCGCATTTCAAATAGAATATAACAAATCGTTTTGTATTACAGGTACAACGGTACAACTTTCGAAACAAGACTTTGTAAGTGTATCAATAAACTTTTATCTTCACTTATCTAAAATCCGCCTTGGTGGTACTAGTACTACTCCGACTGTACGAGTCCTCATCCAGTAGACTAGAACACCGCAACTTGTCAAAAAGTACGTCACAGTGACGATTAATGTGACTTTTCTGTTACAGGTCGAAGAAAAACGAAATAATGATCTAAAAAAAATTCTTCCAATCGATCGATCCTTCCGTAGAAGCACAAACCTGAGGCCGTTTATAAAGAACAAATTGAGCAACAAGGCGCGTTATAAATGTTTAAACACTTTTGTATACATATAGCGAGATATTATTAGGAAACGAGTAGTTAGTTAAAAAAATAACTTGTCCGAGACATACATGGTGACTAAAAATTTTAATATGTCAGCTTTACAAAACCCAGTGACTAATTCGAGTAGTGTTAGTGAATTTTACAATGGAAAGACTGTTTTCATTACCGGGGGCACCGGATTCATGGGGAAGGTGCTGCTGGAGAAGCTGCTCAGGGCCTGTCCCGGCGTCTCCAAAATCTACCTGCTTATTAGGCCTAAGAAGGGACAAGATGCACAAGAGAGGCTGCAGCAACTTCTTTGTTCCCCGGTAAGTTTTAATTGTCATTTATTTTTATCTCGCATGTTCCCAGAAACATTTTTATGTCGGACTGGACCTGGAAACAAGATACGGATCTGGTCCGATCACCAGATATTACGTGCACCTTGTACGGAGGTTTAAGTTCAGAGATATAAGCGATAAGAGCATTCCAAGTGCCTGGCGTTTCAGTGTGCTGTCATAAAAAGAACAATTTAGGTTTTGGACAAGCATATCCCACAAGATAAACGGATCATAAATCAACTAGAAAGATCATATCGATGATTTATGTATAGGCATTGAATGGGATAAAGTTATTAATACAATAATGGGAAAGATTGGTATTACACGTCAAATATTTTGGGAACAACAGTCAAGTAAGCCATATAGAGATATGAGCTCCGATGAACACCGGCTAATTAAAATATATTAGAACTCATTAAATATTCTACTTACTTAATTTGCTTACGTTAAAAAACGCTCACATTTTTATTATATTTGTAAAAACATCGTGAAATGAATCCACTTGGATATTTCGCAGGCCTCTGTAGCAAAGGACAGTTGGGTGTCATGTCTAATGCTTTAATTTAACCTAAAAACCAACCCTTAAATCCATAATCCGTAATTCATAAATTCTGATTATTGTGGCCCTAGAGTATTAAATAAATGATTGCGGGCTCAATGCGGCCCTGTTCCCAAAATAACTACAGCTCTCAGTTAATGATTATATAATAGTCTCGCCCATTACTCAGCGATTTACGACCTACCCCTGGGATGCTAATCCCAATGATTTTGTGCCCCAAAAATCAGGTGGACCAGTTTCGAATGAATTTGTAAAACACACAACGCAGTGGTCTAGGGACGCTCCTTCCCAACCAGCACGAAAATTTTAATATTAGACTGGATGGTTATGTATCCGATTTATTGTTAATATTTTGCTGCAGGAGTGTTTTCATGGCGAAATGATAGAACTGTTTCAAAAATCACGTGACAAATAATGTTTATACAGGGTGTTAAGAAGAAGTAGAGGTCAAGCCGTTAACCACAGGTTCTTTGAAAGAAAATAATGCGACTTTTATAGTGTGATTTTTTATTTTGGCGCGTAGTTTTCCTTATACAGGGTGTTAAAGTTTAAATTTTGAAAATTATTTTTATTAATAACTCAGTTAATTTTTAACATTTTTATCTGAAATTTTGCACAGACTTTTATCTTATGCAAATACACTTTTTAAGTAATAAAATAGTTATAAAAAGAAAAATCAGCATACAAGTGTCTTCAAGTTAAAGTTATCAGAATTTTTGTTAATGTTCGTTTTGAAATTCGTTATCAATCTGTCGAGCCGGATTATTTATTTTTAGCTATAATTATTTATAATTTTGTTCTAAAATTGAATTTTTATTACAAAAATGTAGTTCCTTTCAATTAAAATCAGCCTACAGATCACTAATATACTGGGTGTCCCAATACTAATGAGCCAGAAAACAATTAGACATCAAAATAGACCGCTTGAGCCAAATATGCCTTAGCAAAATGTTAGAGAGATGCAGGATGTTGAAGGTGACATCCTGTATAAAAATTCGCACAATTTTAGTTTTAAGTCTTTACAATATTTACTTAATCGATTTGCCAAAGTAGATTTTTCATTTCCTTTTTTTATTCTTTGACAGCTGCCAAAATCGCTGTCAAATTTAAAAATGACTGTGTCTTTCGTAATTTTGAAAATAATGTGAGCTTTCATAGAAGTGATATAAAATGTTTTAAAACTTTCTAGTTCCATAATAATTGATATTAAAATTAAGTTTCACTTTTGACAGCTGTCAAAATTTCTCTCAACTTTAATGAAAATGACATTTAATAATTAATTATTCCAGCAAATTAAAGTACTGAACAGACATTTTTCTGTAGGTTTTGGAGGCACAAAATTGCGAAAGGTACACTTGAAAATTTTTTAATTTGACAGCGATTTTGACTGCTGTTTCGTAATTCTGAAAATAATGTGAGTTTTCATAGAAGAAGTGATATAAAATGTTTTTAAACTTTCTAGTTCCATAATTGATATTAAAATAAAGTTTTCACTTATGACAGCTGTCAAAATTTCTCTCAACTTAATGACAATGACATTTAATAATTATTTCAGCATATTAAAGTACTGAACAGACATTTTTCTGTAGGTTTTGGAGGCACAAAATTGCGAAAGACACACTTGAAAATGTTTTAATTAGACAGCGATTTTGACAGCTGTTTCGTAATTTTGAAAATAATGTGAGTTTTCATAGAAGAAGTGATATAAAATGTTTTAAAACTTTCTAGTTCCATAATTGATATTAAAATAAAGTTTTCACTTTTGACAGCTGTCAAAATTTCTCTCGACATTAATGAAAATGACATTTAATAATGATTCCAGCATATTAAAGTACAAAACAGACATTTTTCTGTAGGTTTTGGAGGCACAAAATTGCGAAAGACACACTTGAAAATTTTTAAATTTGACAGCGAGTTTGACAGCTGTCAAAAATAAAAAAAGGAAATGAAAAACCTACTTTGGCAGATCGATTATGTATTTGTAAAATAAAGATTTAATACTAATAATCTGTAAATCTACAAGGTAAACCCCAACTTCTTTATTTATTTTTAAGGGGTGTTCCGTTTGAAAAAATGCGACTATGTGACGCTCCCTGTATATTCATTAAGATAGACGCAAACTCATAACATATACAAAAACTTGGTAAGATATATGCTACAGAGACGTATTTTTGTTTTTTTCCTAGCTTCATTTTTAAGCAAAATAAAAGGGTTTAAAAAGTAGAATTTTCAAACGATCACCCTGTACATAAAATTGGAGAATTGTTACATAATTAAGCACCCACTGATTATGCTTTATCTAAACCACACACCCGTTTGATTAGATCTGATTCATCAACTCGAGGTCTACAATTTTGGTTTCAAAAATTCTGATGATAAGACATAAGTGTACCCAAACGTATTTTATCACGTTTATCGGCTAAATCCATTATCAGGCGATCATCACGCTAAGCTATTATTTAGTAATTGTACATTTTTCGGTGTTTGACTCGGCGCTAATTCTAAATTTGCTAACAGTTGTATAATAATTAATTCACGCCGCATGACCCGCATATTTTATTTCCTTACAAATTAACGGTGTTTTTTTTTTTATAAACAACACAAAAGTGCCTACTTATTTTGTTCAGTGAGTTTGGATACGCCTGATGGTCTTACTGTTGGTAATTTATTTGAAATAAATTACAAATCCATCATAAAGTTATCTTGCCATAAATTCAGTACGAAGCGGTTATTTTGCGGATAAACATTTATTTGCGAAGGAACAGGGTTGGAATAGCCCAAAAGACGTTAACATTTATTTAAGCCCCATAAATTATTAAACAAAAATAATAATAGTGAAAATAAATAATTCTGCCCTCTAACGTGGTAATTGTTCAACGTAAAACAGGATCGATAGTAATAGGCCTAAAATAGGACCCTGAGGAACGCCAAATGAAACTATGAATACCGCGGTTTTTTTTTTTCAATATTTCAACGCCCTGTCTTCCACGATACAGCCTTTCGTTTTCGTCACAGAATTCTACAATTTGTAAGCGATGGTTTTAAACATTTCCAATCTGCATATTTTAAGAAACGACCCGTTAGGAATTTCTCAAGTTGAACTTGGACTTGAAATCTCCTTTTTTACCTTGCGGCTTTACTTTCTCCACTTATTACTTAACCTGGTCTCGGGTTTGTTGCTGTTGGCATTGGCGCACCGGTGTTCGATGAATAATATTAACTGTTACGTAAGTGTAACGGTAATATCTTGTCACGTTTGCTTTCATATGTAACGTAAACATGGAATTGGAGACGAGTATTTGGTCGGTCTGTCTGTAACGACGAATCGCAACGTAACGAGTTTTGTTTAGTTTTATAATTGGGGTGGAAATAATGGTTACGCTTGTCTAACTACTGTATGTACTACTGTTGTCGTGCGTGAGATTTGTAAATATAAGCTTAACACAAATTTAATTAATGTGGCCCTAAGAAAATAGGCAAGGCCGTCGCAAGGGATTCCCCAACCCACCGTAAAAATTAGGTTATATTTTATTTTTAAAACAAAAGTGGTTGATATGAGTTCCTAGAATCATTTATTGACAAAAGGTCTCATTGTTTGATTTAAGTTTTTCGCTTACTGAGGTTTAGAAATACCAAGCAAATAATTTATAGGATCCATTATTCGTTTTAAAATAAAATCGGCATTCATATTTTCTCAACTGACCAGGGGTTTCCCCAGCTGTCTTGATATTGCAAGAAGAGAAGAAGCCTTATTTTTTACATGTTTTTATTTTTTTTTTCTGTTTTATTAAAACAGATTATTTATTCCTGTCCAAATCATCGCACATTATCGTGATCATAGTGGTTTAAAAATAAAAAGTCAGGACAATGACAAGTTGATTTACGATTTACGACCCGTTTTATTAACTTTAACACATCATATTTGTTGCAAAAGTCAAATAAGCGTATTGACACAGGCATGGTTTTATTTACAAAACATTGTGTCATTTCCCAAGAATTTGCAGTCGTAACAGAAACAACAGAGTACAGTCTGTAGAGCGAAAAAGGGGATGTCCTAATATAATTCTTGGAACATTTTTTTTTTCTGTTGTAGAAAAATAACCAATATCATGCACGCCATATCTAGGAAAAGTGACGATCGTTTTTCTGGATTATCTCCTTTTCTGTTAGTTCTACCCAAAAATTTCTGCTTAAACAATTTTTCTCTGTTAATAATATTTTACAAGTTACATTACTCATTCTAAGTTTAAGACAATTGTATATTGGGTTGCATAACTGCATGGCGTCACAACCAATGGGTTTCCAATTTTTCCAGATAGCGATAACTATAATAATTTAAATAATGTTTTAACTTCGTACTAGATATGTAGGTTTAGAGCATTTAAACCATAATTAATTTGCTACAAAATGCCCTTGTCGAGTGACAGGAAATGACAAATTAAGTGGCCGAAGCGCTAATTTCCCAAGTTCAACTGGTCGAATTTATAAATAAAAATAATGATAATAAACCATTGTTCCGGTTTTGCGGGACAATTAATTAATTAACCAAGCCAGATATTATGCCACCTCTTTGCTAGAATTATTAAAGGAAAAACCGGTGCCAGGACTGAAAATGGATGCAAAAACCAGTGAACCGGTTCTTGAGTAGACTTAAGTTTAATTATACCTGCGTCAACATTTTCTCAATCGTTGCATCAATTACTGAAATTACATATTGTGGTATAAGCGATTAACACAAATAATGAAGTGCGAAGGCCCAAACGCTGGCCCTTGCGGTACATCAACGTCTGCAAATATTTCCTATCCGGTAGTAATCAATATATTAAATTATCTATTAAACTTTAATATTGTATAGGTACTTGTGGGAAATATCTTGCAGAGAGCCAAGTTACCATTTTGTCCATTTTGTACTAAAACGTGAATGTCGTATAAATCTGATATTTTTTTCATCTTCACATAGCTCTCCTTATTTTATAGGGAAATAACAAGGACGTTTTCCAGTAAAGATAACCCTCCTTTCGTCTTTCAGCCTAGCTGAAAGCAATGCCGCATAATGCACAATGGGATTATGTCACATTTGCACTTGAATGTTCTATAATCCTTTGAAAGTTCAATACCTACTTCAGTACTCGTACGAAGTGGCTTGTATAGGGTGGCATCAAAAAAATATATTAGTCTCATTTTTGCTTTTTCTGTTAGTGAAGTAATACAGGATGGTGCCTCTTCTACAGACAATTAACAAACGAGCAATACAGTTGGACCCAGGCGTGGTCTATATGCTTTTTTATGGATTTTTGTAACCGTAATAGTTAAACCAAAAGTTTAGTACCTAACAAAAGTTATTTTAGTGTCTTCTTTTGCTTCTATACATTTTTAATGTTCGTTTTAAAGTAGATACTTATCTTTTCAATCTTAACTGACATATTTCAGAATTAATAATAACCCGGTTTGTTTCTAAAACTCCCAAGAAGACCAATTCAAAATAATCAACTCGGAAGATTACCCTAAATTTTAAAATTCTGATAGGACCACCACCATTAAAATATGATGGGCCTTATTTTATACTGTCTATAATATATCACAGGATTAAGAGAAAAAAGTTATATCTTCCATTCATCGATCATAGTCCAAACTACCGCCAATGCGTTTTTAAAATTTGGGCTTACGTCCCATTTCAAATTATAACAAACTGATGACGTCAGCGACGATAATCGAGCAGATGATTAGCAATCTACACAATCGAGATTTATGAACAGCTTTCATCTGTTCACGCCAACTTCATCCTTGTTATTATTTGAATAATTCGTACAATTTTCTTTCCTGTGCTTTTTGCTGATTTAACACACATTTGTCTGCACACAAGGTACATATTATAGAGTTGTAGTCTCTATAAAGTCTAAATACCATTATCATCAGTATTAAAATGATAGTTACAAATGCTTTCGCAAAAGATTGGTTATTTTTACATTCCATGTTCCAATTTGACGTAGATCATTGGCCTTATAGCTAACTTCAGATAAGTCGATAACTTTCGCGCCGCCCATGATTTAAACTGAGTTAAAGTTTCATGTTTTTCAGAGACAATATGAAATTAATTCTTTAAGAATACCAATTTTTGTGTATATTTTTTAGCTACTCTATCTAATGGGCTTTAAAAATGACTGAAAATGATTATTAATTATTTTTGTCACTTTAGATAGATCGTTTGATTTGCTACGATCCAACTAAATATTAGATAAAAATGACGATAATAACATGTCCTTTCTTCTGCAGTTATTCGATCCTCTTCGGAAAGAAAGGCCGAACGACTTACACAAAGTGCTGCCCATCGAAGGGGACATCACGCAACCGGAACTTGCCATAAGTGCTACAGACATAGCTCTGCTTACGCGCACCGTTAACATTGTATTCCACAGCGCTGCCACTGTCAAGTTCGACGAAAAGCTCAAATTATCTGTCACAATCAACATGCTCGGCACACAAAGACTGGTCGAATTGTGCAAGAGGATGGACAATTTAGTATCTTTGGTAAGTGCGGAGCCAAGACGATGCATTTTAAAAAAATGTCATTGTATGTCGTTTTTTAGGTTCACGTATCGACAGCGTACTGCAACTGCGATAGGTCGGAAGTCAAAGAAATGGTGTATCCCCCTCCTATAGGTCCTGATCAGGTCACCAACCTTGTAGACACCCTAGACGAAGACTTGGTAGATTCCTTAACGACAAAATTAGTGGGAAACAGACCCAACACGTACACGTTTACAAAAGCGTTGGCGGAATGTTGGTTGAAGGAGAATAGAGGAGATTTACCCCTTGTTATTGTTAGACCGAGTATAGTATTAAGCAGTATTAATGGCCCCCTTCAGGGATGGGTTGACAACTGGAACGGGCCAACAGGTCAGTAAAAATATCTGCGAGCCGAATGGTAGATGCTTATCGTTAACGTTGTTTCAGGTATAATAGCGGCAGCTGGTAAAGGTCTGTTCAGGACGATGTTGTGCGATCCGGACAAGACTGCCGACGTGGTACCCGTTGACATGGTTATTAATTTAATGTTGGTGTCAGCCTGGAGAGTAGGTACAACGAAGCCTAAGGAATTACAAATTTATAATTGTTGTACAGGTAAGCGGCCACGTCCTAAAACCATGGCTAACAATTCTAACAACCTCGTTTGCAGGTCAAAGAAAGCCCATAAAATGGAAGGACTTCATAAGTTTATGTTTTAAATATATGAGGAAACATCCGTTTTCAGAAGTGACTTGGTATCCCGACGGTACCGTCACCGCGTCTAGGACTCTAAACACAATTAATAGGTATCTCCTTCATTGGTTACCTGCATATGTATTGGACTCTGTGGTTTGGGTAACGGGAGGAAAACCAATGTAAGCAGTTTTTTCAACGATGGTCTTGCGAAATTTTTTAAAACGCCTTTTCTTTTGTAGAATGTTGAGGATACAGGATAAACTAAGTAAAGCGGCGACGTGTTTAGAATATTTTACTCTACAGGAGTGGCATTTCGACGATGAAAATGTCCGGACTCTAGTGACAACGTTAAGCGAGGTAGACAAAAAAGAATTTTGTTTCGATGTGGCCAAAATCGATTGGGAAGACTATATAGAGAACTACGTACTAGGAATTAGGAGGTGAGCAATAAACATAATAAAAATGGAAATTGTACACAATTCTCGTTTGAATTTTCAGGTTTATATTTAAGGAAGACTTGGCTTCCTTGCCGAAAGCCAGACGGCAGGTGTCCCGGCTGTACTGGGTGTATAGGTTAATGCAAGTGATATCTGTAATGTGCATGTGGCACTTTTTGACCTTAAGATATGCTCCGCTGCGGCAGTTGTGGAGCAACGCCCTGAGACTTCTCGTACACTTAGCAAGAATGCTGCCATTTGTATAATCGAACCCAAACATAATTGGTTTCCTTGAAGTTTTGCTCTCCTTTTTCTTTTTAACCATTTACGCCATGACCAAAAACAAAATAAGGAATGGGGGAGTTTTTTCGAGGTAATGTCAAATTATTATTTTTATTTAGACGTGCTAGTGATAGATTTCAGTAATTTAGTTTGTTTACTAGGGGTTATGTTTTGGCAATACATATTGCCAAAGATAATAAGTATCTAAGAATCGATATTAAACGTTTTATATAATTATGAAAGTATTACCGAAAAACGTAACCTTTATTGTGTCTATATCATTGACATTACTCCCCAAAATGCATTCCCTGCTTCTGCGTTTTTAATGTTGGAAGAGTTTTAACGACTTTGAAATTATCTGTGTTTTTTTTTTTCGTGCTAGTGCTTCCAATTAGTAGCTTCCGCCCTACCCGTTACGCACAAATTCTTTTGATATGTAATTTATCTTTTAACTCCTCGTAGCTAGTAGTGTTAAGTCGAGTCAAACCAGAATGACAATTTAAGGTACCTTGTTACAAATTGATCCATATTTTGATCAACGATTTAATGAAAATTTTAATGAAGTGGATTATCCCATAACCATGTGCCAATTATTCCATGGAAATGTTTTTAAGTTAATATTTCAGAAAGTGGGACAGTCTACTGATTAATAATAATAATAATAGTCATAATTCCTGAGACGTACATATATATCAGCCTAGGTCCTGAATACCAAACGATAACTTTTTTGTGAATCGACAATAACAATTATATAATATTAGATAATAACGGTAAAAAAATTTTTCCCATTCCTAAATTATTATTATATCTAAAATAATTGAGACAAAATGAATTTTGGCATAGATGTTCTCTTGGATAAATGTAATTGTTCTCGTGAATATTAAATGTGGTAACCATTGTTCTGTGAATATTTTCAGTTAGCTTTAGAAAGGAATAATGGTGTTATAATTGGAACTATAAGAAACAATCGGTGCAGCTGGTAGGCCCAAAAACTTTTCATCGTGCCAACGGCATAAAATTTTCTGGAACTAATTATTACCACGACTACTTGACATACGTTTATCAAAGTTATTTTATTAAAAGACAATATGTACAAGTTTTCTCTTATATTTTGACACCCACGTACAGGGGAAAAATTGATAGATTATTATTAAAAGCAGTGGGAAATAAATCGATTCAAGATTTAAATACAAGCAAAATTATGTTTTGCTGACGTTAATATCAATTGCACCAAATATTAAAACCCGGATCTAAAGTAACGAGGGGCCTTATATCCAATTTCTGGTTTTACTAAGAACTATTTCCCCGAAATTATGGAACAAAAGCCTATTGTTTCGAATGAGTTTAACATAATTTGTTGACGTAAATAATTAATTTAAGATCACGATCGGCAGAAATTACACCGCCAACAGTTATTTTTATTTTACAATTTAGTCATACAACTTCTTAGCAAGAACGTCGTTTACCAGTCAAATGTCAATGTCGGTTTTTGTACATAACGAAATTTAGGCATCAGCATTATTGTGAAATGCCGGATAATTGTTGATGTTTTCTAAAGAGAAACTATTTTGATTTTGTATGGTATTGATTGAATCGAAAGAGCGAAAGAAGAGTGGTCCATGCTTTCTTTTGGTCGTAGCGTACTCTTCAAATGTAAAGTACTTGTAAATTATTTGTTATATTTTGTGCAGGAAGGGGAGTGCAATACTCGGCTGTAATTTTAAAATTAAATTTGTAACATTGTTGGAAGTGCTTTCTTTTAGATATTAATTTATTAATAAATGTATTTTATCGTAGCATTTTTATTGAAATGAAACAAAACGCTCATTCCAGTTTTTTCAGACCTTGTGCAATTTGAATGTTTTTTTTTATTTTTTTTTTGTAATAAAAACCAATGCATTGCATTTAAATTGGCGTGGTAGTTTCAGTGAAAACGGCTAACGCTCTGCCTTATGCGAGGAACAGGCGATTATTATGGTAATTTGCTTTTATGCTACCGAACTGCTGCAAACGGTTTTTCTAAATAACATTAAGCTGAAAACACTATGAACGTTTATAATTTGCGAAAATTACCCTGAAACTACTGCGCCATCGTAATAAATAGAGTTTTTCTATTCCAATGTTAAAAAGCTTGTTTATCCAATATAAATAATTGATTATTTATATTAATTTATAATTTTACCAAATATACTAGTCTATTATGAATAGCCGATTTAAAATGGGATATGCTTTTTTTATATAATTTATTTTGTAATGTAGGAAAGAAAGTTCAGGTAAGTTTAAAAAATGTACCTTATGAGTTTTGTTGAAAAAATACCAAAATCATACATAGTTTAGTATGTAGCAAATAAATTATCAAAAATTCGTTAGGGCGATTGACTCTTTTTTATGTACTACGGATATTGTTACACCGTTTATGATTTTTATTATAAAGATGATGTATGGTTTAAGCAAATTTAATAAAAATAGATATTGTTTTAAAAAAATACATGTTTCCTTGATTTACCTCCTCTTCCGTACTTTACCGAGCTACCGTCACTTGCCCAGATGTGCGTGCGGATATCATATTTTGTATGTTGCGCTCACTTTGACTCGCCAACTTTTCCATCAATTTTGTTTTAGAAGGGCGTGTCAACCTCAGCACTTTTTTTCTTTGGTTAAATGCAAAATGACGCCAAGGAATTTTTGATATAATTTTTCGTTTTTGAGTTATTTTGAAAAAACTGAATTTTCATTTTTTTTTGTGGCGTTAACATCAAAGTTAGAGCGTGATTGACAAAACTTCTTTATAGAAACTTTTAATGATTTTAAAGATTATGTCGCCAATTATTTTGTTCTACTTTTAGTTTTCGAGCAACCATCAAATTTTTTAAATACGGTCCTGATTTTTTTATCAAATTTTAGAAGCCTTTTTTATTCTTAGTACAACAATGTACCATACGTTATGGCCGGGTATAATTACGTTTCAAGCCTTCTTTGACCATCTTCAAGAAATTTTAAGAAATAGTATAAAACACAGACCCTTGCGGAACACCACTGACATTTCAAATAGCTTCGATTTACAACGGCTGACCTCTGCATAGTGCATTCTACTGCGTAAGTATGGACTCCTTTCAGCACCCGACCACGTATGCCGTCAGAGTGGCGGTCCATTCAATTAGGTAGGATAATGAACTCATTAATAATGTAACTATTGCCTTTATTCAAGTAAGTGTGACAACTGGTATTAAACCAACCATTATAATTATCTGATTAACATTTCCTAACTTTATTTTATAAAGATATATGTCGTATATATTGGCAACATTATTCCACATTTACATGCAACATGGCAGTCAGTAAATCATGATAATAATTAGTAGACATCCATTCTCAAATCATTATTGTCAGGTTATTAATTTTCACCCTCCAGTAAATTTACCCAAAGCGTTATGGATCGTATACTTTGTCGAATTACTCTCGTTTCATATATTAACACGTTTTCTTGGGGTAAATTTTACTTGGAGGTGGACAGACTGGCCTTTAAGACTAACAATATTTAACTAAAGAAGGGTAATATAATGCCTCAGAAAGGAAAAAAATATCTAAAAAATATATAACATTTGTAAATACATTCAGTTGCGACATACAATGGGGTTTTGGGAGAGCCGGAAGGATTCCTATTTGCATCTTAGACGCCCAAGCCTAGATACGGCCCTGACTATATAAAGTATACTCCTTACATTTGGAATGATTTATTTAAACGATGAATTGATAAATATCGTTTCATTACATACACCCCATGTACTACCTTCTATCATAGCGGGTAATAGAATAATAATTGCTTTAATCTTGTGGTAGTTTACGGGAGTTACATGAAAATATTTATGCCATGGGTGGACTTGAGGGCAGTTTGCATGGGGTATATAGCTACCATCTATACTTTCGTTTATGCTTAGATTGAACATAGCCACGAATCAGTCTTACCAACGTTAAAGAAAAAAATTAACTTACAAAGTTCTTTTTACAAATCGGTCTTTTTTTATACGGACTGATTTTTTAATCCAAATACTTAATTATTGCCGTCTCTTTTTCAGAACTTTGTACAACATATTGGAAAAATATTACAAATAAAGTTACTACCATTTTCACCAAACCAAAAGTTCTTTTACTAAACAGCATGATCAAAAGCGATTATTATTATTCGTGGTATTTTATTGCGAGTAGGAACTATTAAAAGGTAATTCTGACTTAAAACGTTACTGGGTATAACGATGATTTTTTTCAGATCTATCACTTTTAATCCTGCCGTATTAACTACTATTCAAAAAACAAGTTAAATATATGTACGTGAATTTGTCTGTTTAATACACAACAAATATGTACAAGTACAATAATTTTGTCAGTTGGCTAAATTTTGATAATAAACAAATGCCGTTAATATTCTATATCATACTTCGCAATACGTTAGACTGAAATTAAGTATCGACACAGCGCTAAACTTCGCCCAGGATTAATTAATAATTTATAATTTATTGTATTTATTAATAATTCAATAAAGACTTTTTATTATTATTATTATAAATCAAACTTTATTTTATACATTATTTGAAACCTCGCAATTCTATCACATCAAATTATGCCACGAGATTGGCAATTGCGCTAACGATAGATGTTTTACGTATCAATCAGTTATCATTATCAAAACTTTTCCAACTCTTAGATTTTCTCTGCATACACTACGTCAATGCATGGACTAGGAATTTAAATTTGGAGGTCAAACAACTACATATCGCCTCTAGGCTCTATTTCCTGTACCTAGTCTGTACATTGACGATCTATATGCTGATTAAAATATGTACACATTTCAATACTTAATTTTATTGTAATATATTATAAAAATATAGTAAAAACATAAATAAAGTGAACATTTAAAAAGTGATTAGAGTATATTTAAAAGATGACCCACAAAACAAGTAAAAACGATTACAATTAAAAACAGAAATTCAATAAATAAAAATTTAAAATACGTTCAATTTGTTAACTATCTATAGCTGTTGTATTTTTTTAAAAGCGCTTTTACTTCGGAATCTATTTTGTCGTCCTGAAAAAAATTTTGATAACTATGACACTTAATGGTCAAGCATTTACTACTAAACAATATCATCACAGCACAAACACTTACCAAGCCGTCACCTTGCTTACAGTTACTAGCCCCCTCTAGCCAATCTGTGGCCTCACGAAAATCCCCAATGGCTATTTTGCACTTTGCAATCATCAGTTTATTTTCTTTCCATTCAAAATTTGCAAGTTTCTCAGCCTCCAGAAAGTGGGATAAGGCCTCGGAATACGTCGCATTTGGGGGCTCGGAAAACAAAGCTGCCGCAACCTTCCTCTCATACCTAACAATGAGCACCGAAATAACAACGATACATACACAAATTCAATATTTACCATTTTAATGCCGCCACTTCATAGCTAAACCTTCCTAGCATATGATGCAAGGAAGGGTCCTTGGGGTTGATGGCTAAAGCCGCGTCTACGTGTTTTTTAAATAAATGCCCGTCGCTGATACGTTCCTGAAGGGACACGAAATCGCTCCGAGAACCAATGAGTATCGCGTACCACTTGTGTACGTCAGCGGAGTCTGGATTCAGCTTTAAAGCCAAGAAACAGGCCTCGACACCTAAAAAAATTGCACTCATCGGAAAAATATAGATAAATCAAGTAACTTGATTCGTCTTGTTTTGCCAAATAAAAACTCGCTACTTTTCGCTCCTTGCATTAATTTTACGCACAAAAACAAACTCGGCTGCTCCAAGGTCTATTAATATCTGTGTAAAACTACTCCCAACATTAATGAGGTAACAACGACAATAATCCTACCTTTGGTAACATGTTCCTGAATGAACTCCTTATCTTCACTTTTATCGGAAATTTTGTGATGAGCCTTTCCTATCCTCCACAGCAAATCGGCATTTTCAGGATATTCTATGCAAAGGTCCTCAAGTTTCTCCAGTATCATCTCCAATTCGAGTACATTTCCTGTGTCCAATTTTTTATCCAACTCACTTAAAACCTAAAAATGTAAAATAGATATAAGCAAATCCTTGGTGGGTTATTATATCAACATCGTAATAAGCGTTAATATCAGAAATTAAAAAATGCAAATGCAAAAATGTAAAAACTCTGGGGATCGTAAGGTTTGACACATTTACCTCTGACAACCTCATCCTTTATTTAGTACCTTAAGACTAAAATAAAACGACACACATTGCATATATTGCCATAAAGTATTTTAATCTATGGTATTATGTTTGAATTACTTACATTATCTAGATTAGACGTATTTGTATCAGGTTCGTCATCACTGACATCGTAAAACTCTAGGTCAGAGCTGTCTAAATTACTGGCACTCAAATAGTCATCTGTTGTTGTAGAGGAAAATATAGAATTTGCCTTATGAACGTTTCCCCTTCGTTTAAATTTACTTGCCCTAAGGAAGCAGTTGGTGGTTAGAAAAACTAGTAAAATTTATATTAGAGATCCTACCGTTCTTTTTTGTGAACTAAAAGCTGCTCCAATTCCCTTTTAACTTGGGACAGTTCTTGGTCTAACCGAGCCAAGTCTTTTGCCATTGCATGTCTGCTTTTTTCTTGTCGATAGTGCTCTACCAAGTACATACCAGCCGCACTGATTACCCCTAAGACTGCGGCTCCCAAAAATGCATTAAAATTATCGGGTAACGGCATATTTAATTGAAACTTAACACTTTTATTCCAGAGCAGGTTATGTTAGTTTAGGTTATGACGACGCTGACATTTTATTGCATCACTTCTGAATTGTTTTTCATGTTCTTTTCTCGGGTAAGACGTTTGAGAACATTATAAGCTTTAACAATTATTATTATAAAGTAAATAATTTATAATTTTATAATTTTGTATTTCAGCTAGTCGTCAGAGTCCAAGGTCACGAATTGAACCACAGACAGACCACAGAACAACAGACAGGTCATAGAATGGATAAAACTGAACCAACTGTTTTTTTAGTAGTGCCTAAGGTCAACAACTTTCATCAAAATAAACTCATTTATCACACCGGATTTAACTATTTTCCTGCTATATTTAGTGCGGTAATCCTCGCAAATTCCCTATTTAATTTACTTATCTGCGCCTTACGGTATTTTGCGTTTTAATTAATTAGATACAAAAATATCATTGGTAGAATGGGTATTTTATTTCAAATTTTTTTATAAGTTAATAAAAAAAATTTTACAAAATATGATGATTCACATTATGGAATTAAATACTTCACTTTTTGCCTCCTGAAAAATAAAACAAGTATTTTGTTTAAGAGGTACCTACCTATATTTATGAAATATTATTGTGTTTAATACCTTTTTTTCCACCTTTTTTGGCTGTATCTTTAGCTCCAGCAGGATTTGGTTCTCCACCTTTTGCGACTGCAGCAGGCTTTTTCTATAAAAAATAAAATAAACAGGTCATCACAAACTCAATATTACATAATTTGGTAAATATCTTACATCTGCTGCAGGAGCTGAAGGTGCAGCACCACCGCCCTTTCCACCCTTTCCTTTACCCATATTTAACGTATATAAGAGAAATAAACACACTATTCGATAAAAAATGTATATTATAAATATAAAACTGCTACTATGTTTTGATGCTTACAATTTGCAAGTGCAATTCAAGATCAAATCTATTTTTGGATTTGGCACAGGTTCTGGAATTTTAAATATTCCGCCTTAACACTTCCTAGGGAATTTTGATGTTATTGAGTTATTTTGCGGACACCTTTAATAACTGGAATGTCTCTGGAAGACGTTCGATCCAACGACTATATCGTTCTTGGTTCGAATCAGTGCACTCTAACTTGATTAGAGTTCACTGGTTCGAATAAACCAGAGAAATAGGTTCGAAAAGTGCAATATGATTTATTCACTTCGTTTCAAAAGAATACTACGATTAGATGGTCGAAATGTCAATAATTTAAAATATTCAAGGCAGAGGACAAACCCAAAAACTCTTCTACATAATTAGGGCTTACACTCGTAGTCAGAAACGGAGTACATTCCCCTCATCTACAGCGGGACAAATGAACGCACCTCAAATTTGATAAAATAATATTTTGCAGTTGACACCACTGGGACAAGATTGACAAAGACCACGGATAGTACAATTTACCCAGTCAGCGCTTCTGACGTCATAATAGTCGAGATGAATTTTCTATTATTATTATTTACTGCGTCATGTGCATTTAATGATTGTTGTCGTGGTATTTCATGTGTACGAAATACCACCACAACAGTGGTATTTTCATTTCGAGGTCTATTTTATGACGTCAAAGAACAACTGCTGCTTGAAATCGCTGACCGATTAAATTCTATCATCCGTGGACCAAGACCTTCACTTAAACAATTTAATTATTGTTTTGTGCCATACCTGTAAGTTCTGTGTTCTTTGTTCTATGCCAAAGACACTGATGACAGTTCGATACGGTTGGTATCCCTGAATACCTAAGAGTTTTTAGAGTTTTGTGAAAGAGTTGTTTGTAGTTTATAGTTGGTGGTTGTTGTATATTTTCCCTGTGGCATTGGTATTTTAATGTAATTTCAATAAAGTCGGTACACGGGCAGAAAGAAACAGTCTGGGTAAGTGGCAACTGTTAAATGAACCAGCTAAGTGAGCCGCGAAACGATATAATCCGGTAACATATTTTCTAACCTTAAATATTATTAATAACTGTATTTTTCAGCTGAAATATGTCAGACTCAGAGGCGAGCAATATCTCTGAGAACGAAAATGCTTCAGAAGCAGGTTCTGTTCGTTCTAGAAGTTCCAGGGGCAGTGTCCGAAGTAGATCCAGATCTCCGTCCAGGTCTAGATCTAGATCACCTTCAAAGAGTAGGTCTAGGTCCCCTTCTAGGGGCTCTCGATCACGTTCACCATCTCGATCCAGATCTAGATCCAGATCGAAGTCGGGGAGCCGTTCAGCCAGATCTGGGTAAGTCGTTTGTCGTACGTTAGGAAGTACTATTATTATTATTATTATTATTACTAAGGTAATGTCAAATGTTGTTAGATCGGAGGCGAAGGAGGCTTCTGGACCTGAAGATGTTGCCGATGAAGAAGAGCCTGACGGAGAAAGCTTAAGATCAGACGAATACGACAGTGAAGAGGACAGTGACGATGATAGACCAAAGAAACATAAGAAGAAGGACCGTTACGGCGGTTTCATTATTGACGAAGCCGAGGTGGACGACGAGGTTGAAGATGAGGATGAGTGGGAGGAGGGAGCCCAGGAAATTGGGATTGTGCCGAACGAAGTCGATGAGTTTGGACCTACGGCTCGAGAAATCGAAGGAAGAAGAAGAGGGACAAATCTTTGGGAGTACGTATATATTTTAACACAGGAATAATAAATATAAATAGTTTAAATGAGACATAGTTTTTGGGTGCAAATATTTGTCTATTTGTTGTAAAACTGTAAATTTGATCTAATACTAAACATTTTTGATACAGTGCACAGAAGGAGCATGAAATCGAAGAGTACCTTCGAAAGAAGTATGCTGACGACAGCACCGCTATTAAACATTTTGGAGATGGCGGGGAAGAAATGTCTGATGAGATTACACAACAAACTCTTCTGCCAGGTGTTAAGTAAGTGATTTAAGTAGCGTTAATCGCGAGTATTACAGTCTATGTGCAATAGGGATCCAAACTTGTGGATGGTGAAATGCCGCATCGGTGAAGAAAAATCCACATGCTTACTCCTAATGAGGAAGTTCTTGGCGTACCAGAATACAAACGAGCCCCTGCAGATTAAGTCCGTGATAGCACCGGAAGGCGTTAAAGGTTATATTTACATTGAGGCGTATAAGCAGCCTCACGTCAAAGCCGCCATCTCTAACGTGGGCAACCTTAGGATGGGTATTTGGACGCAACAAATGGTACCCATTAAGGAAATGACGGACGTTCTCAGAGTTGTTAAAGAACAAACAGGTGAGTGATCCTTTAATAGTATGGCAGCAAAATGTAAGCGTTTTTCGTATAATTCTAGGTCTAAAATCTAAACAGTGGGTACGTCTAAAAAGGGGTCTGTACAAAGATGATATAGCGCAAGTAGATTACTTTGACATGGCCCAGAATCAAGTCCATCTGAAACTGCTACCAAGGATTGACTACACGCGGCTGAGAGGCGCGCTGAGAACGGCTCAGACAGTAAGAAGGCATTTTTGTTGGTGTTCGATAATTAATTAATAATATTTTTAAGGAATCGGAGGCGGAGAAACGCAAAAAGAAACGTCGGCCAGCCAGCAAGCCCTTCGACCCCGAAGCTATACGAGCCATCGGTGGAGAAGTGGCCTCAGACGGTGACTTCCTTATCTTTGAGGGGAACCGTTACTCCCGCAAGGGTTTCCTTTATAAGAACTTTACTTTGAGCGCCGTTATAATCGACGGAGTCAAACCTACCTTGGCAGAGCTTGAACGTTTTGAGGAACAACCAGAGGGGATTGATTTGGAACTACCGACTGAGAAGGAAGATAAAGTTATCACGCATTCGTTTAGTGCTGGGGATAATGTGGAAGTTTGCGAGGGTGAATTGATTAATTTGCAGGTAAAAAATATGGCGGTTATGGATGGTTGTTTCTTCATATTTTTTTATTGTAGGGTAAAATTATCAGTATAGATGGTCCCCTGATAACGATTATGCCCAAGCACGAGGATTTGAAGGATCACCTCGTGTTCCAAGCTGCTGAATTAAAGAAGTACTTCAAAATGGGGGACCACGTGAAAGTTCTCGCTGGTAAGTTATATAATTACTTTTACATGTTAATAGTATGCGTAAGTATCTAGGATATATTGCTTATTATGTACTGTGAGGAAGATGATGAAAAGCTAATTGATTTTAGGGAGATATGAGGGAGACACGGGTCTGGTGGTCAGGGTGGAGAACAACAGGGTGGTCCTTATTTCTGACCTAACGATGCACGAGATGGAAATTTTACCTAAAGATCTGCAGCTCTGTACAGACATGGCGAGCGGTGTCGATTCTCTGGGTAAATTCGAATGGGGCGACCTTGTTAACTTGGATGCGGAGACCGTCGGCGTGATAGTTCGGTTGGAAAGAGAAAATTTCCATGTTTTGAATATGCACGGTAAGTTTACGCTATACACATGTTAAGAGCGACGTAATACAGTTATTTATCTACAGGTAAAGTGGTGGAATGTCGGCCGGGTTCTTTGCAAAAAAGACGATTGAACAGGTACACTGCCGCTCTGGACTCGTATCGAAACAATCTTCACCGTAGGGATATGGTGAAGGTGATCGACGGCCCCCATTCTGGATTTTCTGGGGAAATTAAGCATTTATATCGGTAAGTTAACACTTCAAGTTAACTATAATCTATATCGTAGTCAATTGTGTCGAATTAACCTGTGGATATATCCCTTAACAATTTTATTTTTTATTTATCTTTAATAAATTCATTTGTAAAGTTCTATTCTTTCGTAGAAATTTTGCCTTCCTGCATTCGGTGGAATTCCTGCAGAACGGTGGTATCTTCGTGTGTAAAACCAAGCATTTACAGTTAGCTGGAGGAAACAAAACCGTTCCCAGTGGCGACATATCTACCGGAATGGAGTATATGTCACCGAGAAGAAGCTCTCCAATGCATCCATCTAGTGGTGGTGGAGGAGGAGGCGGAGGAGGAGGAGGTAATGTCAAACCATATTGTAACAATTAAATTAAATTAAATGACCTTTCAATTAATCCCTAGTAGTTGGTGGCTTTGGCGGCGGAAGGGGTGGCGGAGCAGGCCGGGGAAGAGTGGCCCGTGATCGTGACATCATCGGCACAACAATTAAAATCACTCGTGGTCCCTACAAGGGTAACATTGGCATCGTGAAGGATGCCACACAGTCTACCGCCAGGATTGAGCTGCATACTTCCTGTCAAACGATATCTGTAGACAGGAACCACATCTCGGATGTTGGTAAGCTTCTTCGACGCCGTATTCTCGTCGAAAAATCTAATTTCTGTGTATTACAGGAACGCCTGCGAAAGATGGCAGCGCCTCCAGCTATGGAAGAACTCCAGCTTACGCTGGAAATCAAACTCCTCTGTACAGGGACACAGGCAACAAAACGCCTATGTGCGATTCTGGTTCTCGTACTCCGCTGCATTACGGTTCGATGACTCCCATTCACGACGGTTCCAGGACACCAAATGCCAGTTCCGAATGGGATCCTTCTGTGTCAAATACTTATCCTTCGCCAGGATATAATCCAAGTAAGTATTACCGCAACAGTTTCAGTGATTTGTTGCTTATAAATAAGACACTTACAAATTCTCTTATCATTCAGGTACTCCAGGTTATCAAATGAACAGCCCCTACACGCCTCAGACCCCCGGTACGATGTACGACACGTCGTACAGTCCTTATCAAGCTAGTCCAGGCGGCTATCAAAGCGTAGTTTCCACCCCGAGTCCGGCAACTGGTTACGGGCAGTCTCCTTCAAGTAACAACCCATATAATACACCAAGTTCTGGCTATAGTCCGAACATGCCATATAATCCACAGACGCCTGGAGCCGGATTGGACGTCCTTCCCATGACTGACTGGCATACTGTTGATATTGAGGTTAGTGCCAAATTTGTAGGCGTGGTTCTAGAACCTTTGAACACAGTCGCTAATTTTATAATTTAGTTCATGCTCGAATTACATCATGGTTGCTAAATAAATACTGTCTAGCGTAATACTTAGACGAAGAGAAATTTTTTAGGTGCGCATTCGTGACAGCCATGATGACGTCGGACTGGTTGGTCAGACTGGAATCATCAGAAGTATCTCGGGTGCAATGTGTTCTGTTTTCCTCCCTGAAGAAGATCGCGTGGTTAACATTATGTCGGATCATTTAGATCCCGTTAGACCCCAACGGGGTGATCAATTTAAGGTAAGGGATTTGTCTATATGGTGTCGGGATTTTTGTATTTTAATTGTGTTTTTAGGTTATAATTGGTGAGGAACGTGAACAAACTGGAGAGCTGCTCTCGATAGATTTACACGAAGGAGTAGTGAAAATTAAAGATGATATAACGATGTTGCCTCTTCAGAACTTGTGCAAAATGAGAAAGCCGGACCACTGAACGCTTTAGTTTGCACGGATGTAGTTTTATATATTTTTTTTTAAGCTTAGTAATTTTGAAACGTTACTATGTTTTTGTTTATATATAAACTAGACGTATAAACCTTCCCTTATAATTACATACTATTATAGGATAATTTTATTATAATAGCTGGAAGTTATATGAATATATGAAAATTTTGACCAGGAATAAAAGAATTATGCAACTCAAATTATTCTTTTTCTGTCGAAACGTAGATTCTTAGTATACGGGTCATGGGAAACTTTTATTACCTGTCTCAGAAAAAAATTATAGATGAGAGTTGGTGCTTTCCCTAAAAGTAAAACTGGTCAAGAATATTTCTGTTATTGTATAAGAGTGCCAAATTATGGAATTATTGAAGCGTAAGGATATTTAAATTGGGTGACGCGCACTTGATGTCATAACTAACGTAAAAAAATATGCATTTTTCAAAAATTTTCGAGTATGGCGTCAATTTTATCAAAATTTCTGCTTGGAACCTGTGCTATCAACCAAATTCTTGTTCAGTGCATTATTAATTAAAGTTTTAATTGCCTTGATCTAATAAAATAAGATGCTATTTGTTGGTTAGAATTCCAACCTATAATTAGCAGTCTATTTTTAATAATCTACAATATTGAAACTTTATAAATCTACTGTCTGAGATAGTTTTTAAATGTTATACCGGATCACAGCTAAAACTACTAAAATTGAAAATAAATTTGCAAAAACTAAAAATTTAAGGTTATGTTAGTTATATGATGCCCATGATCATATTAATTCGATTTTTATGGCATGCCTTAAGGCACATAGCAATCATATGCCAAGATTTATATAAATCTTGATCCTATAATAGGCATTTATTTTTCGCTCTTTTGCAGGAAATTACTAATACAGAAACGTTTCATGCTCCATGCCGAGAATTCATCTCGTGCGCATGCGCGGGGACCGCCATATTTTTGTAGGTATTTCTCTCAACTGTCAACTATTTTGACGTCCTCAGGCTCATGATGCAACGAAAAATTATCACCGCCGTGGTTATTGCCTTCCTGTCCAGACCTGAATTGACATGTTTTAAAAACAGCTGACCGTGTTGTTGATTCACGAAAATCACGAAGTGGGCGATATATGTATTTTTTGGCGTAGTCTCAATATAATAGTGAACAACAAACCGCTGTCAGTTGGCGGGTTTCTTAAATTTATCTTGTGATTTTTTTAAATTAAAAGTGCGTTTAAAGTTTTGTTATTATTTTCAACTAGTTTATAAACAATATAACAATGCAATCAATTAATAAAACGGTTGACACGATACTTTAATAAAAAAATAGTTACTTAAATTAACCTCTAACTTTATCATAATGTCATGTCATGTCAAAACACTGACACACGCGTCAAAAGTTTGTTATTCACTACCATACACTAGATTTTCAGCGCCATCTCGTGATACGTGATTTTCGCGAATTGATATAGAAAAATGTCGAAGGTCATTCAGATTTGCCAACGAAATATAGGGGTGTCGATACCGCTTCCTACCGTCCTCTCTGTGCTTTAGGTCTGAAAGTAGTTGTAATGTAGCATAGTTTAAATGTGCTGTAGTTTATATGTTTAAATGTTGGTAACAAATTGTTTGATTCTTTATTGTTTTTCCAAAAGCTTCTTCTATTTAATTATTATTTAGCGCGGCCATTTTCGGTTGAGTGGTCAGAGTTTTAGCATATTATTATGTACTTGAGTGTCTAGCAGTTATCTTTAGTGTAATGTTTAATAATAAGATAAAAATAGTCTCGATAAAAGTGTAATGGACAACATACAACATAAAACCCCAGATTATTTCTGTGATAAAACTACATGGTTGGATGAGAATTCAACACGATATCAAAGGTAAAGTGATCAAGCTATTTAATTAATTTAATAAATATATTTGTAGGTAAAGGGCTTAGCCTTAGGCCCTAAGCTTTATAATCTATAAAGTTCGTCACTTTTATATTCATTAACAATGGATTGGTTTATTGGTTTGATACCTAGTTACAATTTTTCTATGAAATAAGAGAAATCAGATACAACTGCCAGTTACTGCATTGCCATCTGCGATTTGTGGTACGTAGGTTTGAGTATCTCTGGTGCTATCTATCGATATAGAAAAAAATATTAACAGAGGTGAAAGCGGCATTCCTTGAGGAACTCCTTGTTCGAGCAGGCTCCTATTATTGGCTAATTCACAAGATCGATTTAATGCAACCAATGAGAACGGTCTATGGACTCATCACGTGCATATGTTTGTTTTGACACGCTCTCAGAATATACTTTAGGATTATTTATCCAATGTACAATTTTTTGATATAACAGCCCGGCATGTCACACGGAGCCAATATCAAAGAAAGAGCAGTATTTGTTCCAGAATATGGGGTAGAAAATTTCCCACCAACTTCCACACTTTATATTATGATCCATTCAGTTTTCGATGTATGTTTATATGACAAAAGTGTAAGGGAAATATTACACTTTGTTGTAACTGAACTATATAGGACACGCCCGCTCGCATTGAGTAGATAATCACAATTGGCCATTATTTGCCCTGAAAACAAGGTTCTCAGGTTTTTAACCGCAGCTGAAAATCAAAAGTGAGGGGTCGGTACAAAAACACTTTAAACAGTTTATTTCCATTTTATTAAGATTCTACATAACATTGTACAAAAACCGTTAAACAATTTACTGGGGGTTAAAATAAAATATACCGTTAAACAATTTATATTTATTTTAAGGAAAATAATTTCTTAACAACGCATACAATAATAAGGAAGCTATAACAAAACAAGGAAACATATGCCTAAAAACCTTTTAAAGCTTTTTATTCATAACATAAGTTTCAGATAGTTTTTACTCGTATATACATACATATAAAAATTGTAAGTCTTAGTACTTGCACTATCAACATCTATTCAATACCATATGTTTATGGTTGAGAATAAAATCCCTATTCTACGCTATTCTAATAATAATAAGTAATTATTATAGGTTGTCGGTTTTATATATTTTAAACGTTACACAAAAAGCGGAAGTTTACTTTAATAACATTGATCTTTCTATCTAAAAATCGCAAATGAACCCTTAACATCCCATTTCAGTCAAATACAACTTTATTTTAACAAAATAATCATTCTGTTGGACTAAATCAACAATAATGTACCCATAAACATTTTTTTATATTTATTAATAACACTAATTTTACTCACAACTGCAAGATCACATATTATATTTAATTTTTATACATAGAAAGTATCACATAAATGTCAATTTATGAAAGAAATTTATAGGTGTAGGTAGGTATATAATTACTTACGTTTTTATTGGAAAGTATATAGGGCAAGTCAGTTTGAGAGGAAGAACACCTAAATTCGTAAAATTCGCGGTTAAAGGACATTGGACGCCATAATTGTATGCACTTCATTAAACTTTAGGAAGGAGAAAATATTGAAAACAAATCGATGTTTCAGACAAATTCGTTTTATTCAATAAAAACTTTTTTTATGTCACATTTTGAACACACATTTTAAAGATATTTACAAATATTTAGGTGTTCCGTAATTTTAAACCTTATACAGCGTGTCCACGAGCACCTATAGCTTTGCAAAAATTCGGCGATTCGACGTACAATTACCGACAGTCTTATATATTAACCGTAACGTATAAGAAACTATTTTATTTGGTCTGACGATTGGTTTGCTCTTAACTTCTTAAATTTTGATCCACCAAAGTAAATGTTCCTATTTTGTGGATCACCCTATATACGGTATAAAAATTAAGCAATCATCACCATTTTGGCATATACAGAGCAACAATTGTTCTACGTAACGCCACTTGTCGGAACAACGTAAAGCAATGGGGCTTTATAGAAAAGTCGATTTGCTACAATATTTAAAAAAATAATAAACAAGCTTCGTGTAGTCCAGCCGATACCGTGACCGTGGCGGGGTTAACAACATTTTGGGTGTCTACTAACAAATTAGGCTCGGCAAAATAACATTGCACCGAGCGAAATAAAAGAAGGTCTACCTCAAGGCCCATCAGCCGGACTACTGCTTCCTTCTGTGAAACCTCATTTATAAAATACCTTTGCGTTGCTGCGACAACTCGCGCCACTAGAATTAAATATATTTTTAATTAGTATTATAACACATTGTTGTACAGCTTACAAATATTTATCTCAAGAGCGATACACCGTTTTAACAATTTTTCACTACTCATCGACGGCCTTAATTACGTCTGAGCAGCGTACAGTCCGGACGTTTCAGAACTTATATTTATAAAATAATTTTGATAACGATTAAGCTGGTCTTAGTTTAAAAATTTTGATTCTTAGCAAGAGTTTAAAAGTTTTCCCAGTATAAAAAGTTGGACAATTAACACCTTGCAATTTATTCCCTACGAAAGTTTCGCCCAGGACGTATTTTTTAAAGGAAAAAGTGTCATTTTAAGCTGGGCCCAAACCGGAGCGCAAAAGTTCTTCAGCTGATATTGCTACGACTGAGGTTCGAACCCAGCTTTGGTAACAAGTGAGCTTGGGATCGGCATTCGATCACACTTAACAGTGACTGCTTACGTTTTGGGACGTAATCAGGCCGTTCTCACTACATTTATATATTAACACATTGGCCAATTTTAAAAATGCGGTTAAGATGAAAACTTTTGATTATGGTTTACAGTTACGAAACGTCTATCAGACATCGAAAATTTTCTTATTACATTAATATATACAAGTTTAATGACAAAACAACGTGTCAACAACAGTGGTTCATTTAAAATTCCTCACGGATTTTCTTCGTTGTCTTTAAAGCTCTCTTTTTTAATTTCGAAACGAACAGTAGCGTAGTGGAATGTATCTTTAAGAGAAATCGGTTTAAACCTCACGAACCAGAACTTGGCAAGTAGTGGATTGGATCATGTACAGATTTGCGGGTGTTTATGAGTTTCTCAATTTTTTTTTTTCATCTTTTTTTGAACAATTGTTAAAAAAATATATATTTAGAAATCTATCAGTGGATAATATATTCCTTAACAAATGAATTGACCGAAAATTCACTAAAATATCTTGTTTTTGTGCAATAATTGTAAAATACAGGGTGGTTTATTGCTTCTGTTACTATAGCGAGTCCCCTAAAATGAATGAAAAATTTTTAAAAACGCGAAACCCACTTGGTACCTTACAAAGCTACTAAATCACCCTGTATAGCTAGGTGGAACGTGTATCAACCGGTAGAGCGTCAACTGCACCTCAAATTTTAAGTTTTTACTATTTGCACCAATTTTGTACTTAAATTTAGTTTTTTTTTTTGACAAAATTCACAGAAGATTCATAAAGTGAAAAGCTGGAGACCTCGACGAAGTAGTGAGGACAGGCGGTTTCAAATGAAATATTTTAGAAAAAACTACGAAAGTGAGGTTAGTTTTACGCGCCTGTAAGACCCCGAATGCGCGCATTTAAAATGAACATATGAGACACCGGAGACGTAAATCAGTGGACTTTTAAGTGATACCCTGTACAGACTACAACCTTTTTTTTTGTAAGAAAATAAAACAGTGTAGTTTCCTATCTAAGGAAAGCTAGTAAAAGTAACGAGTGAGAATGGCTACCAGTAAAAGTCCCGCGCTAACGCCGAACCTGTGGGTGCCGTTCTTGTAGCATTCGGCGGGCTTCTCCCCTTGGATCTTGGCGCACAACGCCTTGATGAAGTCTTTCTCTGCTAGGTCGCTCTCCTCTTTCTTGTACTCCTCGCTAAAAACAACTGAGGGGACATTACCTAGGGGATTTTGGAAATTACGGGTTTGGTTACCCAGTTTTGCCAGGTACAAAGATCCTAAAACATTCGAATGTGTATATTAGTAATGGGTTAGTACTGTATTTGGGGTTAGCACATAAAAAAAAAAACATAAAAGTACAATTATGCTCCATATTAAAACTTGTCGCCCAATAGAGGCCAGTCCTCCTCATGCATTCAAACTAAGAACTGACCTAATAGGCTTGTGCCACATCTATTTTGTATTATGTATATTTCAATTACTTCCATATGTGACCTAGCCACAGCCTAGTGTCGCGGCCAAACTTGTTTTGTTTACAAGTGTAGGTTTCTACTAGCCCACTATATGTAGTATAATCACTTACGCTACACACTTTATTTTGTGTCCACCTATTCTTGCAAACCTCTCGATATGACCACGTCATCTTAGCTGGGCTAAGACTTGTCACCTATTTGGGCTAGTTCCCAATAGTGTGCTGCGCACTAATTCTTGGTAATAATTTTTCGAATCTAAACTCGGTTATTTTAATGCGAGGATTAGCTGGATGGTCAAGAAGTCTGTTAGTTTAACAAAAATAAGAGTATGGGCCTTTTTATAAGTCTAAACTTACTAGACGATCACTACTGTGTCGCAACTGTGCGCTAATGGACCTCAAATTGACGCAGAGGGTCAAAAAATTTCCTGCGTAATTTATTTTCCAAAGGGGGCAAAATAAAATTCTAAATCTGTGCGACACAATTTTTTTTTCCATAGAGGTTGAACATTTTCTTCAAAACTGCATTGCATAATTTATTCAGGGAGTCGGGAAAAAAACGTATGAAATTTTTCTTCCAAACGGGTCAAAAGATGTTTCCAAAAACTATACAACAAAAATTTATTGTTTCAGAAGATCTGAAACAACTGCGTAATTTTTTTTCCAAAGGGTTGGAAAGAAATTTCCAAAACCACTGCGTAAATTTTTTTTCCAGAGTGAAAAAAAAATTGTAAAACTGCGCGGTATGAAATGAAATATTTCCAAGAGGGTCGAAAAAAAATGAAACATACAGCGTGCATTTAATGTTCCAAAGGGGTCAAACCAGATTTCTAAATTTGCATAGAGTGAAGGTTTTTCCCGAGGTTTTTCCAAAAGGGATTGAAAAACTATTTAAAAAACTATGGCGTGAATTTATTGTTCCAAAGGGGTCAAACAAATCCCAAATCTGTACGGCGTGAAATTTTTCTCAAAAGAGGTTGAAAAAAAATTTTACTGCGTAAATTTTCGAAATTTCCATGCGCAAATTTTCTTTTCATAGATATATTGAATTTGTAAAACTGCACGATATAAATTCATGTACCCGAAGGGGTCTTAATAAAATATCAACTCTGAATAAAGTGTATTTTCTTCCAAAGAGGTCGAAAAAAAATTAAAAATTATACGGCGTGAATTTATTATTACAAAGGGGTGAAAATAAAATTCCAAATCTGTACGGCGTGAAATGTTTTCAAAAGAGGTTGAAAAAACTTCCAAAAATTGTAGGTACCTACTGCGTAAACTTTTCGAAAAAAACTTCCATGCGCAAATTTTCTTTCCAGAGATATGAAAATTAAATTTTTAAAACGGCACGGTATGAATTCATGTTTCCAAAGGGGTCTTAACTTAATAAAATATCAAATTTGCACAAAGTGAATTTTTTTCCAAAGAGGTCGAAAAAAATTTAAAAATACAGCGTGAATTTATTATTCCATAAGGGTAGAAACAAAATTCCAAAATTGCACGGCGTGAAATTTTGTCAAAAAAGGTTGAAAAACTTCCAAAATTGTACTGCGTAAATTTTCAAACTAGAAAAAATTTTCAAAACTTCCATGCGCAAATTTTTTTTCCAGAGATATAAAAAATACATTTCTAAAACTGTACGATTTGATGTTTCCAGAGGGGTCAAAGTAAAATATCAAATCTGCACAAACTGATTTTTCCTCCAAATAAGGTCGAAAAAAGATTTTAAAATTATACAGCGTGAATTTATAATTCCAAAGGAATCTAAACAAAATTCCAAATCTACACGGCGTAAATTTTTCTTCCAAAGAGGTCGAAAATTTTTTTTAAAATTTCCCTGCGTAAATCTTCTTTCCAGAGGTGTAAAAAATAAGTTTCTAAAACTGCACGGTATGAATTCTTGTTTCCAAATGGCCCTAATTAAAATATCAAATCTGCACAAAGAGGTTGAAAAAAATTAAACATTATCCAGCATGAATTTATTATTCCAAATGGGTAAAAAAGAAATTCCAAATCTGTACGTTGTGAAATTTTTTTCAAAAGAGGTCGAAACATTTTTCCAAAATTATCCTACGTGAATTTTAAAAGTCGAAAAAAGAAGTTTATTATTCCAAAGGGGTCAAAACAAAATTCCAAATCTCTAAGGCATGACATATTTTTCCCAAACAAAAAAAATTCCAAAAACCTCCCCGCGTAAATTTACTTTCCAGAGGGAGAAAAAAAAATTCGAAAACTGCACGGTATGAAGTTATATTTCCAAATGGGTCAAAAACTATACACAGCGTAAATTTATTGTTCCAAAGGGGGCGAATTAAATTTCCAAAACTGTAATGCGTAATTTTCTTTCCAGAAGTGTCGAGAAAAAAATTCTAAAACTGTAGGTATGACATCATATTTCCAAATGAGACAAAAATGACAAAATTCCAGATCTGTACGGCGTAATTTTTTTCCAAAGTGATAGAAAAAAATGTTAAAAAGTGTGAATTTGTTGTTCCAAAGGGGCCAGAATAAAATTCCAAATCAGCACTGAGAAAATTTTTTTTCAAAGGGGTCGAAAATTTTCAGAAACTGTTTGGCGTAAATTTTTATTCCAAAGGGGTTAAAACAAAATTTCTAATATGCACGGTGTGATTTTTTTTCCAAATTAGTCGAAAAAAAATTAATTAAAAACTATACAGTGTGATTTTATTGTTCCAAAGACCGGAGGTCGCTGTCTTAGAGAAAGGTAGATAGGAAAACAGGGCCGTACCTAGTTCATACTAGTAAATAGTGAAATTTTGTTCTTTAATAGGATGTTTTATGGATTAAAATTATTTTTTATTTTTTATTAATGTTATTTTTAAAACATCAATTGATATTTAAATCATATAAATATTTAGTTTTCTGATGAACTATGAAACAAAATAAAAAAGACAGATATCTTATATCTGTCTTTTTTATTTTGTTTCATAGTTCATCAGAAAAAGTAGTAGCGGGTTCAGATCTGGAGTTCTTGGAGGTCTTTTTACCTCTCCAATTGAATGACAGCATTTAGGAAATGGCTATGGCGTTTCAATATGAGAATTTTAAAATTACCGAAAGTTCACAGAAAATACGCAAGCAGTTAAAAAAATTTAAAACGACAAACGTGAGAGGGGGGGGGGTTAGATTTTTTTACCAATAAACCACATGCAAATTGTAATTATAACTCAATTCTAAATCCAAAGGACCATACTCTCCAAAAATATCATTAAACTAACTGACCTTCCATCCAGCCACCTCCCCGCCCTGAACAATTTCGCGGCACACGTTTTCCGCGTCCGACCAGCCGCAGCACGCTATTCGGAATGGCCCAACACCCCGGCCGGGTAACAAATTTTCCCAGGCAGGCCTTCAGATAAAATCAATACGCATTAAGGCTCTCAGGTGCTCCTTCTCTCGGTCGCCTCTGTCCGATCCGCGAACTTATGGCGGCGCCACAATAAGGGACGCGTGCAGCGTGGGCGAAATTTATCGCCATATAATTGAGACGTGTGGGGACGCATTAGATGACACGGATAGATAGGGGAAATGTGCCCGAGTTGACACGCTCCGCCAAGGGATCCTTGAGGGGATCAGATAACTTTTAATTTATGTATTTTAGCAGCCGGTGCGGTGGATTTTTGCCCTCTTGGCTGTTTTGTGAAAGTTTTCGAACAAATTTTTATATTTTCAAAAAAATTTCCGTTTTGGATTTTTGCATGGAAGCGCACCTGCGGCGCGCAATTTTAAATTTCCCGCTACCAGCGGCCTATAAAAAGATTTAAAGACATTTGAAACTTCGAGTACGGTCCTGCTCACCCGCCGGAAAATTTAAGGCTGTTTGCGTTGGTGATTCGAGCTGCGATTTGAAATGCAGCGAGAGGATTATACGAGGTGCGGGCAAGGGTTGAACATTTACTGTAAACCTGACACAGGACCGTACCCCATATTTTTTACAAACTATATCGGTGAGTTTTTATCTTTTTCTGACGCTTTAAGTGACATGTATATCAATATTTTGTTGACTAATTGCACATTCTAGTTTCTAATCAATCACTTTTGGTAAAACAATTTTATATTTTGCGGTTTGCAGCAGCAGGAGCGGGTTAACCGCAGTTTGGACGTAAAGGAAGCCAGTATCAGTTAAAACGGTTACTAGGAAAAAATATTTTTTCGTCAGAAAGAGATATAACAGTTGCTTGAACATAGTAGAACATATCAAATGAATGCTGTATATTATTCTAATAAGTTTTTAGTTTTATCAGATTATGAATGCCGATTGGTGATCCGCTGAAACTTGCTCCGTTTAATCCTCCCTTCTATTGTGCTGTATCTCTAACCCACGAGCTCCCTTTGCGCAATATCCAAAACCCGGAAATCTCGACGTCGTCAATATTCCCCGCGTTATGCTAGTCTCGTTGGCATTTTAGAGAGGATTCGGGCGATTCGGCATCTGTGTAGGAATCCGGTTAGAGATGAATTTTTGTTTTGATATCTCAATAACGAATAAAGATTTCTTATTCAAATTTGATATATACAGGTATAATTAAGGCAAGCACACCAGCTAAAATAAATTTTGTTCAAAATATGTATTACACTGGGTGATTAGTTTTTTCTGATCGATTACCCCTTAAGGTACCTACTACCATTTTTTTCGACACCACTGACTTGGAATTTTTTTAGTACCTTTTTCGGACTCGCGAGGTTCACTTTAGTCTTGTTCCATACTTTTTTTTTTGGTTTGGATAAAAAAAAATTTTGGGTCCTTCTGTTCAGTGTAGAGGTCAGGCCGGGCGGCCAAAAAATTTTTGACCCTCTAAGTGTAAACGTCGTCGAAAAATGAAGATAAATAGCGAAAAATATTTTCGAATTTTTTCCCCGTTTGCTCTGCAGCGCCCCTTTTTTTCGACGCCACTGACTTGGATTTTTTTTCGACTCGCGAGGTTCACTTTAATCGGTCTTCATACTTCTTTTTATGTCTAGATTTAGATGAAAAAAATTATTGATTCGTCCCGTCGTTTATGGGTTGTAGAAAATGTCAATTTTATCAAAAACCATAAGAATTTCGAAAGGAAGCCAATACTTTTTTGCTCTAAAAGGAACGTAGAATAAAATGTTTCTATTAAATTTGACCAGTGGCGTACAAACAAAAAGTTCTTGTGGTTTAAGGGGTAATCGATCAGAAAAAATAATCACCCTGTGTAATATTTTGGACAAAATTTATTTTAGCTGGTGTGCTTGCCTTAATTATACCTGTATATCAAATTTGAATAAAAAATCTTTATTCGTTATCGATATCGAAAAAAAAAATTTTTTTCCGGCAACTTCAACACCTTGTACTTTGAAATCCATTCATTTTTCGATATATGTTTATATGACAAAAAGTTATTATTTTTAGGCGTAGTATCCGCTGGCAAAGTTTCCCGACTTAAATTCGGACCACCCGTACATACAGGGTGTTCTAATTTTTTGTAGCAGGACTTTAACAGTCGATAGACATTTGAAAATTATTAAAAAAAGTTCATATAAACATAGGTTGAGAAATGCTTAGTTTTCGAGATACAGGGTGTTAAAGTTTGAAAATAAATATGGATTTATATTTATATTTCCAGAATGCTAAGAAGTATCGAATCCAAACTTGCCAATTCTTTACATACAATTTAGAGGCCTATTTTAGAATAACAAACTACTACTTTACTTAACCATGGGCGTAGATATATGGATTTACTAAGGCTCTTTTTTACGAAAAAGTAGTACGCCACTGTTATTTTCCCATGTTTCTAGTTTAATTCAATAATGCAAGAAAAAACAAAAATTTAATGTCTCTTGGCACTTTTTGATATGACAAGCCGTTGTTCAGAAAATTTACATTTAATCTTTTGATGCACGCCTCTGGACGAATTTTAGACAAACTTGAAGTCGCTCAGAATTTCACCAAATTTGATGGTGCGAAAGGTCTCTTAAAAAGAAAGAATGAAACATTTAAAATATTTATTGTAAAAGTTTATTATCATGTAAATCAAAATTTTTATAACACAAATATATTAAAACGCAACGGTCGAACTAAAATAAATTATTAGAAACACAAACACAAAAGCTAGCAACATGTAAAAGTGTCTTACTTCATTACAAGCATCATTAGCGATGTTTCATTCTTTCTTTTTAAAAGACTTTTCGCACCATCAAATTTGGTGAAATTCTGAGCGACTTCAAGTTTGTCTAAAATTCGTCCAGAGGCGTGCATCAAAAGATTAAATGTAAATTTTCTGAACAACGGCTTGTCATAATATCAAAAAGTGCCAAGAGACATTAAATTTTTGTTTTTTCTTGCTTTATTGAATTAAACTAGAAACATGGGAAAATATCAGTGGCGTACTACTTTTTCGTAAAAAAGAGCCTTAGTAAATCCATATATCTACGCCCATGGTTAAGTAAAGTAGTAGTTGGTTATTCTAAAATAGGCCTCTAAATTGTATGTAAAGAATTGGTAAGTTTGGATTCGATACTTCTTAGCATTCTGGAAATATAAATATAAATCCATATTTATTTTCAAACTTTAACACCCTGTATCTCGAAAACTAAGCATTTCTCAACCTATGTTTATATGAACTTTTTTTAATAATTTTCAAATGTCTATCGACTGTTAAAGTCCTGCTACAAAAAACTGGAACACCCTGTATATATGTTTGTCTGATTAAATCGAAAGTATCAACATCATTTTTCTACCAGTTACCGTTTATTTTAAAAGCCCTTTTTTAGCAGCCGTGGCGCTGCCACTAGAACTAGATGAATTCCATAACTTTACTGTTCGAGATTAGATCGATATCTATAAAGTACGGTTTGCATTCATTTATGCACATGGGGTATTGCGTAAGTAAGTATTAAAGGCCGAAACTTACCATTTGTTCTCTCGTCAACAGCACAAGATGCAATTTCATATATTGTACTAAAAGGAACGTGGTTTGATTCACCGCATACATCAGTATTTGGAAGGGAACTGTTGAGGGCGTTTCTCGTGCTCATGAGACAGTTTATAAATCCAAGGGTTTTCTCGTTGTATCCCAAACCGGGTGTGTTGCGGCCATTGTCGATTAATCTCAGAGCGCAAGCTTGGATTATGTTCCCATAACATTCAAATGGCCCGTGATGGCATGTAAAATTGTACGTGCCGTTTTCAAAAGTTGTCTAAAACAGGAGAGGCATGGAGAGAGTTAAAAGTATGATTGCGCCTATTTTTTTTTTTTTATTTTTTTTATTTACATATTTCACTGACTTACCGATGCTTTACCATATGGAATTAGCGTTAAATCCACGTATTTTGACAGGCCAGTTTGAAGTGCTTTGTACAATTGGTCGACTACAAATTTCCTTGCAAATGGACATAGGGCCTCATAGTAAACGTCTACCTTTACCTAAAAAACATTTGCTTAACTCGATCTTCTCTAAACTGATTGGAGGAGTTCGAGGAAAGGAGTATTGATGGCAAAGGCAAAGAAACGGTGGATTACTCTAAAGGGGAGGGGGGTATTTATTTATTTTATTTATGTCCCCCAAACCCGATTTCTATGTCACTGCTGAAAAGTGGAAAAGGCAAAAAAAATCTAGTTTTTCCTTGTTTAATTATTTGGAGATAGATTATAAAAAATATTCGTGTAAAATATAATATTGATTGGCGAAAACTTACCCTGGAGATGTCACTTTTAACGGTCGAAATTACTACCAACACGATTGAAGCTATTGCAACAAGATTCATTTTTATTGCCGTGAAAAATGTCGGTCCAAGAACTCGATAAAACTGACTCTGATGATTTATGCATAGATGCATATAATGAAAGGAAACCTATGAAGATTAAAAATGGGGAAAGGGAAGGGCGAAAATGATGCGTCAACGATGTGATATGTTTTAAATATAAATATAACAATTTTTTATCAAACGGAAGTTACGGCCGATTGGGTTTACCCACAGGCGATTATCCAATGCTGACTTATTAAATTCACTTAGTTTTCATTTATTTAACTTTCGACCATTTGCTATCCCTCTTGTCTCGTACGATAAAGTTATGGAGTTCATTAAGCGATTACGTTTTTCCCAAATCCATTTCTTTTTGAAGAATTAGAAGAGGCGCAGCATTCAATATGATCGTAAGCACGCGCCAAATATAGGCAACCAGGTATACAATTTGTTTTTCGTGCGTATTGAGTGTATATATGGTTGCCTAATTATGTGGTTTCTCAAATTCATTTTTTGCTTTTATATTACCAAGGGGCAGTAGAATATGGAATTCAAAATAGCTTATCGACTTCAATCAACTAAAACATAGTCAGGTGAATGTTTGTAACAATATTTTTTAAATATTTTTCCTTTAAGGCGCCATTATTAACCAGAGAGTAAGCAGTCGTTTTGATGGATTTCCCTATAAGTTTTAGAGCGCCGTTTTGTTCTTCTAATAGAGGAAAAAACATTAAAAAGCAAAGGTTAAAATAACGACTGAATTTGGCGAAAGGTTTTTTATTGTTTATTTAAAAAAATCACATTTACAAATAAACTTCTAGAAGGTACCTAATATACAAAGTGATTTTACACAATAACAATTTTAATAAAAAATACACAACTCCTCTAGGAAGCTTCGAACGAATATATAATATATTCACGAGGTGTATAAATATAAGGTGTAGAAATTTTTCATTTTTAAGTAAATACTGTTTTGAAGTACAGCGTAAGGCAGGGGGTGATTTTACTCCATATATTACATTTATAGGCTATAAAAAAGGTACTTAGATGTTCCCAAAATGATTGGTCTCAAATATATAAAAATGCTATAAACAAATTTTGAGGGAACGTTTTTAAATTATTTTCGACTGCCCTAATAGAAAAATAAAGAAGGCGCCTAATGCGCTTTTCTCTCCAATCAAAAACATTGTAAAAACATCCCTCAAGCGCCCACAACAACGATATGGGAATATTAAAAGCTAATAAAAGTACCGGGTAGACACTGCTGCCAACAAGACAAAACCTAGACTAATCTTCAGACTCTGCGCCCCGTTTTTTGAACATTCCTCGGGTTTGTCGCCTTCGATATACTGACAGAGGGCCTTAACGAAGTTGTTCTGCGCCAAATCGTTATCGGCTTGCTTGAACTGCTTGTTGAAAACTATGGTCGGCACGGACTTCAGAGGGTTTTGAATGTTTTCAGTCATTTTTCCCAGGATTGAGAGGTAGTTTGAACCTGAAAAAATCAATAAATTATTGATCTATTATTACATGGTTATCAACAAGCCAGGAGGATATGCGCAGGCAGTCAACCCCAGCGTAGATATCGAGGGCGACTTGCCTTTGTTACCGATCTAGATTTGTGATATTTTTATCAGTGATAATTGAATTCAACGATTCGAACTTACCGTCCGTGTGGTTGGCACAATTCTCAATCAAGTTCAGGTTGGTGACGTGGTTCAGTTGGGCGCAGTCCATCGTATGGAAGGTCGCCTTGTCACCGTTCCTTTCCACTTTATCCATGAGGCAGTTTATGAATCCAGCGGATACCTTGTTGAAGCCAAGCCCATCGGACGGCTTGCCGTTGTCGATGAGTTTCAAGGCGCAAGCCTGGATCTTGTTGCCGAAGCACTCGGCTGCACCGTGGTGGCACTCGAAGACGTATTCGTTGATGTCGAATCTCATCTGAAACGGTAAATAATAGTTAGTGGTAGGGTATAGATATTAATGTTCGCTTGTGTCTACTAACGGAGAGGGTTTCGCTTCGAACACCAGATGTGATTCGCTCCTCATTCCCCCTACGGTATGAGTTTGACGTTGTTTTGCTACAAATATTTTCTGAACAAAGCGTTAATAATTCATGTTCCTATAATAACAGTGAGTCATTTGTAAAAATACAGTGCAATACTAGTAATTATAATAAACTGGTAAGAATGTGATAAATATAGGTAAGGAAAAATGTACGGTATATCTTTGTCGACGTTGGTTAACCATAGTTGGATAATAAATTCTGTTTACAAACATTTATATGCATTGCTTGTCTACTATGTATTTTAAGTTGTTAACATTGCTTTCTACTATCGAGTACAAGGTGGCAAAATAAATTGTTGCGGAATAAACTTTGGACAACCAAAAATTGCACGTACAGGGCGTTTTATATAATTTAAAAAAACTGGTGTAACAACGTATATATTTTTTTGTTTAACTGGCTTAGGATTGCGTCACTTCGGCTAGTTGTAAATTTCAAATGCGGATTTTTGTTTACCACCCTGTAGCCGACGAATAGCTTCACGAAATTCTTCACGGCCGGCGTCGTCTATGGCCTACGAATTATATAATGTTGGATTAAAGATACAATGAACGTACAAGAGGTCAACGTTGCCACTGTATTATCTGAGGTAGACACGTTTATGGCAATTTTTACCTTTTATTTGGGCATATTTCAATTAATTTTGCAGAATTTTAGTTTTTTCTGCTTTCTATAATAATTTTGCAACTTTGTAATTCGCCTAATATACAGGGTGATCCGAATTGTACCTTCGATAAGTTGGGAATCAACAGAAAATGTGAAATGAATGCCAAGTTTTCTTAATAAACTTGTATCGAAAACTTAACCGTTTCGGAAAGTTACATTTGTTTTTGTATTTTTTTTATATCTCCTGAAGTAAATGGAATTTCTTATTGAAATTTTGTGTGTACATATTCCTGAATAAGTACCACGTTTAATCATCATTTTCATTTTTTTACTCCAACCAGAGGCGTAACCACGGGGGTGTGAATCCCTTTGTTTAAAGGAAAAGGGTACGCCTATGATCGAAATTGTATGTTTTTTCAGTTTTTGAAATCTAGTCAGTTCATGAATAAATGTCGACCTCTTTTAGTTTTTAGGTACAATTCGGACCACCCTGTATACAGAGTGGTCTAGTGTCGAGTTTATAATAACAGGGCTTTACCAGGAGCTAGTTCAGAGTAAAATGAGTTATGAGACAGTTTGCCCAAACTATAGTCGAATTCTGCTTTGTTTATTATCTACAGGGTGTTAAAGATGGAACATTTTTTAGAATAATTGGCCATAAATATATATTAACAGAAGATAGCTTTTTGAAATTTAGTATAGACAGGTTGTTTTGTATTCTTTATCGGATAGTGGTTGCAATTTTTTATCAAGAATACAGCGGCGTGCGTATGGGCTAGCCAGAAAATATTTTATTTGAAAACAAAGGTACGCCACTGTTTTTTCACAAAATCGATATGCTTGTGACATTTTCTGTTCTATTTATAGCCATTTTTGTATCTTTTTAATGTGTCGATTAAATGCACCGGTTCCGAATAAATTAACTTCAAAGATGAAAGAAACTAGCAACAAATGCTGACATTTTTGTATGTATTGACATTAATAAATGATATTATTATTATTATTAAATCAACCTTTATCCCTAAATTAATGAATACAAATGAATAAGAAAAAAAAACAAAAAAAAATTGAGCATGAGACATTTTCTCATTTTGGGACAAAATGTTACCCAAATCTTCTTTTATTAATCAAACAATTGGCAAAAAAATATGTTATTTGAGTCAGAATTTTTTTTTGCAAAAACTATGTGACGACTATATTATCCTTAAAGGTTAATTGTTAAACAAACTTAGAGTTCGCTCAAATCCACCCATTTTGGTGGATTTTAGCGCGTTTTGAAAAAATTCTTCACGACAAGAGAGTATGAGGCGCCATTTATTATTATAGTATTACAAATATATATAATAGTTATTGAAATATATATATTTTTTCATTAAATATATTTATTTTGTTAAACTATTTATGATTTATAAATATATATTTGTATCTTTATAAAAATATATATATATTTTTACGAATATATAAATATATTTTCACAAATATACAGGGTGTCCCGATTTTAAACCGACAAACTTCGGGTACAGAAAGTTCACATGAAATTATGACATACCCCTTCTAACATTTCTTCTCTATCGAGCCTCCTAACGGAGATACAGGGTGTTGAAAATTCAATTTATTTTTTGTTTTTCTTTAATAACTTCCACAATATTAAAGATAGGGAAACCAAACTTTGTACACATAGTTAGGTTGTGAGGGTCCATCTTTTCTATGGTTCAGAGTTGAACTGAGGCGCGCCAGTGGCGTGCGGTGTGGTCACGTCGACATAATTTTAAGGAAAAAAGTATGTGCACTAATTTTTTTCGCAATTCTGATCAGATTTTCATAATTTACGGTTAATTTTCTAAAAAAACTTGCTCGTGTAAAATTTTGACTGAGGCATTAGTTTCGAGATATTTGAGTCTGAACAAAACGATGCACCAAAAACACAATTAATTAATTTCCCTTTCAAAATTATTTTCAATCTGATTTTCTAAGGGATATACTGAACTGAACTGTCAATTTAATGTTTTTAATGTTTTTCTTCTTTTGCAATGAGGCGTTTTTAAGGCCTTTTGCAAGTCAATATTATTTCTGTCAAAAGAAAAATTTGTTTGTTACGAAATTACATAAACAAATTATCGACATCCAAATATAAAAGAAATTAACACCCCGTATTTCCGTTAGGAATGGCTATAGAGAAATTTTAGAAGGGATATGTCGTGATTTCATCAGAACTATTCCCGACATGATAATTGTGTTTTTGGTGCATCGTTCAGACGCAAATATCTCGAAAATTAATGCCTCAGTCAAAATTTTGACTGAGCAAGTTTTTTTAGAAAATTAACCGTAAATTATGAAAATCTGATCAGAATTGAGAAAAAAAATTAGTGCACATACTTTTTATCTTAAAATTATGTCGACGTGACTACACCGCACGCCACTGGCGCGCCTCAGTTCAACTCTGAACCATAGCAAAGATGGACCCTCACAACCTAACTATGTGTACCAAGTTTGGTTTCCCTATCTTTAATATTGTGGAAGTTATTAAAGAAAAACAAAAAATAAATTGAATTTTCAACACCCTGTATCTCCGTTAGGAGGCTCGATAGAGAAGAAATGTTAGAAGGGGTATGTCATAATTTCATGTGAACTTTCTGTACCCGAAGTTTGTCGGTTTATAATCGGGACACCCTGTATATTATTTCTGCTAACATGTATTTATATAGAAATGAGCTTTTATTGTCGTACACTAGGTGGCGCCCTTCTATATAGTTAATATAGATCACAGAACAATATAGATAGAGTTCACACAGACACGTTGCCAAATTTAATACGGGCATTGTACCTAAATTTAATCAGCATGGCGCCACCTAGCGTACGACGATAAAAGCTCATTTCTATATACATGTTAGCAGAAATAATATATATTTGTGAAAATATATTTATATATTCGTAAAAATATGTATATATTTTTACAAAGATATATATATTTATAAAGCTTATAAATATTTTAACAAAATAAATATATTTAATGAAAAAATATATATATTGCAATAATTATTATATATATTTGTAATAATAATAATGTCTTAACGGCGCCTCATAAAAGAGTGTCAAAAATTTTTTTTCGAAAATTCGAATAACTCGGACTTTGCGCCGAAAGAAAAAATACGTGTCTCCTTAAATATTATGGAAAATACCCCGACAAATTTCCGTACGAATTAAAAAATTTTCACCGAACACCTTGGGCGATTTAAAATGGAATTGGCTCGAATTAATTGCAAACAATAAAAATAACTTTCCAACTTACTCGACTAAATTTAACGAGCTATTTGCCGACTGTACTGTTTTAATATTCGCTTATTAATTAATTAATTAAATAAAAATGTGTCACCGCACCGGACGCATAATTATTGTGTATAATAGCATTCCTCAAATATGTATATATATTGCCATTATTTAATTAGATACGACGGTGCCATTAATTACAATTATAACTGTAAATATGTTTTTTTAAATCATATCACCGTCTGGGTTGATATATGGCAAAAACACAATTTAAAAACAAAACAAGCGGATTTATGGCCATTAATGTTAACGTGGAACAACACACGGTCATTCGACCCTGCGAATTTATCTTCTCGAATGATACAATTCTGTTTTCTAGCCGGTAAACACGTTAAAACTGAGATACAAATGTTTTCATGTAGTGCCAGTTCCGTTGGTGCCAAAGGCCCTCCGACAATGGCCGCTTAAGCCCCACTCAAGTCAAGGCGCCAAATTTCAGAAAGTTAAGAAATTCATTATCTATTCATCAATACCAACCTTAGATTTTCCATATGGCACCAGAGTCAAGTTGACGAAATCGGAAAGGTTGCTCTGAAGTGACGGGTACAGTTGTTGGGTGAAGAATTTCCTGGAATCCGGGCACAGCGATTCATAATATACCGCCACGTTCACCTGAAAATAACGAGAAATTTACTTACAGTGCGCCAAGAAAATTAGTAACTAATAATAACAGCAATAAAAACATTTAAGACCATTTTCCACGCACTAAATATTAAAAAATATACGGAAAAAGCGCCTGCATAAGCCATTGTACACCACGTGACTACAGAATTAGGCAACCATATATACAATCAATAGTGTTGCATATGCAGAAAAAGTGAATGTATACGTGGTTGCCCTTTTTGGGTCGCGTGGTTTACGATCATTTATGACAGCTCTGCCATGATAAATAATATTATAAATGGGATGAAATTATTGTTAAGGTTCCGATTTACTCCTCTGATATTAACCGCTATTTCTTTAGGAGTAAATTTTGCAGAAACTAATACACGGATTTTGAAAATTAATGTATCTAATTTTGCAGAAAAAAGTGTAAATGGCCGTGAGGTATTGAAATTACCATTCTTATCTATAATTGAGAAGGAAAAAATAAGACTGTACATATTGGCAATACGTAGGCAACTCATTCAATCGCTTGTATTTACAATTTTGTATTTTTTTTGTAAAAAGAAATTAGCTTACGGCCGAGTACAAAGTGTTACTTAGAAGCTCACCAAATATTGTCGCTCAAATTAACGTATCTGTCGTGAAATTGACTCTCAAAGGAGAATTTTCACATTTTTAGGTCAAGTAGTCATTTGCATTGCTGAAATAGCGCCCGAAACTAGGCAAATTACAGAACAATATTGCATTACAACTTGGTCTATCACTCTGGAGATGTCAGCATGTAGTAGTAGTAGCACTAGTAGTACTTTATTAGTCCAAAAGAGCACAAATACAGGCTATAAGCATTGAATAAAGGAATATATTCCTTTATTCAATGCTATAAGACAAGTCATACAACAAACAGTGGTATAATACACAATATTATAAACACGTTACGTGCCGGCATCTGACGGCGAGTAGCGTGAACCCTCAAAACAAAACAAAAATTTGTTATCTGCATTGTCTTCCAGGCCGGACCAGCCAGTGATCGTCTACCCGCGTTAGGCAACCATACAAAGCATATTAGACTATTAAATCCTAGCTGCTGATTTTCTCGGATAACGCGTACAAACGTTTTCCACGGGTATCCGTTTACTTGTGATTCATCAAATCAACATTGCTGCATCTCTAGGGACACTAATTTGACCTTTAACCTATTTGCGAAATGCATCATTAGTCATAATTAATAATTAATTTATTAAGCCTCCCTCGACCATATTGTCTTCTCAAGATGCTTTAAACGTCAAGCAATCAGACTAATCACCCGGAAACTATTTAACAAAATCAGACAGAGTTTTAACTGATTAAATGTATGCCATTATATTATCGTAAATGCTTTTCCGAAAACAATTAATCAAACTAGTTCGCTCCTAAAGAACTGTTTCTAATTTGATAATGAACTGCGGTTTTCTATGCCACACTGGACGGAGTTATGCAGAATGGAATTTTAACCGAATATTATGAAGGCGGCAGATTTATTAGCTAACTTAAGAAAGGTCTCTGCTTATTATAGTTAACCCAATGCGTGAAATTTGTTTGTAAGAAAGAAATACTTTAAGTTCAACTGGCTAATTTTACGGTAACTAGATATAAACGGAGCGACAATGGGCGATTAAGCCCCACCCAAGGCGCCAAATTCCAAAAAATTAAAGACCTACGCCTGCTTTTACTATGCAGTTATGCAAAATAGGCCAGTAGAATTAGACGGGAATCTATAACTAATTCGTTTCAGATAGCCGTAGGTAAAAACAGGTGTATTTAGTTATAAGGAATATACCTCTGCGATTCCTCCCAAATCAAATATACAGAACATTGTTTATAAGAAGTCACTTGTATGTGAAAAAATCATGAAATTTGGAGTTTTTTAAAAATTGCAGTAAGACTGCAGTAGATTAATTTTTTTGAATGCTTCTGTTTACTAGGCAATTCCAAACCGGTTAATTTAAGCCCCGGTTGATTTCATTTCATTGATTATTTATTTAAATAATTGCCGAAAACCATCGAAATTTTCGAAAATTTCAAGCATTTTTTACTCTGAAAGGACAAATGCTAGACTCTTGAAACTTTGATGGAATATGTCTCATTACCCTCAACTTACAAAAAAAAATTTCGTTTTAAAATGTTTATTAGTTTTCGAGAAATTCTATTTGTTTATTAAAAACGTCCCAAATGTTTAATGAAAAATTGACCTATTAACGTTATCAAAAATAATTTAACCACAGCTCATTTTTTTCGTCAAGACGTCAATTTTACGAATCTGTTATGGACGTATCGATTTTCAATAATTTTGACCGTCAAAATGGCGTTAACAACATTGCTACTTTTCGGAGCAGCGTTTTTTGCAAATAACTTTACAACAAATGAACGTATCTGCACAAATCTTTCATATTTGAGTTGCTGGTATTTTTCTACAAATTTATAAAAAAAAAACTGTTGCTCTGGGACATGTAGGAGCCGAGATAATTTTTTAATTTTAATTAAATTGTTTAATGCGCCAAACGTTTATTTATTAATATTTATGGCCAAAATTGAAACTGGTTGTTAATAAGATCTTAAATTTTGTGAATTCATCAAGTCCTATTGAAAACGGGCCCTTTTTGAGGTCAAAATATAATTTTTAATAATCAGTGATTTTAGAGCATCTTCAATTTGTTTGGCTCAAGGGACAGGTGAATTTTTGATCAAACTAGTTTCAAATTGGGGTAGCGAGAAAAATTCGTCATATCTCCGTTATTTTCCGGCCAATTTCGACGTTTTTTTTTTAATTTGGTGTACCTCACGAAAATAATAACAATGGGCACATTTGCAATATCCAAATAATAAACAAATAATTGTTATAAACAATTTATTTTTATTTTTTTTAAATTTTTTCTTTTTTGGGCTTATGCAACTTATAATGTGCTAATGTATTAAATATAAATTTATAAAGATTATATAATAGTAACAATGTATGCACAAACTATTTCTCCATCAAACAATATACGATGTTACAGCATTGTTACCATTATATAATCTTTATAAATTTATATTTAATACATTAGCACATTATAAGTTGCATAAGCCCAAAAAAGAAAAAATAAAAAAAAAAATAAATAAATTGTTTATAACAATTATTTTTTTATTATTTGGATATTGCAAATGTGCCCATTGTTATTATTTTCGTGAGGTACCCCAAATTAAAAAAAAAAACGTCGAAATTGGCCGGAAAATAACGGAGATATGACGAATTTTTCTCGCTACCCCAATTTGAAACTAGTTTGATCAAAAATTCACCTGTCCCTTGAGCCAAACAAATTGAAGACGCTCTAAAATCACTGATTATTAAAAATTATATTTTGACCTCAAAAAGGGCCCGTTTTCAATAGGACTTGATGAATTCACAAAATTCAAGATCTTATTAACAACCAGTTTCAATTTTGGCCATAAATATTAATAAATAAACGTTTGGCGCATTAAACAATTTAAAAAATTATCTCGGCTCCTACATGTCCCAGAGCAACAGTTTTTTTTTTATAAATTTGTAGAAAAATACCAGCAACTCAAATATGAAAGATTTGTGCAGATACGTTCATTTGTTGTAAAGTTATTTGCAAAAAACGCTGCTCCGAAAAGTAGCAATGTTGTTAACGCCATTTTGACGGTCAAAATTATTGAAAATCGATACGTCCATAACAGATTCGTAAAATTGACGTCTTGACGAAAAAAATGAGCTGTGGTTGAATTATTTTTGAGAACGTTAATAGGTCAATTTTTCATTAAACATTTGGGACGTTTTTAATAAACAAATAGAATTTCTCGAAAACTAATAAACATTTTAAAACGAAATTTTTTTTGTAAATTGAGGGTAATGAGACACATATTCCACCAAAGTTTCAAAAGTCTAGCATTTTTCCTTTCAGAGTAAAAAATGCTTGAAATTTTCGAAAATTTCGATGGTTTTCGGCAATTATTTAAATAAATAATCAATGAAATGAAATCAACCGGGGCTTAAATTAACCGGTTTGGAATTGCCTAGTAAACAGAAGCATTCAAAAAAATTAATCTACTGCAGTCTACTGCAATTTTTAAAAAAATCCAAATTTCATGATTTTTTCACATACAAGTGACTTATAAACAATGTTCTGTATATTTGATTTGGGAGGAATCGCAGAGGTATATTCCTTATAACTAAATACACCTGTTTTTACCTACGGCTATCTGAAACGAATTAGTTACAGATTCCCGTTCACATCGTCTAATTCTACTGGCCTAAAATGGAATTTTAACCGAGTAACATGAGGGCAGTAGCAGTTATTAGTTAAATTAGGAAATTGGTCAACCCAAGGAACTTATAAAGAGAAATGGCCACCTCACGAAGGAATACTTTAAATCCAACTTTCCACTTTCGTCTACATTAGCAACAATTAGCGACAATTACCAGCATCACACGGATGTCGGTCAGCTCTAAATCAAACCGTATTGATGGTTTCACTTTGCATAACTACATCCACCGCACTGGCATGGCGGAAGTAGGGCGGCGACATTTTAAATTCACGCGTGTGATGCAGCAATTTAGTAAATTATTTTTTGGACACTCTTTCGGCATTTAATTTAATAATAAACATGCGTGCCAGGCGCTGTAGGTACGCCGCCGGCCTGAAACGCCGCACGCACGCACCCCTTTTCACCTTCCACGCACCACCCTTATTTAGGGAACATTTGTAGGCTAATAAAAACGACACACATGGCTTGTGGTCGACGTATTTCAAGGAAATAACAGAATTCGTGTTCTAGCTGTTTTTCTGTTTCTGTTGGTATTACTCTAGGCTCCTCTTGGACAGCCAGGAAATTACGCCAAATTATTCAGTACAACAGTCGGGTCCGTTGTACGCTGACAGAACGGTATTAGTATAGACACGAGTTAGGTTTATGAGGCGCCATTTAAGACATTATTAGTATTACAAATATACAGGGTGTCCCGATTTTAAACCGACAAACTTCGGGTACAGAAAGTTCACATGAAATTATGACATACCCCTTCTAACATTTCTTCTCTATCGAGCCTCCTAACGGAGATACAGGGTGTTGAAAATTCAATTTATTTTTTGTTTTTCTTTAATAACTTCCAGAATATTAAAGATAGGGAAACCAAACTTGGTACACATAGTTAGGTTGTGAGGGTCCATCTTTGCTATGGTTCAGAGTTGAACTGAGGCGCGCCAGTGGCGTGCGGTGTGGTCACGTCGCCATAATTTTAAGGAAAAAAGTATGTACACTAATTTTTTTCGCAATTCTGATCAGATTTTCATAATTTACGGTTAATTTTCTAAAAAAAGTTGCTCATGTAAAATTTTGACTGAGGGATTAGTTTTCGAGATATTTGCGTCTGAACAAAACGATGCACCAAAAACACAATTATCATGTCGGGAATAGTTCTGATGAAATCACGACATATCCCTTCTAAAATTTCTCTATAGCTATTCCTAACGAAAATACGGGGTGTTGATTTTTTTTATATTTGGATGTTGATAATTTGTTTATGTAATTTCGTAACAAACAAATTTTTCTTTTGACAGAAATAATATTGACTTGCAAAAGGCCTTAAAAACGTCTCATTGCAAAAGAAGAAAAACATTAAAAACATTAAATTGACAGTTCAGTTCAGTATATCCCTTCGAAAATCAGATTGAAAATAATTTTGAAAGGGCTATCTTAATTAATTAATTGTGTTTTTGAGGCATCGTTTTGTTCAGACGCAAATATCTAGAAAACTAATGCCTCAGTCAAAATTTTACATGAGCAAGTTTTTTTAGAAAATTAACCGTAAATTATGAAAATCTGATCAGAAATGCGAAAAAAATTAGTGCACATACTTTTTTCCTTAAAATTATGTCGACGTGACCACACCGCACGCCACTGGCGCGCCTCAGTTCAACTCTGAACCATAGCAAAGATGGACCCTCACAACCTAACTATGTGTACCAAGTTTGGTTTCCCTATCTTTAATATTGTGGAAGTTATTAAAGAAAAACAAAAAATAAATTGAATTTTCAACACCCTGTATCTTCGTTAGGAGGCTCGATAGAGAAGAAATTTAGAAGGGGTATGTCATAATTTCATGTGAACTTTCTGTACCCGAAGTTTGTCGGTTTAAAATCGGGACACCCTGTATATAATAATTATTGAAATATATATATTTTTTCATTAAATATATTTATTTTGTTAAAATATTTATAAGTTTTATATATGTATCTTTGTAAAAATATATATGTATATACATATTTTAACGAATATATAAATATATTTTCACAAATATATATTATTTCTGCCAACATATATTTAATATAAATGAGCCTTTATCGTCGTACGCTAGGTGGCACCATGCCGATTAAATTTAGGTAAAATGCCCGTATTAAATTTGGCAATGTGGCATCAAATGTATATGTACAGGGTTATCCAACGAAAAGGCCCACCCTTATATTTTCTTTATTTTTCGAGTTAGGGAAAAATGTTTTAAATAAAAGTTGTAGTGAATCAAATGAACTCAATTAAAACCCCTGCAAAGAATATACAGGGTGTTCCATAAAAGAGGGACAAACCTAACTTACATTTCTTTAAATGGAACACCCTATATTTTTTTACATTTTTCAAATCTGTGTTTTTTTGTGATTTCAAATATATATATATATATATATATATATATATATATATATATATATATATATATATATATATATATATATATATATATATATATATATATATATGTTGTATCTTATCTTTTACTGTTTTTTATTTATTGCAAATTTCGTGAACAATATATTTATACCACCAGCATCTGCATGCGTATCAATCAGGTTAGCCATGGATGAAAAACAATTAATTTGACACTTATGCCTTAAAGAATAATTGAATAAATTCAAAAAGCAAATTTTCATCCATGGCTAACCTGATTGATACGCATGCAGATGCTGGTGGTATAAATAATATTGTTCACGAAATTTGCAATAAATAAAAAACAGTAAAAGATAAGATACAACATATATATATATTTGAAATCACAAAAAAACACAGATTTGAAAAATGTAAAAAAATGTAGGGTGTTCCATTTAAAAAAATGTAAGTTAGGTTTGTCCCGCTTTTATGGAACACCCTGTATATTCTTTGCAGGGGTTTTAAATGAGTTCATTTGATTCACTACAACTTTTGTTTGAAACATTTTTTCCTAACTCGAAAAATAAAGGAAATATAAGGGTGGGCCTTTTCGTTGGATAACCCTGTACACATGCTGTAAACATTAACCTTATTTATTATTTATCGTTTATTTGACGTTTGGAATGTGTGTGCGTATTTTTTAAATTTTCACATATAACTAAAGGTTCATGAAAGCAGTTGCTTGCAGTTATGTCCGTTTCAATAGAAGAATTTGGTGAGCATACGGGCATTTTACCTAAATTTAATCAGCATGGCGCCACCTAGCGTTCGACGATAAAAGCTCATTTCTATATAAATATGTTAGCACAAATAATATATATTTGTGAAAATATATTTATATATTCGTAAAAATATATATATATATATATATATATTTACAAAGATATATATATTTATAAAACAAATATTTTAACAAAATAAATATATTTAATGAAAAAATATACAGGGTGTTCCAGTTTTTTGTAGCAGGACTTTAACAGTCGATAGACATTTGAAAAATATTAAAAAAAGTTCATATAAATATAGGTTGAGAAATGCTTAGTTTTCGAGATACAGGGTGTTAAAGTTTGAAAATAAATATGGATTTATATTTAGGTATATTTCCAGAATGCTAAGAAGTATCGAATCCAAACTTGCCAATTCTTTACATACAATTTAGAGGCCTATTTTGGAATAACAAACTACTACTTTACTTAACCATGGGCGTAGATATATGGATTTACTAAGGTTCTTTTTTACAAAAAAGTAGTACGCCACTGATATTTTCCCATGTTTCCAGTTTAATTCAATAAAGCAAGAGAAAACAAAAATTTAATGTCTCTTGGCACTTTTTGATATGACAAGCCGTTGTTCAGAAAATTTACATTTAATCTTTTGATGCACGCATCTGGACGAATTTTAGACAAACTTGAAGTCGTTCAGAATTTCACCAAATTTGATGGTATGAAAAGTCTTTTAAAAACAAAGAACACCCTGTATATATTTCAATAATTATTATATATATTTGTAATACTAATAATGTCTTAAACGGCGCCTCATATAAGTTACTTATTTAAATAATTTTTCCTTATGATGCCTCTTTGACAAAAACAACGAGCGATCCCTCACCGTCAGTAGCCAGCGAATATAATAATACGATTATATTGTATTTTAATCAATCGTGCTCTAGCTGATTGTAACACTGATTGTTTGGGTAAACGTGTCCTTTTAATTTCAATTACATTTACATTAATAACAATAATTAAAGTAAATTGTTCTAAATGGTTAATTGCCGTTAATAAGTAAACTCACTTTTGAAGTAGAAGCAACGTAGAAATTTCAGTTTCATTTTAAGATGATAACACGCTCAGATATGTTCAGGATGACCAAATCGATTGTCATAGTGCATGAGTAACTTAATTCGTAATAGGGGTCCGCTCGTCTGGACGCCTCATTGCTTGTAATGTATATAAATAAACCAGTTGTGGCTCCTTGAAAAACCACAATCTAGTTTTAAAAATTAAAATGAAACAGAAGAATGGGAACAATCATGATTTTTTTTGTTATAAAACACAACTGCCCCCCTAAATATCTGACGTATTTGTTTTTTCATAAAAAAATCGCAACTCAATAGTTGTACAGGGTAAGTACGTCTCTTAGAATTAACCCCCCCCCCCTTGTTTCCCTTATCCTCTGCTGATTTAACTAATTCAAAAAATAGGTGGACACGATTTCTGATGAATTTTTATATTCTGAAAACGGATATTAAAAATATACAGGGTGGAAGATTTTTTTAAATGGAACCCGTATATTTTCGTACCGAAAAAATTTTCTGAATCCAAAAATATAACCAACGCTGCTCGATATACATCGAACGCACGGAATTTTCATGCGTGAGCGGTTCCAATCCCTCGAATTTCCCTCCGGAGTTCTTATTCCGCTCGTACGGCATATGCGAGTAAAATTTTAATATAAACCGGCCATAAAACAACCCTTGTCCTGACCCGAGCCCGACCCCTTCGACTGTGAGCGCGTAGGAAATAAAAAAGTCACGATGGCGAACAAAATAATTAGGTCAACCAAGAGAGATGGTGAGAGGGTGATTTCTTTTGTTCGTGTTCTTTTGTTCTAATCAAGAGGTTATAGAAATTATTTGTAGGATAACAAAACAACTTTAAGGGATTGAGTTTAAAAAAAAACACACAAATTTTTAACATGCCCACTGCCCTTAACATTTCGCCTTGCTTCAAGTTATTTCGGTTATTTTTTGTAGAACACTAACAAGAGTGACTTTATGATGACAGTGTGCGTCCTGCGAGTCGAGCGACTGTGACTATGATCCGCCCAGGGTGTAAATTCGCTGGATGAACTATAAACGGATTTTATTGATTTGCGCAACGAAAAGAAGTCCGGTGAGATTACCAGCGCGTGCTAAGAATTTCTTTCGGACTTTTAAGCATCCCGCGATGCAGCACTTGACGCTGTTAATAAAACAATCGACTAACCTAGTTTCCATTCACGCGGAAACGGCGACCTGCGATTATTTCGAATCAATACGACCAAATATAAAAACGCGGTGAATGCAAAATCGGTTTTGCTCTGGTGGCCGTCCGATACGATGTGTAACTAGCCGTGAAGATTGATGAACACGAACGCGAACACTGTTTTATTTAGTAAACCCACGGATTTGAGACATTGTTATTTTGCTTAATCCGGCAGCGACGTCACCGTATGCTAATCGGAGGATTTAACATTGCATTGAAATTAATTCGCTACAACTGGTTTTGCGTGTAACGGAGCAACTTTGAGGAATTGGGTTCGGTAAATAACCAGAGGCAGAGAAACAAAGCAAACATATTTTGTACGGGTATTACCAATAAATAGGAACTAAACTAAAATTAGTAACAGCGCTGTACGTTTCCAACAGGTTTACCCGTCGCGAAAGAGTAGAAGAAGAAAACAGGGAAGAAGAAGAGAAGTAATGTCACTCTTTTCTGCACGTTTAATAATATCTACTTATTCTGACCTTAAAAGCCTGAGGAGAATAAGGCTCAAGGAGGTTATGGTCGAGTAACGAATTCCATAACTTTGATGTTTGGGGTAGAAAAGCTGAACAACTGATTTGGCGCGCCTTAATTGTTGAGCAGTTTATACAGGGTGAATACCAATAACTCATTTTAATTTTAAGGGATAGTAGATCCCTTAATGGTAAGGCCATATACTAAAAATAAAAAATATATACCCTGTAGTTTTCGAGAAAGAAAATAAATTAAAATACGTCAACATTTTCAGAACTTCGTAACTTAACCTATCTCAACAGAAAATAAATCAGGATAGATCTTTGCCTCTGGCATTCACCTTGTTTTTTGCAATCATAAATTCACTAGTCTTTGCTGTCACTGTCAATTAACTTGTCTCCGACCGCAAATTTATGAACGGCGGTTTATCTTTATTAGACGTTTTTCGTTGGATACAAGGCATGTTGTTCACCCCATAAGTGGGTCAGTAGAGCGACGAAGCGGTGCTCAAAAGTTTACCAGAATTTAACGTAGGGTAGGTCAGTTTTTCAACTTTCTTTTTTATATGTTTTTATTGGTAATTTGTGTTATAAATATCAACAGAAACTCCCTCTTAAAATTAAAATGAGTTATTGGTATTCACCCTGTATTGGTCAACAAGCAACTAACAAAATAATTAATTAAATCCGATTCTGTTATTGTGATTGTTTTAACACAACAAGAACAAATATGCTCGACTGGGCTCTAATCGTGTTTTGTTTGCCCTGTAAATTATGAATAGTTCAGGGACACCTTGTATATTAGCATACCTGTTTCAAATCTCGAGTTCCTTATTCGTGATTTGCGGGGGGCAGCGTCTTTCTAGTTACCGAGTTTCCATAATTAAGTTTTAAGTTGAAACAATAATTAATGATCACAATGGGTGTACAGTCGTGGCAAAAAAAAGCTTCCAACTTGAACAGCGATTTTAATGTAATCTGAATTTGTGTGAGTTCGATTCTTTTTTTTTGTCCATGACTGTGTATTGTTATGACAAATAATATCGTAATAATATTGAAAAACAAGGCAACGGTGGACAATCAGTAGCAATTAGTTTTTTAATATATTACAGATGCTTTTTCAATATATTTTCTTATCGTGTGTCTGATGAAATGTGAAGAATTGAATTAACAAGTTGAAGTTGATTAATTATTATTAATAGGTATCCTGTAATTATGAATCGTGTCATATATTGTCGTTTTAGGTACGAGTGATCAACGAAAAACGGATTTTGACATTTTGACAAATTAATAGTATTTTATTCCACAAGCATATAATGGCCTATATTATTTACGAGGGTAAAAGTAACGGCACGAGCCGAAGGCGAGTGTCTTAAATCACCCGAGCGAATAAAAGTCATTATATGATAGTAAAAAACCCTATTTTATCCACGACTATTAAATATTTTTGACTAATTCTTTTACTGAAGAAATTTACAAGTACTATTTATTTTTCACATTTTTTATGAGCAGGCCGTTATGTGTCAAAACGCTAAAACGAAATGGCCGACACAGATCGAATCTGCTCTTGGAGCAGTGTGGTTGGTTGTATTATGAGTTTTAAAAATTCAACCAATAGAAACATTCTATTCAAATTTAGCGCGCATTTGTGGGGAGGGGATTATACGCAACATTTCTCACTGGCGTATTACACACCCTGTATATTCCATCCATACATTGACTGATTTAGGAATGCCACTATGCAAATTTGTCAACAAGTGTTATCGTTTTAGCGGATAACTACATTTTAATTGTTAATTTATGACTAATACTACTACTCATAAAACCAAAGCTCTTAGTATTTATAAATTACACTCGTCTTTGTGTATACTAGGAATTGATATGATATGAGCCACGTTCATTAATAAATTTATTAATCATACCTAAATAAGGAACTTGCTAGGATTTAGCCTTTAATTTATGGTGAGCAGAACGTTTAAAAAACTTTCTATGTTGGCGCAATGGGTGTCAATTTTTACGCAATTTTATGCAAAATAGTGATATATTTGCGATCCTTATGACTCACAGGATCCAGAGTGGAACAACCTCAAGAACTCGAAATTAAGAACCAACCGAATGCACCACCCGGCACTTTGTCCCGCCACATAAAATATGAAACACCTGTCAGGTACGTGGTAGATGTCCGGTTTTTATAAATTTACATACACAAATTGCTTTGACTTGTACAGTCATATCAAAATTGGACAAACAAATTCTTACAAATATAAAATCTGTCGGACACAAAAATCATCGAAACCACTTCAGATCGCTATTGTTGTCGATTTCTGCAAAAGCAACTACTCTTTATAACTACTTGTTATAAAACATTACAGAATTCGCAGCGTCCAAAGTAAAAAAATTATTGAAATCAAACAAATATTCAACTTACCAAAAATTCATTAACATAACCTAGTTTTAATTTGACTTTGACGCCAAAAATTAACATAACCTAGTTTTTTAATTTGACTTTGACATTGACGTCAAAAATGAACATAACCTAGTTTTGTTATTTGACTTTGACATCAACGTCAAAAATTATTTAGTAACCACAAATTTCATTTATTTTTACATTATGGCCTATTCCATTTTTTTACAATTTATTTTCTTTGCTTGATACATATTGTTTATTAATGGCTTTATTTAGGTTTTATACAAGCATAATAGTAAGAAAAAATGTCCAAAATGATATGTTTACATTGTAAAAAGCAGGAAGAAATAGGCCTTATTGTAAAAATAAATGATATTTGTTCTTACTAAATAATTATTGACGTCCAATGTCAAGTTAAACTAGGTTATTTTAACTTTTGACGTTAATGTCAAAGTCAAATTAAAAAACTTAGGTTATGTTCGTTTTTGACGTCAATGTCAAATTAAAACTAGGTTATGTTAATGAATTTTTGACAAGTTGAATATTTTTTTGATTTCAATAATTTTTTTTTACAAGCCTAAAATTTTTTTCCAAGAAAATTGTTAATGAAAAATGTTGTGCAACCGACAGTGACATTTCGACCGTTCATTTGTGTGTTTTTCAATTCGTTTAAAATTAAACCGTGTCCGGCATATCCATATAAAGAGAAACCTTCTCAGAAAGATTTATTTTAATTATTAATAAACAATTCCGCAATTCCGCTTAGATAGGTATTGCATAACTTCCAACAATCCATCACCTTGTGCTACTGACTGCAATTTCATGAAATCATTATAATATCATTAATAATATTAGTGCTTCTCTGTTGTTATAAGGTAAATGAAATAAATGTACTTAGAAGTAGGAAACGCATCCTTTGCTAAAACCTCTCTCAATTTGAAAATCATGTCAAAATATCTCCCAAATTGTGTTAGAGGATGGGGGTAGGGAGTGAGGCTACACTTTAACATGGAATCCGAACCGCCTTGACGTATACCATGACTTTATGTCTAAAGTTCTCATCCGCAATGATTGTTCTGAATGTTTTGTGTTTCCGCCATCTTGTCGAGGTCTGCCATTTTGTTATACGTATGCCTGTGTAAATAGACAAGAATACAATATTAAACTCTCGCGGCAAGCTTTTATGTAATATAAATTGTATAATGTAATAAATTGATGGGTTTGATTTAATTTAAAGTTTATTTTCTTCTTTTTAGAGCATTTAAATAAAAGCTTGTTTTTAAAAATGTTTTTTTACTAAAGAAACTATAAATTCGCTTCAGTACCGTACTCAGTTTCAATTCTATCTCGAGTTCTATCTCCACAAGAATCTTGGAGCTGGCAATTGTGTCCGATTCAGGATAAATGCTAATATCGCCATTTACATTTCTAGTTCACTTCTTACTTTCGAATTAGAAGAATAAGGCCGCAATATCTTGAAATGATCAGATCTCAAGTCAAGCGTCTCAACATAAATCATTTATAATTTTAAATTAGTTATTTTAAAGGATATTTAAATCATTATTTCTCCGGTGATCCTCTAGGACTATTATATACAGGGTGCTCCAACAATAAGTACAATAACTCGGTCATTATGTGAATTGGAAAATATATTTAATACAAAAGGTGTAGGGAAATAGAATGGTCCATTATTATTGAGGGGAGGAAAGTGATTTGACATTTGAATTGTTTTGACGTTTAATTAAGTTAAGCAATAATTGTGCCAAATACGATGAATTCGGACTTGCAAAGGTTAGTATTTATTGTTGTAATCGTAGATAGAGTATAGTATTCAACTCGTGGTAATGGTAAATAACTCACTTGAATTGCAACACTCGCCTTCGGCTCGTGATCGATTTTAAGTATAGGACAGTATTAATAGAAAATGTAGAGAATTAACGCAACAATTCAAAAATACAATAATATAGAGGGTGGGTGTTCCATTTGAAAAAATTGAAATGGTGAAATTGGTGCTTATGTAAAAAACACTAGGTATAGTATAATATCATCAATATTTGGTGATACACCCCTTTGCTATATATAACCTCAAAATGTGTTTCATTAATTGATAGTACGAGTAATACTCACACAGCGAATTAATTTGTTAAATATTGTCCCGACCAAAATTTTCACTTTTTCCCGAATAACTCGGCAACGCCTCATCAAAAATCAAAAAACCGTACATTGTTGGAAAGAGTATTTCATGCTGATTTCAAATATATAAAAATTTACAGGATTGTTCATTAAAAAATAGTAAATTTGGTATGTGGCAAACTTATGCGCAACCCTGTATAAACAGACATAATTTTATTTTGTAGCTCCTAACTACTACCACAACTTTTGTACCAAATGTTTTTTCCAACTGCCGTAATGACCGAGTTATTGTACTTGAACGCACTATTGAACCACCCTGTATACAGGGTTCAGTTGTCTATTTAAAATTCTTAAATTTGTATTTTTGGCCTTTCAACTGTAAGCGCCGCGACGCCCAATTTTTGTTTTTCTTTTTTAAGCTGTTTTGCATTTATTTTATTATTGAATGATGTAACCAAATCAAATTTTAAACAGGACAATTTGACATTTCTACTAGCGATGACACTTCTAGAACAGTCAATTGTTTATCGTGACCTACTTTGCTGTACCTACGAATGAGTGATAATAACACTATTGCAGACCCATCTGCCAAAAAATATGGTTAGATTTTGTAATAAAATGCCAAACCAATTTCCTTAAAAAAGTCAGGCGTCCATAAGTAAAACAGAAGCTGGGCGTCGCGGCGCCTACAGTTAAAACGATAAAAATTTGAAAAATTTTAAATAGGCCACTAAAAATTTTTTTTCTAAACCTCATCATTTGCGTTTTATTGGCAATAATGACACCCTGTATATCCACAATCAGCCAAATATACAGAGTTTCACAAATATTGGTCAAAATGACCCCCATCAATGCATCTTCAACAATAAATTGTTTACAAATGTCATCATTTTTATGTTTTATAATGTGTCAATTCGTACTGTAATGGCCTTTTAATTGCGCAACCTGTCCTGTTTGTAACTGGCTACCTACAAACAGGACTCGCTGCTGGCGTTGTGACACTTTTCGGAAAAGTGTAAGGAACAGCACTTGCCCGACTCCCCGGGGTGAGAACGCTTCCGGGGTAGCTAACAGATGGAGATACGGTTGTCTGTCCAGAGGGTCGAAAGATGACTGTCTTGTCAACTGGACTGGACAATTTCTCAAATGGGTTAATTAGAAAGTTCCCACCCCAATGTTGTGAATTGTTTCTAAAGTAACAAAAATTTTTTTTATATATATAATTCGCGTGAATTTTTATGACGATTCTAATTATGAAAAAAGAAAAACAATTAATGCCAATTTGAAAATTTATGAACCTAACTTGCATTTTTTTAAATGCGCCCTGTATATTTTTCAATTCACATTTAATGACAGGAGCAAAAACAAATGTCAAAATAAAAAATTACGTGAGCTTTTGTTTTTTAGCATGACCATTCTTAAATCTATGAGTCCAGGCTATATTGATTTAAGAGACTGCATTTATTTTCTTAAAAAAAAAACATTTATAAATAATTCAAAAACTGTCAAAAATAAATGTATTAAACTATATGTATTTAGAATCAGAATGAAAAGATCTTTCAAAAAATTCTAAAATATATAGGGTGTTCCATTTAAAAAAATGTAAGTTAGGTTCATAACATTTTAAATTGGCATTCGATTGTTTTTCTTTTTTCATAGTTAGAATCGTCATAAAAATTCACACGAATTATATATATGTATATATAAAAAAAAATTGTAACCTAGATACAACCCACAAAATTGTACACTTGACAATATTGCTGCTCTTACGCACCGTGGTGACCTACTCTCGGTCCAGTTCGGCACGTGTTATGTATCTCGCTACGCGTCCCTTTGTTAGATTAGACTTATTGCGTTCACACGCGACTTTAATTTGGCGATTATGGGAACCCCACAAGAAAGTCTCCTCGAGGAACACCACGGCACGCTTGCAATTCATAACCAAACTACTATTAAGCCTAAAGATTGCATAGGAAACGAGAATATTAATACAATCGTCATCATCAACGAAGACTACAAAAATCGTTATAGCAGCTTACACATCGTTGTCAGTAGCAGCGCGACGTAATTTCCACTGACTTTAATCCTGGAATTAATTACAGGTTTTCTTCTTCTTCTTTAAACCGATTTAAACTTTTTTAAATAAAAGCCTCAAAATGGCGGACAAAATTTAAATATTCAAGTGTTCCGCTAAAAACATGCTGACAATCAACGAGGCAGGGGGGGAGGAGTTAGTTTTCGAATATAACAGTAAGTTAAAAATATGTTTTATAGGTATTAAAATACCGGAAAACGGTGATGTGCACATAACGCGATTCAACAAGATATTCAGGTATGTTAACATACTAAAGGGTGTATTCTGTATCGCCTGTCGTTAATAATAACGGACTGTTAAAATTCTTATCCAATCAGAGCCCCTCATTTTGAGGAAATCTTTGGCCTGATTGGATAAGAATTTTAACAGTCCGTTATAATTAACGACAGGCGATACAGAATACACCCTTAAACAAGCTGTTTCGTAAGACCTCAATCAATTTGAGTAAACAGCGAGGCAAAAACTACTACCGAGCATAATTATATAGTATAGCACCAGGACGCGAAAAGGCAATAATTACCTTTATCTCAATTCTCCAAAATAATTACAATTATCTGTTTGGGTTCAGGGAGTTGCGTTAACTGCCAATTTAAATAATCATGCGAGTTGGTGGAACGTTAAACGTTACAAGATTAACGTTTATTGCTATAAACCACAAGTAAGGATATGAAGAATGCCGATATCCTTGTGCGGAAAAAGTATCCACAAAGGAGGAAATCGGGCTGCATTTGCATCTATTGATCTAGGATCCGCTGGAACTAGGTTTCTAGGCCTCAGCCTCAGCAGCCAACTTTTTTCTTTCTTAATCTCTCGGGTACGTTGAACTTTCACCCAATCCACGAGCTCTCACCCACTGCCCCAATACAACTTAAACAGCAAAAACTCACCCTGTGCTCCTCGTGGTTGTGGTGGTGGTCGTGTTGGGCCAAAACACTGGCGACGGTAACGGCAAAAACGAAAAACGCTAGTTGTAGTTCCATTGTTTTGGATTGAACAGCCGGTCGCTCGAAGTAGGCTATGTGGTAACGGTACGAAGCACTGAGAAAGAACAAGTGAGCGACGAGTGGTCGTGGGGATATCTCTCTTGTGATTCCTTCTATTCAACGCAACGCCCGCTTGGTAACCTACCTTTCGCACCGGCGGCGTCGGGTGGGGGCACCGGGCCCGGGGCGGCCCGCACCGGAAATTAGTCCGGCCGGTTCCGTTCAGAAAACGCCAATGTATCATAAAATCTGGATTAAAAACTGAGCGTTTGTTTTTTTTTATTTTGGCAATTTTATTCGTAATTATTGATCCTAGAGTGGGCTTTGAATGTGACGTAGTAGACAAAAACCAAAGCACTCGACGCGAACTTACCCATTTAGTTATTAAGAAAATATGGAGTACGGCCCTGTGTCAAGTCCAGAGTAGATATTCCCCGTGGCACACTACTATTATTTAATTTTATTTGATCGTCCATCGAAATCGAACAGCCAGGATGCAGCATTCGGTGACCTTGATGTTTAGTCTGTTTCTCACTCACTTTTAAAGTGACTATGATGAAAAATAGCCGTCCGTGCTTAGCAAAATCAAATTTTTCCTTTGTTACTTGATTATTGCAAACTTTCATATCTCGGTTGTTTATTTTTATATTTCAGGATATTGTTTGCCGCGTTTGACCAAAATATCCTAGTGATTAATGATTAATTTTTCATTATCTAATTTACGTGGTGTTTGTGTTTATTACCGTTTGCCACGATAAATCTTGGGCGTATGCGCGTAAAATATTAATGATGGATGATCACGACAACGTGTGTACGCAAACATTGCAGTAGGGTCGCAACCCCTAAGGGAAATATGTAGTAATGCTACTTGGCGAGTTAAATCGTCGTTAAGGGGCTTGCCAGAAGGTGTGCGCGGAGTTTCGCCCAATTTTATCAATTTTAGAACGTCGACAATATATACTGCAGTTAAAAAAAATTCGTCACAAAAAAATTGTTTTTTGCAGGTGGAATTTCTGCCACGTATCCACCTCGCTATTTCGACTACGCCACTGGCGTTTTTCAATTGCTCGGGTGGGAGGCATTATAATGATATTGATGCTGTAGTGCGAGTCTACACAATCAAGCCTGGCGTGCCCCAAAGGTCAATATAAGCGCTTCTGTCACCACCTACTACTTTGTGGTCTACATCATGAAAGGGCTGCAAGTGTAGGCCAAACACTATGTTTATAGATCCACTAACTGAAAGGAGTGAAAGAACCCCAGTGTTTGATGTGAATAGGAATAGGAATAGGGGAGTATGAATTGGCAGTAACAATTGCCAAATGCCCTAAATATAGAAATTGTGGAAGACAGGGAAAAATAACTTGGGAGCGCTTTATTACGAGGCAATTGTTTAGAATACAAAATTTTCTACGGATGTGATCGTAATCGTTAATCATAGTTACTTATTAGGAACGACAGAAAAAAATACAGAATTATCATTAAACTCATACGGCGAAGATCTATTGCATTCATAAGCAATTTGGATGATAAAATTAATACCTACTGCGTTTCCGCACCACTCAGGGTTACCTACTGCGCATCCGCACCACTCGGGGTTACCTCCTGCACATCCATACAATTCAAGGATACCTACTGCGCATCTACACTCCTCGAAGATACCTACTGCGCATCCATATTACTCAAAAATACCTACTGCGCACCCATATTACTCGAGATTACCTACTGCGCATCCATAAAACTCGAAGATACCTACTGCGCATCCAAAAAGCTCAAGGATACCGACTGCACATCCATACAACTCAAAACTACCTTCTGCGCATCCGCACTACGCAAGAATACCTACTGCGCATTCATACCATTCAAGGATAAATAAAAGAAATTCGAAGCAAGTTTGATCACCGTAAATCGCAGAATTTCTTAAAACGGGTACACACTATTGCGATATTGCCAGCACGCCAGCGCCCCTGGCGGTCGCTAGTGAAATACTGACAGAATTAAAGCGTTTACCGTACGGAAAATTATAATCAATTTATAACAGAAATGTATGTGTAAAGGACGGACAGAGGTACTTTCAGTGCGCCAGACAAAGGCAGACATAGATGCGTCCGAAAACTGGTGTAAAGATTGACGGATGTTTGCTCTTATAATATATGAAATTTTGCTTTTATTAAAAATATGATTGCCATCACAGGTTAGAAAATTAAAAATCTGAAAATTATGTAAGAGTTAACTACAATCAATTTTAATGATATGAAAAACTGTCACTTAGAAAAGTTGTTTAGAATTAAAATTAATGTCAGAATTCCAATTTGTGGATAAATCTACCAAATTCGACTTTTTTTAAAAATTTTCCAGAAGTATTAAATGGTATAAAAATTAAAAACTGTATAACTGAGGAGTTGGCTTGTAGTTGACAGTGACATTTATTTAGCCTCGATTTGTCAATTTACTGGAGAATTCGAATTTTTAAAAATATATAGGGAGTCCCATTTAAAAAAATTGACATCTATAGCGCCCCGCTTTCATGAATCGCCCCGTATATTTCGAACTAATTTTAAAATGTAGGTAGCCATTTCTATATAAAATTTTTGTTTTTATTATTGATAATAAAGGAAGTGTTGGACTTTATCGCACCGTTGACTCACCCTGTACAACATCATATTCTACTTCATTATTAATAACTATTGTAAAAAGTCGAATTAGGCAGCTTTATCCACAAACTGGAATTCTGACGTAAATTTTAATTCTTATTGACAGTTTTTCATATCGTTAAAACTGGACGTAGTTTACTGTCACATGATTTTCAAATGTTTTTATTTTTCTGAACACCCTGTACATGATATGTTAACTTACTCCATGGCAATCAAATTTTTAACAAAAGCAAAACTTTTTATGAAGAATCTCTTAGTCTCTTAACTGTGGACATACCGTATAGTTAGATTTTATTTTTATGATTTAACTACAGGACGTAATATAGGCAACCAGTTATACATTTGTTTTCTTGTATATTATGCGATACCATTGATTGTATATATGGTTGCCTAATACTATAATCACATGGTGGACCGTCGTTTAAAAAAGCGTTTATAACAAATAATAAAGCAACATACAAAATAAAAACTGTCAATTAGGCAACAAAATATAAAAATAAATATTTAATTTCGCAAACGAAAATAAAAAACAAGGTACTTCGTAGCAGTTAGGTAACTTCCATTAAAAAATTATCGATATAATCCCTTAAAAAAATTAAGTCGATTCAAATGCCCGACGTCCTGGACGTCCCATCAGTAACCAACAAAAGTACATAGTTGTATTGGTAGTGATGTCATATTTTGATAACGAACTAAAACAATTAATTTACTTCTACTTTTTTATTTAGCTTAATTTAAAGTAACAGTATGGTTAAATATTAAACGGCAGACCACCTTATTTACATATAAAAATAAGTATAAAAAATATATATTAACTACTTAAAACGTTTCTGCATTTTTTAAAAGTTTAACAGGTTACCATCATCAATAAATATTATAAATTGTAAGGATTTTCATAGAAACTCCTTAAAAAATCTGGTAAAATAGCCTGTTTATTGAATTATAATTGGTTTAGTGCTCCACTTGGATAAATCTGATAAATATCGTTAGTCCAAACTCGCGTCGTCGTACGGGTCACTGAAAAATAAATGCATAATTAATGAACGTACACCAATATATTTAAAATATACACTTACAGTATCAATTCTTGTAGAGCGTTACTATATATAGCCTGTTTTTCCTCCTCGATATCCTCTATGCTGGTGTGTTTTTCCGCTATATGATGATGCAACAAGTATTTTCGAGAATATGCTTCCTCACAGTACTGGCATTTGTATTTCCTCGTCTTCTCGTGCTTTTCGAGATGTGTCTCCAACTCTTCTTTGCTAAACAGCTGACACCAGCAGATCTTACACCTAAAAATATTTATATTAGACTGATTTTCAAAGGAAAGCTAAGTAACAATTACAATACCTAAATTCAAAATTAGGATCATTATGCTTCTTTTCATGTCGAAGCCTGTTTGCTGCATTGGAAAAACTGAGGCTACAAAACCTACATTTGTATCGCATTCTTTTCATATGCGACATAAGGTGTAGTTTTAACATGCTAACTGATCTGCATATCTTTAGACAGTATTTACACTCCACCTCAACTGAAAACAAAAAGAGCGAGATAAAGCACCATAACGTAGCTACCTATAATATATAATGGCACGAAACGACAAAAGCGTACGTACCGGGTTCATGTGAAGCATACACGTATTTTCGAGGACCTCTGAAGCGACGTTTGCCTTCAGCATGCATTTTCATGTGCCGTCTAAAGTAGTCGCCTCTAGCAAACTTTGCGCCACAAATTTTGCAGACGTGGGAGACAACTTTCAAATGTTTCAGTCTACAATAAAAAGTTAATAACGGAGATTATACCAACACAAATTATTTCGTTGATTACAATTTGCATAAATATTTACGACTTACTTGTTATGCGCCGTCAAAGCGGTAGCAGTCCTACATATCTTATTGCACACGTTACATATAAACTCTCGGTTTTGATGAGACTTCTTAATATGTGAATTTAGGCTGTGTTGCGACATGTAGGCTTTATGACATGTATGACACTTGTACGTTCTAGGTCGAGCCTCATGCGTTTTCATATGACATCTCAGGTTTGTCGGCGTTGCTCCTAAAAAGTGAATGTAAGTTTGTAAACCCCAACCTGCCAACCTAAAGATTTTTACTGGTAATTCAATGTTTTTTAATTTTTTTATGGATGCGTCCTTTCCGCCTCTGTTGCCAACTTACCACAAACAGAGCAAAGTTGTAGTGGTTTCAGGGCATTTTTATTCTGTTGATTCTGATGCTTTTTACTGTGTTGCCTCAACAAAGCGGCCGACGAGTAGCATGCTCCACATTCATCACAGGTGAACATTTTGTGTTCTTTCATGTGCTTTGCAAAATTTGCTTTGTCAACTCTGGAAATAAAATCGGTAAATACACTGAAAGCTGTTAGTCCTACGTTTTACTTACATGTCAGAGCACACGGAGCACTTTTTCACGTGACAACTCGCATAAGTCCGATATTTTGCCATATGAATCACATATCCGTTTTTATAACCAAATTTTTTGCCACATTTATCACACGTGAAAGCTTTAAAATCCTTATGAACTCTGTGTAAGTGTGCCGCCTGTTCCTTGACGGTATCTATAACTTTGTTACAAACAGGACACGGGTGCCTATTTCTGCCTTTCTTTGCTTTTAAAACGTTTTCGTAGACATACAGCATGCGGTCCTCGACAGCAGGCAAGTCTTTCTTTCTGGTAGATCTAATAATATAACCAATCGACGGCGTATTTACTGAAGCACGAGGCAACTCCGGCGTCTCCAGTTGGTTGTGTATACATTTCAAATGCTGATTCAACGTTACGCTATTAACTATAGTTCTACATATCGGACATGGCACTGCTGCTAAACCCAATAAAAGAACTCTCTTATTCGTCATATCCGCTGGCGGCTTGCCGTAGTGATATATTGGAATATTTAGATTAGTAGACATTGCCTGTAGAAATCCTGGAAGCACTGTTTTCGATTGAGGAATGCTAATAATTCTGTCGCTCCTTCGAATCGGGTAATTGCAGAAGGGGACTCCTCTAACGTTAAATCTCTCTGTAATGTCTATCGCTCCATTTTCTTCCTCGGCAAGCAGCTCCAAGTCATCGTCGGTGCCCCCACAAGACGCATCTATAAAATAAGAAATTTTCATTTAAAACCTCATTTAGTATGGTCGATACGTGAATGTATTTATATTGCCCACTGATCATTTAATTGCAATTTTAATACCTACCAGACTCCGAACCGACTGATTCTATCAATGAACATTCTGTAGCCGATGCCACAACACTAGTATTACAATTTCTCTGCTCTCTTAATACAACCTAGAAAAATAATTTGTATTTATAAAAATTTAAGAAACAATAACACAACAATCCAAATAGTTTCAAAAATATATACCGGTTCTTTGTCAGTGTTATCCAAAGGTTTTGCAATTGAATTATTTATCGTAGACTTATCCGAACTTATTTGTCCGGCCTTCGTGGCGGCGACCAATGTCGGAACAATAGGATTTGTAGATTCCTGTTTGAAGAAAAAGCATAAGAAAACGGGATTGCTTTAAAAAAAAAATTACCTCTCGTTCAACAGAATCTGCAGTGGGAGAATTTATCACTGTCACATCTTTGGAAGAGCAACGTCTCTGCTGTGTTATCTGTTCAACCTAGGAAAATAATTACCTTTATATTTAAAACAAAAAAACAAAATGAACTAATTTAGAAAATTTATACCTGTTTGTTGTGAGTAGTATCCAAAGATTTCGCAATTGAATCTAGATCAATAAATATTGTAGACATATCTGAATGTATCTGACTTTCCTTCATGTCGACAGGAGTCTGAATCAAAAGTACGCATTAAATACAGTTAGTTAAAAAAACGTAAAAATGTTTACCTCGTTTGCATCAGAAACTGCAGTGTTTGTTTCGATAGGTCCTGTAGATATCTAGAAGAATAGACTATTTTGTTACTCATTACCCAAGTAAATTAAATCAACAAAAACCTTACCTCTGTTTTCGGCAATGCCACCGTTTGGGGTTGTGCAGTATTTTGTTTAACGCTTTTAGGTTTACGAACATAAGTCCGTATGGGTTTATTGTAATTAAAAGTGGATTGGTTGGGATGCTCTCGTAGATGCTGTGTTAGCTCCTTTTTCTTCTTGTTACCTGGAAAATAATTAATTAAAAATTATTTGACATCCTTATGGTTAATACTACCAATTAATACTAATAACTTACTATCAACTTCCTCTGCTTTCTCGGCTTCCTTCTTGCCGTTAACTTTTTCAAAAATTTCCTCAATTTCGATACACCTCTCGATAAACTTGGCGAAATCAAAAAATGAATTTGCACAAAGAAAACAAATTAGGTCGTTTATCCAGAACTCAGAAACCTACATAAATAATGCATAAATACCAAGCTTGTAGGAATACCAAATCATAAAATTACCATAAACGGAAGAAAGGTGAGTATTACTTCTTTAAAAGTTCGGCCCAGAAGGAGCTGTTGTGTGAAGGAGAATGAGAACTCCGAGTTTGACATCTCTCGTAAGCAAACCCCACATTTACCCTGAATCAATTTCAAATTTTTATATAAAAATATATTAAGTTTTTGCACAAATCAATTTGTAGACCAGACATTTCTTTAATAAATAATTCTGACAGTCTTACCACATTTGTCGGTTCCACTCTAGTTTTGTTTAAACGATGCCGAACAGAAGGCTCGCAAAGCTCCTGTTTGAATAAAAATAAATTAGAATCGTTCCGATAAATCGTCAAAAAAATCTGTACACACTTACATTCCTATATTACTTCTTAAGGTTTATTAACAACTTACATGTATTGGTCTGGGTTGCAACCGTATATTTTTATTACTTGGATCTGGAGGTACATGTTCCGTATTGGATTCAAATAAAGTCGTATTTAGTAGAGTATTTTGGTTGAGACGACCTGCACAATTCAACGTTGAATTTATAAAGGTAATAAAATTAAATTTGGCTTAATTAGGTACTCACCAGGCACTTTTCTATTGCGTGTAACTTGATTCATCGATTTTTTTATCAAAACAATTTCTGTGGCTAAACACTTCCCAATAATCTTTGCAAATGCATGTAACGTTTTCGAACAAGTGCAACAGATAATATCGTCACCCCAAATCGCTGAAACCTGCATGAATATGAGTAAGTACAAAATTACTGCGCAACATTATAAAATTACCATTTGTGGTACAAATAGAAGTATCACTTCTTTGTAGGATTTGCCCAAAAGAAACTTTTTTGTTATACCAGAGGAGGTTTCCAAGTCTGCCATTTCTAGGCAAGTCCTGCATTCAACCTCCATCTTACATATATTTTTTATGTATATGAAAATTAAGACAGGATCCAACGCACTTTTTGGTGTAAACTTTGTATTATCTCATCAGGTTTAAACCATTTTTGGATAATTTGAGAATAATGGCAAGAATTTAAAGAGAAAATGTGAGGTTAACTCTTCCTTAATTCTTCTTCTTCCATCAGTTCCATCGTGACGTGAGGCTACAGGGCACAGACTCAAAACGTATAGAATAGCCACAGATTAAGTTTAGCGAACGACATATGGAACGTTAACCGTTCCATGTTAGTATTGTTTATAAAGTATATAAACAATGTTGTTAGTATTATTAAGTCTATGCATAGAACGACCGCAAATTGGATATTTTGATTCAGAACCAAAACAAGAAAAATGTATAGTGCTTTTTCTTTCTACTTTGCTCGTTATTCAGTTCGGCTGCACTGACTCACACTTTCCTATACCAAGTGTAACTTAGTGTATTAGGTCAATGGAAAAGGCCTATTAAACGAAGATCCATAATATTTGAGAAGTTAGTAACGGATTAATATTTCCAGTCTTATATATGTTCTGTGGTTCCGATACTAGAAAATAATTGACTATGCTATGTATATGTTTTGTGATGCTATGGTAAAAATACACGTTATGGTAATGGCGGTCCAATGTTTTAATTTTTAATTAATTCGTTTTATCGTGAACAGTGGTACATTTTTTCGACCGTATAAATAATAGTATATTTAATAAATTAATTTAAAATCTATAACAGTACCTACCTAAATATCTGTTCAAAAAAAAAACTTAAATAAAATTCATGAATACTGAACTATTATTGCAGTAATAAAGTTTATATTTCATTAATATGCAGTTATATAAATGCCCAAATTATATAACCTATAATTTTTTGGTGTTTTACTAACGAAATTATTTATTATATGAACAAGGAACAATCAGTTAAAATTTAAATGATGCATCATGTGATATCTACAGGAAACGAATATACGTTAAAGTCTAAATAATGATTTATTTATTATTATCTTAAATTATTCCCATTTCCTTTATTATTTTAACGAATATATTTAAAATGGTGTTTGTTGTTGGTCGCTTATTGTCATTGGGTAATTGTAGATACTCCAACCAATGAAATTGCACTTCTGCACCGACATCTTACGGCAAAATTAATAACGGACACTTTAAATGTTTGTCAAACCGTTTTGTTTTGTCGTTTGCTTTGTACTGTAGTTTGTCGGTTAAGGATCAGAAGTCCACGCAAAGTGTTTGTTTTTAATACTAGTGAAATAAAGATAGAATAAAAATCTGTTCTGTAGCGCATATTTCATTTCGTAGGGCAATTATCGCGGTGGAGAGTTCATTAAACAAACTTTTTTGTTTTTGTTGTGAAAAGTAAAATGGACGCTTTCACAGAGGTAAGAGACCGAACAAATCGATTTTATTGAAAAATAATTGGAGAAATTGTTTCAGCATATCCTTGCGCGGGCCAGGGAGAGACAAAAAATGCTCGACGGCTACACAGGCGGCGAAAAAGCGCCCCTTCGTGAAACGAACAGAGATGCCAAAACTAGTTCACAGCCCAACTTAACAGATGTAAAGAAAATAAACCGGAAAGAAGTTGTTTCCGATTCAAACATAAACTCAAATACTCAACATTTTGACACCGCGTTCAAAGAAAATAAGTCTGAAAGCAATCTACCTGCTTTCGCAAGACAGAATTCAAGGACTAGAGTATCCTCCGAGATTCCTGGGTCGCCCAAACCGCAATCCAAGACTTTAAATATACAGAAAGATAATTTCAATATGGAAATCAAGGTAACGTCCTCTGATAACGTTAGGGTGGAGGTGGAGATAGAAGAACAAGACGACAGTGACACGGGGAGTACAATAAGCGAGAGCGGATTACGGGACGAGTCGAAAAATAAACTGAAGCGATTAGGGAAGTTATATGCAGGTATGTAGTCGTCTTACTATAAAAATGAAGTACGTTTTATTGTGTGTGTGTTTTAAGTAGGCGGCGATGATGCTCAGATATCCTCACCGATTCATAGGACAGAAGCTAAGTTTTATGCGGCGGAGGAAAGTGAAGGGGACAACGTTAGGAAAAATAAAGGAGCGTTGGATGGTGGCAAACCCAGGAAAGGTTTAAGCAAGTTAGCGCACTTGGCGCAAACGATTAATGAGTGGGAAGATGATGTTAATACCGTAAGTTTTTCATATATATGCTTATTTTTAATTGTGAATCTTTAAGTTGGTCAGATTAGTCAAGTGAGGTGCTTCGCCTCGCTTTCTTGTCTCAAGCGTTTGTTTTAGTTCTCTATTGTTGAAAATTGCCGCTTCGTTTACTTAATTACTAATTAACCCTGTATTTTTAAATAGAAAAGGAAAAGAAATCGATGAAGGATAAAAACAAACCTCGTGGTGGGCTTAAAAATATAATGGAAAGAATAAATATTATGTTCACGTCACATTTACTCCTTAATCTTTTATTATGGTTCTGCTTTATTTGTTTTGTAGCACTCGCTAATAAATGTTAATTCAATGAACCCATATTTATAGCGTTACATAATAGGTGTTAAACACTTCTATCTTTTTTACGGCAAGTTCTAAACAAGCATGAAGAGTGACTAGTAATTTATATTGTATATTTTTTGCTGAGAGTTTATTGTCACTGGAACTTTTCTAGTTCAGCAACAGCCATGGTATGTAACAGTTTATCAGTATTAAAAATCTGGATTCTTGAAAATAACAAATATTTATTTGATTCCATTAATAATTCTCATTTAAACAGTTTGTAAGATATTGGACGACAATTTAGTTTAGTTCATTGAATTTACGTAATTATTTTTTCTAATGCGCTTTTTTATACTGCAGCCTCGTAGCGATAATAAAACCGTCACGACAAAGAAGGCTTGGAAACCTCCAGCGCCGCAGCCACCGAATGGCTCGCCTCCATCCAAACCTAGCCCCTCAAAATCGTCGCAGAAGCCGAGAGCGCCGGATCCGCCAATAATAAAGAAGGATAGTCCCGTTAAAAGGGTGGCAGAAACGAAAGAAAAGGCGACTGTCAGCCCGACGAAACCTGGGAGTCCTAGGAAGGTGGTTCAGATTACGGGGGTAACGCCTAAGCAGTTGAAGTGGGATCAGAACGTTTTGGATACTTTGGTAAGTTATTTTGAATTTTCTGAGCACAGTGTTGACTTAAGTTGGTTTTTTTGCATGACTACTAAAACCTTGTGATTCCGTGTGAACATTTAGTTTAATTACTAACCTGCAATCCTCAGCCATTGAATTTTTTAACCTGATTCTCGTAATTTCTTCTACTTAATTTTTTTGCTTACAAAAATTGTCGGCCGTTATTTATTTTGTAATTGTTTTATTGGCGTCTTAAAACCAGTTACTTTCGCTACTTTCTAACATAAAATAATTCCTAATTTCTATATCATTGAGGGCATCTGATCCACATTATTTTGTATAATGCAAAAAACAATTGTTTTAGTTACAAGTATTCTGCTTAAATAACGCTTTGCTTTTAACACTGACGTAGTTTCTGCACGCTATTTAGCTGGACGCCTTTCACCAACCAAGTTGGCTACATCAGGTGATAAGCTTTAATCGTCTGCTCTTTTGCCATTGCTATTTTAACAAACCAAGTAAACTGCAAACGACTAATTCCTCTGTTAACCGCTATACTTACAGGAATCACAGGGTTTCACTCGTACCTCATCCAAGTCACGATTAGTATATTCCTATAATTCGCAGGATAAGGATGGAAGTGCCGAAGTCAAAACGGCGCAAACAACGTACATCGCGAAAGCCTCGGTGGAGGTGAAGCCCGACACGATCGCCGAAGAAGAGGAAGATTGCCCGAGGGAGAATAAAATTAAACAAATGACCGCGAAAATTGAGGAAAAAGTCGGTCCTTGCCCGCCCTCGCCTACTAAGAGCACAAAAGCAATCGCCCAGGAAAAAGCGCCTACCTGTCCTAAATCGCCGTCGAAACTTAACGTCAGAAGCGCCAACATTGCCGATAAGGCTGCAATGTTCGAGTCAAGTCCCAGCAAGAACACCAAGGACCCCGCCTTGCTGTCGGTTTCTGAACGAAAAGCACTGTTCGAGAAAAACAGAGGCGACGCTCTAGTTCCCAAGGCTGCCTTCGCTATGTCCGCGCCCGTCAAAGTCGAAACCACCATGAAAGCAAGCAGTACAAAAATCATGCAGGACGAAAACGTCAAGCCAAGCTCTTTATTAAATAAAAAAGTTGGTAATGCTAAACCGTCTCCGGTTGAAAACGTTAAGACTATTGTGCAGACGCCGGCAAAGAGCGGCAAGTACGTGGCGCCTAAACCTCCTCCGATGGAGAACAAGGCTACAGAGCGAAATTCACCAACAGTAGCGGCAGTCCACCAAGCTGGCGGTATTGCGAGTAAAATGGCCGCGTTGCTCAAAAACAAGTCGACCATTTCCCAGGAGCAAATCGAGAGTAACGTCAAGGAGCAGCGACAGAAAGAGCTTGACATGCTGCTGAATCGGTTTAATAAACAAAAGGAGGTTAGTAACGGAAGTTTTTACGACAGCAATTGATTTACACAAGGATATGTATTTCAGGTAGCGACGGACGTGATCGAAGAAGTCCAGGAGGAAGAATCCGATGATGATGATGAACCCGATGCTACAGAAGAAACAGCTATGATTACCGAGAAGTCTGTTCAGATCGTTAACAAGACCGGCAAGTCTGCGGAGAAGAGGAAAAGCGGCGGCAAACCTTACAGTAAGTGTTAAATTTTCTATTGGATTTGGTAGATAGATCTAGTTCGTATTTATTTTAGGTAAAGGAGACAGTCCGGTAGTCACCTCGGTTTTGGAGGAAGTGAAACGGATCAAGGTGTCTCCCCCTAAGGCGGGGAAACTGTACCCCAACCTTTCGGACATCGAGGCTGCTACCGAAACGGAAACAGACCAGCAGACAAGATCGCCGTCGCCGGACAACAATAGCAGGTGCGATAAAATAACAAATTGGATTTTGTTTTGTTTTTGTTTGGCATGATCTGTGCTTCTGTTTGGGCATTGCCGGTTGGATCGTATTTGCCTTCTGAATTCTAAAAATATTATTATTCAAAATTTACACTACTCAATCAGTGTCAAAATGAAAGCAGCTGTGATCTAACCCGGCAGTGATTTGGGACTGGAAGGGAAGGTTTACCCAGGGAATATATATTTACATTTTTTAAATCTCTGGGTAAACCTTGAAGGGAAGATCTCATGAGATTTTTCTGTTTTGTGAATTGTCCTGTTGTAATACAAACAGGACGCAATCTTTCTTTGTGGCGGGACAATTTCATCGAATCTTCCCTATTAGGATAAAATAATCCTGCTTGCAAATCAAAATTAGTTCTAAGATTTTTAAATAAACTTAAGTAACTAATCACATGGCGGCACCTATTTTTTGTTTTGTTATACTCGAGAATTTTAACAAAATTAAGAAATACACTTAATTTATTATTTACAGGATTTTATGATACTTATAAATTCTTGTATATTATACTAAATCGATTGCTTTAATATTTGTTTAATCGGTTTTTAACCAAGCTAATAACCCATGTGAGAAGTATATTCTTGGGTTATGCATTGTTCCTTGCGTTGTACTTAAAAAAGGAAGGGTCTGTGTACCAACCTTTTTGTTTTTATGCAATAAAGAAATGACTACTTTTAATTGTTTAATACGTAAATGTTGGAACTATGGAAAGAATTTGCAGCGTTGTTTTTATATAAACGTTTAATCGTACTTTTTCAACTAAAGAACATTATTGTTTTTCTTAGTTATATTTTTTTGTTGGTTCTTTACTTTTCGCGTTTTTAATTTGGTTTGGTTTTTGTGTTTATTGCTTTAATCAGAGGAAATGATTTTTACAAATATATTTTTGGAAAAAGTTGACGATGAATTTTTTCCCTACTTTATTTATATTTTTGATAATTTTCACATTAAACAAAGTGAAAAGAATACGAACAATTGACCGTTACACGCAAATCTAATTTAAGAAAAAATTTAAAAAAATTCGAAAAAAATAAAATTTGTCATAGGTGGCTGTGATTTCGTCTTAAGCTATAACTTTTAATAATTGAAAACGACCTTTACAAATAACGAAATAAAGTCAGTATTTTTAAAAACAAGAGTACTCGTATGCAATAAAACGTTTGGGAAATTTCTTGATGTATTTTCGTTCTTAGAAAAGGCATAAGATGTGTACTATTATTGTGATCACGCCGCGTATCAACCTGTACTTCAAACAACACGTCTGGATTTACGATTCTAACATAATACATAAAATAAGAATGTTCTCGTTAAAAGCGACCATTTTATTAAGATTAAGTTGGATTAATTTGAGTTTAATTTCATCGTGTTGTGTAAATAAATAAATCGTACGTATCAGTGATTATGAAATTCATGTTATTATTTATTAATTTATTTAAAAAGTAATCATTGTTACGTTTTGAGATTTAAAATATTTCTTCATTGCATAAAATGTCACGAACTTTATTTTAAGTTTCAAAATACGAGACAATTAAATATGTAGGTAAACGTCTCCAGCCTTTTATAAAATTGCTCACTAAAGTTATAACCTATACTTCGGTCACCGAAGGAATGAGCGCTGCATGTTAAAATGGAAATAATATAATTTTTTACAATCATAATTTAAACATATGCACCAACTACGTTTCTTTGGTAACGGAGGTATAGTGTCTTTAGGATTAGTCCAAATCTATAGTAGTTCTTGATCACAAGTATTTTTGTTAACACTTTTTAGTTTATTTTTTGTTGATATTTAATTACCTATGATAAATCCTAGAATGTAAGACTGGCGCTAGATGTATGTATTGTGATGGTTGTTAATAAAAAAATTTCTCCAACTTTATTCATTTCATTTTTCATTCCTGTTGCATGCCTTATTGTCATTCATACCATTAATTTTGTGCTGTGCATTGTTCTGGTGTCGGTGATAGTGCCAACTTGTCTAATCCAGTTTTACTTGTCTTTTGTGCAGTTTCGAAGAGAATAATTACGACTCTGATGATGCTAATACTAGTTTCGGTAGGGAAATATTGCAGGCAGTGTGTAAGAACCAATCCCCTCAAAAACGGGTAAGTTCAATTTTAAATAGTTACTTATAATTACTTGGCGAAATTAAAGAAACGTTTTTGCATTAACCAAAAAAATAAATAAAACTCCATAACGATTCAATCACGTTGCAAAAAATTAGCAGACTAAATCAAGCGATTTTTGCAACGCAGTAATGTAGACTTTAAAATTTTTAACGAATATTTATTTTAGCCGATTTACGATGAAAGCACAGCCAGCGACATATCGAGTATCTTGGGCGACATGGACCAGTATCTTGACGAGATGAGCAACGACGAGAACTCAAGCTCTGGCCCTACGCCTCCCAAGCAAGTCCGCCACGTGCCAACAGGAGTAAGTCTCTTTAAGAACGATTCGGGACGTCTCTATTGCTTCTTTATTTTCAGAACAAAACAGCACAACCTTCGAGTTCTTTCAACTACAAAAGTTACTCCTCCCCAAAGGTTAACACGCCTAAAAGCAAGTTCCAGTCACCAGTAAAGATAAAAACGTCGCCGAGAAAATCCTCGGAGTTGCCGACCATTGTCGTGGATGGTGATAATGAGTTGCCTTTGACCCACACAGTCAGTTTTTATAGAAGACAGCAAAGTCAGGTGTGTTTAATTTGCAGAAAAGTATATAGCGCCATTTTTTTATTCAAGTGTTTAAATGCACTTACGCAGTCGGTAATTGGACTTTGCTGACCTCTGTCGGTTATTTTCAGAGTCAAACGCCGGTACGGCAGGTAACAAGGCAGCCCCTTATAGAGGAATCTCCGTCGGAGGTTTCCGAGCAAAACGAAGAAGTTCGGAAAAAAACAAGAGAGCTGCAAGAGGAAGTGAACAAGCAACAGAATATAATCTCGCAAACTAGCCAGGCTTTAAACCTTTGCAGTTGCACTCCGGAATTCACAGGATCAACCGAGCAAGTCGAGGCGGAACGAGTGTTGCTTGTTGCGAGTAAGTTTGTTTTAATGCTCTGTTGAAACGTGTTTCAATTGAAACGATTTGTTTGTAGCTCACAGAAGACAAGCGGCCCTACATGTGCTACAAAGGTTGAAAGTTGAGGGCACTCTGAGACCTCAAGGGCAACACGCGCAAAATGTACCGTTAGAAAAGGGAACACTGACGATATCTAATATTGTTTTACCCTTGAAGCAAAAATACGTCAAGGCTCTAGCCGCAGGTAAACGTAACGATTTTTAAGTAAACATTTTTCTCTATAATCTTAACTTTTGTTGCAGCTGGCGGGAAAGGGCACCACGTAGTATGCCTCATCAAATGCGGAGAGCAGGTTGTGCCTACAAAGTTAGTATCCACTGTCGTACGCGATGTAAAAAATCCCGACGTGGAATTATGCATCCCGGGTTCTGTAGTCCTACACAACATCTACAGCGACTTCACTGTAACATTTGAGGTTTATTGCCTCCAAGCCCAAGAGGAGTTTCTACCCCACGAAATAAAGTACCATATAAACAACAAAAAGGTTCGTTTCTCTTTGCAGGTATAATTAAATGGTTGTAAATTTATATTTTTCTTCTTTAGTCTGGTAACAAGCTTGCGACCCCCAAAAAAAATAAGCAAGAGTCTAGAATGGTGATGCCCCCGAAGGAATCTCCGGCCGGCCCGCAGGCTGTACGAACCTCGTCTTTTGCGTTGATGGGCTACGTCGTATTTGCCGTGCAAGCTGTAAACAAAAGAGTCTGGAGTTTGAATAACGTAAGTTGTTTCTCAAACACATTAAGCGAATTTCAGTGTACTAATTGTGTATGAAATACGTTTGTTTAGACACCATCGATGAGTCCTCTAGACGGCAGCGTAGAAATGCGGATATCATGTGAATTAGCAGTTTCAGTTGAACACAGGGGCTTTTTGACCATGTTTGAGGATGTATCGGGATTCGGGGCATGGCATCGCAGGTGGTGCCTACTTAAAGGACATTCTTTAAGTTACTGGAAGTATCCAGACGACGAGAAAAAAACTGTAAGTTATGCATATTATTTGATAAAAAATTTGGTTTATTTTTACAATTTTTACATTTTAATAAAAAAAAATGTTTGTTCTAGCCCCCAATAGATACAATTGACCTGAAGAATTGTATCACAGAGCAAGTAGGACCTGTTAGCCGAGAAATATGCGCCCGATTACATACTTTCCTGCTAGAGAGAGAAAGAAAGGCACGTACCCAAGACAAGGATACTTTAGTGATGGTTTGCAAGGGGGACAAAACAATTATAAGGTAGTCAAAGTCAAAATCGTGTGTGATGATCAGTATTTTATTTTATTTATTTTTTTAGGCATTTATTGTCCGCAGACACAAAAGAAGAAAGAGTAGAGTGGTGTAATAAGTTTAATGCGGCACTTACAGCATTAAGAATGTGGGGTACGCAGCAATAATCAATTACGTTATTTATATTTTATTAATATATATCGTTGCTTGTTCATTTAGTCATTTGTAAGTTAAGGTAAAATATATTTCTAACTGCAATTTGTGCCATTTTAGGTTATGCTATGTTTAATTATGTAATGTCAAAATGATGTAAAATGGCACAGTTTACAACTAACGTGCACCATTATAAATTGAGGATATTGTCATCAAACTACAGATACAGATACTATAGATCTTTTCACATATAATTTTTCGGGTTCGATTTCAAACGTTAAATGCCTTCTAACTTGATTGTAAAGTCAACCAAGGCAATAAATAAGTGTACTTAAAGCTAATGAAACCATGTAGAAAGATAAGTTAGCTTGTATATGTTTGTTCCCTTATTTAACAACTAACAAATATTATATTTATGTGATTTTATAAAGGGACATTAATTAAACTTTTACTTTTATAGAAATACAAGCGTTTTATTTTAATTAGTGAGTCTGATTAACCAAATTTACTTTTGTGGGTGTACAATACGATAACAGGGTCATAAGGTGTATTGTGTGTTGCGTAATTATAGGTAAAAACTACACCACTTAATATGCAACACAATGACATTGCTTGTATTGTGTGTTGCATACACGTAGTATATTCTAAATGGGCAACACATAATGACACTGAGTGTATTGTGTATTGCATATACACGCAGGCGTAACTTTTACGAAAGTAAGTGAAAATAAAGCTCTCCCACAAATATTTCAATATCAAATTGATACAATAATGTTGAGAAATAAATTATAATTTGATGCTCCTGATGAGCAATAATTAATTAAATACCCACTTGCGTTTCTGCTACCCTAATACTCCTGGTAGAATTTTTAAAATTTTGACAAGCAATTCTTGAGGAGAAACGGATAATATTTGATTCTCCTGATGATTGGTAATTAATTATATACCCACTAGCGTCTCTGCTATCCTAATACTCCTGATAGAATTTTAAAAGTTTAGAAATACGATTTCCGCTGAGAATTGAATTATAATTAGATGCTCCTGATGATTGATACTTAATTAAATACCCACTTGCGTTTCTGCTATCCTAATACTCCTGATAGAATTTTTAAAGTTTTGAATTGCAAGGCAATGGATTACGAATTTTAATTTCGATGCTCCTGGTAGTCTAATAAATACCTCCTTGCGTTTCTGCTATCCTAATACTCCTGATGGAATTTTTAAAGTTTTAAAATGCAATTTGAATTTCGATGCTCCTGGTAGTCTAATAAATACCTCCTTGCGTTTCTGCTATCCTAATACTCCTGATAGAATTTTTAAAGTTTTGAAATGCAAGGCAATGGATTACAAATTTTAATTTCGTTGCTCCTGGTAGTCTAATAAATACCTCCTTGCGTTTCTGCTATCCTAATACTCCTGATGGAATTTTTAAAGTTTTAAAATGCAATTTGAATTTCGATGCTCCTGGTAGTCTAATAAATACCTCCTTGCGTTTCTGTTATCCTAATACTCCTGATACAATTATCAATCATCAGAAGCATCAAATTATAATTTATTTCTCTGCGAAAATCGCATTCCGAAACTTTTAAAATTCTATCAGGAGTATTAGGATAGCAGAAACGCAAGGAGGTATTTATTTAGACACCAGGAGCATCGGAATTAAAATTCGTGTTCGATTGACTTGCATTTCAAAACTTTTGATTTTCTATCAGGAGTATTAGGATAGCAGAAACGCAAGGAGGTATTTAATTAATTATCCATCATCAGGAGCATCGAATTATAAATATTTCTCTGCGAAAATTGCATGTCAAACTTTAAAAATTCTATCAGGAGTATTAGGATCGCAGAAACGCAAGGAGGTATTTATTGAACTATCAGGAGCATCGAAATTAAAATTCGTGCCATTACCTTGCATATCAAAACTTTAAAGATTCTATTAGGAGTATTAGGATAGCAGAAACGCAAGTGGGTATTTAATTAATTATCCATCATCAGGAGCATTGAATTATAAATATTTCTCTGCGAAAATTGCATGTCAAACTTTAAAAATTCTATCAGGAGTATTAGGATCGCAGAAACGCAAGGAGGTATTTATTGAACTATCAGGAGCATCGAAATTAAAATTCGTGCCATTACCTTGCATATCAAAACTTTAAAGATTCTATTAGGAGTATTAGGATAGCAGAAACGCAAGTGGGTATTTAATTAATTATCCATCATCAGGAGCATCGAATTATAAATATTTCTCTGCGAAAATTGCATGTCAAACTTTAAAAATTCTATCAGGGGTATTAGGATATCAGAAACGCAAGGAGGTATTTATTGCACTACCAGGAGTATCGAAATTAAAATTTCTATTTTCATCACACACATTCTGTGCATATCTTGACAAAGATTCCTCAAATTATTCGATATGGATATAATTAAATAAAAAGTCTTAAGTGGAAGAATAATCTTTTATTTTATTCAACGGTTACAAAAAAATCAAAATATACCGACGTGTATTGTATGTTGCGTATTACCAATAACCAATAACAGAAATTAGATAAGATTACAACACACAATGACGTCGTGTGTATTATATATTGCATATTTACGAAGCGCCTTCTAATTATGCAACACATAATGACCAAATAAGAATTTATGAACATAGGCCAAAAATACACCTACGTTGAAATTTAGAAATTACAAAATATTACAAAGCACAAAATTACATGCATATTGCTACATTTGTACGCATTATCTGGTTTAAAATATTGAATTGAGGCAATATAAGAACTAAGTATTATTTTTATTTTAAACTAGATAAATTCGTAACCAAGGTACATAAACATAAAGATGACGGAGACATTGCAACTATTCTATATTATTTAGATGAATGAACAGGTACATCAGGAAAACCAATATAGATGGACGATGCCAAAACAGACCATACCAGCAGTCCGGTGAATAAAATCTTAAGAGCCCTTTGTTGGATCGCTTTTAAAAGGATGCATCAAGTGTTGTACGCATCCCATGTTTTGAAACAACTGCTTGCTTGTCCACTGAAGACTCAGGATATCACATAAATATTTTCTTCTCGATACACGATAAAATAAAATTTGACCCTTAATTATTTATAATAAACCCATTTCTTTCTCATAATCCTCATCTGATATCTTCTTTTTCTTTAACTTTTTTAAGAGGGCGACGTCCTTCCTTAATTCCTCTAAGTCTTCATCACTTATACCTGAACAGAAAAAAAATACATTGACATGCAAAAATTCACAATAATAATTATAGAAAAGCAAACAATTATAATTTAGATGCCACTGGTCATTAAGTACTTAGTTTGTGTGAATTTAATACTCTTAAAAAGATTTCTTATGTGTATTTTTATTTCGAAAAAACAAACTTGCATTTACGTAGGTTATTAACAAATTAAGAATGTGTATTGTATGTTGCATACTTATCATGCTAATTTTTTAAAGCCGATAACAAAACTGTACATGTATTGTGTGTTGCATACACACCAAAGCGTATTGACAAACTAGAAAATTTAGTGTTCATGCATTTATTTCGTTGATGCAACCTTTCGATTGCTCTTCTTTTTATTTTCATTACACATACTCTATCTATACATTTCTAGTCAAATTAACAGTTTTAAAGTGAAAAAATTAAGAATCAAACTTATATCACAAGTATGCAACACACGACGACCATATGTGTATTGTATATTGCATACTCATAAGATACACTTTTAGATAGATGACACACATTGGCTACACGTGTATTGAGTGTTGCATACACAGAACTAAATAAATTTGGTGTTATACAACCTTTTTCCTACTGCTCTTCTTTCTACTTTCATTTACATATATATGCACTGCTATTTCTTACAAAAGTTTTTCAAATTCACCAATATGGAAATAATTAGGTTATTAAAAGTTTTAAAATAGAAAAATCATCTATTCAATTCAATGTAGATATGCAACACATAACGATACATATTGTATGTTGTCTTTTCAGATTAAAAAGTGTCTGGTAACTGAAAATACAGTTTCTTTGCATGTTGGTGTATATGAGAAAAAAAATCTATCATTAAAAAATGTTTGATACCTTTACGTTTCTTCTTTGTCGGTTCATTCTTTGCAAGCTTGGCTTCCTTCGATTGCTTTCTCTTCAGTCGTTTTTCCTTTCGACCTTCTTTTTTTTGTTTTGCCATTGACCAAGGTTCACTAGATTTTCTAACGAATTTCTGCTTATGACCAGGCCAAATACCTGCATGAAATCATCTTTATATTTTCATCCACATAATTAATTTTTATATCTATTTCAAATTTACCTGTATTTTTATATTGTTCCAATTTTTGCAGTCTAACATTCTCCCTAATCCTATCTCGATAAGGAACAGAGTTTATATCTAAATCTGGAACTTCGGGAAAATCAGACAAGTCTCTGTTTTTTAATTCAGGCATTTTTGGCAGCTGCAACAATCCATAGGTCGCACCCATAGCACCCAAGGGTAATTCCTAATGTAATAAAACATTAACTAAATAATAATTTACTATTATTATTTAATGTTACCTTAATCCTTAACAACAGCGAACATTCATGTTTTGAGTAAGCACGGACATGGGACACGAACGCCTGCGTACCCTTCTCCATTACAGCTCTGTCTTTCTTATGAATATTTCTTATTTTTTCCCTGAATTCGTTAATCTAGAACAAACGCTCGAAATTTATAGTTAAAAGTTAAAACTGTATGCTACAAACTCACCTTTTCTAATGTAGCTACATCTTCAAGAGGGATTAATTTAACCCTTTGATTTGTTTCGATGAACTGAACATACGCCTCTTCATTTTCTAGTAAAAGAATGAGGGCGGAACCTTGGTGGCCCTGGCGAGCAGTCCTTCCGACCCTGTGCACAAAGGCGCTAGCGCTTGCTGGCGGATCCCACTGCAATACCCAATCAACCTGAAATTAATTATTATTAAGCATAAATCTGCAAGTTCTACCTATAGATATATGGATAAGATAAACTGTTAAACTCACCTCTGGTATGTCAATTCCCCTTGCCATAACATCTGTACAAAGCAACAGAGCCTTGGGTGCATTTCGGAAGTTTTCCAGTATCTTTTTCCTTTTAACTTTCATCTTGCCATGTATGGCCAAAACAGGTAGATCTAAATTTTTGGGCATGACTGTTGGAAAGATTTGGGACCAGTAATCAACCGTGGCGCAAGTAGGCATAAACAACATGGCTTTTTGTATGTTTTTTATTTCCAAAAATGACATTAATGTTGCTAATTTACCTAAAAAGAGGATGCTGATTAATTTTTTTAATAAAAAGCTGGCATCGAAGAAATTACCATTATTCTGAGCAACGATATAATAATTGTTCAACATATCGGGCGTACTTTGTGTAGCTTTTTCAGAAACGCTAACCAGCACAGGATTACGTAAGCCAGCTCTAATTAGATCCTGCACTTCTTTCGTCTGAGTGGCAGAAAATAACCCTGTGCGTCTCTGCCTAGGTAAATAACTTAAAATTGTATCGAGCGATTTCTGAAAACCCAAATCTAAAAGCCGATCTGCCTCGTCCAATATCAATATTTCCTAAAAATAAACGCTAACTAGAAGGTTCTACGTCAATATTATTTTACTAACCAGATTTTTAACACAATTCGCCAGATTTAAGTCCTGTTTTCTCGATAACAAATCCTCAAACCTGCCAGGCGTGCATATTATTATGTTTCCACCGTTTTCTTTAAAACGCCTTACGTCTTCATCAACACTGTTACCACCGACTAATAAAATCTGCGTTAAGTTCTGGAACAAAAAGCAATCATGAGGTGTATTAACATGATAATAGTAAAAAAGCAAAAAACTAATAACAAATGGATCATTAATTATTAAATAATGATTGCTACTAACTAACCTTAACAGAGTCAAGCAGTTGCTCTAGGACAGTATTAGTTTGCAATGCAAGTTCTCGAGTTGGAGATACAACAATGGCACCAACTTGGTGTTTTTTCCATTTTTCTTCTTGTTCCTTTTTCTTCAGGATATCTAATAGAGGTATAAGAAATGCTAACGTTTTTCCAGAACCTGAAAGTGGAAAATAATTACAAAATATTAATTATTCTTAAGAAACACAGCGTACCTGTCACGGCCTCTGCAGCAACATCTTTTTTATTTAACAACTGAGGAATGGTGTAGGCCTGGACAGGTGTCATGGTTGGAAAATTAAAGGACTTAATGCCATTTCTAACTTCTTCATGTAGAGACACACCTAATTCGCTCCATGCTTTACGCATTTTCTTTTTTGTACTTCTGGATCTGAAATTTCAATTTGTAGGTTATGAGTGTTTTGACCACAGAACACAGAACAAAAAGTAGAATGTAAAACATAAACAAATATTGTGAAGTTTGCCACAAAATAAATTTCTCTTCTTCATCTGTATTCGACGTGAAGTAGGAACAAAAGAGAACCTGTTCATCAGATAGTTTCACTTCAACAACCAACACCATTTCAATACATCAACTACAATTACACATATTAAGATTATGATAACAATAATGACAAAACTTATATAGTTAACCTGGATATAAAAACGTTGGATTATTTTCTTATTTAGAAAGATAAAAAACTATAATGTTAGTTTATTTTCTATGAATGTAACAGCGCGTTTGACCTCCCTAAATCAAATGTCAAATGAGTTATGGCGTCAAGTGTAAAAAATACTAAATCAAAACAATAACATTTTGTTAGAAAATTAGTTAAATAAATAATGTAATTAATTGAAAAACGTAACAGGGGAACGAAATAATGGCAACGGCATTAGAATCAACCTCAACCGACAACTCTTGGATCGAATTTTGCGAAAGACATGCCCAAGCGGCCGCGCAGGATTTTTCCAAAAGTTGTATGCAATTTATAAACATGAATTTACCAGAGAACACAAGAGCCACAGTCACGCACAAAGATTTCCTGCGAAAGTATTTGGAATCTTTCACTGAACAGTTTGAAATGGATTTTAATAAACGTAGATTACACAACACAAAAATATCAAACGGCATAGGATCAAGAAACGATGAAGATGTATTCGATAACGAAGACGGGTCTCCAAAAATGCAGCATAAACCGTTTTTCAGAAGGTATTTAGTACTTGCATAGTAAGAAATATGCCATGTATGTAATAATTCTCTTTGAACGGTTTTAGGCTTAGCTTTAAGGTGTTAAGAAAGAGCAAAGACTTATTCCACAAGCAGCATTCAGATGAAGTAGATCTAGCCCACAATAAAACAAAACTAGCGAAAATAGTGGTCGAATGTCGCAAGGAAGGTATCGTCAATTATTCCACGCCCGAAAGTTTGGATCAACCCGGAGGCCCTCCCAAATGGGAAAGGTGTCGTTTGCAGCTCGTTAAGGCCACCGGAGGATACATGCTTGAGTTTTATTCGCCGCCCAAAAATCAAAAAGTAAACGTAGAATTAATTTTCAGTGTTACAAACTAATCGTTTCTGTTTTAGCCCCGTAGCGGTGTCTTTTGCGCCCTAATAACCGAAGCTAGGGAAACAACAGCCCTAGAAATGCCCGACCACGAAAACACGTTTGTTTTAAAAGCAAGCAACCATATGGAGTTCGTGATAGAAGCACACGACACAGACGACATGCGGTCATGGTTAGCCACGATACGTTACTGCATGCGCTCTGGTCCTGGAGGGTCGGAGGGCGGCCCAGGACACGAACATACCAAGGACTATCATTCGGATGCTCCCGACTTACCGCCCAGACATATAACCGGGAGGGGAGGCGATAGGCTATCGTCTAGTTCCAATTTTGATATATGCCCATCGTCTGGAGAACCCTTAAGCTGTAAGTATCTATATTATACTCGAAGAATGATAGAATACGGGTATTTTTAATAGGGAGTAGGTGTCGATATTTTTGCTACTTACCGAGTGTGTTCGTAACGTTAATTATTAATCTATATTGTAGCCATGGAAACTGACATCGGACAAACACTGAAAAAAGAATTATGGTTCCACGGTACACTAGGCAGATCAGAGGCAGCTCAGCAGGTTTTACACGACGGCGCAGCTGGCCACGGAAGGTTCTTAGTCAGGCAGAGCGAAACACGAACTGGAGAGTTCGTACTAACGTTTAACTTCCAGGTTCGTTTTCGTTAGTAATTATTTTATTCTCAAAACTCATGAATGACATCCGTGTTTTATTCTAGGGCCGAGCCAAGCATCTCCGCATGACAATAAACGAGCAAGGGCAGTGCAGAGTGCAACACTTCTGGTTCCAGTCGATCTACGAAATGCTGGAGCATTTCCGCTCGCAGCCAATTCCCTTGGAGAGTGGGGGCAACTCGGACGTGACACTCACAGATTACATTTTAAACCCGAACGCCAGGCAGCAGCATCAGAGTTCCATGGGGCGCAGCGCCAGCGGAGCCCTGCCCAACAGCGCTTCTCAGCAGGCCGTCACAAATGGACATGATAGAAGAGTGCCCCCTATTCCGGAAGTCAGACAAGTGAGATAAAGTGTTCAATGTGTGTTTCATATAGGGTTTTTTTTTTTAATTTTTGTTTGCTAGGAAGGCATTTTAAACATAGCTAGGCAGTAACATATTCTTATCTCATCGAGGGTTGATCAATGCTTTATTTTAGTTTTAGGGACTCTTTTTGCTTCTTCAAACGCCAAAGATTTTTTCAGCTGTTACGATTAATATAGACTAACAATATTCGTTTTAGTTCAAATGGGGTTTAGTTTAATAGGGGCTTGGGTTGCAGAATGTTTTCCTGCGCCGGGCGATGCAGGGCCGAATCCAGCAGATTTACTCAGTGTTTTACAAGTTGCAATTTAATCAATCGAGCCTTAACGAGGATATTCAAATGTGAGAGCCTACCAAGTCAATGTTGCCAGTATTAGTACAATTAGTACATTTACAGTACCTTTTTACGGAGCACCATAACCTCACAAAACATCTTAAATCCACATAGTTTTCAATATTCCCAAAAAGTGTTCTAAATCTCACATAAAAGTTTATTCCTTAATGTGGTTGTAATTTCGTGACTCTAAACACTTTAGTATGTTCAGAATAAACTACAATACAGAGACATCGTTTTTGTGCAAAATCAGACTATTAGCGTTTTTTTTTTCTTGGCGTTGAAAATACATCTTTTGATTTCCATTTTCCACACTTTCTCACTTGCCAAACCAGGAAACAAACCCACAGTGGTAATTACCATTCAAATTGCACTTTTCTCGCCTTGGAGGTATGTGGACAAGCTTATTTTATTTTTTCACAGAGCCAAAAAATGTGAAATGCATTTTGTAGACAAATCCAGTGGAATATAAAGTGGTTTATTACTTTAACTTAGTATTTAGTATTTGTACCTTCTCTACCGTTGGTCAACCCGCTACCTGTAATCTAATATTATTCTCCCTTCTTATTCTCGGGGGTTGTTAAAATGCCTTTTGTACCTCATAGTGATATTGTTTTTTTTTTATCTTTTGTACATAATTTTCGTGTAAATGTATGTATTTTTGTGCCTTTTTGCTTGACATTATGTAAACAAAATTTGCACTTTTTAATTTATTTTAAAGTAGATATGGCTCAATTGAAGTATTATACGTGGGGGTTTTGTAAGTTGGTGTATCGTAGTTTAAATAATATACTAGCGGCTTATAGGACCCCCTGTTCTGTAGATATTTTCATTTGTTTTATTTTTATAAAAAAAGTTGCTTTTAACACAACATAAAAATATTTGTATAAATTTAAATTATATATAAAATACTCCAGAAGGGTGGACGACACATTCTGCAGCTTCTAGTTATTCGAGGGTAAATCTTTTCTCTCGCGGTTAGAATATTTTGCTAACGGGATACCGATAAAGTGTCCTTACTAATAAAATAACTAGCAATAGTATTCTGTCTCATTTTTAATTCTTGCCATTAGTCTCCGAACAAGTAAGTGCGAAGAAGATTTATCCTTGAAGACGGCAAACATGGCGCGTATAACTCTTAAACGTTAAAATCAAAATAGTTTATTTTCTATTTGTACAAAAAAACTCAGTGCAATTTTTTAATTATAGTTGTATCTTATTTAATAATTTATTTTTATATTTACCAATATAAGTGGATAACTTTACTTTAATAGATTTTTGTGCCGAGTTACGGTACTTATTTATTTTTTCTAATACATATTATGTTAGGTAAAATCATTTGATATTAGTTGAGGTGGTCACAGAATATTGCATTATATATATATTTTTTCTTCATATTTATGACATCTGGCTCCTGCAAGATTTTTTCAGAGAAGAACTTGCTAATCAACCGTTAACAAAGACTGGCAAAGTCTCCCTTCCGGCAGCCTAAGATTTAAATTTATTTACCTTAACCGTGCAGCTGTAAATGATATTTACTAACTAGAGAAACATTTTATCAAAATACACGTTAGACGGGTGTCATTTTCTGGAAAATTCTTGACTTTGAGTATCATGTCGAATTTCCAATAGGCTTCATTTTAAATTTACAACAAACTTCCTTGTCCAATTATATTTTAATTTATACGTTTAAGTACAAAAATGTAAATATAATATTTAACATTTTTTAAAGTTTGTTTTATTTTTACACCTTTTTGTTTACCAGTAACATAAAAACTAAAAATACGCTAATATATAAACAAACAACTAAAACAGTAGAATTAAAGCTCTGCGAAGACAGTTTTCATTGTTTGGTGGATGATTTTAGAATCAGAACAATTTTTTTAGGTTCAAACACATAATGGTAGTGTTAGAACGCAGGAGACGACTTTAGAGCAAATACAAGCGGAAGCGTCAAGCCGTGCCGTCGAGAATCAGTATAGTTTTGTTTAAGCTCAGGTAAATATGGTCAAAAGTGTTCTCATTGTTATTATTTTTAGGTTTTTATTTATTTAGACCAATAATTAACACTGATTTAGTTATAGATCGAGGCGTAAAACTATATCGGAATCTCTTTTGGCAAAAACCAAGCCGTTGTTTCCAGATATAAACTTTGAATTTATCTGTTAATCAAATTACAAAAAAATATTTTTCATAACTGAGAATTTCAGCAATTAAGGCAAAATTCATTATCTCCTTTAAATTAAATTGCGTCTGAAAAACAATCTAAAGGTTGTAATATTATATATTGGATAGATAGAACAATAATAATCAAAAATAGTACAGTTCAGTTATCAAATTGATTTCTTTTATACATGCAAAATAAATATTAAATGTAATTAAAACAATGTTAAATTATTTGTCTAGAAAATAAAATTGAAAGCGTTTAAATACGTATAGTGGATTTATTTTCATTAGTATATAGTAAATACCGCGGAGATGCGAACAAGGATATGAGGATAACCGGAATTTATTACACACTTGTTGAAGACGAGAGATTTCTATTCATCAACTACGGGCGATCCCTTTTCATTAGTGGACAGCGCAGGTAAACGTAAATGCCTCCTGCTAACGTCCATTTTCGTATCTTTGTGGTTTTTACTATAAGAGAGCTCCAACTCAAGACCCTACATACAGGATGTCCCACTTATCGTGCTATATAAACGACAATGGTATTTATCAGTGCATGAATTTATATAAGAACGTGGCTTTCTATCTTTGAAAAAATATAGTTACTATACATATTATAAACTTAACAAAATTGCAAATTCTATTATGTGCCATTTAATTTAATATTTTTAGTAAACATTAATTGTTTAATTTAAGAACTACATATAACAATATAATGCCCCCTATTCTTTACTTTTGGACGACAAAACTGAAGTTGAATACCATTCAATCAATTATGTTTGGCGCCTAAGCGCTCATTCAAATTTTTAAGTCGCATTCCATTTGAAAGGGCGCAAGGAATTTATAGACGCACGCTAGAATAATGAAATTCTCATTTTTGTTTCTAAGAAATGTTGACTGCCACTCAAAGTCTGGTGCCCCACGTGAGAATATCCATCTGCATCGATTGAAGAAATTTAAATTTATATGTGTAACTATTACGCATACAAATCTAATTTAATTACAGTGGGGTCCAAACCAGGCGCGATAATTAGATCAAAATTTATTTTAGAAAAAGGCCCTTAAAATACAATTCACTAGTACTTTTTGGTTAGTTAAAAATAACTTGTAAATATAATTTTCAAACTCCGAACTCCGTATCGTATCCAACAAAATCTGAAATAAACGTAGCAGTTCTTTCATATATGTAATACTGGGCGAAAAAAGAAAAGGACAATAGCATTTTACCGAAACTAATATAAAACAATGTGTACACATATTATATCAACTCATCTTCCAAACCGCCAATAATCATATTCCAAGTAAACCGTTTTCGTTACTATTAATGCATTTACTATATTAATATATTACTTTGTAGTCTAGTCAATGAGAGAAAATAAATGTTTTTCACAAATAAAATTGTTAAATAATCGTTGGAAGACGTATATGTTGTATATTTTCTAGATGTTAACTGTTAAATGAACAATTGATTAAAAAAGAATGGCTTGACAGTAACATAAGGATTATACGTACAGGGTGTATTAATCGAGAGACGAACTGTTGGGAAAAGTCAATGTACAGGCTTCGTGGCACGATGTAGATAAATCAGTGGACGGCCAAGGGAAGTTAATGAGGTGTACGGAACTTAAACAACGCTTCGTCTCTTGGCATTAATTTATTGTAATTTCATAGACAGAAAATATTTACAAAAAAAATGTATTTTTCCTCATTTATATCGATGTATCGCTAAACTACTAAAACCAAAAATAATTGAAAAATTTATTTCATTTATATTGGTGAAACATGTATTCCTGCATTTAATTTGTTTTACATTATCTTAAAAAGTATTATTTACGTTTTGTTATGAATCTAATATACTGTATGTTAACTATTTGTTGTTTTCTTTTCCGTAGTAGAAAAATAAACCGACAACACCATAACCTTACAAGATAGAAAATATTTGCTACTTGTTACTCACCCTCTGTCTCGTCTACAGTGTTATTAGCAATCCGAACAAGTTCAAGGGAGATATGATCAAAAACAGTTAGGAATGTTAGAAAAAGGATTGACAAAAAGTTATTCAGGGTCGTCTTCAACATAGCTCAATTGTTCGTTTAAAAAATCAACAAAGCAGGATCCTGTAACAACTTCCTTAGATAACTGATTGGTGATTTGGCCTAGTCTTACTGCTAACACGTGTTTACACGTTACGCTATTCTTGGACTCCAGAACTTGCAAACGAAACGTCTCGCAGTGGCAAAAGTTTATGTTCTTATAAATAGTGTATTGTTCCTTGTTCGTTATTATTTTAAATACGCTTCTTATTCCATCATCGGTTGTATATTCAACGATTCTGCATTTCTCCAATAATTCTGTTGCTAGCGTCAGATTTTCTCCAAAGAAAGAATGTAGATTTTCCAAGACATTATTTGGGACTAGAAACGAAACAATAAATGAGAAAAAAGTAAATATACGATAACAAACGCAACATACACATTCCTGTTTGTTTATAAACACTTTCTGCTTCATTGAGGCATTCAAATGCTAGTTTTGGTAAAACACAATCTTCCATTTTGAATTAGTTAGGTTAAAAAGTTACTCGTGAAGTTAGGCACAATCAAAATACTGTCGAACCATTTGAACTACTTATTTGAAAAATAAATACTTCAGTTTAATAAATTTAAAATAATTTAATTATCAAGTGTGTTTATAATTATTAATAGAGCTTCAAGTGTCCTGTGATTTTATCTAAAATACTTTTGGGTGCCGGTCCTATAGCTATCACAGTTCTTGTTCCGGGGGTCACTTGGGTCTGTCCTGCGTCTCGTATTATACTGGACAAAACATTCATTTCTTTAGCATTCTTGTCCAATTCAAATAGTTCTTGTTCGGAATCAATCCGTACAGCAATTTTTGTTCCACCTAAATATTACACAACTTTATATAATGGCATTACTGCTAATTAAGCACTTACCAAATCTTAACCAGTTCTTTAGGGTTTTAGGTTTTTCTTTCAACGCTTTCGCGTAAGCCGCAACAGCTGCATGTCCACACTGAGCAGCGACTTTGCCCTTTTGCATTTTTAAATCGTTCCTCACAGCCAGTATGAGCCTGTACTCATCCTTTGGATCTGCAAACTAGAATAACAAGTTTTCTTCAGGAAATAATCTAGAAAAGTTTAAAGTTTAACCTCAAATCTTTCTTCCATTCCATTTCTCCAGATATCCTCTTTGGGTTTATGTCGAAACTTCAGAATAAAGTACGCGGACGTAGCTCCTATGAAAGTTCCAGCGCCGAATACTGCCAAATACGAATTACTTGCTATAATACCCATTGTTGGACGATTTCCTAAGCTAACCTCCAAATCTATCTTCCTTTATCCCCTCTCTAGTTCGCACCACTCGAGTGAATGTAGTAATAGATCTATGGAAATTGAGAACGTCATAGCGCTTTTCGATTAACCAGAAGGTTGTCATTGGTAACACCGCCGCGTATTCCGTAATACAATTAATTAGGAACGCAATAGAGTAAAGTATAAATTTCTCTTCGTGTCTATTAATCATACCTTAGTTATTTAATATATGCACTTTGCTACTAATATATACCATAAAATTGCCAAATACGGTATAAATATTTTTTCTAGTGCTTTTATAGTACGGGTTTTCTAAGCACATTTTTTAGAAGTGGCATTCTCCATGTAGGCATTGCTCGAGTGTTAGTGCCAAAGATACGATAAGCTTTTCAGTTTCCTAACTAAACTTAGATATGGAAAGACTTACGCCATCAAAAATTGACCCCATTGCATGTTAAATACTATTTAATATTTAAAACGCTTACAATTAAGCGTTTCGAGCGCTACAGCAGTCATACTGATAGATGGGCCTCATGGCAAAATGCCATTTCGTTAATGTCACTACTTCACCATAAGCTCAAAAAATAAAAATATGTTTCCACTATCAAGGTCTGTAACAAATACCTTGCACGACACATGTACTATAGCAACATATAAACATTTGACCAAAATGTTATAAATAATAAAAGTCGATATTAAAATGATAATTGTTAAAATTTTATTTTGTGACGTAATGCAGATCAACAAAAAAATGATGCATATTTACAAAAATGTCCGGTCATAGGGTTTAGACATTTTAGTGAAATGATGAAAAGTAAATTTCATTAATCGATTTACAGTTTAGCAACAAAATGAAATGAAAATAATTATATATAAAAATATATTTATACAGACGTCAAAAGAAAAAAACCTTCTAAAACATAAGATGTTTCTTTCTATTAAAACCAAAAGAAAAAATAAATATAGCCTATTTTTTGTAAATATTCTTAAGCCATTTTATTTATTTAAATCTGATATTATGAAATGTATACAAGGCTTTATTCTAATTAAATAAATAGATATTACTCTCTTGTAATACCAAATAAAAAATAAAGTAAAACGGCTTCGCCTTCGCACTTTAAATACTAATACTTAAAAAATTCAATAACAACAGATATTCAAAGTAAAGCTGATAATATTCACTTTATAATCCTAACCTATAAAAATTAGACAATAGACAAAAATAGCACATAAAAAAACATTAATCAATAACGTTAACCTTTTAGGAAACATAGCTCTTAAATTTTAGTATTTAAAATGAGAAAAACTTGTTATAATTATGTTGAAACTAATCCTAAACTTATAAATAATTTAATTCACTTCTTCTTGTTTTTATTTGTGGCGCCCCTAGGGGGCGTCACCGGTCTCCCTGAATTCATATTGTACTGGAACTTCCTTTTGTCTGCTGGTTTCAAAATTTGGAAACTACACATTAACGTTTCATCCACCGACATCATCGCACCTGCATTATCAAATTCACCTGGAAATACAAAAATTGCACTGGTCACTATTTGAGACTATAACTTTACTGCTCATGGTAGGGTAAAAATTGTGGTACGCGATTTTTAATGATTTGGGAGCTTCAGGCTTAGAATGGATCTACATGAAAATACGACGAGATGATTGACAATACTTACCGCAATAATTTGGCGCACTGAAGAGAGTCACAAGCTGTCGTTTGGCGAAAAATTCGTAACCGTCCTCAACGACCTGATGCGCACGACATATCAAATCAAAATCATGCTTGTGCAGGAATTTTCCTACAACCTCCGCCCCGAAAGTGAAACTGACCCCCCTATCGTTCTCGCCCCAGCCCATCTGGTCTTTGTCGGGATCTGACCACAGCAAGTCACAGAGGAGTCCTTGGTCAGGTACGTCGGTTGGCCGCATAATTCTTCGGATTTGCTCCATCGATTGTAAATCAGGACTCAATCCTAGAATAAAGAAACATAATTTTCCCCTCAAAAATCATTGTATACACAAAAATAATTTTTTGACAACCCCAGGAGGTTTCTAAATTTTGCAAAATTTTCCCCAAGTTACAACTAAAATTTACCACGTAAATATATACGCCATAGCGATTTAAGGGATGCCGCATAGTAGCAGTTGAGTTTGTCTGCATGGCTTTGAAAATATTTTTAAAAGTGCCGCACAAGAGACGGAATGTACTCCTCAGTTATCCCGGCAGTTTTTATGAAAACGGTATCGTTGTCAATAATTACATTTATTTTATTTTGTAATTTAGCAAATAGGATATTATAATGAGACTGACTGAACTACAACATAAATAAAACACAAAATATAATAGACATGACTTGGATCAAGTAATGTTAACATAAGTGAAAGTTGAGAAAGTAGGAAACAGCAAATACTGAATAAATATCTAATAGTAAACATACAATGTAAATACATAATATTATAGGAAACTATAACTTGTTATACAACATTGTATCTGTAAATTTTAAGACTGTTTTTTTTAAATCTGAAACGACTTTTATACCTTTGCAGGAAAAATTAGTAAAATTTTCAATTATCTAGTACATGTTATGATTCACCAAGATCAAAAGTAAATATTGATAACTGGTAATAATTTAAAAATACTATCGTAATCTTATACGTTCTATCTTTATACTATTACTCATATTTAAATATAAAAACAAATTAAATTACTAACTATCGATATACATCTTTATCTTTTAATAAAACTTTACTGTAAATTGGAAAATTACTGCGACCTTTTCTTTCTTAAACTTGCGTTGAAAAAAAAGAAATCCAATTAGTTCATATTACTTACGAATACAGTTTCATAAATAATTCCAACATCTATATATTCCTGATGTAAGATAAACATGAAACTGATAACACATTTTAAGGTCAAAAGAAAGGTCTCAAAACACAAAACAATTTAAAACGTATCCCCCGCAACACGGAATGTTCCATAAATCCTCTATAATAATAATAAATAACCAATTTTCTTTATAGGGTTCGTTAAAATTAACGTATCCTCCTAGCAACATGGTCGTGAAAGCCACCATTAACATAAATTTTAAAAACTCACCCCCGTGACAGCAAAAGATTTTTTCGTCTACAATGGCTGCGACTGGAAGGCAATTAAAACAATCCGTGAAAGTCTTCCATAGTTTTATGTTATACCTGTAAAACAAACCTATACAATTCGTCCCCTACATTAGACAGTCAATGTTTACCTTCGTTTGCACTCGTCGTAGAAACCATAGATGCGATTGATAGACGCACATTCATGGTTGCCACGAAGCAGGAAGAAATTTTCAGGGTATTTAATTTTATAGGCGAGCAAAAGACAAATTGTCTCCAGCGATTGTTTACCACGGTCTACGTAATCCCCCAAAAATAAGTAGTTGGACTCCGGTGGGAAACCTCCATATTCGAAAAGACGGAGAAGGTCATAGTATTGACCGTGTATGTCACCTATCAACAAAATATGGGAACATTAGTCATTCCATTACATTAAAGAGAAGACATTTAGATCTTGAAATTTGACTGATTGCAGCATCCAACAAAAAAATCACACGTAATATAACTAAACAGAAAGTTAACATCAAATGTGAAATTAAATTTGAAATAATAATAATTGTAAAACATTCGTCCACAGGTTTTAAAGAGCATAGGAAACGGAAACGCTATGACGCTTACCGCAAATTTTTAGAGGAGCTTCAAGTTCAAGTAAAATAGGTTGGCTTAAGAATATTTCTCTGGATTTTAGGCATAGTCCTCTGATTTCATTTTCAGTTAGTTGTACATTTTTTCCTGGTCTTGCTCCACGAACTGAAAATTTCACACAACAGAATTAGTTTTGACGTTTATCAAGGCGTATACCGAGACGCCATTATTTTTGTCAACATATCTTGACCTTCGTAAATTTACCTTCTAATAATCTGGCTATAATACTGTCGATGTTTAATTTATCAGCTTCAGCCATTGGCCTAGATGTTTAAAACCACTTCAGTTTATTTTTTAAAACTTAAAATTAAAGGATGGCTCGGATTTTTCAGGATTTTCGACGAGCCTTTCCCACATAAACACTACTTTTTTGCTTGCGCTGTCGCAGAGATCACTTTTTGTCTTTCGAGTACCAACAGAGCAAATTCAAAAATCCCCTATAAATACCCAAATATATTTTATCCTCAAAACCGTAACAATCTAAAAAAAATATTTAAACAATAAATTTATTACACAAGGACAAATAGTAGTATATTCTTGATTTTTACAATTATTATTAGACCAAGAAGTAGAAAATCCTCCATTGGTACTTTTTCTATTCCTTCAATTGGCAGCATGGCGCGCTAGTTCTTTTCTGTGGCGCTAGTTATCGCCGCTAAGTTGACACGTAAGGGATGAAAAATGGAACCTATAAACAAATTTAGCCTAAAAGATCATTTATTTATATTTTTTATCAATTAAATACTTTAATATGAGTGATTTAACAGAAGAAACATTAAACCTAGAGTTAAGTGAAGATATATTTAAGGGAATTAAGTTCTTTATAAGCGGGGAAGTTCACGAAAAGGTACTAAAAACAATTTAAAAGACATTTCCTTCTGATTTTTTTTTTGATTTTTTAGATAATAGACTTGTTAAAATCCGGTGGTGCGGAAAGACTTAATTATTTTTCCGACTACGTTACTCACTTGTTTGTTGGTGATAATCCTGAAGAAAATGATATTGTTGATGCAAACGACGTTTATGAAATACCTGCACTTACCCCGAAATGGGTTGTAATATGTGCAGTTCTGAAAAAATTAGTTAGTACAAAGCCTTATTTATATATACCCGGTGGAAAACTACTGTCTAATCTAGTATTCTGCTTTAGCAACGTTAGAGAAGATCTGAAATTTCTTTGGTCTCTAATTACTTACAATGGGGGCGTAGTACAACTAAACTTAAATAAGAGCTGCAACTACCTAGTAGCTACAGACACAAGCAGTATTAAATATGCAAAGGCTGAGAGTTTAGGCTCCGACGTTATCAAGATCGTTACACCCGATTGGGTTGTCGAGACTGTTAGAAACAACTCACTAGCTGATGCCAATTTGTTTCACCCAAAGCTGATCAACTGGCCAAAACCCGTTAAGCATGAAAGTACGACTGCTATCACAGGCTTCGAACCAGAGCAAATGGAGAGCGTTGAGAAACCCGAAGAGAAACCGATCTCAGACTCGACACAAGCCTTATTAGAAAAATTGAAGCAGAGAATGCCATGGAATCAGCCCAGTATACCCAAGACGACGTCTAGCTCTGACCCTGTTGCGCCCCCAAACGTTGTAGCGCCCAGTTTCATACAAAAATCACCAAGTCAACAACAGCAGACTTCAAGGATACAATTGCCTCAGGCCCCAACCCCGCAACCTCAGCAGCTTACGCCTCCATCACCGGTTTCGACTAGTTTTCCTCAAATACCAAGATCGCCATCAGTCTCACTGTCGAATCAACAAATACCTAGAAGTATAGTACATCATACTCCCACACAACCAACCAGTTTCCAGCAACAACAACCGCAAAATCCTTTAAATATTAGCAGGCTGATTGGCCAACCACAAACCCGCCCAAATATTCAACAACTTAGAAGTCAGTTAGGACAGAGTCAACTACATCAACAGCTGCTACAGCAACGAATGCAACAAAATCAGCAGAATATTCAAAGGGCTTCCTCGGGGCAGATAACGGTCCAACAACAACTTCTGCAACAGCAACTCGCCCAAGGCCAAAGGCAGTTGTTGCAAAACCAGCTGAATCAGGGGCAAGTGTTGCAACAGCAGCAGCAGGGAGGGCCGAATCAACAAACAATCGTACAGAATCAGCAGCAGATTGGACCAAACCAGCACATAGGACAACTGACGCAGCAGCAGCTGGTACAACTGCAACAACAGCAACTTCAGTTGAAACAGAACCAACAGCAACAAATGCAGCAACAGCAGATACAACTGAATCAAACCCAGCTTAACCAGAACCAGCAGCTCATCCAAAATCAAGTCTTGCAGCAACAACAAAACCAGTTGAGTCAGCAACAGCAAAATCAAATAAGCCAGCAGCAGCAGAGCCAAATAAGTCAGCAACAACAAAACCAGCTCAACCAACAACAGCAGATTCAACTGAACCAGAACCAGACCTTTGTTCAGCAAAACATCGGGCAACATATGACTTCCCAGCAAACTCAGCAGTTGTTGCAACAGAAGCAGCAGTTCTTGAATCAACAGCAAACCGTGACAAGTCAGCAACAGATCATACAGAACCAGCCCAATTTGGCTGTCCAACAACAGCAGCAGTTCGCCGGTCAGAGTTTTAATCAGAACCAGAATGTGAGTCAAGAGTTGAATCAGCAGAACATGCAACAACAGCAGCAGCAGCAGAACGTTAACCAACAGCAGAGTATAGGTCAACAGCTAAGCGCCCAATCATTAAATCAGCAGTTAAATTCGCAAAACCTGGGACAACAGCTTAACCAACAGCAACTGAACCAGCAGCTAAACCAGCAACAACAGAATCAGTTAAGCCAACTGAATCAGCAGAACCTGATAAACCAACAACTAGGTCAGCAAAACCCGTTGGGCCAGCAAATAAATCAGCAGGAACAGTTAAACCAACAGTTGAGCCAGCAAAGCCAGATAAACCAGCAGTTGAGTCAGATCAATCAACAGAATCAGCTGAATCGGCAGAATATCAACCAGCAGACCTTGGAGCAGGGCCTGACTCAAAACATCAATGAGGCATTGAATCAACAGCTAAACCAGGGCTTGAGCCAACAATTGCAACAGCAGCAGCTGAATCGGCAAAACCTGCAACAGCAGCAGCAAATAAATCCCCAGCAGAATTTAAACCAGCAGATACAGGTGCAGCAGCAACAGGGCCTCAATCAACAGAACCTCCAGCAGCAGCAGCAGCAAATTACGCAGGTACGTAAGACGATGATTGTTTTTGTCCTTGTTGCTACTACTTATAAATTTGCAGATAAATCAACAGATAAACTCCGGCTTGCCGCAACAAGTCGTTCGCACCCAATTCCAGCAGGGCAACATCAGCCAACAGATATTAATAAACCAACAGTCGCCGCAGAACCCGTCCCCGCAACGCGCGCAAATAAATCAACATCTGTGGGCCCAGCAGCCGACGCAAGTCCCAGGTCAACAGATCATCCGGCATCCGGTAAACGTCGTCCAACAGGCGGGGCCCCGCGTGCAGTGGTCGCCGAATCCGCAACAGGGAAACGTCGTGCCACAAAGGCAGTTTATACAGCTGGACGCCCGCACTCACAATGAGCTGCAGAATATGCCGCGGGAGCAGCAGGTACTGTTCGTGGCCAAGCTGCAGAAGCAGCGGCAGTTGCTGAAGCAGGTGCAGCAGCGAGGAGGGGGCGGGAGTCATATTTTGATAAGGGGTAAGTGGCAATCGGAAAAAAAAACTTTTTTATATAAATTTTTTGTTGGATTTTTCAGGAAACGTGCCGCCAGGATTGACGACCCAACAACAGGTGCAATGGCTGCAACAACAGGCAAAGCAACAAGGGATCGTGTTGCCGCCGAACATACAGCAGCAGAACATCACCCCTGGTACTCTTACCCAACCGGGGTTAGCTCAGAATATTCAACATGCACCTGGCTTGAGCCCCATTAATCAAAACAACATGCAATTTACCGACCAAACTCAACAACAACAGCTCCAACTGAGGCAGTATAGATTACAGCAGTTGCAGCTGCAGAGGGAGCAGGCGCAGAAAAATCATTTGGCTCAACAACAGCAAGGTAATTGTTGTTCACTTGTCCTCGTCACAAATAGTATTATTTTTTCATCGATTACTGCTTTTCTAGGACCTATACAGCAGCCGACTATCGTTAGACCGATCGGCCAGCCTCAGCTAGCTGATTCGACCACCAATCCGCCGCAGGTGCAGGACGGCAACATTCAGCATTCCCTGGTGGTTAATGCCAAAACTAAAACCGCCCTGGCGAACATGTTGAGCATCAAGTTGCAGAGCGGGGGCTCTTCCATCGGAGTGCAGCGGCCCGAGACGTTGCCGGAACCGTCGGCTGCTGGTACACTCAGGTATTAATGATAATAATTCGAGCGTGACTTTCACAGCTTCATTGTCTGCCATTTTTTGGAGAAGAAGGAATTTTGAAAAATTATTTTTATACGAATATAAGTTCGTTTGCTTTTCAGATTGATGACGGCCCAGCATAACGCAGCCCTAAACTCCAAACCGCAAGAGATCATCGCCCTTCAAAGAAGAACTATAACCGGGCCTAACGGCGAAATAATAAAGCCGCCTGGAACGCCGCAACTGCCCATCACACCAACCAATGAGCCACCCAAACTCCAGTATTGCCCGAAACCGGCACTACCTTTGCAGCACAGACCCGGACCCTTCTATGGTCACAATCCTAATTTAAAATGTAAGCGTTGATACGTTATCTAATGTTAATTATTTCAGTTTGTACGTCAGTTTATCGTTTTTCCTCAGTACTGTTTATTTTAATATTTTTGCAGTGCCTCCCGACTTGTTCCTCTTGGGGTGCATTTTTGTTGTCGTAGAGCTGGACAGTTTTCTGGAGGAACGAATACCGGGTTGGCAACAAAAAATCGAGAAGCATGGCGGTAAGTTACTTCTAGAATACATAGGAAAAATTTCTGCTATGTACTTACCGACTTAAATGGCGCTTTTTCCAGGCGAAGTAGAGAAACAGTATTGCAGCCGTGTGACGCACGTCTTGTGCGAAACGCAACGGCACGGCGTGGTAATGCAAGCTTTAAGAGACTGTAAAAGATGCGTGACGATATTGTGGCTCAGTGACATTATGAACAGGAAACAAGTGTTGCCTCCGTGGACTGCTTTGCACCTGCCGAATATTTATCTGGACACGGCGCCCGCCTCGAAACATCTGATATCTGTTAGCGGGTTTGAGGGCAGCGAGCGAAATAGGGTGAAACATATGATTAAGTATACCGGAGCGAAGGTAAATCTATATAAATACAGGAAGTTTTGAGACCTTTGATTTTTGCTACGCTACATGTTTTTTTTCTTTGCAGTGCACTACATATTTTTCCAAACACAACACCCTTCTGATATCGGCAAAGGCCGACGGAAAGAAATGCAACTACGCAAAGAAATGGCAAATCCCTGTGGTTAATGTGCAATGGCTTACTGATGTAATGTTGGGCAATTTTGCGGCGATGAACCAGATGGAGCATCAGGTTTATCAGCAGTTCCCCAATCCCCCAAATTTTAGTTTCGATCCCAAGCTGGTGCCCAATTTAATGCGTAAGATATTATTATATGTACCAAAAATAATAGCAAAAAAGAAGTTTTTATTTATAAAATAATTTAAAAAAAAAGTAAAAGTAGTAATTTTCTGATTACTCATTCTATTGATTTTTTTGTAGTTGCCTGGAAAGCTCCAATAAATATATCACAAGAATCCTACGAGCGTGTCAAGCGGAGCGCTTCCCCAGTGGTTCTACCGAAGAAACCTAAAAAACCAAAGACTGAATCCACCGACGAGAATGACAATATTAGTGAAGAGCAGGTCACAAACTCCACTCATAGAATCTTGTTTTCCATGATTACTGATACCAAAGAATTGCAGAAAATGGTCAGGTAATTTAATTTTTAGCTTTAAAAAGCCTAAAATCCAGTAACGTGTTTTTTTATTACTTTTTGTTTGTAGCTAATAATAATTCCGCAAACTTATAAAACGCTTCAGTACTTTCTTTATTACCAACATTGTGGCTTAACGCTTAATTTTTATTTTCAGGGCGCTGGGCGGCACCGTTGCAAAGGATCACTCCGATTTCACACACCTCGTCATGCCTTACTTAGCACGATCTAACAAATTGTTTTTCGCAATCGCGAAAGGAGCGCAAGTCGTTTCAGAGCAATGGCTGAAGGACTCGCACGCCACCAACCAGTTTCTGCAGGAAAACACCTACAATTTAAACTCTAAGGATTTCAATTACGAATATAAGTGCGATATAGATCAGACGTTATTAACGCGAAACAGGAACAGACTGTTTGAGGGAAAGTTTTTTTTTATCACGCCCAGCGTAATTCCCAGCAAAAGGGTTATTGTGGAATTAATCCAGAGTTGTGGGGGAATCGTGGAGAGGATAAGGCGTAGCTCGGCGCAGATCGAGGCCACTAGTATTAACTCCCCTTACAGCTATTTCATCGTCACTCATGAAAACGATTTGCATTTAGTAGCGGACTTGCTGAGAAACAAGAAAGATAAAATGCGGATCGTTTGCAACGTGGAGCTGATTTTCAGCGCAATCCTGAAGCAGACGTTTGAAGTAGAGCCCTATGCGGTGTGCGTTTTATGATTCTGTAAGAAAGGCCATTGTCGTTGATAATGTACAGTTTGTTGTGAAATGTTGGAGGAGAATTTTAAACAGACTTTGTAGTTAATTGTTATATTTCACTTGAAAGGTATTGGTATAAATGGTATCGTATTTGGGTCAAAATGACATTTAATGACGCTCCTAAAACCTAAAAGGAGATTGTATATTTATATGTATTTTCAGGTATATAGTAAATATTTTCTGAATTGTTAAAATGCTGTTGCAACTACAAAGAAAAATTGTTAGAATATTTTTTGTTTATTTGATCTTTAATGGAAGTATAATATGACAAATAGCTGTGATTAAGCTTATGATTTTGTATATGTGCTGTTTAGATAACTAAAAAACTTTAAGGAAGGTCTGAAAAAATAAAAAAAAAAATTTTGGTCATTTTCTCTAAAAAATTTTAATTAAATCTTAATTCTTCAATTTCTACAAAAGAAATTTAGTTTAAGCTACTATTGTTAATAGACAAGTATCTCCGAGGATTTTGTTTATATGTTTAAAAATATTCTAACATGTTTTCCCTCCAAATGAATGTACCTTATTAAAATTCAAGAATAATAATCTATTAGTATTTTAAAATTAAAACTGATACAGGTATAGTAACAAGCATATCTAACTAGTCTTCGCAAAAACATTTTAAAAATTACTAAATAGATCTTTAAATATTTCACTACAAATACAATTGTTGTAGATATTTTTTTTATAGAATTTAACGGGACTATCCACTGCATTTTTCTAATTTTAAGGTATCACAAATTTACTACAGAAAAATCAACAATAGTTTATAAATGATTTCCCTACTGCCAACAATTTTTATATATGATACAGAGAAAATTTATTATTTTATAGAATATAAGAATATAGGAATAAATTTAGTTTGACTCATAGAGAAACATTTTAAATACTGAAAAACTGAAATTTCAACGGTAAATGTGTACATATTCCTACACACTGATTAATAGTCGCAGCCCTACTATTTTGTATTTGTTTCGACGTAATGTTTGGAGAAAAGTTATTGATCAGATATAAGTTTAAGGTTAATTTTTTTCTTTAGCATTCTTAGTCTATTTGATGTAATTATATTGCTGGTAATATAATACAATGGTTTATATATATATATATTGTTTATTTGAGTATTTATTTAGGGTGAACATTAATTAATGTGTGGTCTCTGTATTTTATTTAGTGTAAAGTAATTTTTGATAGAGGAAATTAATATATGAATATATGAAATCAAATTATTTATAAGTATGTGATATAGAACAGGAAGTCTTGGTTTTTTTTGAATTTGTTGTATTATTTGTTGATTTTCTTTAAAGGTAACCATTGTCATTGTACCGTAATTTCTCGTGTTAGGTATTAGCAACTAAGGATCAGGCACTGTTCAGTATATAAGCCAAAAGTATCTGCAACTTTCAAAATAAATATTTATGATTGTTCCGTTCCTCTATGACTATTTCTCTGTCAAACTATATAAGTTAATTTAATTAAAAAAGTATTTGCTAGATATTTAAGTACAGTATTTCAATCCACGCATTTGAGTTTAATAAATTTAATTGTAATTCTGTAATTTTTTTTATAACCGAGTGTTCAAGTCACATCATATAAATCTCTATGCTGAAGTTGCCAATACCTTACACAAGAGACAAGTAAAATTATTATTTGAGCTCTTAGTATATTGTTATTACATTTAAATTATAGTTTAAAATTTATAATGGAATAAAATACGTTTTTTTCCCCTATTTTGTTTTAATGAATTCAAGAAAGTTTTAGAATATCCGATGAACAGTACCAGTGTTTTATTTTGCGCCTAATTTAACATGATTGAGCACTTGGACTTGCTTCTGCATTCTCGCCACTATTCAAAAGTAAGGTTAGGGAAAATATAATCAATATCAAAACATCAAAATGTTAAAGATCTGATTAAAATAAAATTATTAGTGGTATCTTTCACGTGTAAGTTCATTAACTGTGTAATTATCAGGTTAAATAATATTTTGTGATATAGTTGAACCCGTTGTGTGAAATATGGAAAACAAACAGCCACCAAAAACGCCCATGACCGATGAAGAGAGATTGGAGCTGGCAGCTAAACTGGACAGAGAGTTGGATGAATTTATTGAATCGCTGCCCAAGAGAAGCTATGATGATGGTTGGCCTGAGGATCGGTGGGAAGAAGTAAGGTTATATAAAAATGATCGTTAACCGTTTAAACAATTAGCTTCGCTTTTACAGGAAATGGAAAAACATCCATTTTTCATGAAAGAAGCACCTAAGCCAGGGCAAGAATTACACCCACTGTATGAAGGACTACAGCAGTTAAAGTACGACCCAGACGAAAACGAACCGGAAGGTAAAAAACTCAAATTGTTCGTTTTCAAGTATTATACGATACAATTTTAGAACTGGCCACGTCTTATAAAGAAGACGGTAATTTCAATTTTAAGCACAAGAACTACAGATTGGCGGTGGTGGCGTACACCGAAGGAATCAAAATTAAATGCGGAAATCCTGAAATTGAATCGAATCTGCTGAATAACAGAGCTGCGGCACATTATTTTCTTAAAAACTATAGGTAAACTTTGTTACAATACAGTATAGTATAGAATTGATTTCCGTTTTGGAAAATTTCCATAGAATTTGTTAAATAAATTAGTGAAGTCATGTTTAGCAACAATTAATGATTGCGAAGGTTAAAATAGAACTTTATTTAATTTCCAGGTCATCTCTTAGAGACTGTGAGTTAGCATTGAAGATTAAACCGGATTACGATAAAGTTATAATAAGAGCCGCAAACTGCTGCTTTGAAATGGAACAATATCAGAAAGCAGTGGAATATTGTGATAAAATATTAGACAAGGAAAAAGACAACAAAGACATTTTGGAGCTAAGAAAGAAGAGTATAAGTGGAGGAAAATTGAAAGAGAGGAACGATAGAAAAAAGGAAACCGAGGTCAAACGAAAAGCGATTGAAGAAAAAGCCATTATTGATGAGATAATAAAAAGGGGATACAATATAGGAGGGTGTAAAGGTGAAATATTTATTTATGCGTATATATAAGTAGTAATCGGCAAAGCTAAATGTTTTCTTTATTTCAGGGCATATATCTTTAGAGAAATTAGAGCCACATTTTCCAGAATTGATGCACAACCGAGTATTTTTGGACACATTCCATGATCTGGTGTGGCCCGTAGTTTTCGTCTACCCAGAATATAAAATTATGGATTATATTCAGCAGTTTAGCGAAAAACAAACGTAAATACTGTAATTTGCTTATCGATAAAAAAGTTAACGTTTACTTACCTTACAGATTCCTAGAGCACATTTCCACTGTCTTTGAAACATTCCCTGAGTGGGACGAGGAGAAAAAATATGCACTGGAAAATTTAAGTGTTTATTTCGAGAGTCCACATAAGAAGATTTTCAGCGTTGACGTCAAGAAAACTTTGGGAGACGTTCTGAAAAAGAAAGAGTACGTATACAGTTAGATAATTCATTTAGGTAGAGGATATTAAAAAAAAATTATTCTAGGTGCGTTATTAAAGGCGGGACTCCATCATTTATAATAATGGTCAAAAACAGCCCTGCCGAGAAGCGATTCCTGGAAGAGTATTAAACGGGTTGTAAATGTACACATTACGACTTGTCTCTGAAGTAAACTTTTTGTTTGCAATTAACAGTGTTTTTTATATCCTTAACTGCTTCACCTGTACCAACTCGTAACAGACAAAAAGTACCAGAAAATAATGAAAATAAAGTATATGAATAAATAACGTTGGAAATGTGCAACCACTTATAAAATTTTATTTTTTGATGGATTTCGTTGCTTATCTTTAAGGATGAAATACTCCAGGATTTATGCGTTGTAGGAAAAATTGCATGTAAACTTAATGGGCCATTTTCTAATGTTCTGTATGTCTTACAAAAAAAAAATATTGACGTAGATATTCACACGCAAATGTTTCAACTCCTTCACTTTGTCTTCCTCAGTCCTATTTATATTTATTATTTTCTAACAAAATTTATAGCTAATCGCCCTGTATTCTTCAAATGAAATCCAATGAGTTATGAATTATTTTAGAATGTTTTTGCAATTAATAATAATTAAAATAAAAGGTTTTGTGCCCTCTAAATTATGTACCATTTTCCAGAACTATGCATTGGCTTGGCCAACTGGGCGACTTTTTGATTCGCGGTTGAGCTTGAATCACCAAATTTTGAAGGTTAGGGAATTTCGTGCCGGTATATTGGCGATCCTTGTCGAGCTGGTGACATTTCTTGCCGCGTGGTTAGCTGCACTGTTTAAAAATATACAAAATGGCGTCGTGATGTTACCCGTTGCTATCGCGGACGTTATCAGAATATTTATCAAAATAAGTAAACAAATTGAGGCGACCGGCGTCCAAAATCGTCATAAATGCACCTAAAGACAACTAAAGTAAGTGATAAGTGCACAAATATTGCACTTTGTGTGGTGAGTGTGTGAAAAAAGCGTGGTGGAAAAATGTAATGTTTCTTTGTCTACATCAAGTAGACTATGCAAAGTGTTCATGATTGTTCTTTACTTTTTTCGGCTATTTTTCATCTCTCAACCTACTAGGATTATTTTTTGTGATATATGAAGGAAGTTACTCGTAAGTATGACGTTTTTCGGTGGCTTTTAATTAATTCTAAGGCATTTTTCATTGAAAATTTTAAGTAGGACAGTGAGATTCTTGGGCGTATGCAAGAACAATGTTTGGAATATACAGCTGGTCCACAATTTTGATATATTGAGGTTTCTTCCAATTTTTATTAAAAATATTGATTTTATCTCGCCTTACATGTTTTCGAAGATTTTAATAGGGTTGTGTATTGTTCATAAACGATTTACGACGGCCATAAATTTCGGTTTTTGACCGCAAAGCAATAAAAGTACACACGGAAATTCTTCCAAGATGATCATATAACATAAAACAACATTCTATAAATTACATTCACTTGCCTTTTTTCTTGCAGATTCCCTATTTTGAAGACTGGCTCTACATTCCTCCGACTTTACAAAATTACTTTGTAAGTAACAGAACAGTTAATTCCATTCATATATCACCGTGTCTAGATTAGAGAGAATAATTGTTTTTAAATTGCCTACTTTGTTTTTCGGATACTCGGTTTATTATTTTTCCATTAATTAAAAATAAAAGGGAATGGCTGTCCAGGAGATAATACAATGGCTTTAATTAATTTCGATAACCCCAAAATGTTTTCTACCGATACGCCGGCTGGGTAATTACGAGGTACCCATTTAAGTTGTTCTCTGCACCATTTAGATAATTTTCTTCCGTTTTCTGTATGGACATAAAACGTTTTTTTATCTCTTCAGCTTTCCCAACTTTAACAGAATTTTTGTGATACGTTGAACGAGTTGTTGGTTTTAATTTTTAAGATAATATTTGTCAGTACAGGTGGCACAGGTATATGATGAGTTAACATTTTCTTTTATGTATATAGGTCGATTAAAAATAAATTACTAATCCCATGGTTATACGACACCTTGTATGTCTAATTAGATACTGGGCGTATTCGTCGCAGTCGGTTTAGTGCATTTTTTTCATATAAACTTAACACATTCTAATAAGATGCCAATTTATTATAAAGGGGGATGAAGTATTGTAACTTTTGTTTTCTTACTGGAAGGGTCACATTCTAACAACCTTTTTTTTAAAGATTATTTAAACAACGTTGCCAGTACAATGACAACTATCGAGTTTTCCGTTCTTGAGTTATCGTGTTTCCAAGAAACGTGACGAACAGACAGACGGACGTGGACATCATAAAAGTCGATCAGAATTCGATATTAACGCAATAAGGTACAAAGTTTTTGCTTCCCGGTCGAAGATTGCTGTTTTAGAAATCTACGCTTGCATATGTAATATACAGGGTGTCTGGTAAGTATATGCTTAGAACAACTATTGTATATCGGCTCAATATATGGTGATTTAGGCTAAACTACTTCTATGTTTATAGTTGCACTCATTGATTTAATAAAAGGAGATAAAGTATTGTATCGTTTGTTTTGTTGCTAGAATGTTCACATTCTAACAGCCAGCCGTTGTGAGGAGCTTAAAAGTTGGTCAGAATTTGATTGTTAACGTAATGATGTACAGGTTTTTGCTGCCCGACCGAAATTTGCAATTTTAGAAATCCAGTTGTACTCGTTGATATAGTAAAAGAGGATAAAATAATATATTATTTGTTTTGTTAGTTGTTACTGATAGAATCACATTCTAACAACCTTGTCAGTACAGTAATTACAACTATCGTCACTGTCGAAATTCATAGTAAAAGAGGATAAAATATTATATTATTTGTTTTGTTAGTTGTCACTAAAAGAATCACATTCTAACAACCTTGTCAGTACAGTAATGACAACTATCGTCACTGTCGAAATTCAATACGATCGTGTTTTCCGTTCTTGGATTATTGCGTTTACAGCAAACGTGACGGACAGACAGACGGACGTGGATATCGTAAATGTTGTTCAGAATTTGATTATTAACGTAATGATGTACAAGTTTTTGCTCCCCGGTCGAAATATGCAATTTTATAAATCCAATTGTACTCGTTGATATGATAAAGAGGATACAATTTTATATTATTGGTTTTGTTACTAAAAGAATCACATTCTAACAGCCAGCCGTTGTGAGGAGCTTAAAAGTTGGTCAGAATTTGATTGTTAACGTAATGATGTACAGGTTTTTGCTGCCCGACCGAAATTTGCAATTTTAGAAATCCAGTTGTACTCGTTGATATAGTAAAAGAGGATAAAATATTATATTATTTGTTTTGTTAGTTGTCACTAAAAGAATCACATTCTAACAACCTTGTCAGTACAGTAATTACAACTATCGTCACTGTCGAAATTCAATACGATCGAGTTTTTCCGTTCTTGGATTATTGCGTTTACAGCAAACGTGACGGACAGACAGACGGACGTGGATATCGTAAATGTTGTTCAGAATTTGATTATTAACGTAATGATGTACAAGTTTTTGCTCCCCGGTCGAAATATGCAATTTTATAAATCCAATTGTACTCGTTGATATGATAAAGAGGATACAATTTTATATTATTGGTTTTGTTACTAAAAGAATCACATTCTAACAGCCAGCCGTTGTGAGGAGCTTAAAAGTTGGTCAGAATTTGATTGTTAACGTAATGATGTACAGGTTTTTGCTGCCCGACCGAAATTTGCAATTTTAGAAATCCAGTTGTACTCGTTGATATAGTAAAAGAGGATAAAATAATATATTATATGTTTTGTTAGTTGTTACTGAAAGAATCACATTCTAACAACCTTGTCAGTACAGTAATGACAACTATCGTCACTGTCGAAATTCAATACGATCGAGTTTTCCGTTCTTGGATTATTGCGTTTACAGCAAACGTGACGGACAGACAGACGGACGTGGATATCGTAAATGTTGTTCAGAATTTGATTATTAACGTAATGATGTACAAGTTTTTGCTCCCCGGTCGAAATATGCAATTTTATAAATCCAATTGTACTCGTTGATATGATAAAGAGGATACAATTTTATATTATTGGTTTTGTTACTAAAAGAATCACATTGTAACAGCCAGCCGTTGTGAGGAGCTTAAAAGTTGGTCAGAATTTGATTGTTAACGTAATGATGTACAGGTTTTTGCTGCCCGACCGAAATTTGCAATTTTAGAAATCCAGTTGTACTCGTTGATATAGTAAAAGAGGATAAAATAATATATTATATGTTTTGTTAGTTGTTACCGAAAGAGTCACATTCTAACAACCTTGTCAGTACAGTAATGACAACTATCGTCACGGTCGAAATTCAATACGATCGTGTTTTCCGTTCTTGGATTATTGCGTTTACAGCAAACGTGACGGACAGACAGACGGACGTGGATATCGTAAATGTTGTTCAGAATTTGATTATTAACGTAATAATGTACAAGTTTTTGCTCCCCGGTCGAAATATGCAATTTTATAAATCCAATTGTACTCGTTGATATGATAAAGAGGATACAATTTTATATTATTGGTTTTGTTACTAAAAGAATCACATTCTAACAGCCAGCCGTTGTGGGGAGCTTAAAAGTTGGTCAGAATTTGATTGTTAACGTAATGATGTACAGGTTTTTGCTGCCCGACCGAAATTTGCAATTTTAGAAATCCAGTTGTACTCGTTGATATAGTAAAAGAGGATAAAATAATATATTATTTGTTTTGTTAGTTGTCACTAAAAGAATCACATTCTAACAACCTTGTCAGTATAGTAATGACAACTATCGTCACTGTCGAAATTCAATACGATCGAGTTTTCCGTTCTTGGATTATTGCGTTTACAGCAAACGTGACGGACAGACAGACGGACGTGGATATCGTAAATGTTGTTCAGAATTTGATTATTAACGTAATGATGTACAAGTTTTTGCTCCCCGGTCGAAATATGCAATTTTATAAATCCAATTGTACTCGTTGATATGATAAAGAGGATACAATTTTATATTATTGGTTTTGTTACTAAAAGAATCACATTCTAACAGCCAGCCGTTGTGAGGAGCTTAAAAGTTGGTCAGAATTTGATTGTTAACGTAATGATGTACAGGTTTTTGCTGCCCGACCGAAATTTGCAATTTTAGAAATCCAGTTGTACTCGTTGATATAGTAAAAGAGGATAAAATATTATATTATTTGTTTTGTTAGTTGTCACTAAAAGAATCACATTCTAACAACCTTGTCAGTACAGTAATTACAACTATCGTCACTGTCGAAATTCAATACGATCGAGTTTTTCCGTTCTTGGATTATTGCGTTTACAGCAAACGTGACGGACAGACAGACGGACGTGGATATCGTAAATGTTGTTCAGAATTTGATTATTAACGTAATGATGTACAAGTTTTTGCTCCCCGGTCGAAATATGCAATTATATAAATCCAATTGTACTCGTTGATATGATAAAGAGGATACAATTTTATATTATTGGTTTTGTTACTAAAAGAATCACATTCTAACAGCCAGCCGTTGTGAGGAGCTTAAAAGTTGGTCAGAATTTGATTGTTAACGTAATGATGTACAGGTTTTTGCTGCCCGACCGAAATTTGCAATTTTAGAAATCCAGTTGTACTCGTTGATATAGTAAAAGAGGATAAAATAATATATTATATGTTTTGTTAGTTGTTACTGAAAGAATCACATTCTAACAACCTTGTCAGTACAGTAATGACAACTATCGTCACTGTCGAAATTCAATACGATCGAGTTTTCCGTTCTTGGATTATTGCGTTTACAGCAAACGTGACGGACAGACAGACGGACGTGGATATCGTAAATGTTGTTCAGAATTTGATTATTAACGTAATGATGTACAAGTTTTTGCTCCCCGGTCGAAATATGCAATTTTATAAATCCAATTGTACTCGTTGATATGATAAAGAGGATACAATTTTATATTATTGGTTTTGTTACTAAAAGAATCACATTGTAACAGCCAGCCGTTGTGAGGAGCTTAAAAGTTGGTCAGAATTTGATTGTTAACGTAATGATGTACAGGTTTTTGCTGCCCGACCGAAATTTGCAATTTTAGAAATCCAGTTGTACTCGTTGATATAGTAAAAGAGGATAAAATAATATATTATATGTTTTGTTAGTTGTTACCGAAAGAGTCACATTCTAACAACCTTGTCAGTACAGTAATGACAACTATCGTCACGGTCGAAATTCAATACGATCGTGTTTTCCGTTCTTGGATTATTGCGTTTACAGCAAACGTGACGGACAGACAGACGGACGTGGATATCGTAAATGTTGTTCAGAATTTGATTATTAACGTAATAATGTACAAGTTTTTGCTCCCCGGTCGAAATATGCAATTTTATAAATCCAATTGTACTCGTTGATATGATAAAGAGGATACAATTTTATATTATTGGTTTTGTTACTAAAAGAATCACATTCTAACAGCCAGCCGTTGTGGGGAGCTTAAAAGTTGGTCAGAATTTGATTGTTAACGTAATGATGTACAGGTTTTTGCTGCCCGACCGAAATTTGCAATTTTAGAAATCCAGTTGTACTCGTTGATATAGTAAAAGAGGATAAAATAATATATTATTTGTTTTGTTAGTTGTCACTAAAAGAATCACATTCTAACAACCTTGTCAGTATAGTAATGACAACTATCGTCACTGTCGAAATTCAATACGATCGAGTTTTCCGTTCTTGGATTATTGCGTTTACAGCAAACGTGACGGACAGACAGACGGACGTGGATATCGTAAATGTTGTTCAGAATTTGATTATTAACGTAATGATGTACAAGTTTTTGCTCCCCGGTCGAAATATGCAATTTTATAAATCCAATTGTACTCGTTGATATGATAAAGAGGATACAATTTTATATTATTGGTTTTGTTACTAAAAGAATCACATTCTAACAGCCAGCCGTTGTGAGGAGCTTAAAAGTTGGTCAGAATTTGATTGTTAACGTAATGATGTACAGGTTTTTGCTGCCCGACCGAAATTTGCAATTTTAGAAATCCAGTTGTACTCGTTGATATAGTAAAAGAGGATAAAATATTATATTATTTGTTTTGTTAGTTGTCACTAAAAGAATCACATTCTAACAACCTTGTCAGTACAGTAATTACAACTATCGTCACTGTCGAAATTCAATACGATCGTGTTTTCCGTTCTTGGATTATTGCGTTTACAGCAAACGTGACGGACAGACAGACGGACGTGGATATCGTAAATGTTGTTCAGAATTTGATTATTAACGTAATGATGTACAAGTTTTTGCTCCCCGGTCGAAATATGCAATTTTATAAATCCAATTGTACTCGTTGATATGATAAAGAGGATACAATTTTATATTATTGGTTTTGTTACTAAAAGAATCACATTCTAACAGCCAGCCGTTGTGAGGAGCTTAAAAGTTGGTCAGAATTTGATTGTTAACGTAATGATGTACAGGTTTTTGCTGCCCGACCGAAATTTGCAATTTTAGAAATCCAGTTGTACTCGTTGATATAGTAAAAGAGGATAAAATAATATATTATTTGTTTTGTTAGTTGTCACTAAAAGAATCACATTCCAACAACCTTGTCAGTACAGTAATGACAACTATCGTCACTGTCGAAATTCAATACGATCGAGTTTTCCGTTCTTGGATTATTGCGTTTACAGCAAACGTGACGGACAGACGGACGTGGATATTCGTAAATGTTCAGAATTTGATTATTAACGTAATGATGTACAAGTTTTTGCTCCCCGGTCGAAATTTGCAATTTTAGATATCCAGTTGTACTCATTGATTTATAAGAAAATAGGATGAAGTATTACATACCTAGTTTGTTTTGTTGCTAGAAGGATCACATTCTAACAGCCTTTTTAAAGAATAAACGCGCAATGTTGCCAGTATGACAACTATCGAATTTCAATACGATCGAGTTTTTCGCTCTGGAATTATCGTGTTTACAAGAATGTGACGGACAGACAGACGGACGTGGACATCATAAAAGTCGATCAGAATTTAATTATTAATGTAATGTACGAGTTTTTGCTCCCCGGTCGAAATTTGTAATTTTAGAAATCCAGTTGAACTCGTTGATATGGTAAAATAGGATAAAGTATTATATCGTTTATTTTGTGGCTTAGAGGGATCACATTCTAACAGCCTTTTTAAAAAATAAACATGCAACTTTGCCACTATGATGATAACTATCAAATTTCAATACGATCGAGTTTTCCGTTCATTAGTTTCGTGTTTACAAGAAACGTGACGGACAGACAGACGGACGTGGACATCTTAAAAGACGTTCAGAATTTGATTATTAATGTAATGTACGAGTTTTTGCTCCCCGGTCGAAATTTGTAATTTTAGAAATCCAGTTGGACTCATTGGTTTAGGTATAATAGAAGAGGATAAAGTATTATATCGTTTATTTTGTTGCTTAGAAGGATCACATTCTAATAGCCTTTTAAAAAAATAAACATCAAATTTCAATATGATCGAGTTTTCCGTTCTTTTCCGTTGAGTTATCGTGTTTACAAGTTTTGTTGTTAGAAGGATCACATTCTAACAGCCGTTGAGGCGGACGTGGACAGCTTAAAAGTTGGTCAGAATTTGATTATTAATGTAATGTACGAGTTGTTGCTCCCCGGTCGAAATTTATAATAAAAAAGGAGAAGGTACCATTTGTTTTGTTGCTAATAGAATCACATTCTAACAGCCTTTTTACGGAATTAACAACTGCCGAATTGCTCAAGTATGTGAAAAAATATTCCCTAATACTTCATGTAATTTCTATCTCTAAATACGATTTTCCTCGCGATTTTCAATAATTTTTAGAATCTTGGCTGGTAAGTTAATGACGGATGTTGGAGGAAGTTTGTTTATAGTGTCAGTTTGACTTTTTAAGTACATACTGTGATAATCAGACAGTGCCAAGAGTTCAAATTTCCGATCAAGGAACTTACTAAATTAATACCAACTATTCTCAGTACAGAGATTGTTTGCTACCAACATAGCAAAGTTAAATCGCACATAAATACAATACATCCTACAGGCAACAGTGGCGGGTGCGTGTAGAAGGGTCATATTTAACAAAAATTACTAAAATTATAATGGAGAAATGGTACACTACCCAATAAGAAACCTGTAGGATGTTCACGAATGAAGGACCTTAGACTGTGACAGTATGACACCACTAAAGTAATAGTGCTTATTTATCTCTCGATTTATCTAGGGGTTGCTTGGTCGGAGGTAGCAATGCTTACCTCTTGTTTAGCTTATATAAGCTAGGAGAAGAGCCTCATTTAAAAAAAAATCAATATAAATAAACTAGAACTGGATTAACTAGAGAGCTAGTCCTGGAGAGATTGACAATCTTTAAAGTGCGACCAATACTGAACGAAGTCTGCAAATAGAGTAGCAGTTGCACAATATACTAAGACGCCCTCTATGCTCAAGTTGGCATCATCGGGAGACGAGTTTTTGCTTTAACAATTTAATATGAAACGTACCATACTTTCTCACAAAGATTTATTATATAATTAGTAGGCACACCTGAGCCTAAACCCGACCCCACCGCCCCATCGCGCGCGGTGATTAGCATTCAAAATTAATCACCACCCATCCGACTTGCAGTTAATTCAAATGCAATTATTTTGCGAGCCGGCACATCCAATTACTTTTTCGGCAACCGTCCCACTCCTGTAATCTGCTCCACCGCGTATGCAAACGAGTTGGAATGAGACGGCGAATCGTTTTTTTTCCAGAAAAATAATTACAATTCCTGCTGCTGGGTATGTGACAATTTTATGTAGGTGAGGGTGGCGGATCACGTTTTTGACGGAATGGAACGAGAGAGAGAAATAAAACCTCTCGCATCAAGCCTTTTTTGTAGGGACGTAATGCTCCGTGATAATATCCATGTTCGTATACCACTTAACCTAATTTGAGGAAAAAATAATGTAGTTCGTGAGTGGCGGGCGAGGGGACGACTAATATTTGAGTTATTTCTGGCGTAAAAAAGTGATTTGGAGGCGTAAGTATAGGTACTCGGGCACATACAGTATGTAATCAGCCATAGTGGGGAAAATATGTTGACAAGTCCGAGACTTTTGTGGACATCTTTATGATTTCTTTTGACATGTTTGCCTTTCTGGATTAAGTACTTAAGGTTGAAATTAAATGTATTTTGCTGTAGTTCTTAAGTATATTACAATTGCTAAGTAATTACTTTATTTAAAGCCGACTTAAGATCCTCTTCTAAGCAGTTGTCGATAATAGCCCCTAATTAGTAGCGATTAGGCTAATTTCCTAAGTAGGCAGGCACCGAGGATAATTCGGTTGATTTACAACACGATTTTGGTAACAAATGTTTTGAAGTAAAAGTTTAAACATTTATTTACGTAAATAGCTTGTGTGTTGTGTGCGTCGGGTAATGACACTAATCAAACAAAGTTTCTAAATATAGAAACAAAATGTGGATTTGTAATAAGTGAAACCGTTTATCTCGTAATCATTGCTCGTTTAACAGGTTAAAGTAAAACAAAAGTGCTTTGAAATTAGTTAACCTAATAGGCAAATGTTTTCTTTACAAATACTTATTTAAATCAGGATATCGAAAATAAGAATTATATCAAACGACACGTGTGCGTTGACGTTTAAGCCCGATCGTGCACATATTTGTACAGCAATCGGCGTGTGCCTTGGAATTTACGTTGCCGAAACTAGTCAAAAATTTGTAACGGGGCTTCTGTTTTTTTTCTGCGAGGTTGCTTAATACGGACCTGCTAAATTTAAAGTGCTTTATTCTGATTGGCCATTTATTGGCTTTGCCGCGTGATATGCAGGATTGCTCGAACAGCTTTATTTTGTCCTGTTGGGCAACAAAAATCCCTCATTTTAGCGCTGGCGCCGGGCCATATCACTAATGTATTTTTTGACGTTGCCAGTAGGGGATAGAAATTTCACGGTTTAAGCGCCCGACCGTTGGATATTTCGCAAATCGTTAATCTGGTCGTTAAATGAACTTGGCAACTAAGTTTAATTGCGACAAATTAGTTGTAACAAATGACGATCTGTTAATATTAACGGAAAGGCAGTAAAAGGTGTTTAGAGTTTCCGAAACGGCCTAATTTTGTTTGGGGCCGAGCCTGGGGCCATATAAAATTGTTACTTTTAATGGCCCTCTATATTTTGCATTTATTGCCGTATTTATCGGCTTGATTGCCGAGAGGGATGGCCGGATGCCGGTTTTAGGGGCGCCCTTCCGCGCCGCGCCAGAAGCTGGACAGTGTTCTTCGATCGACTTTTTGTCCCTAGTACTCTGCCAGAACTTTTATTCGCATGAAATTCTTAGTTTTACGTATAAATAAAAATTGTGAAAGAATTAAGAAAGCAGGCTGGAAATTGTCACCGCGCGGTTGCCACATATATTAATTTTACCTAAATCTTCTGCTTTTTTTTAATACTTAAAATTAAAAAATGGTATCGGGGTTTCTGTTGCAAATGGTACGTTCTGCCGGCATTTTCAATATGAGCACTGTTTTCGAAAACACCCTGTATAAATAAGGTTCAGCTAGTTTGGATGTATTTGGTTGTTTCGTGATTCGTTCCGTAAGTAAGACTCGATAAAACTAAATATAAAATTCGATTTACTGCCCTGCATAATGTATTTGGATGGTAATGCCGGAAAAGACGAAAAACACCGACACGGCTCCAAATGAGCAAATATTTTATTTATGTCGCCACCGAGTCCCTGATGTCCTGTGTTTCCTTTTGTGCCGTTACAGACTTATTTGATTTCTGGTTTCTGTATGCAAATTCGGCCTCCTTAAAGTTTTAAGGGGCAAATTTGGCACAGACTTCCGCCAATTACAAATTGCATTGAAACAATAATAATAATAATAATATATTCATTTGTATTTTGCAAAATTTACGTGCATTTGCATTTGCTCTCTCTTCGTCATTCTTTATATCCTCGAATTTAAAATAAAACTTTGGTTACCGGTGGAAGCCTTTGAGCATTTTTAATTTAATCAAAAAATTGTAGCACTTAAATGTTTATGCATATTCTTGGCTGGTTATAAACAGATTAAAATTACAAACGGTCACATCGGTCCACTTAAAATAAAGCACCTTGTCGTATATTTTACTGCCCCATTATTTTTTCAATCGAGTTGAGAATTTTAATTTATTTTTATAATTTGCGTCTTTAATTGCAGGTAACTAAGTTTGATAGTAAACAAACACGGAGGTAGTTAAGTAAATAGGAATTTCAGTTATGTAAATACGTTCGGCTGATTTTAATAATTGAGCCGGTAATTAGGCCGCAGTTTAAATAAGAATTAGGTAGGAAATAGAAGTCATCAGCCAGCTACTAAATATTTTGGGTGGAAGTAATTGTGCTTCGCAATTCAGGATTTCAGTTTAGGGCGACTACAGGGTGTTTCGAGAATAGTGCGAATGTTAAAAGGGCTGATTATTTGCAGCAAAAGTGGTTACAACGTTTATTTATTTTGCTTGTTAATAAGAAATTGTAGTGGAGGGAAATTAGTCAAAATAAAATAATTGATGAAAAGTGATTTAATCGGGAAGTTGAATTTTTTTTTTTGTTTTCTTTTTATACATGTAAATTAGTCTAAAACCGGAAAAATTAGCAAAATCGGGCTGGGGTCGTAGGGTAAACTTTAATTTTTAAAGAGTAGGTCTTTGGCTTTGGATTTGGGGGTTGTCTAATTTCTGTTTTTTTTTTTTTTTTATGTACTTTCTTGTGAACATATACCAGAATCTGTTTATCAAGTTAAAATGTTTTTTTAATAAAAAAAAAAAAAATCAAATTTTTGACATGAAAAATTCAATTTTTTACATGAAAAAATGTCAAAAAAGTGAATTATTTTTTTTAATTAAAAAAACGACATTTTAACTTGCTAAACAGATTCTGGTATATGTTCACAAAAAAATACATAAAAAGACCTACTTTTTAAAAATAAAAGTTTACCCTACGACCATTTTGCATTAGCAAGCGTTTTAATTTTTTTCGAAAATGTTCAATTGTGACCGTAAAAATAATTTTTTTTTATTTTAAATTTAATCACGTATTTCTGGCATGAAAATACATATTTTCTCCAATTTTCGTAAAGATCAGAAGATTTTTACTCAACTTATTGCATTGGTAGTAAAAAAAAATAATAAACTGAACAACTTGGATTTTTTGAGGTTAGGATGTACTTTTAATGTAACTATACCCCAATTGTTTGATAGGTTATTCACGAGGCTATTCATTTACGAGTAATTGCATCAAAAATGCACTTTAATGCGCTCTTCTCGCGTAGCCTGTGATGGCGTCTAACAGAACTCTCTTGCTTTGTAACATTTTTTAGACGGAAACTCGGGCGCCAGTTCCTTAAGTTTTAATTGCAAGGAACAGCACTTGTTTGGTTCTCCGGGGTGAGAACGTTTAGGGGTAGCTAACAGATGGAAATACGGTTAATTGTCCAGGAATCTTAAGATGATTGTCTTGTCAACTGTACTTGGACAATTTCTCAAACGGGTTAATTAGAAATAAATAACTGAAATAATAACTCGTGAATTTTGCCTATGTATACGAACGTATTTATTTATTGAAACAGTAATGGATAAATCAATAAACAGGATATTTCAGCGAGTGTGTACAAATTTGATAACGATAATAAATATGCGGGCTGGCAATCAAGAGTATATACGCGTGAATATCATTTTATTGCGGAAGGCGGTGAGTATTGATAGCCGGTGTCTGTTTTCGCGGCTGAAACGATTTCCGACGGCAAGCAAACGGAATTTCCAACAGGATATAGTATGAACGGCGGGCAGTCGGTTGGCTATAGATATTCTTGTCTATACAGAGGGTTTTACAATACGGCGAACTACTGCCACAAACGTAGAGCTATTTAACATGGACTATTTTTCGTAAGTTAAGTTTTCCGGTAAAACTTTATGCACTGAAACCTTAAAGATTGCCCGAGCGAGCAAATCTAACCAGGCGATGCATATTTTATGAAACGAAAGACAAACGGAGGAATTACTAATTAGCTCTAGTTTGGTAGTATAATACAGCGGTACTCACGAACAATAAGATCTCTGAATATATCTGTATTTAACTGAGGTCGGTACGGACGGATAGTAGCGGACCACGGTGTATTCTTACCAATATTATTTTCAAGAAAATTATTACTACAAGTTGGAGCGGCGGTTACGGACGAAAGTGAAAACGGTGACAGTTTCGCATTGTTGCGGACTGCTTCGGATTGATCTTGGACTGATGCGAACTGGACTGATTCGGACTGAACGCTCCTCCGGCGTTTTATTACTTTTATGTCTTATCCAAACTGCGCGTTAAAGGGGCGGACTGACTTGAAACGAAGGACTCGTACTTACAACATTACTTACGGAGGTCGGGCGTATTATATAATTAGCAACATTGACTCGGAGCATCAATAGACTATATTGTGAAAAGACACGGATTAAAACGGACACGGATTAATATTTTAACCGGTTTTAGTAACTAATGATTTTTGTTCCCGACTCGGTCATTATTTATAATAATTCACGGATTTTATTTATACGGGGGATTATCTAATTCTAATTTCCCTCCACTATTGCGGAAAGAATTGGTTAAAGGAAATTTATTGGAGCCGACACTGGTTGAGCATTGCCTAGATATTACGATCGCGCGGTTGCCAAATAAATTTATTTTACCTAGCTCTTTCCCAAATTTTGAGCACAAAATAAAAAAATGTTATAAGAATTTTTTGTTGCAAATGTTTTCTCTTGGCAGTTTCAACAAGTAAACTATTTCCCTCGCTATTTCCGAAAACACCCTGTATATGTACTTTTCATGTTCGCCAGAGCAACATCTGAAAATACATGTTGTGCATTTTTGGTTGCATAACAATGTTAATTGAGCATGTCAGTTGTTGGGCAAATCTCGAAAATAAGACTAGATTTTTATAACCGAAGCGGCAGATATATTTTTGGTTTCCACACATTTGCATGATTTCCCTGGGGACGGGAATAGCGAGATTGGTGCCGCCCACCGTGACACTGCGGCAATAAAAATTGACGATAAAAAACGATATTTTAGCTTACTGTACGTCTTATTCTTAAAAATATACCATCGACAACTGAAAACCTCGTTCAGCCGGAAACTTTTACTGCCTTGCGTCTTAGGCCTGCAGAAATAGAAAAAACGGTGTAACTAATTCGTTTCAGATAGCCGTAGGTAAAAACAGGTGTATTTAGTTATAAGGAATATACCTCTGCGATTCCTCCCAAATCAAATATACAGAACATTGTTTATAAGTCACTTTTATGTGAAAAAATCATGAAATTTGGAGTTTTTTAAAAATTGCAGTAAGACTGCAGTAGATTAATTTTTTTGAATGCTTCTGTTTACTAGGTAATTCCAAACCGGTTAATTTAAGCCCCGGTTGATTTCATTTCATTGATTATTTATTTAAATAATTGCCGAAAACCATCGAAATTATCGAAAATTTCAAGCATTTTTTACTCTGAAAGGAAAAAATGCTAGACTCTTGAAACTTTGGTGGAATATGTGTCTCATTACCCTCAACTTACAAAAAAAATTTCGTTTTAAAATGTTTATTAGTTATCGAGAAATTCTATTTGTTTATTAAAAACATCCCAAATGTTTAATGAAAAATTGACGTATTAACGTTATCAAAAATAATTCAACCACAGCTTATTTTTTTCGTCAAGACGTCAATTTTACGAATCTGTTATGGGCGTATCGATTTTCAATAATTTTGACCGTGAAAATGGCGTTAACAACATTGCTACTTTTCGGAGCAGCGTTTTTTGCAAATAACTTTACAACAAATGAACGTATCTGCACAAATCTTTCATATTTGAGTTGCTGGTATTTTTCTACAAATTTATAAAAAAAAATTGTTGCTCTGGGACATGTAGGAGCCGAGATAATTTTTTAAATTGTTTAATGCGCCAAACGTTTATTTATTAATATTTATGGCCAAAATTGAAACTGGTTGTTAATAAGATCTTGAATTTTGTGAATTCATCAAGTCCATTAAAAACGGGCCCTTTTTGAGGTCAAAATATAATTTTTAATAAGTGATTTTAGAGCGTCTTCAATTTGTTTGGCTCAAAGGACAGGTGAATTTTTTATCAAACGATTTTCAAATTGGGGTAGCGAGAAAAATTCGTCCGTTATTTTCCGGCCAATTTCGACGTTTTTTTTTTTTAATTTGGGGTAGCTCACGAAAATAATAACAAAGGGAACATTTGCAATATCCAAATAATAAACAAATAATTGTTATAAACAATTTATTTTTTTTTTTTTTAATTTTTTCTTTTTTGGGCTTATGCAACTTATAATGTGCTAATGTATTAAATATAAATTTATAAAGATTATATAATGGTAACAATGCTGTAACATCGTATATTGTTTGATGGAGAAATAGTTTGTGCATACATTGTTACCATTATATAATCTTTATAAATTTATATTTAATACATTAGCACATTATAAGTTGCATAAGCCCAAAAAAGAAAAAATTAAAAAAAAATAAAAAATTGTTTATAATAATTATTTGTTTATTATTTGGATATTGCAAATGTTCCCATTGTTATTATTTTCGTGAGCTACCCCAAATTAAAAAAAAAAAACGTCGAAATTGGCCGGAAAATAACGGAGATATGACGAATTTTTCTCGCTACCCCAATTTGAAAATCGTTTGATAAAAAATTCACCTGTCCCTTGAGCCAAACAAATTGAAGACGCTCTAAAATCACTAATTATTAAAAATTATATTTTGACCTCAAAAAGGGCCCGTTTCCAATAGGACTTGATGAATTCACAAAATTCAAGATCTTATTAACAACCAGTTTCAATTTTGGCCATAAATATTAATAAATAAACGTTTGGCGCATTAAACAATTTAAAAAATTATCTCGGCTCCTACATGTCCCAGAGCAACAATTTTTTTTTATAAATTTGTAGAAAAACACCAGCAACTCAAATATGAAAGATTTGTGCAGATACGTTCATTTGTTGTAAAGTTATTTGCAAAAAACGCTGCTCCGAAAAGTAGCAATGTTGTTAACGCCATTTTGACGGTCAAAATTATTGAAAATCGATACGCCCATAACAGATTCGTAAAATTGACGTCTTGACGAAAAAAATGAGCTGTGGTTGAATTATTTTTGATAACGTTAATAGGTCAATTTTTCATTAAACATTTGGGACGTTTTTAATAAACAAATAGAATTTCTCGAAAACTAATAAACATTTTAAAACGAATTTTTTTTGTAAGTTGAGGGTAATGAGACACATATTCCACCAAAGTTTCAAGAGTCTAGCATTTTTCCTTTCAGAGTAAAAAATGCTTGGAATTTTCGAAAATTTCGATAGTTTTCGGCAATTATTTAAATAAATAATCAATGAAATGAAATCAACCGGGGCTTAAATTAACCGGTTTGGAATTACCTAGTAAACAGAAACATTCAAAAAAATTAATCTACTGCAGTCTTACTGCAATTTTTAAAAAACTCCAAATTTCATGATTTTTTCACATACAAGTGACTTATAAACAATGTTCTGTTTATTTGATTTGGGAGGAATCGCAGGGGTATATTCCTTATAACTAAATACACCTGTTTTTACCTACGGCTATCTGAAACGAATTAGTTACAGATTCCCGTTCACATCGTCTAATTCTACAGGCCTATCTCAAGTGCTCGGCAACGGATAATAATTTTGGTCTTTTCATTTGCATGTGTAACAAAGTCGCGTGTTTTCCCGAGATTATTAAAATATCCCTAGTTGATCCCCGATCGAGCAACGTGTTCCGGTCCCGGCCGTCTCCTTCTTGCCGCAAACAATGATTCAGCCGGTAACGTTACGGTCATAATTGTGAACGCTAATAAGCCGCGGCAAGCCCAGAAACAAAAGCAGAAAAATCGAAATCAAACAAAGCAAAAAATCCGCCGAACGAGCATTTTTCTTAAGAGTCAATGGTCGATTACCTGTCCCACCTCGTGTCCCACGCCCCACGCGATGAAAGACGAATTACGTATAATTAATTCAAGTAGGTGATTTCGATAATAAAATTAAGAGGATTTGCGGTAGCTAAATTTCAACACATCACGTCACATCAGTCAGTGTATAGATTATTAAGTTAATCCCCTGTGAGCCCGACAGGTTGCAGACGATTCGAACCGGCTAGACTTAAACACTTACCTACATAGGTTGACTAGCAAGATCTCTTGCACAGGAAGCGTGTTCTAATTATCTGGTAATTAGCCTGGTATATATACATGTAAATAAGCAGGTATGTAGTAGTAGTATCAGGGAAAAGTATCCATTATTAGCTATTATTATTATTATTATTAGGGTAATAATGGGAAACGTCCTTCGCATAAACTGCGTGTCAAGTCCCTTATTGGCTAATTAGACTAAACAGTAACATTCCCAGTTCGGTTCATAAAAATCATGATTTTTTCAAAATTAATCAAATGTACCGGTTTTTTAAATTTAGGTACTATATTGTTTTTTACGGCTGATTTAACTGTTTTTTTAATATTTTTATTTATTTTATCAAAGATACTTCTTGTCCAGATTTGCAATTGGCTGATTCCGCATAACCGCAATGTAATCATTTCTTGAATATTCCCGTCACAATAAGAAATGGCCGCCCGTCTTTATTAGCGACCGACGTTATTTTAGTCTAATTGCTCCTAGCGTTTGTAGTGAATTATTTTTAACATGTCTTCCAGGATTGCCCTGATTTAAATCCAATTTTTTTTTTAAGTCATTGATTTAAATCGAGATTTAAATCAAATTCACAATAAATAATTAATAGTAAAATAATCGAATTTCAATTCAATAAGTGCTCGAATAAATAATAAATGGTAATCGTAATTTGTGCTTTGAGTTAGGCTGTTGTGTTTTTGGTCAAATGCTTTAATAAAAAATAAATGTATTATAATTATTGAATAATTACCAGAATCGTAGGCGGAATTTATTTTCGATTTATTTATTTTTTATACTTTTTTTTTTTAGAATTTGACTATTTATTTTATTGTTGCTTACAGTGTTTCCCCGGATTGAGTTCACAATAAGAAACACTTTTTTATTTTCATTTAAAAGCAGAATATCAAATAAATTGGCTTGAAATAATAAATTAGACCCAACCGTTTTTATTTTATCGAAGTTTTAGTTTCGTTTAGTAATTTTTTGAAAATCCTGTGTGTTCAGATTAAATTGTTTATATCTTAATCACTTTACTTTATACTAAATTAAATCCAAATAAAAGTGACATTATTCTTGAGCGATCAACGAGGCGATCAATAAATCGAAAATAAAAAAGTGTTTTCTGGAAAATATTAACACTCTTAGCAGAAATGCTATTTTCAAAGTGAGCACAAGTTGTTATTAAGAGAGACTTTTTGTCGAAATATCGAACTCAATCCTGGGAAACACAGTTTACTTATTATATATTTATTTTTTATTATTATGTTTTGTCTTAAAATATGTAAAAAATAAGTTATAGAGCATGATTATAACGCCATTAGTTATTTAAATAAAAAAAATCCAGTTAAAATTTAAAAAAACGATTTAATCCGATTTATTTGATTACTTGACGAAAAAACTGGAATTAGAATTGCTTGCAAAAAATGTAATATGGAAATGCAAGGCTTTGTCAGACAAATGAAACCCCACCGAGATAGATGCGCTCAAACTGCTAAAACAAGGGTAGCAACCCACATCCACTGAGATAAGATTTCCGGTGATTTCCGAAAGACTTCTGTTGATTTCCAATGATTTCTTGAAGACTTCAGGTGATTTCCGGAAGAATTCCGTTGATTTCCAGTGATTTTCGAAAGACTTCCGTTGATTTCCTAAAGACTACTGGTGATTTCCTATGATTTCCGAAAGACTTCCGTTGAATTCCAGTGATTTCCACTGAGATAAGATTTCCGGTGATTTCCCAAAGACTTTCGGTGATTTCCGAAAGACTTCCGTTGATTTCCAGTGATTTCCTGAAGACTTCAGGTGATTTCTGGAAGAGTTCCGTTGATTTCCAATGATTTCCGTTGATTTCCTAAAGACTACCGGTGATTTCCGAAAGACTTCCGTTGGTTTCTAGTGATTTCCGAAAGACTCCTGTTGATTTCTTAAAGACTACCGGTGATTTCCGAAAGACTTCCGTTGATTTCCAGTGATTTCCTGAAGCCCTCAGGTGATTTCCGGAAGAGTTCCGTTGATTTCCTAAAGACTACCGGTGATTTCCGAAAGACTTCCGTTGATTTCCAGTTATTTCCAATGATATAAGATTTCCTAAAGACTTCAGGTGATTTCTGAAAGACTTCCGTTGATATCCAGTGATTTCCTGAAGACTTCAGGTGATTTCCGGAAGACTTCAGGTGATTTCCTAAAGACTACCGGTGATTTACAAAAGACTTCCGTTGAATTCCAGTGATTTCCTGAAGACTTCAGGTGATTTCCGGAAGAGTTCCGTTGATTTCCTAAAGACTACCGGTGATTTCCAGTGATTTCCAATGATATAAGATATCCTGAAGACTTCAGGTGATTTCCGAAAGATTTCCGTTGATTTTCAGTGATTTCCTGAAGACTGCAGGTGATTTCCGAAAGACTTCCGTTGATTTTCAGTGATTTACTGAAGACTTCAGGTGATTTCTGGAAGAGTTCCGTTGATTTCCAATGATTTCCGTTGATTTCCTAAAGACTACGGTGATTTCCGAAAGACTTCCGTTGGTTTCTAGTGATTTCCGAAAGACTCCTGTTGATTTCTTAAAGACTACCGGTGATTTCCTGTGATTTCCGAAAGACTTCCGTTGATTTCCAGTGATTTCCTGAAGACCTCAGTGATTTCCGGAAGAGTTCCGTTGATTTCCTAAAGATTACCGGTGATTTCCGAAATACTTCCGTTGATTTCCAGTTATTTCCAATGATATAAGATTTCCTAAAGACTTCAGGTGATTTCTGAAAGACTTCCGTTGATATCCAGTGATTTCCTGAAGATTTCAGGTGATTTCCGGAAGACTTCAGGTGATTTCCTAAAGACTACCGGTGATTTTCAAAAGACTTCCGTTGATTTCCAGTGATTTCCTGAAGACTTCAGGTGATTTCCGGAAGACTTCCGTTGATTTCCTAAAGACTACCGGTGATTTCCAGTGATTTCCAATGATATAAGATATCCTGAACACTTCAGCTGATTTCCGAAAGATTTCCGTTGATTTTCAGTGATTTCCTGAAGACTGCAGGTGATTTCCGGAAGACTTCCGTTGATTTCCAGTGATTTCCGGAAGAGTTCCGTTGATTTCCTAAAGACTACCGGTGATTTCCAGTCATTTCTAACGATATAAGATTTCCTAAACACTTCAGGTGATTTCTGATAGACTTCCATTGATTTCCGGTGATTTCACTGAGATAAGATTTCCGGTGATTTACAGTGATTTCCGAAAAACTTCCGTTGATTTCCGGTGATTTCCAGTGATTTCCTAAGACATGTGCACCAGGCTTCCGCTCTGGTTTACCCCTCGGTAGAAACAGAAAGATATATACCGTGAATGATATAAGTATATCAGTTTTATATTTTTACTGCTTCATCTCATAGAGTATTCATTTACATTTCATGCCGAAAATTACATAACGGCAACAGCGCAATTCTTTTGACAGAATTTATTTTAAATTGTTTTCAATGTTTTCTTAAAATTTAAAAAATACTTTAAAAACCAACTACCTAAGTAAAAAATGTTAAAAATGTTTGAAAAATCTTTTGAATCTTTTTATTCGAAAATAAATGTCCAAAAGTGATGGATACGGGTGACGCGCTCGTGACGTCACAACTAACCTAAAAAATATGCATTTATCTATAATTTCATCAAAATTTCTGCTTGGATCCTGTACTATCAATCAAAATCTTGTTCGGTGCATTATTAATAAAGCTTTAATTGCCTTGATCTAATAAAATAAGATGCTATTTGTTGGTTGGAATTCCAACCTATAATTAGCAGTCTGTTTTTAATAATCTACAATATTGAAGCTTTATAAATCTACAGTCTGAGAGAGTTTTTAAATGTTATAACGGATCCAAGCTAAAATTACAAAAATTAAAATTGAAAATAAATTTGCAAAAACTAAAAATTTTAGGTTATGTTAGTCATATGATGCGCATGATCAATATATCGACCGATATGATATGTCCGAACCCTGTTTCATAGCGATACTTACTTTAATATCGGAATTTGACATTCCATAAGCAGCTCTTCAGTTCTATTAAGATCGACGGGATCCTACGTGTGTATGTATGTAAGTGAGGTTATGTTGGTATTTGAAAAGTTAGGTTATGGCGGCGTGCCGAGAGACCTCAGGTCTAAAAGTAGGGTTATGGATTTTTGACAGCAAGTACGATTATGACGAGAGGCTCATTCGCCCAGTCCGTACCAACGTTGCCAAGTGTACAAAACGTGTTTTCATGATAGTGCCGCAAGATTGCGCAGGCGGGTGCAGTATCCTTTTATGTTAAAGAAGGAACATTAGTTTATCACTAAATAAATATCATAAAAACACTCGCAATAGACCTCATGCCTGATGCATTTAATAAAAAAAAATTCCTTTAATCTAATAAAAAAAATTCCTTTATCAGGCGAATAACACACATATCTAACCTACCTCCGGCTATCGCCTCCGGATTCTAACTCGCAATTAATAGATTTCATGTCATGCCTGATGCATTTAATAAAAAAAAAAACAAGAACATGTCGGATTTGAACCCGGAACCTTCTGCCAGCCGAGCTCGTATCCGCTAGGCCATCACACCATTGACAAACTGCGTGTAAAGAAAGAATAAGTTCAGTTAGGTTTCGGGTAACACGTTCTGTACACTTGGCAACGTTGGTACGGACTGGGCGATTTAGCCTATAATCGATTACGAATTTTTGACAGTTCGATGGGGCCACGAAAAGTAAGGTTAGGTAGTCAAGCCAGCTCAGTGAATAATTGACGGGACCCGGGGACACTCAAAATAGATGAAATTAGGTTAAGAAAATTAGAGTATTTCATATTTTACATTACAAATCGTCGCAACCTTGCCTGTGTGGGAGCACGTTAGAAATCCAGCGACAAAGTGAAATTCAGGTTGTGTCGTTGCTTAAAAACGCCGAAACCACAGATTGATCGGAGAGTGTTTGCATAAACTTTGAGCAAACCTCTTTCCCACGGAATGCCGAGTTGAATTTAAAAACAATAGCGGTAATGCCACAGAATAAGTAAAACTCGGTACGGACGGGATTAACAATTTATACGTTTACAATTCACGGAACTCGTTTATTTGGCAAAGGATCGGTTGGCTTTTTAAAATTTCCCACTAGCTCTTCAAGCGCGGAGTGGTTAGATCTAACTGCAGTATTTGTAATTAACCGTCCCCACCACCCTCTTAATTATTAAGAAACGTTGCTCAATGAGGATTTTTTTTCCCCTGTGTATCCATGAGTAATGGATGACAAAATCGCGATCGACCGCTTTTCACCGCCTGATTCTAGTCATTCGCTGGCGCCCTGTGGGGCGTGGAAGCTAAACAGCAAAATAAATTAAGTGCGAAGATGTTAATATTATTAAAAATTTTGTAGGTAATTGCGTCTGTATTTTCCAAAAAAAAGTCCGCTACTGGCTACTACTTACCAACCATTATGCGAGCACTTCTGTTATGATGCTCTTTATTCCCTTATTATTAGGCATTTCGAAGATAACCATGTTGAGTTAGGTGCTTTATTTTAGCAATAAAGCCCAGTTCAAGGGATAATGTGTTCCACTTCGCCAGGCCATTATGATCCCATGGGTCGGGGCTTTTTGTTGTACACGAAATTACCAGAAACGAGGTTTTAATACGGCTAAACAAGAAAAATGACTCTTTCACGTGATAGATTTATATTTCGAGTAACGACGGGGAGATCTTTACATAAAGCAGCAAATACACTCACCTGTAGAATTAGCGATTTGATTTTGCTTTTACTGGCAATTTAGATAGCAATAAATATGGAAGGAAACGCAACAAGAAGACGCACCTGTGTCGTAGCTGAATAAATATAAGACTGCGCAGGTGTTATTGTAGTTATTTATGTATCAAGGGCGTAAAGTAAGCGTTTATGGCCCGCGGCGTGAAGATAATAACAGAGGGCCACAAACGCTTACTTTACGCCCTTGATACATACAAAATCTTATGCACGAAACAAAACCAAAAAATAAAATTACTTTATCGCCCGAGGGCAATAATCTCGGCGATAATAGAATAGGCCCCGCGGGCTATAAAGTCGCACTTTACGCCCGCAAAACCGGGCGTTGAAGTACATTTTAAAACGCCCTGCCGTGCATAAACATTATTACTTCCTTAATCATAATGCTTGGATTATAGCGACATAAAAGTGAACATTTTAAAATTGCAGTTCTTTATGCATCAAGGGCGTAAAGTAAGCGTCTATGGCCCGCGGCGTGAAGATAATAGCACGAGGCTTTAGCCGAGGGCTATTACACGTCAAGGGCCATAAACGCTTATTACGCCCATGCTGTGAGACATATAAAAATTTTTTGCGCGAACGACTTGGTTTTGTTTTCATTTACATGTAATATAAATTTGTTGCCTGAATGTTTTCAATCAAGCAGTTCGTAGTCTAATCTGATCTAATCTCGTGGTCGCTAAATTTAAATAGCGGACTATAAACTTTGGGCGATAATAGCCCCGTGGGCTATTATCGCACTTAACGCCCGGTCGCGCATAAATATAATTACTCCCTCCCTGCGATAATAGAATAAGGCCCGCGGGTTATCAAGTTGCACTTTACGCCCACAAGACCGGGCGTTAAATTACACTTTAACGCCCCGTCGTGCATACATTACTCCTATCCTATAATTCGTGAATTATAGCGACAAAAGTGAAAATTTTAAAATAATAGACATGTATGTATCAAGGGCGTAAAGTAAGCGTTTATGACCCGTGGCACGAGGCTTTAGCCGAGGGCTATTATACCTGGTCGCGCATAAACATAATTACTCCTTCCCTGCGATAATAGAATAAAGCCCGCGGGGTATCAAGTTTACGCCCGCAAAACCGGGCGTTAAAGTACACTTTAACGCCCCGTCGTGCATACATTACTCCTATAATTCGTGAATTATAGCGACAAAAGTGAAAATTTTAAAATAATAGTTATGTATGTATCAAGGGCGTAAAGTAAGCGTTTATGACCCGCGGCTCGAGGCTTTAGCCGAGGGCTATTATACCTGGTCGCGCATAAACATAATTACTCCCTCCCTGCGATAATAGAATAAAGCCCGCGGGTTATCAAGTTGAACTTTAGGCCCACAAGACCGGGCGGTAAACTACACTTTAACGCCCCGTCGTGCATACATTACTCCTATAATTCGTGAATTATAGCGACAAAAGTGAAAATTTTAAAATAATAGTTATGTATGTATCAAGGGCGTAAAGTAAGCGTTTATGACCCGCGGCACGAGGCTTTAGCCGAGGGCTATTATACCTGGTCGCGCATAAACATAATTACTCCCTCCCTGCGATAATAGAATAAAGCCCGCGGGTTATCAAGTTGAACTTTACGCCCACAAGGCCGGGCGGTAAAGTACACTTTAACGCCCCGTCGTGCATACATTACTCCTATAATTCGTGAATTATAGCGACAAAAGTGAAAATTTTAAAATAATAGGTATGTATGTATCAAGGGCGTAAAGTAAGCGTTTATGACACGTGGCACGAGGCTTTAACCGAGGGCTATTATATGCCAAGGGCCATAAACGCTTATTACGCCCGTGGCACAACCAAAATTTTATGCACGAACGGTTTATAGGATCGTTACTAACTTAGATAGTTATTTATGTAAATACTACACTAAGTTTAACTAGCGGGCTATAAATCGCCCGAGGGCGATAATAGGTAATAGGGCTCGCGGGCCATAAACTAGCATTTAACGCCCGCAAAACATTATTACTCTCGGACTTAATGCGTGGATTATAACGTCATAAAAGTGCAATTTTAAAATCATAGTTATTTATGTATGAAGGGCGTAAAGTAAGCGTGAAGGTAATAGCCCGAGGCTTTAGCCGAGATGTATTACACATCAAGGGCAATAAACGTTTATTACGCCCGTATGCACGAACGGTTTATAGGGTCAGTTACAAACTTTTTCAATCAACCAATTCGTAGTCGTTACCTAGCAACGGTCAGACAAACCCATTCTAGTGGTCGCTAAATATAAATGGCGGGGTATAAAATTTCATTATCGTCCGAGGGCGATGATAGGGACCGCAGGCTAAAAAGTTACACTTACCGCCCTCAAAACCGGGCGTTAAACTACAATTTAACGCCCGGTCGTGCGATAACGTAATTTTATAGCCCGCTGCCGCGGGTCCTAAAGTTGCGCCTAACGCCCGCAATACTGGGCGTTAAAGCACACTTTAACGCGCATAAATATTTAAATTTTTATTTCTGAGCTTATTTGAAATCAATTTTGGCGCAGTTCAAATAAAGACTACAATTATTACGAGATTATGGCCAGCAACACGCCGATAGCGGTTTTTAATTGAATTTGTACATTGTTATTTTCCGTCTGTTTATTTTTTATGAAGCGCAAGGCACTTTGGGTTGGAAACCTTTGGGATTGTGTGCGTGCGTGAAAGCCTCCGTTGAAACGTTACAAAAGTCTTAATTGATTCGCTTCCTGAAAGCGCCGCACACATTTCTAAAAACCACCTACGTCCCCGGTTCAGTTCACATTAAAATGTCACTACAAAGTCTGCATGTGTTTATTTTTAAATAAAAAAAGCGTTTTTCTATTTCTGAATACTTAATACCCCATAAATCATTCAGATAGGGATTTCGGCTAGGCGCAACCCCGCGTATCAGTCGAGAAAGGGGGAAAGATTTAATAACTTAGGGTTGCAGCGGCTGTTATTTTTAACATCAAGAATAACGTATCTGGTTACATAACAGGTAATATTTCTGGAAGGTTTTTTTTCGCCTCTTGTAAATCTTGTTACGTGCAGGCAGGGATGATAATCCAAGGGAACGTCCGCGCTGCCTTTTTAACAGATTATTAATTAGACAAAACCCGAGAGAGCTTTCGAAAGTCGAGTACGGACCGGGTGGGTTCGCCCACCCAAAAACACAACGTGCTAAATTTCGTTATACAAACGGAGTAATCCGGCGTTACAGCAAGTTCGATAGGGAAGTGTGGGTGGCCTTCGGCAAATATTTTGAAGTACTTATAGGTGCCTTAAGGCAAACACGGCTCTGAAAACAATACCTGCATTTGGAAGTAGTTCGGAGGTAGACATAATAATTTTACGTGAACTGCCTCGCGGTGAAAAATGGTTTGTAAGTGAATTCGCGGCGCAAAACAAGTGAATACAATTTTGGTCCCTGGGGTAAAAGGACGTATTATCCTGTGAGGGTTTTACTCAAAATTTAAGGAGCATCCCATGTCGCTTACCGGTTTCTGGCGATTGTCCCTCATCAGTGCGAAACTGGCAGAAGCGCACAATTTGAATTGAAAAATGTCAAAAAAATGAATTGAAAAATGTCAAAAAAATTTTTGATTTAAAAAATTTCAAAAGAAAATTTGGAAAAAAAATTTCAAAAAAATTTGGATTCAAAGATTTTGAAAAAAAATTCGAATTAAAAAATTTGATTTCAAAGATTTTGATTAATGAAAAAAAAATTTGAATAAAATTCGATTTCAAATAATTGAAAAATGTCAAAAAAATGAATTGAAAAATGTCAAAAAAATTTCAATTGAAAAATGTCAAAAAAAAATTGCATTGAAAAATGTCAAAAACAATTTCATTGCAAGAATTTTGAAATGAAAAATAAAAAAAGATCGTTTGGAATGAAATGAAGGGTGGAAATATCGGTCATTTGAACGTTTGTACTCGGGTAAACAAAAGGTAAAACAAAGAAATGAATGATGACTCGTGATGTTTAATGTTTGCCGAACTAAACAAATATTTGATTAAATACCTTTCGTTAAGTACTTATCAACAATATTTTGCATATTTGCTGTGGATACATGACTAACACTATTTGCATACCTGTACGTTGTGGGAAATAAAAAGTGTATTACACACATGGCTAATTTATTAAGTTAATAATTGTGTAATTTTAAAACAACTTGTTTTTTAGTTTTATCATTATTGGTGGGGAGGGGGGGGTGGATCTCGCCCACAATTCCACTTTGCTAAAAAACTGCTAGCGCTGGTCGTATTCCTTGAATAAATAATATTCAATTTCCAATAATGATTTAATATCTTTAAAAGCTTTCGCATTAACCGGCTTTTATATATTTTCACAAACATGACTGGGAAAATAAACCCATTTCTTATTTTTCCGCCGGCCGACACCCCACAAATTACGGCCGTTTGTTTGAAATTAAACAAAAAAATAGCTCTCCCGTTCATTAAAAAAAAAAAAAATGTAAAACATAAACACGGCCAGAAGGAGCGGTGATATCAATGTAAAATATTAATGGGTTTTAGGAGGGTCGCATAATGTGTTTTCGTGTAAATTTGCGTGGCGAGGCATATTCAATTGAATGTTTTGTCGTACTTAAAAAGATTTGCCCTTTCGCTTGTTTCAGCCTTTGTGCGAGTGAATTAATAAAAATTAACTACTATGAGAATAAAATCAAAGAAACGTCGTCTGCACAAATTATCTGTCAATGGGTAATTAGATAGTTCGATAAGGCTTCCTGTATAATTGTCGAGTAATAAACAATTTTGTATTTCTAATCCGTTTGAGAAATTGTCCAGTCCAATTGACAAGACAATCATCTTTCGACCCTCTGGACAAAAAACCGTATCTCCACTGTCAGCTACCCCGCTCTATATATTAGGAAAAACAACTCGATTTTTTTCGACTTTTCCATAATGAATGCATTGGACAGCAGTGGATTACCCTTTTTCCAACAATTTCCCATTTGCTGTGCCTTCTTACTTGTTAATAATGCCACGGAAAAACCGTTTTTCAGGGAACATCATAAATTACTGTCTGTTTTGTTTATTTAACTTCGCGTTTACCGTTCCTGATGGGACAAGGTAGGTCAGTAAGAAGCAGGTTTTATCACCCTTTTACTACATTTATATTTATTTTGCCTGCGAAAGGGAACAAAAAGCCGGGTCAGTTATACATGAGAGGTTAGAACCGAATTTATGTTGACGTTGCGTAAAAATGGACTCTCTCCTGCTGCATTGTAAGTAAGTTCCTGGTTTCGAATATGTTATAATGCATACAATATTCCTGTGCAGGTTTAAATTAATTTATCTTTTACAAACATGGCATGCTTTATCAAATCCATTAACAAGTATAATTGCATACATTTTAATTTATTAGCTGCAGTACGTGTGTTTGTATAACTGTTCTATTTAAATGCACGTTCGGAAAACTATTAGCTTTTAATTTGCTGGAAAGCCTAATTTTCCCAATATGCAACTGGGTCTTAAATTAAAATATGATTATTCTTAATTAGAACGTATCGCTTTGTATATTTGTAAATCCACGTTTCGATTTGCTTTTAATCCTCAGTATGGAGCGACTAGCTAATATTTAATTTGGCATACCTCCTTTTCCTCCTTTAAGATTCAACAATTCAACCAGGCCCATTAGTCCGAGAGTGCAATGGGCACGAAAACTCGACGGCCCTCCAGAAGACTAATGTTACTTTGTTAGTGCATTTCTAACTCGGTAGCCAGACCAGGCCCACTAGACCGAGAGTGCAATGGGCACGAAAACTCGACGGTCCTCCAAAGAACTAGTGTTACCATAATATGTCAATTAATTATAGTAGTCAAAACGGAACCAGGCCCACTAGGCTCACCAAGTGCGGTTTTGGTGAGTTTTGTATTTATATATCTTGTCAGTTACCCCCACGTTAGCGGCAAGAGTAAGGCAAGGCATGTTCAGGATATTAATACTTTTATCACTAGTATTATGAACAATAAGAGAAGAAAATGGGGTGCACGCCCGTTATAACGCTATTTACATGACCGGCCGAAATATTAAAACAAGAATAACGGAATATAAACGGTCTATTGTTGATAATCGAAAAGCTACTGGCTTGCCAACAACGCATTGTGTAAATAACAATCAATGCATTGACGAGGATTGTATTGGCTCGGGGAGGATATTGAAGTACAGCGCGGCGAAAATAAGACAAATGACTGGCACTTTCAGAACAAGCAGAAATTAATATATACCTTCAGAATAAAAGTCAGCTAAATTGGATACCGAAAAACCTCATATATCGTCAAGAAAGTAAACAGGGCCTAGGGAGTCATTAAGTATTAATGGTATATGCAATGTGCCGTTTTCAATCTATCTACCTCTGAAGGCCCAATTCAGAAGAATCGTGAATGGAGTATATGTTAAATTTATGCCATCAGCCGGCTGGGGCGCTGTACTAAGTCTATTCAGCTATTTCTACTACCACGTATCAATCTCCTTATGGCTTTCATCAAATAAATGGAGCCTTACATAGAAAAAAAAAAAGGAAGTAACGCTGGTATTTATTTATTTTACGGGGGAGACTAATGTGATTGTAATTTGAGGAGGCCGGAGCTAGTGTGCGGCAAAGGAAATTAAATGAGCGGCGAAGACGGATGGAAATTAAAAACTACATTGTGCACGACCTAGTTTCCCAAGAAAAATCCATAGCACCATGGACTTGCCTGCCGGTTAATAATAGATACACAGGTATATTTATTTAAAACGATACGTGTTGTGGATATGGAAGGCGTTTTCATGAATTGCTTAACGATACGCCGAACAGTCCTGAATCGTCCTTAACGTTTTGTATTGAATTAATCGATTATCTCTGATGAATATTTAATGGAAAATTACCAAAAACAACACAGTTAATGAATTAATTTCTCTGGTTTCTACTCAGCTTAGGTGAAAATGAATGATATCTAATAACATGAAGACTCATTATATCAAAAACATTATATCACTCATATGAAGCTAATTATGTCAAACTCATGATATCATACTCTTTATAATATGAAACTCATTAAATAAAACTCATTTTATGAAACTCATTATCAAACTGATTGTATAAATAAAATTCATGAAATTCATTACATGAAACTTCTGATTTAAAACTCAATGATAGCAAACTCATTAAATGAAGCTCACGATATTAATCTGATCATATGAAACTCCCGATTTCAAACTCATGATACCAAACTCATTATGATATTAAACTAATGATAAAGTCATATGAAATTCATGCTATCAAGCTCATTATTATGAAACTCACGATATCAAACTCATATGAACTCATAATATCAAACTCATTACGTGAAATTCATAATATCAAACTGATTATATGAAACTTCTGATTTCAAACTCATGAATATTAAACTCATCTAAAACTCATGATATCGACCTCATTATATAAAAATCGTGACATCAAGCTCTTGATTTCAAACTCATAATGCCAAACTCTTATGAAACTCTGGAAACTCATGATTTGACTTGTTATATGAATTCATGATATCAGAACCATCATGAAACTCATGATTTTAAAACTCCTAAAACTCATGGTATCAAACTCATATGAATCTCATATTAACAAACTTATTATATAAAACTCATGATATCAAACTCATAAAACCAAACTCATGATATTTTACTCATTATAAGAAACTTGTTATATCAAACTCATTATGAAAAATTATATGAAACTCATGATATCAAACTCATTATATGAAACTCATATGAAATTAATTATAGAAAATTAAGGATATCAAACTCATTATATGAATCTAGTGATATTGAACTCATAAAACTCATTATATGAAAATTCATGATATCAAACTCATTAAATGAAACTCATAATATCAAACTCATTGAAACCTCGTATTAAACTCATAATATCAAAACTCGTTATATGAAACTCCTGATTTCAAACTCATACGAAACTCAATATATAAAATTCATGATATCAAAACCATCATGAAACTCATGATTTTAAAACTCCTAAAACTCATTATATAAAAACTCATGGTATCAAACTCATATGAATCTCATATTAACAAACTTATTATATAAAACTCATGATATCAAATTTATTATATGAAACTCTTGATTTCAAACTCATAAAACTAAACTCATGATATTTTACTCATTATAAGAAACTTGTTATATCAAACTCATTATGAAAAATTACATGAAACTCATGATATCAAACTCATTATATGAAACTCATAATATCAAACTCATTATATGAAACCTCGTATTAAACTCATAATAGCAAAACTCGTTACATGAAACTCCTGATTTCAAACTCATACGAAACTCAATATATAAAATTTATGATATCAGAACCATCATGAAACTCATGATTTTAAAACTCCTAAAACTCATTATATAAAAACTCATGGTATCAAACTCATATGAATCTCATATTAACAAACTTGAAACTCTTGATTTCAAACTCATAAAACTAAACTCATGATATTTTACTCATTATAAGAAACTTGTTATATCAAACTCATTATGAAAAATTATATGAAACTCATGATATCAAACTCATTATATGAAACTCATATGAAATTAATTATAGGAAATTAATGATATCAAACTCGTTATATGAATCTAGTGATATTGAACTCATAAAACTCATTATATGAAAATTCATGATATCAAACTCATTATATGAAATTCATAATATCAAACTCATAATATCAAACTCATTATATGAAACCTCGTATTAAACTCATAATATCAAAACTCGTTATATGAAACTCCTGATTTCGAACTGATATGAAACTCAATATATAAAATTCATGATATCAGACACATCATGAAACGCATGATTTTAAACTCCAAAAACTCATTATATGAAACTCATGATATCAAGCTCATGATATCAAATTCATTAAATGAAACTCTTGATTTCATCATAAAACCAAACTCATGAAACTCATTATAAAAAATTCATGATATCAAACTCATGAAACTCATGATATCAAACTCATTATATGAAACTCATAATATTAAACTCATTATATGAAGCTCATAATATCAAAACTCGTTATATGAAACTCCTGATTTCAAACGCATATCAAATTCATATGAAACAACATATAAAATTCATGATATCAGACACATCATCAAACTCATGATTTTAAACTCATAAAACTCATTATATGAAAACTCATGGTATCAAACTCATCATATGAATCTCATGTTATCAAACTTATTATATAAAACTCATAATATCAAATTCATTATATGAAACTCTTGATTTTAAACTCATGAAACTCATGATTTTACTCATTATATGAAACTTGATATATCAAACTCATGATATCAAACTCATTATATGAAACTCATGAAATTAATTATAGAAAATTATTGATATCAAACTCGATATCAAACTCATTATATGAATCTAATGATATTAAACTCATAAAACTCATGATATCTCATGATATCAAACTCATTATATGAAACTCCTGATTTCAAACGCATGATATCAAACTCATGGAACTCGTAGTCATGATGTTAACTCATTATATGAAACTCATGATATCAAACTCATTACATGAAACCCATGATATCGAACTCATTATATGATATTCATATCATACTTATTACATCAAACTCATTATATCGCTTCACTCAAAATGATCACGTAGTAACTCATTCCTTTGCTCTGAAGCATCAAGCTGTCGGACATCGTTTTACCAGAAACAACAGAGTTATGGAATTCATTTCCCTGGTTCCTACTCTGCTTAGGGGAGAATGACTAGGTACCTTCTCCAATCTATATGCACTCACCAATAGCTATATCCTTCGCGAGGTTAAACAAATTGACTGATTACGACCGAGGTGAGCTTGCTAACTAATTTTGACAGCCAGAATTTATTAAAATAAATTAGCGTGAAATTCAAGCGATAGTCGAATCCCATAACGGGAAGCATTTCGATGTAGGTACCACATTTTTTAAAAACAACTTTCCATTTTTTAAATGCAAGACCCATCAAACAAATTGGCAATTATCAAATGTCAAGAACATATATCATCTTGTGATGCTCAAACTCGTTATAAAATGCAAATAAAATTATTAATAACTTTTAATTATACGTATATATGTTTTATATGTAAATAAATGTTTAACGAGAGTTACCTTGCGTAATTTTTAGTGGTTCCATATGCATATGTAATAATTTTATTAAACCCAATTAGAAACAATATTAAAATCCTTTTAATTAATTAAGCCTCCCTAGCTGTAGCACGGAATTAATTAATACCCGCATATTAAATTGTCGTTAATACGTTTGTGTGTAAACATACGTTTTGAAACCTATACCATTCCCATGGTGCCGTAATTAATATTTCATTATTTTATTAACCCATTCATGTAATTTTTCAAGCATATGTATTGAGATATTTATGCATATATAAAATATTTTACGACAGGGCCTAATAGCATTAAAAACTATATTACCAACACCAAAAAGCTCTCAATCCGAAAACCTATTCATGTTTGTATTAAATGTGTCATCTAGACCGTAAATTATTACCACAAAACTCTTAAATACGTGCCGTAAAAAGTAAACTATTAACCGAGGAGGTCCACAAAAATGAGGTCTAAAGTGCTAGGTTACAGGGGGATAGCAAACAACTCGAGTATTTGTAACGTTTGACGCTCAGTTTACAAATGAGCAGGAGCGGACTCAAAACGTGAAATAAATTTTTTTGTGAATATCCCCCTTCTGCCGAAGCTTTCATTGGGGTGAAGTGCACAAAATTTTCGCTTTGACGAGCGCCCTGTATATAAAAGTGTCGCACGAAAGCCTGTCTCAAACCTCATGTTTATTTAACCAGCCGGCGAGTAAGAAACGTAAAAATAGGTGTTGGAGCGTTAATGTAACGTTTTTACGCGGAGTGCAATTTGCTGGACGCTTCACATACCAAGATGACAAATCGAAATTAAAACTGTCACTCCCTGGCGCCCGCGACAGATTATTTTAAACGAAAACGTACATAATGGAAACTTTAAACGTAACTGGAAAATTTAATGGATTTTGCAAGAACGGACTTCTTTCTCGTCTAATACGTTTATACAATATAATTATACTGCCAAACCGGTAAATAAGAATTCATTTAAAACTTGCGAAGGTGAATATTTATAGTCAAACTTATGCAAATTGTTTCCTCTAATGTTGGTATTGATGGAAATTGTGATGTAAACAACTGTACTAATTCTGGTGTTCCGCAAGGAAATGTTGTATGGCCCCTTCGGTGTTATCTTCACGTAAACATATTATTACATATAACCGACGTGGTTATTTTTTTGTTTTATAATTATGTCGACGATAAATAGAGACAGACAAATAACAATAATAATAATAATGAAATTCATCTCTTAAATAGTTAATTTCGCAAGACATCCTTTATTATTTATCAGTTACTGCATAAACAAATAACAAACTAAAGATTAATGATTTCATATCAGTTACTGCATAAACAAATAACGATTTAAATATTAATGATTTCATAATTACTTACGAAGTGATCCTTTTGATTAAGTCCTCATACGATTGCCACTGTAATAAGAAAAATATATATGAGCACCTTTCAGTTGATTTAAAAATAATGATAACCATAATCGTCAATGTCCGAAATAATTAAGATAATAATTTAATACCCTTAGAGACTGGTCAACAAGTACATTTAACACTTGGTATATCAAAGCCATGATATCAAACTCACACACCATACCATTTAGTAAAGAAACTCGTGATCTAACTCATTATATCACATTCATATTAAACTTTTATCACATCAAACTCAATATATGAAATTATATTATATTAAAGTCATATAAAACTCATGATATTGAATATTCATTATATCAAATTCATGATATGAAGTTCATCAAACTCATTATATTAAACTAATTACTTCAAACTCGTATGAAGCTCATTAAATTCATATCAAACTGATAATATCCAACTCATTATATGAACCACATATCAAACTCATTATATTAAACATACTACATCAAACTCATTATATCAAACTCATTATATGAACCTCATGATATCAAACTTACTACATCAAACTCATTATATCAAATCCATGATATCAAACTGATCATATCCAACTCATTATATGAAACTTTTGGTATGAACCTAATATCAAACTCATTATATTAAACTTACTGCATCAAACTCATTATATCAATCAAATTCATGATTTCAAACTCATTATATGAAGCTGATGATATGAAGCTCATGACATCAGATTCATAGTGTCAAACTAATATCACACTCATTATATTAAACTAATTACATCAACCATTATATGAATCGCATTACATATACAACATTCATTACATCAAGCTCATTATACGAAATATTACATTAAATTTACAAATTTACATATTACACTTACTACATCAAACTCATCAAATTTATGATACCAAACTCATTTTAAATTCATGATATCAAACTCATGATATCAGATTCATATGAAACGCACGATATCAAACTAATTATATGAAACTCATGATTTTAAACTCGTTACAATAGATCAAACTAATATGAAACTCATTATATCACACTCATTATACTAAATTAATTACGTCAAACTCGTTATATGAAACTCATTATTTGACAATCACGATTTCAAACTCATTATATCTCATTATATTATTAAACCTATTACATCAAACTCATTAGGTATATCAAAGTCATTTGGAACTTATGATATTAATCATTATATTAAATTCATTATATGAAACTGAGCTATACTTATTACATCAAACTCATTACATTAAACTCTTTATATGAAACTCGTCATGTCAAATGCATGATAGCAAACTGATCATATCCAATTCATTACACGAAACTCATTATATGAATCTCTTGGTATTAACCTCATATCAAATAATTATATTAAATTTACTACATCAAACAAATATGTACATCTTCTTGTGGACTTCGTTTTTTAATTGGTGACCATAATGAATGAATTTTGTGGTGAGTTGAAAAATTTTTTAATAATTTGTTTTTAGACGTTTTGAATTTTATGATGTTTAATCCAGTATTCATCATATATTAAAGAAAGTCCAATGAATTTAATAATAGCATGTTTAGAGATGAAACATCAATATAAGTATATCAATTTGGATATGTTTGTTGTTATTGTGCTTGTATAAAGCCTAAACAAAGTCATTTATAAACAATGCATATCAAGCAAAGAAAGAGAATTGTAAAATCAAACTCATTATATCAATAAAATTCATGATATCAAACTCATTATGTGAAACTCATGATATGAAGCTCATGACATCAGACTCATTGTGTCAAATTAATATCACACTCATTAAATTTACTATATTAAACTCATTAAATTAAACTTCAATCTACATCAAAATCATGATGCCAAACTTATGAAATGCACGATATCAAACTAATTATATGAAACTCATTATATCACACTTATACTAAAATCACATCAAACTCATTATATGAAGCTCATTATTTGATATTCATGATTTCAAACTAATATGAAACTCACCATTTCAAACTCATTATATTAATAAACCTTTTACATCAAACTAATTATATCTTATATGAAACTCATTATATCAAAGTCATTTGGAATTTACGAGATTATAATCTCACTATATCACTCATATTAAATTCATTATATCAAACTCATTATTTAATATTCGTGATTCCAAACTAATATGAAACTCATTATATCAAAGTGATTTGGAACTTATGATATTATAATCTCACTATATCACTCATATTAAATTCATTATATCAAATTCATGATATCAAACTCATTATATCAAATTAATTATATGAAATTTATGATTTTAATTAGTTACAATATATCAAACTAATATGAAACTCATTGTGTCACACTCATTATACTAAAATTATATCAAACTCATTATTTGATAACAATCATTCCAAACTAATATGAAACTCACGATTTCAAACTCATTATATTATTAAACCTATTACATCAAAATAATTATATGAAACTTATTTAATCAAAATCATTTGGAAGATATTAATCATCAATGTTAAATTAATTATATCGGACTCATTATATCAAATTCATATCAAACTAATCATATTAATAAATAGGATTATAGGAAACAACTACTGGACGGGCAAAGGCCCCGACTCCCATTGAATTATACCTATAAATCCAAAATTGGTAGCCAAATTTGTTATTTGTCTTTTCTCCACCAGACACAGACCGGTTTCGAACTCTTTATGTTCTCATCAGTGTGCCACAGGTAGCTGAAAAGACAAATAACAAAGGCAAACCAAACTGGTCTATGGCAGACCCAGCACATAGTAACTGTGAGAGATAAGTACATCCCTCTGGTGGTCAGTTGCTACTACCAGTCAAGACATCGAAGATGTCTAGTGACCGATAGCGGCTTGCCAAGCAAGCACCAAGAGCGGCGACCTCTAGCCCTGATGGACTAAAACATGCTTAATAAATAGGATTATAGGAAACAACTACTGGACGGGCAAAGGCCCCGACTCCCATTGAATTATACCTATAAATCCAAAATTGGTAGCCAAATTTGTTATTTGTCTTTTCTCCACCAGACACAGACCGGTTTCGAACTCTTTATGTTCTCATCAGTGTGCCACAGGTAGCTTGGTTTGCCTTTGTTATTTGTCTTTTCAGCTACCTGTGGCACACTGATGAGAACATAAAGAGTTCGAAACCGGTCTGTGTCTGGTGGAGAAAAGACAAATAACAAATTTGGCTACCAATTTTGGATTTATAGGTATAATTCAATGGGAGTCGGGGCCTTTGCCCGTCCAGTAGTTGTTTCCTATAATCCTATTTATTAAGCATGTTTTAGTCCATCAGGGCTAGAGGTCGCCGCTCTTGGTGCTTGCTTGGCAAGCCGCTATCGGTCACTAGACATCTTCGATGTCTTGACTGGTAGTAGCAACTGACCACCAGAGGGATGTACTTATCTCTCAGAGTTACTAATCATATTAAACTCATTATATTATTTATTTGTTGATTTATAGCATTTCATCAACACTGGTTCGTCTTGCTTTAATTTTAAGTGTACAGGGTTATCCAACGAAAAGGCCCACCCTTATATTTTCTTTATTTTTCGAGTTAGGAAAAAATGTTTTAAACAAAAGTTGTAGTGAATCAAATGAACTCATTTAAAACCCCTGCAAAGAATATACAGGGTGTTCCATAAAAGCGGGACAAACCTAACTTACATTTTTTTAAATGGAACACCCTATATTTTTTACATTTTTCAAATCTGTGTTTTTTTGTGATTTCAAATATATATATATATGTTGTATCTTATCTTTTACTGTTTTTTATTTATTGCAAATTTCGTGAACAATATTATTTATAACACCAGCATCTGCATGCGTATCAATCAGTTAGCCATGGATGAAAAACAATTAATTTGACACTTATGTCTTACAGAATAATTGAATAAATTCAAAATGCAAACTTTTCATCCATGGCTAACCTGATTGATACGCATGCAGATGCTGGTGGTATAAATAATATTGTTCACGAAATTTGCAATAAATAAAAAACAGTAAAAGATAAGATACAACATATATATATATATTTGAAATCACAAAAAAACACAGATTTGAAAAATGTAAAAAAATATAGGGTGTTCCATTTAAAAAAATGTAAGTTAGGTTTGTCCCGCTTTTATGGAACACCCTGTATATTCTTTGCAGGGGTTTTAAATGAGTTCATTTGATTCACTACAACTTTTATTTGAAACATTTTTTCCTAACTCGAAAAATAAAGAAAATTTAAGGGTGGGCCTTTTCGTTGGATAACCCTGTACATTAAGAGATATATCAAGAAATATGAAATAAATTGCACACAACCTATGCGCACATTTTGCTCTACTTTCCTGTGCCGTGCCGCGGAAAAAATGCAGCGTGGAAAAATAAATGAAATAATACATCAAAGTTGCCCCTGGAGCTATAACCAATAAAATATAACTTTGTTATTGGAGATCGCTAAGTTTCGCTCGATCGACCTGTTTCGTGTCGCACAGCTAGCTGTATCCGAGTGTAGCTTCGGTCGGATGCACCTTAAAACCCCCACGAAATAGTCGAAATACACGCGCCGCATTAGTCTAGGGGTATTTATTATACCTAGTGGTAGTTTTTTGAAAAATCTGTATATATATATATATGTATATTTATGGATGTTTATCTATCCTGGAAGAATATTTTTAATCATGCGGAGAAATCTTCTTCGGAGTAAAATGTTAAGGGCCGTGGGCACGTTGGAAAATCGCGCTTTGGGTATGACTTCTCGCTTACAGACTCGCTATCACAATTAATTGATAAACGCAGTTCGCAAGATGAGGCTTTTAAAATTTTTTTATACGTAGGCGTATATTCATCGGATGAACTATACTCATATGCGTCTCGCTTAATGACTCTAACGGACGCGACAGTAAGTTCGTATTTTTGGACGGAATCGAACGCCTTGCAACTATTTTAAACGAATTCCTAACCGGCGGTGATAAAGAAGAAGCCATATTTCAAGTAATTTATATTCTTCGGGGTTTCTGAATATTTTGTAAGCCGCAAGCTTCCTGGGCATTTTGAAAATAACTTTTGGCAACAACTCCAGATCCTCAAGTTTGATTTGACCAATATGTTTCACTAAAACGTTCTGTACATAAGATAACCCATTAACGTGTTCCAGATGAATTATGCATACAGCTGTTCCTTAATCTGGTTATCTATTTTTTCTCGTTCGATGATTTATTCGGTATATTTTTAGACAGATTTATGGGCTACATGCTCCTAGATTGAATCTTAATAATATCGTTAGGATTATACGCGGCAACCCAGACACTCCACACCAGTTTTTCCTGATACAGAGTGACAAAAAAAGATGACACATTAAATTAGCCTTAAAATTGCAGTTTTTTTGCCCAAACGTATATTTTTGGCATTAAATAAATTAGCAATTCTTTTTGTTTCAGATTTATTTGTTTTCCGACTACGCTAGCGCAATTTCATCTGGATTCCACACGATAAACTTTTAGGTACGTTTTGTTCTATATTAAAAGTATTATACAAACTTCGAGAATAACACATGACTCTCCCTAATGGGCCTTCCTCTCTTTGTGAATAGTCCGCGAATCGCCAGATTGCTGGAAGATCCTTGGGAAAATAGTTGGCTATTAAATAATAAAATGTAACATTTCCGTTTCTCGTTATTCGCTAGACAAGTAAAATATATTAACTGCGAAGTTTGCTAGGTTCATAATAATAATAATATATTTATAACAAAACCGTTAAAATTGCGATATAACCAAATTTTTAGTAACTTACAAAAGCTCTTTTCTCTAACACGACTTTAGAAACTACGCATTCCACAACTGAAAGTTGTGTTGGAATATATGACATTCTAACCCGTTGTAGAATATTTATTACATAACAGTTTTCGACGAATCAAAGCTCTTAAAAATTATTACGTAACTGCTTTCGACGAATTTTAAAATAATAAAATTTTCCAAGAAAATTATTTTCTATTTTTTTTGTGTATTTTCTAAAATCTTTTTAGAGAAAGTATAGTCTACAACACGTTTAGAATGGCATATTCCACACTCGCGAACCGTAGTCCTCGCCCTTGGCTCGGACTACAAACTTTCGCTCGTGTGGAATATGGGCCATTCTTAAACTTGTTATAGAATATACTATTATATCTATAATCTATAATTATCTCTCGCGTAAATTATGTTATATACTTGACGTTTCAACCGCCTTGTCTTGACATTCTGAAGCGAAGTGACATTTTGACATTTTTTTTAATTTTGAAATTTTTTTGCCATTTAGACATTTTTTAACATTTTGACATTTTTTGAAATTTAGACATTTTGACATTTTTTGACATTTTTGACATTTTTTTGACATATTTTGACATTTTAACATTTTGAAATTTTTTTAAATTTAAAACACGGGCTAACCTAACGTAAAACACGGTCTAACCTAACGTAAAACACTGCCTACTCTACTCTACTCTGCTCTACTGACATTTTTGACATTTTTTTTGACATTGTGACATTTGACATTTTGACGTTTTTTGACATTTTGACTTTTTTCTGACATTTTCACTTTTATTGACATTTTGACATTTTTTGACATTAGACTTTTTTGACATTTTGACATTTTTTGACATTTTGACATTTTTTGAAATTTTTTGACATTTTGACATTTTTTTGACATTTTGACATTTTTTGAAATTTTGACATTTTTTTGGCATTTTGACATTTTTGGCCTTTTGACATTTTGACATTTTTTGGCCGTTTGACATTTTGACATTTTTTGGCCTTTTGACATTTTTTTGACATCGCCTGAACGTCTCTATTTATCTTATCTAATCTGTCCTGAGTTATAATTCCTAGTATTGTAGATAATCTTAATCAGAATGCTGACTATGCGTAGCACGTGTAATAATGATGACTATGCGTAGCACGTGTAGTAATGCAATGCAGCAACTGCGATAAGCAAAATTATAAATATAGGTTCTCTAGAAATAAGGACCAGATCTATTCTGTCAACCAAGCTAAGACTTTGTAACTGTGAAAAATAAAGAATAATTAATAAAAAGTTTTATTAGTGTTTTTTAAAAACTTAACTCAAATCATCGCAATTTTATCTCCTGTCACGGAGCTGTTCCTTTCGACGAACCTAAATGGGGATTTCCACGATAGTTTTAAATAACCAAGGGGATTAGGGATTCCTGCTTCTGTTAAGAATATGTGACGTAAGTTAAAAATGATAAAAGGCGCTAAAATAAGTCCCTGCGGTACTCCATTATTTGTGGGGAAAAGTCTGATTCACAAAGAAATGTAATAAGGGTTAATGTATTCCGCTTCTATATGTTATCGTCCCATTAGTTTATTAGTGTACCGACTGTATAGATGGGTATTTACTCCACAACTATAACACAGCTTTTAAAGAACTGTAATCAACGTTTGAATTATTAATGGTAAAGTTGTACTTACCAAAGGGAAGTAATACGTACAGGCATATGTATATAATTTCTTGGTAAATAAATAAGTAGGTGTCGTTAGTTGCGATGTTATTATTAGCGATAAATACCGTGTTTAGTTATGAGGGAGAACCCGTGTTTAGAAATGCAGATGTTTTCGAAAAGCTCGTGATTGATGCCTTGTAGACGGTGGCACGCTAAATGGGCGGTAGATTCTCAGCTAGACCTGAAATAATATAGGCCCATTTTTTCAGTAAAGAATCTGGCACTTTTGGAACATCCCGAAAGTCATTTTTTTAACTCCTAAACCTGAGACTAGGCAAGCGCGCCTTTGGGTTCGATGTTACTAGAAGGCGTGGCCTTGTTGGTGGAACGAAACCACGCTTCCAGAAACCAATGGCGCTGTGACGTACTTCGGTTTTAGGCAAGAAAATGCCACTATGGCACTCGAGGCCGCGGCGGTGCTTTACTCAGGCAGCTACAGTGAAGAAACGGATAGTCCGGTGGGTCGTTGGGAAAATTAGACTTCGTTGCGGAATAAAAGACACAGCTAGTATCACAATTAGATTTATTCAGGTCTAGTTATATATTTATCACATAAACAGGAACAAAATGCGGTTATTACTATAAAAGCTCTAATCTAATTACATAACTACATCTAGTAGGGCTTAAAGACTATTCCAAATACTGGACTACGGTTACTACAGTTAGCAGGACTTAAAAGCTATTAGCAATATATACAGTCACTTTAAAGCACAAACTACGAGGCGGCAGTGCGAGTATCTAGCAAGGCGGGCAGGCGGTTAATTAACGATTACAGACTAACAGCAAAGCGGTGTACGGATACCAGGATTAGCAGAAGCAAACACCAAAAAGCATACAAATATCAAAACAGTCTATTTACAAATTACAGGTTTGCCTGAAGCGTAGTATAGACTGAAAAGTAAGGTTATCGGTTAATAAAACCAACAGTGGGCTTCCTTTCGGGTCTGGATCTCGAGTATTCTGCTTACTTAGGCACGTCTGGTCAGGAACAGCAGCGGACGGGTACTGAAGTTAGTTGTGTCGGATTCGGAATATCAATACTCTGTAACATATCAGAGTAGTAGGGATGAACGCAAAATAAGCAGCGCAGTGAATAAATGCGTCACGGCTGGACTTTGCCGAAATTCAGACCCTGGTTAACTTAGTTTACGGTGGGTACGTCTGCCTGCTTTCGACGCCAGCTCTTGACTGACTTCAGCTCTCTTGGATTCGGAATATCAGTACTCTATAAGCCCACGGAGTGGTAGGGATAAGCGTAATGTCGCAGCGCAGTGAACAAATGCGTCCCGGCCCGGCGAGGCTCTGACGTAGGGCAGGGTTTCAACTGCTAGAGCGCCGCATCGACATGTCTACATTCGCTGGCTGTTGCGGCCGGACTGGCGCGGATACGCTTCTTACTCATAGGTATTGCCGGCCGGGGAGATATCAGCGCGGTATATTATTTGTTTGTGCTATCATTAATTTACGGATTTATTGATTACTCAACAGTTCCACATTTTTCATTGTCTCTTTTTTCCTATTCGCTGTTCTGTGGGTTATGTTGTCACCGTGTTCAACAAAAATATTTTCACAAGCATATTATTCTTTATACACGTCGCAAAATGGCTATTAAATAAGATGAAACCTGCATTCTATTTTAAACCGGTAAACAACTTGAACTGGATCTGCAACAAAATTCTGCCAGTTTAAACAAAAATGTAATTGCGCGGAGACCGTTTCGCCAGTGCCGTAAAATTTTAGCGCCGTTTAAATGGAACATTTTTATTTATATTCTAAAGTAAAGGAATCGGTTTTATTTCGAGCGTCGAATAAATGTATAAATTTCTTATGTAGAACAGAATGCATATACGTGTAAACAGATTCCTTTCGGGCTCAGGAATATTTGCGACTTTATGGATTTCGCTAAACTCCGGCTTTATATTTTTTATCGAATCGGGCGGATGCATTATTTCAATAAAGCACATATAAAGCGGAGCCCGGATTTAAATATCCCTAATACCAAGGTCGGTGCCTGGAGTCCCTTGTAAATGGGGGGGGGGGGGGGGGGTATACGGGAAAATTCGCCTACATTGGCCACGGGACTAATTAACGGTGCCTTAAAATTCGGCATTTAATACATAATTAATAATAATAATTAAGGAAAGTTATTTCGTCGATGTTTTAAAATTACTCCGAGGGGCGAAGTCGCCGCTGAGAAGGATTTACGAGAGAAAGCCAGGGGTGAAAAACCGTTTTCATTACGTGGATGTTTTCTAACATTTATTGGATATCTTGATGTAAAGACATTTTTTTTTAAATCAACTTTAAAATAACTTTTTTATATAGAATTATACGACGCGTAAATTATTTTGAATGCTTCCCTGGTCAGAGCTCCTGTATTTATGCATCATCGGAGGCGTGGCGTCGTTGCAGGCTAGTCAGGCGCATCATTAAAATGGGCGTTATTAGAAGGCGCGGCTCCGGTGGTGGAATGAAGTCACGCCTCCCGAGACGTGCAACCCAATGGTGCGAATAGTAGACCACGCGACACTGACGGAATGAAGCCACACCTTCTGCCGACGGTATTAGAAGGCGTGGCTTCATTGGCGGAATGAAGCCACACCTCCAAATAAAGAAACTAAGGCCAACAGAGCCTTAGAATAAAAAATAGCCTCATGTGGTCTGTTTTTACTGTATTATCGTAACCATTTGGTCTATTTTAGTGTTTATGCACGCAAAAATTTTTTCCTACGAGCGTGCGGAAAATACCACTTTTCCGCACGCATTTTAGTTTCGAAAATTGCACTTTTCCGCGGAAAAGTACATTTTTCCGCACTAGTGCGGAAAAGTACAACTTTCGAAACTAAAATGCGTGCGGAAAAGTAATTATATTTTTATTTGCATTTTTGGGTAAGTTATAATTACATTTTGAAAATGTGATCACGGTCCTAGGAAAAATATTGTTCCTAACACATGCGGAAACTGTCTTTTCCGCACTCGACTGCGGAAAAGTACCGCGTGCGGAAAAGTACCACTTTCCGCACTTGTTAGGAAAATAACTATTTTATCATTTCAGTTTTAGTTTTCTAACTAATGTCACAAATGACATTGTAGTTTTTTTTTTTTATTGAACTACCGGAAAATCGTTAATAACCGAGACTTACAGCCTCCGAATCCAAATCGGCCCTGTGATATTACGATACTCTCTCAAACCTATCTGGGTAATGAAAAAACTTTTCGAATTATATCGCCGACCTTGCCTTGAACATCCATCCCGCGTCCCATAAACACACGTGCCTTTTTGTTGAGATTTTACTACATATCGAACGGTGCTGCGAGGTTTCTGAATTTTATTTCGAATTGAGTCCTCGCGAATTTACATGTATTTCCCCGACCGTAACCTCGAGGAGGTCAGGATTGCTAACGAAAGTGGTGGTGCCGAGGGGCCGTAAAAATATCGGCGAATATATTAAGGAAGAAGGCCGGTAAACGGAAAAACAAACTAAGAATATTGGGCAGAATAGAATAGTGGAGTAGAAATTAATTTGTATGCACAGGGTGTTGTCGAAAGCGGACCGAAGGTTTTGTAAATAATTCAAATTTTAAATCCGGTCCTGTTCACGTATATACGCAAGAAGGCTGTTTATTAGGGTTTTATCCCGGACGATTATGTTTTCTTGTTCAGGCCCGTTAAAAATCCTTCGCCGCAAGAGAGCATAAACCCGACACAGGGCCGTACTCCATATATTTTTAGTTTTTATTATTTTATTTAAAAGTTCATGTTTCTTTTGCATAAAGGAGTGTAAACCAATTTGTTGCCTTTGCCATTAAAATCGAACAGGCCTAGCAGACCTGCGGAAATTGTACCCTGTCCTAATCAGGGTTGTCATAATCAGCTGGATCCGATCTGTAATTATATGATAATCATGTTTATTGCTTCCTGAAACCCTAACCAGTTTTATAGCTTTAATCTTCATAATATATATTCTATAATGACTACTTTCTACTTTGGCTATGCCAAATGAAATAATTTTTATACTTTTACTATGGCAGGCAGTTTCCAACATTTGACTTTAAATAATAAGAATGTAACGATATTTTATCTGCCACTAAACACCGTAATTAATAATCCGCCGAGCATGAAATTATATTAATTCTTCCTCCTAATGTGTATATGTTTCCATTGTGTCTGAGAAATATTTTATAAGAGCATAACAGTAATTTAAATTCCTCTATCATTGCAGGTACTGTAATTATCGTGTAAATTCATGGTTACGAATATACAAAGTACCAACGACATTTTTTTTGATAAAAGTACGAACCGACGCCGTAGAGAACATGGGAATTGTATGGAAAACTCGTATTACATCACGCATATTTAAGCAATAGTAAAAGTTGGACTGTAACTATTTATACTTGACATTTGTGGAGACAAATGGGGGGGTATGTTACAACTGGCTTTCCATAATTTTCGTATTTCTCGTATTAAATGTTAATTTGCTGTGACGTAAACCAGACAGTGCTAGTTTAAATTGGTCATGTACACAAATTTTTTATACTATAATAGGGATATTCGTGTTTTGATTCTATCGGCTGCGCCATTTTCGTTATACACTTTTTAAATTTTACACCCAATATCATGCAAATCATGCAAACCCATCTGAAAACCATTTCTTGATTTCTTATGGACTTGAGGGAAGAGTCAAGTGGACTTATTACATAAATCGAAGTCATAATCCTAGTATTATGCATTGTTACTTCGAGATTGGAAATTCCTGAAAAATTCATACTACGTCAGTCCTTCCCAGTGTCATAACTCGCATTATTTTCATGAAAACCCGTTTGAAAACCATTTCTTGTTGTCTTTTGGACTTGAGGGAAGGAAGTGTCAAGTGGATATACCTCAAGAATCCTAGTGTTATGCATTGTTATCTAATCTCGAGCATTTATATCTTCGGGATTACTCTTTCGACTGTCATAATTCAGATGAATTATTGTCACACAAACCCACTTGAAAACCATTTCTTGATTTCTTGTAGACTTGAGGGAAGGAAGTGTCAAGTGGATATACCTCAAGAATCGTAGTGTTATGCATTATTATCTAATCTCGAGCATTTATATCTTCGAAATTACTCTTTCGTCTGTCATAATTCAGATGAATTATTGTCATGAAAACCCATCTGAAAACCATTTCTTGATTTCTTGTAGACTTGAGGGAAGGAACTGTCAAGTGGATATACCTCAAGAATCCTAGTATTATGCATTATTATCTAGTCTCGAGCATTTATATCTTCGGGATTACTCTTTCGACTGTCATAATTCAAAAGCATTATTGTCATTTGTCACACAAACCCATCTGAAAACCATTTCTTGATTTCTTGTAGACTTGAGGGGAGGAAGTGTCAAGTGGATATACCTCAAGAATCGTAGTGTTATGCATTATTATCTAATCTCGAGCATTTATATCTTCGGGATTACTCTTTCGACTGTCATAATTCAGATGAATTATTGCCACACAAACCCACCTGAAAACCATTTCTTGATTTCTTGTAGACTTGAGGGAAGGAAGTGTCAAGTGGATATACCTCAAGAATCCTAGTGTTATGCATTGTTATCTAATCTCGAGCATTTATATCTTCGAAATTACTCTTTCGTCTGTCATAATTCAGATGAATTATGACAGACGATATTAGATGAATTATGACAGACGATATTATTCGAGATTACTCTTTCAACTGTCATAATTCAAAAGCATTATTGTCATTTGTCACACAAACCCATCTGAAAACCATTTCTTGATTTCTTGTAGACTTGAGGGAAGAAAGTGTCAAGTGGATATACCTCAAGAATCCTAGTATTATGCATTATTATCTAGTCTCGAGCATTTATATCTTCGGGATTACTCTTTCGACTGTCAATTCAGATGAATTATTGTCGTGGAAACCCATCTGAAAACCATTTCTTGATTTCTTGTAGACTTGAGGGAAGGAAGTGTCAAGTGGATATACCTCAAGAATCCTAGTAGTATGCATTATTAACTAGTCTCGAGCATTTATATCTTCGAGATTACTCTTTCGACTGTCAATTCAGATGAATTATTGTCATGAAAACCCATATGAAAACCAGTTCTTGATTTCTTGTAGACTTAAGGGGAGGAAGTGGCAAGTGGATATACCTCAAGAATCCTAGTATTATGCATTATTATCTAGTCTCGAGCATTTATATCTTCGGGATTACTCTTTCGACTGTCAATTCAGATGAATTATTGTCATGAAAACCCATCTGAAAACCATTTCTTGATGTCTTGTTGACTTGAGGGAAGGAAGTGTCAAGTGGATATACCTCAAGAATCCTAGTATTATGCATTATTATCTAGTCTATAGCATTTATATCTTCGGGATTACTCTTTCGGCTGTCATAATTCAGATGAATTATTGTCATGTCAACCCATTTGAAAACCATTTCTTGATTTCTTGTTAACTTGAGGGAAGAAAGTGTCAAGTGGATATACCTCAAGAATCCTAGTATTATGCATTATTATCTAGTCTCGAGCATTTATATCTTCGGGATTACTCTTTCGACTGTCAATTCAGATGAATTATTGTCGTGGAAACCCATCTGAAAACCATTTCTTGATTTCTTGTAGACTTGAGGGAAGGAAGTGTCAAGTGGATATACCTCAAGAATCCTAGTAGTATGCATTATTAACTAGTCTCGAGCATTTATATCTTCGAGATTACTCTTTCGACTGTCAATTCAGATGAATTATTGTCATGAAAACCCATCTGAAAACCAGTTCTTGATTTCTTGTAGGCTTAAGGGGAGGAAGTGGCAAGTGGATATACCTCAAGAATCCTAGTATTATGCATTATTATCTAGTCTCGAGCATTTATATCTTCGGGATTACTCTTTCGACTGTCAATTCAGATGAATTATTGTCATGAAAACCCATCTGAAAACCAGTTCTTGATTTCTTGTAGACTTGAGGGAAGGAAGTGGCAAGTGGATATACCTCAAGAATCTTAGTATTATGCATTATTAACTAGTCTCGAGCATTTATATCTTCGGGATTACTCTTTCGACTGTCAATTCAGATGAATTATTGTCATGAAAACCCATCTGAAAACCAGTTCTTGATTTCTTGTAGACTTGAGGGAAGGAAGTGTCAAGTGGATATACCTCAAGAATCCTAGTAGTATGCATTATTAACTAGTCTCGAGCATTTATATCTTCGGGATTACTCTTTCGACTGTCAATTCAGATGAATTATTGTCACACAAACCCACCTGAAAACCATTTCTTGATTTCTTGTAGACTTGAGGGAAGGAAGTGTCAAGTAGATATACTTCAAGAATCCTAGTATTATGCATTATAAACTAGCCTCGAACGTTCTTCCTTCGGGTAGGCCTGGATGGTTTTCAGAATCTGTCGACTGCGCCATTTTCATTATATATTTTTTACCTTTTTTACCTACTATTTTTCGCGGGAACGTCACTTTCAGCAGGGAATGGAAACGAAGAGCCCGGCGAACGAATTTTTGGCCGAAATTAACGCGCACTTGGCAAATTAAATAACAGACTTGAGCAAGGCAAACTCGATTTATTTTCGCTAGTACACTGTATCTATTATGGTTAAGTGCTAGGCACTAATAGCTTTGAGAACTTTAAGAGATTTCTCTCCCGAGTTAATCCGGCCGTATTATGCATTCTTACAAGGGAGTATCAGAGGAGAATTGCACTTCGGTGTTACATTTGGGTGTCTTTTATCAACACAGTTTTCGAATTAAACGATGTTATCATTGCCGAAGAGGTGGAAGCTCGCTCTAGGACCAAATAGCAGATCCGGTTTGATTTTGCATGAAATGGGTATGCACTATTCATGCGTCCAAAAAATATTCATTTGTACCTTGTAGCATATTAGTAATAATAATAGCATATTTAAGAAATAGTAAAAGTTGGACCGTGACCATTTTCGCTTGACATTTGCGGAGACAAATGAGGGGTTATAATGTTACAACTCGCTTTCCATAATTTTCGTATTTTTCATCAAAATGTTGCAGTTTGTTATGACATAAGCCAGGCTGCGTGTAGACTATATTCAGTGGAACAAATACAAAGTGACAGATCACACCTGTTTCAGGGTCTATTAGCTTAATAGCCTATTAAATTAACGTTAAACTAATTTTATAACTTACCTTACGTGATATTTAAACCGGTGTCGTAAATAATTTTGAATTGTGGCATTGTAATTGCTGGAAGCAACGGAAACGACCACCAGAGAATACAGAGTTCATTTAGGCACTTACTAAAATTACTTTGTTTTTATTGTACACCTATTTAAGCATTCAAGAAATATCGAGTACGGTCCTGTGTCAGGTTTATGTTCTCTTATTCGTTGAATAATATAAACACGTCGGTGGCGCCCGCGCAGAGTAAAATCTCCTTTTTGTGATGAACAGGACCGGTCTGAAAGTTTAACATAACATATCCGTTGTACCCGTCCTCCCAGTGTTAAAAGAAATGTCTTACTTTCCAGAACACTGTCTATATGTATGAAGGAAACAATGTATAATAAGGCCGGGTTAATTTGGAGAGAAATAAAAAACGACGAAAATGGCGCAGTCGATAGAATCTGGAAATTGCACGGGACGGTAACTGAAAAACTATTTAATAAATAAAATAAACATTTACCGTCTCGTTACGACAAACAGAAGTCGAGGTATAGAGTCCAAAATAAACACGAAATCACCCCAGAGAACTCTCCGCTGATAGCTTAATGTCGACGCGTCGGACGACAGTATATACAACGAGAAAAATGAGCTTAAACTGAACGTCCTGCGATTGATAGCTTAGGAGACGCGCATCGTTTGTTTCCATTTGTTCCTAAACATCGGAAGGGAAAAGGGTATAAATTATTCAAGAGTCATAAACAAAATAGGCACTGTAACATTCTTTACGACAAATAGAAGTCGAGAGCCTTCTATCGTTCACCTTTAAAAGCACGAAAACCCATAAAAAAATGTGCAGCCTCATTTGCACGTATCGGACGACAATAAATTCAAGTGAAATGTACTTACTCACCGTACTTGTGGTAGTTTTGGAGATACTGCACGCGTCAAGCGGGAAAAGTGCTTGAGAAATTAAAAAGAGATACGAGACCAATGGCCGCCGGATGCGCGCGCACGACCAATCCCAATTCATGTCGTGACAAAACTATTTGAAATTTCAACGTCAACGAAACGTCAAAATGCCGCTTTTAGGTTATCACGAAATCATCAGTGCGTCGCGATAAAGCTTTGAGGTTATGGTCCGAAATTGACGTTTCTATCGGTCCCAGGACGGAACCGATCGCGGTTTCGGGATCCGGACGTCCTCGCCGTCCCGAAACCGTTCTCGGTTCGTAGATGGCGCCCCGCTTTCACTTTGACATTTAAACGTCACTTTGACAGTTTTTTGACAGCTGTCAAAATTTTTTTTTCGAGAAAACGTCACTTTGACAGCTGTCAAAATAATTGTCGAGAAAACGTCACTCTGACAGCTGTCAAGAAACATTTTTTTTTTTTCGATAAAACGTCACTGACAGCTGCCAAAAAATTTTTTTCGAGAAAACGCCACTTTGACAGCTGTCAAAAAATGTTTTTTCGATAAAACGTCATTGACAGCTGTCAAAATTTTTTTTCGAGAAAGCGTCACTTTGACAGCTGTCAAGGAGCATGTTTTTTCGATAAAACGTCACTTTGACAGCTGTTAAAAAATTGTTTTCGAGAAAACGCCACTTTGACAGCTGTCAAAAAAAAGTTTTTCGATAAAACGTCACTGACAGCTGTCAAAAAACATGTTTTTTCGATAAAGCGTCACTTTGACAGCTGCCAAAATTTTTTTTCGAGAAAACGTCACTTTGACAACTGTCAAGAAACATCTTTTTTCGATAAAACGTCACTTTGACAGCTGTCAAAAAATTTTTTTCGAGAAAACGCCACTTTGACAGCTGTCACAAAAAAATTTTTCGATAAAACGTCACTGACAGCTGTCAAAAAACATGTTTTTTCGATAAAACGTCACTTTGACAGCTGCCAAAAATTTTTTTCGAGAAAACGTCACTTTGACAGCTGTCAAAAAATGCGTTTTTCGATAAAACGTCACTTTGACAGCTGTCAAAAAAAATCCGAGGAAACGCCACTGACAGCTGTCACAAAAAAGTTTTTTTCGATAAAACGTCACTGACAGCTGTCAAAAAACATGTTTTTTCGATAAAACGTCACTGACAGCTGCCAAAATTTTTTTCCGAGAAAACGTCACTTTGACAGCTGTAAAAAAATGTGTCTTTCGATAAAACGTCACTTTGACAGCTGCCAAAAAAAATTTTTCGAGAAAACGCCACTTTGACAGCTGTCACAAAAATATATTTTTTTCGATAAAACGTCACTTTGACAGCTGTCAAAAAATTTTTTTTCGAGAAAACGCCACTTTGACAGTTGTTAAATGTTTTTTCGATAAAACGTCACTTTGACAGCTGTCAAAAAAGTTTTTCGAGAAAACGCCACTTTGACAGCTCACAAAAAAAAATGTTTTTTTTTCATCCGATAGCCCAGCCCTGTGTTTCTTTTAGGTGAACTTTAAGAAGCTATACCTCGACTTCTATTTGTCGTAAGGAGACAGTATGGTGTTCGTCGCAAAAGTTTCAAAACTTTGAGGATGTGTCTCCTAAGCTATTCATTGTAGGACATTGAGTTTAAGCTCGCTTTTCTAGTCGTATTTAATGCCATCACGCGTTGAAATTAAATTATCAGCGATGATTGATGAAATACATTTTTATGACTATTTGATCAACTGCAAGATTTCTATACATGTGTCGTAGAAGAATATATCTGTAGCTTATTTTACGCGTAATTTAGCAACGTAATCCCAATTTTTATTATTTAATTCATTCGTCTCGAATTTTCTTGTGCGAAACGTATTTGGCCTGGGTTATATTGCCCACCCCGTAGCGTAGCGGCGGTCCCATCGGACCCTTTGTGCCTCAGGGCTTACGATACTCACGTTGCAGAGCCCTAAGTACCTAGCCTAGTAGTGATCTGAGTCGCTAGCGCATCTGAAAATTGGAAAGCCAAACCAAGTTAAAATTGGATAAAAGTATTTACCTAACAGTTCAGTCTTTACAGTCTGCCGATTTACGGGCCGAATCACTCACTCACTCGACCAGCAGCGCCTAGTGTACGGATTCCGTGCCCGTGCGTTATCGATATAATATGGGTACACCTTGTGATACATTATCGCGGTCATTAATAAGCCATTAGAGTGGGCACTAAAATCGTCGACGGTAATTTTTAAAATGGTTTTGTTAAATGGGATAAACTATCATTCATTTCGGTTTATCTCTAGTGCCCGTGTCGTTGACAAGGACTTCGGTTTTTAGCTTGATTTATACGAGTTTCGGTCGAAGTGTAATTTTTGAGTGTTGTTTGGAACAAGTCGTCAAAGCCACGGATTCGACTGGAGAGCCTCCTCGTTTAAAATGTTTGGGATATTTTCTAAGCGTGTTGTGTTGAAAGAGTTTTTTAAACACATCCACTTGTGATTCATATTTTAAGTGTGTGTGTGGTTTTGCGAGTGCTCCATAGTTTTATACATAATGATTAATTATTAGTGCTGGCCTGGAAGTTACCAGAGGTTGACAGTTTCAGAAATTGTTCGGCCCTTTCGGGGATGCATTGTGTTACGTGCGACAGTTCTGCTTTTAATGGATAACACTTACGGTATCGAGTTTCAGTATGTAAGTAGATGTGACTTTTTTTTTTATAAAGTGTACCGCGTTTTTAAAACGGGCTCGTTTTTCCGCCGAATGTGGGTTACTTGTTTTAATAACTTTCATATTTGATATTTGTCATGTCGTGAGCATAACGACTTTTTTTATGGTGCCTGGGATGGAACAAAATTACGTTTTTTTTAGGTTTTATGCAATCGTAATAATAACAGAAATATACAGTTTGATATATTTATATTGATGTCCTAGTTCCGAACATACAAATATAAAATCTGTTGGGCGTAAAAATCATTAAAACCACTTTTGGATGCAATTATTGTCGAATATGTTAAAACAACTACTTTTCATAACTACGTGTTATAAAACATTGGATAACATCAGTGATATTCTTTTTCTTGACTTGATATTTCATGTGTAGTTTCTTAGGTAAAAAAACTATTTTAAATTTTCTGACGTTTCAACCGAAGAAACTACACGTCAAATGAATTAAATAACAGAATTCACAACATCCAAAGCAACAAAATATTGAAACCACTTTAAAATGCGGTTATTGTCGAATTCGTTAAAACAATGCTTTTCATAACTATATGTTATAAAACATTGAATTACATAACAGAATTCATAGCGTCCATAAAAAATAAAATTGTTGAACATGTGAAGAATTTTTCTACGAACATTGGCCATTATTGCGCTGAATTTTAAAAATAAGAGTCTCAGAGGCCAATGGCTTTCTAGCCAAAATAGTGTGGTAGAAAAATATGAGGTAGAAACTTAAATCTTTGAAAATACTCAAAATCTTAAATACCCATAATATACAGGGTGTTCTAGATGTACTTCGTCAGTATCGAACTTATTGGAACATTCTGTATACTTAATTAATATTTATTCAATTGTTGGTATCTCGATTTGTCGTTTCTCCCTACTTACTATAAAATTACCTTGATCTACTATACCCGCAGTCTCAAATAGAATTTTTTACAACAAACTAATTAATTTTATTTCACGAAATCTAATACCCCTTCCGTAAAGGTAAATCTATCGAAACAGTTTTCGGTGGATAGATATACTCCATAAGAACATTGATGACAGTAAGAAACGCACTGATTTACTCGTCGATCTCTGTAAAACGTTTGACCTAATCAATCACGGTTTACCCTCGGAAAAACTTATTTGCGGACCGAGAGGGAAAGTTCACGGTGGCGTAAAATCTTATTTAGCGGATGTGATTTGAATAGTCGACGAACATGGCGGAAAGTCGAAAGGAAAAGATATTGCTGTTGGAGTTCCACAAGGAGCAATTTTAGGGCCGTCGTTGTTTTTGTTATTTATGAACGATTCGCTTGAGCAGCAATTTAATTTCGTTTGCATATTTAAAACACGACAAGAAACTTAAAATGTGTCCAGAATCTAGAGATTTTTTTTTTAAACTCTCTAGGATATTACCCCCCCCCCCCACCCTTCGTACGAATCGCCAAATTTCAAATTTCTAAAGTTATTGGGCAGGTACCTTACCATTAGTGTTAATCACCCTTTACAAGAAAAAATCCATAACTTCTCGTCAGAAATCTCGTTATTGTACTAACTTGTAACTATAAGTGCTCCATAAATATCCACGAAGATTATAGGTTTTTATCGAGGTCTTTACAGGGCCGAAGATAGATATATATTATCGGCCTATAATGTATCATGATATATATCGTAATATATCACGAGATGTTTTCCTTAATATATCGCAATATTTTCTAACTATATCTTTCGTATATATCAAAGTGCGTATATAAGTGCTAAACTGAAAGAAATATGTAAGACGCTGCCTATTGCTGTTACTATCGGCGAACTTAGGTATTAATTAGAACATATTGCTTTTTTTAATTCAGTCCACTTCCTAAGGAGGACGGAACAAAAATTTCCACTGGACAGTGCGGTAAACGCTGTTTATTTAACACTCACAATTTTAATCATGTCCTGATGATGCCAACTTGTTAGGCGAAAAGGCGGTGTGTTAATCATTAAATCTCCTAGGAGTTAAAGGCGAAAGTTATTAAGCGTTAAAGGTTAATTTTTTCGATTTCTCGCTTATAACAAGCATCCAAAAAACAGTGCTTCTTCCTATAACTTCTTTTTTTGTGTATACAGGGTTAATCATCAAATCTTCTAGGAGTTAGAGGCGAAAGTTATTAAGCGTTAAAGGTTAATTTTTTAGATTTCTCGCTTATAACAAGCATCCGAAAAAAGTGCTTCTTCCTATATCTTCTTTTTTTGTGTATACAGGGTTAATCATTAAATCTCCTAGGAGTTAAAGGCGAAAGTTATTAAGCGTTAAAGGTTAATTTTTTCGATTTCTCGCTTATAACAAACATCCGAAAAAAGTGTTTCTTCCTATAACTTCTTTTTTTGTGTATACAGGGTTAATCATTAAATCTTCTAGGAGTTAGAGGCGAAAGTTATTAAGCGTTAAAGGTTAATTTTTTAGATTTCTCGCTTATAACAAGCATCCGAAAAAAGTGTTTCTTCCTATAACTTCTTTTTTGTGTATACAGGGTTAATCATCAAATCTTCTAGGGTTAAAGGCGAAAGTTATTAAGCGTTAAAGGTTAATTTTTTCCATTTCTCGCTTATAACAAGCATCCAAAAAAGGGACTTCTTCCTATAACTTCTTTTTTTGTGTATACAGGGTTATCATTAAATCTTCTAGGAGTTAAAGGCGAAAGTTATTAAGCGTTAAAGGTTAATTTTTTCGATTTCTCGCTTATAACAAGCATCGAAAAAAAGTGCTTCTTCCTATAACTTCTTTTTTTGTGTATACAGGGTTAATCATTAAATCTTCTAAGAGTTAAAGGCGAAAGTTATTAAGCGTTAAAGGTTAATTTTTTAGATTTCTCGCTTATAACAAGCATCCGAAAAAAGTGTTTCTTCCTATAACTTCTTTTTTGTGTATACAGGGTTAATCATCAAATCTTCTAGGAGTTAAAGGCGAAAGTTATTAAGCGTTAAAGGTTAATTTTTTCCATTTCTCGCTTATAACAAGCATCCAAAAAAAGGACTTCTTCCTATAACTTCTTTTTTTGTGTATACAGGGTTATCATTAAATCTTCTAGGAGTTAAAGGCGAAAGTTATTAAGCGTTAAAGGTTAATTTTTTCGATTTCTCGCTTATAACAAGCATCGAAAAAAAGTGCTTCTTCCTATAACTTCTTTTTTTGTGTATACAGGGTTAATCATTAAATCTTCTAAGAATTAAAGGCGAAAGTTATTAAGCGTTAAAGGTTAATTTTTTAGATTTCTCGCTTATAACAAGCATCCGAAAAAAGTGTTTCTTCCTATAACTTCTTTTTTTGTGTATACAGGGTTAATCATCAAATCTTCTAGGAGTTAAAGGCGAAAGTTATTAAGCGTTAAAGGTTAATTTTTTCCATTTCTCGCTTATAACAAGCATCCAAAAAAGGGACTTCTTCCTATAACTTCTTTTTTTGTGTATACAGGGTTATCATTAAATCTTCTAGGAGTTAAAGGCGAAAGTTATTAAGCGTTAAAGGTTAATTTTTTCGATTTCTCGCTTATAACAAGCATCGAAAAAAAGTGCTTCTTCCTATAACTTCTTTTTTTGTGTATACAGGGTTAATCATTAAATCTTCTAAGAATTAAAGGCGAAAGTTATTAAGCGTTAAAGGTTAATTTTTTAGATTTCTCGCTTATAACAAGCATCCGAAAAAAGTGCTTCTTCCTATAACTCCTTTTTTTGTGTATACAGGGTTAATCATTAAATCTTCTAGGAGTTAGAGGCGAGAGTTATTAAGCGTTAAAGGTTAATTTTTTAGATTTCTCGCTTATAACAAGCATCCGAAAAAAGTGTTTCTTCCTATAACTTCTTTTTTTGTGTATACAGGGTTAATCATCAAATCTTCTAGGAGTTAAAGGCGAAAGTTATTAAGCGTTAAAGGTTAATTTTTTCCATTTCTCGCTTATAACAAGCATCCAAAAAAGGGACTTCTTCCTATAACTTCTTTTTTTGTGTATACAGGGTTATCATTAAATCTTCTAGGAGTTAAAGGCGAAAGTTATTAAGCGTTAAAGGTTAATTTTTTCGATTTCTCGCTTATAACAAGCATCGAAAAAAAGTGCTTCTTCCTATAACTTCTTTTTTTGTGTATACAGGGTTAATCATTAAATCTTCTAAGAATTAAAGGCGAAAGTTATTAAGCGTTAAAGGTTAATTTTTTAGATTTCTCGCTTATAACAAGCATCCGAAAAAAGTGCTTCTTCCTATAACTCCTTTTTTTGTGTATACAGGGTTAATCATTAAATCTTCTAGGAGTTAGAGGCGAGAGTTATTAAGCGTTAAAGGTTAATTTTTTAGATTTCTCGCTTATAACAAGCATCCGAAAAAAGTGTTTCTTCCTATAACTTCTTTTTTTGTGTATACAGGGTTAATCATCAAATCTTCTAGGAGTTAAAGACGAAAGTTATTAAGCGTTAAAGGTTAATTTTTTCCATTTCTCGCTTATAACAAGCATCCAAAAAAGGGACTTCTTCCTATAACTTCTTTTTTTGTGTATACAGGGTTATCATTAAATCTTCTAGGAGTTAAAGGCGAAAGTTATTAAGCGTTAAAGGTTAATTTTTTCGATTTCTCGCTTATAACAAGCATCGAAAAAAAGTGCTTCTTCCTATAACTTCTTTTTTTGTGTATACAGGGTTAATCATTAAATCTTCTAAGAATTAAAGGCGAAAGTTATTAAGCGTTAAAGGTTAATTTTTTAGATTTCTCGCTTATAACAAGCATCCGAAAAAAGTGCTTCTTCCTATAACTCCTTTTTTTGTGTATACAGGGTTAATCATTAAATCTTCTAGGAGTTAGAGGCGAGAGTTATTAAGCGTTAAAGGTTAATTTTTTAGATTTCTCGCTTATAACAAGCATCCGAAAAAAGTGTTTCTTCCTATAACTTCTTTTTTTGTGTATACAGGGTTAATCATCAAATCTTCTAGGAGTTAAAGGCGAAAGTTATTAAGCGTTAAAGGTTAATTTTTTCCATTTCTCGCTTATAACAAGCATCCAAAAAAGGGACTTCTTCCTATAACTTCTTTTTTTGTGTATACAGGGTTATCATTAAATCTTCTAGGAGTTAAAGGCGAAAGTTATTAAGCGTTAAAGGTTAATTTTTTCGATTTCTCGCTTATAACAAGCATCGAAAAAAAGTGCTTCTTCCTATAACTTCTTTTTTTGTGTATACAGGGTTAATCATTAAATCTTCTAAGAGTTAAAGGCGAAAGTTATTAAGCGTTAAAGGTTAATTTTTTAGATTTCTCGCTTATAACAAGCATCCGAAAAAAGTGCTTCTTCCTATAACTCCTTTTTTTGTGTATACAGGGTTAATCATTAAATCTTCTAGGAGTTAGAGGCGAGAGTTATTAAGCGTTAAAGGTTAATTTTTTCGATTTCTCGCTTATAACAAGCATCGAAAAAAAGTGCTTCTTCCTATAACTTCTTTTTTTGTGTATACAGGGTTAATCATTAAATCTTCTAAGAGTTAAAGGCGAAAGTTATTAAGCGTTAAAGGTTAATTTTTTAGATTTCTCGCTTATAACAAGCATCCGAAAAAAGTGTTTCTTCCTATAACTTCTTTTTTTGTGTATACAGGGTTAATCATCAAATCTTCTAGGAGTTAAAGGCGAAAGTTATTAAGCGTTAAAGGTTAATTTTTTCCATTTCTCGCTTATAACAAGCATCCAAAAAAGGGACTTCTTCCTATAACTTCTTTTTTTGTGTATACAGGGTTATCATTAAATCTTCTAGGAGTTAAAGGCGAAAGTTATTAAGCGTTAAAGGTTAATTTTTTCGATTTCTCGCTTATAACAAGCATCGAAAAAAAGTGCTTCTTCCTATAACTTCTTTTTTTGTGTATACAGGGTTAATCATTAAATCTTCTAAGAGTTAAAGGCGAAAGTTATTAAGCGTTAAAGGTTAATTTTTTAGATTTCTCGCTTATAACAAGCATCCGAAAAAAGTGCTTCTTCCTATAACTCCTTTTTTTGTGTATACAGGGTTAATCATCAAATCTTCTAGGAGTTAAAGGCGAAAGTTATTAAGCGTTAAAGGTTAATTTTTTCCATTTCTCGCTTATAACAAGCATCCAAAAAAGGGACTTCTTCCTATAACTTCTTTTTTTGTGTATACAGGGTTATCATTAAATCTTCTAGGAGTTAAAGGCGAAAGTTATTAAGCGTTAAAGGTTAATTTTTTCGATTTCTCGCTTATAACAAGCATCGAAAAAAAGTGCTTCTTCCTATAACTTCTTTTTTTGTGTATACAGGGTTAATCATTAAATCTTCTAAGAGTTAAAGGCGAAAGTTATTAAGCGTTAAAGGTTAATTTTTTAGATTTCTCGCTTATAACAAGCATCCGAAAAAAGTGCTTCTTCCTATAACTCCTTTTTTTGTGTATACAGGGTTAATCATCAAATCTTCTAGGAGTTAAAGGCGAAAGTTATTAAGCGTTAAAGGTTAATTTTTTCCATTTCTCGCTTATAACAAGCATCCAAAAAAGGGACTTCTTCCTATAACTTCTTTTTTTGTGTATACAGGGTTATCATTAAATCTTCTAGGAGTTAAAGGCGAAAGTTATTAAGCGTTAAAGGTTAATTTTTTCGATTTCTCGCTTATAACAAGCATCGAAAAAAAGTGCTTCTTCCTATAACTTCTTTTTTTGTGTATACAGGGTTAATCATTAAACCTTCTAGGAGTTGCGAAAGTTATTAAGCGTTAAAGGTTAATTTTTTCGATTTCTCGCTTATAACAAGCATCCAAAAAACAGTGCTTCTTCCTATAACTTCTTTTTTTGTGTATACAGGGTTAATCATTAAATCTTCTAGGAGTTAGAGGTGAGAGTTATTAAGCGTTAAAGGTTAATTTTTTCGATTTCTCGCTTATAACAAGCATCCAAAAAAGTGCTTCTTCCTATAACTCCTTTTTTTGTGTATACAGGGTTAATCATTAAATCTTCTAGGAGTTAGAGGTGAGAGTTATTAAGCGTTAAAGGTTAATTTTTTCGATTTCTCGCTTATAACAAGCATCCAAAAAAGTGCTTCTTCCTATACCTTCTTTTTTTGTTACACAAACAGAATATGTACTTACACTTTAAATTTCACTAAAAACTGAAACTATTAATATTGTACAATCACAATAGGTACCTATCGCAAATCCACGCAAAGCTTTTGTCTTCCAGGAGAACCGAAATAATAAAAACTAGAAACTTCTAGTCGGTACCCCAACATCGATCCCGAACTGGCTCGTGTACGCCAATATCCGGTTCCCGAATCACCATCGTTTGTTTGTTGCTGCGCGCTATTTTTTGTTAACGCACACCTACTGCATTTGAAAACTAGGTCAGCAGCAAAATACAAAGTGAAGATGTAAATGTAAGTGAAAATGAAAAAAGTAGACTGCATAAATTCACCTTAAGTGAAGCTGAAATGCCTTTTATTTTATCATCTAAGCTTTAATTAAAATGGCAACACTGTCGACCGGAAACCGAAAGCTTGCTCAGCGGCGCCGAAATCATATTTTAACCGCAAATTTAAAAAATATATATTATCGCCTGATGCCCACGTACGAAAATGTAAGGAGAAACATGAAAAAATTCGTTTATGGTTTTCGTCGATTTTTGGGTCAGTTTCAGAAGGCTATATCTCGGCTTCTATTTGCTAAGGCTATTAGTCTTAGAATTGGCCTGGCCTATTAAGTGAATAAAAAAATATTATAATTCTGCCATTGAAAAGTTACACTTAACGGCAGGCCATCTAAATAACTGAGCATTAAAAAAATGACAAAACTACTCACAATTCCTCTTAAATTGAAAATAATCCTCGAATTTATTACGTTTAGTTTTCAACCGTGATGAAATACAGTCCATAAAACTAATCCTCGGATTCGTTCCTTCAAAATTCTTGTTTTACTAATTAGAGATAATAACCATTTGCATATCTCCCAGCCCGAATTATCCGAAAGAGCTGCGGCCGATCATTGTCCGATTTGAATTTTATAACAGCACCTGAAAAATTAATTACCCAATCCAATCGTTGCTCTTTTCGTTCCGTGACCACGTAGATAAGCCGTTGAATAGAAAAAAGGCAGATGTTCAATTGTGTAATTAACCATTCACCCATTGTTTCAATTTTTACGTGGCACACTTCGGGCATATTAATAATATATTGTGTTTAATACTTTTGTTTTTCCCGATACGGGGACATCAAAAATTGAAAAACCGATTACCGTGAAATAGCAAGCGGCCGCAAAGCGTCGGCGTCGCCGGTTAATAATTCATCAAAGGACAGAAGTGGAATACGTTTAGAGTCAGGACAAAAAAATTTCCTACTTTCTACAATTTATCGTTACACATCTAATATAACGAGAAGCGAATTAAAATTTCATGACTTGCAGTACGATTTATCATGTAGATATTTAAACGTACAGAGATTCGGTTAGGCGATACGTTTAACAAGGCACTGTTCCAGGTTTTCACTTTTCACCGGAAAAGCTAATTAAAAAGCTGTATCGAGCGCATTTTCCCCGTGGCAGGAATCAAAGGTCGTATTAGTCATTTGCTTTTATTTTCACTCGTTTGTTTGAAACCGACCTCGCACATATTAAACCAGCCTCAACCGATCAGAACTGTTGTCATATCTCGAGTAAGAAGGTACTTTATTTGAAATAAACGTGTAGAACCCTTTTTATGTAGATACAAAAATCACCAGAAAAATTAAGATCATTATGAATGCCTAATTAATTTCCATAACTTATGCATGATTATCGTCTAATTTGCTTGTTACAGTGTGACGTGGGTAGTCCGTACCGGACTTGTATCAGATATGGCTATGGTATATTTACCCCCTTTTCTACATAACATATCTGAGTTCCCCAGTTGAAAAGTAAGGGAAGACCTTTAGGTTTCCACGACATTTGATCCGAAGCAAGGTGACGTGCGCTGCATCTCGATTTTCACACTTGTATGCGAAACTACCTTTTCCTGCTGTTACTGTTAGAAGCGACGATAATTCCTTCCTCAGCTCATTATGGTCTTAAGCCTAGAGAAATATAAGAATTTGTAATTTTCCTCTCGAATCCTCCCATTGTAAACACAGCCCGATTTTAAGTGTAATGTCTATCTGCGCGTCGGTAATAACTTTCATGATAGCTAGGCTCCGAAAGTTATCTGTTTACAAGGGACGTTAACAGACATACGATCAACAGATGACAGATATCGTCTGTCTGTGCAAGGTCTAATAGAATTGTCTGAAACGAGTTTTACGTCCCTTTGTACAATAACTTTCAGGATAGTTATGGTTTGTTGAATGCGTCGTTTATTGAGTTTGTTGTAATGGGTGTTACAAAAGGTAAGGTTTATGAACCTGACAAAAAGGTAAATTAACTACTATATAGTCATAAAAGTTCATTTACGACCACAGCCAATCGCATTGGCAACCTAAAAACGTTTTACGCGACAGAAAAATGCATTTACGACAAAACTATATTTATATTAAATGCCTGAGAGGCACTAAAGCAAGTTTGGAACGACAAAAATATTAGGATACGACAAATTTAAATGATTTTTAACATTACGCAAGGATATAATTTAAGCAGACACAACATAAATACACTAAAGACACTATACGACAAAAAGGTTTCAACTACGACAAAATACGAACACATTTATAGACAGGTAGAGGTTTCAGATGGCTGAAAAATACATTACGCGACGAGAGAATTTAATCAGACAACATAAACACACTTTACGACAAAAAGGTTTCAATTGCGACAAAAAGGTTTCAACTGCGACAAAATACGAACACATTTATAGACAGGTAGAGGTTTTAGATGGCTGAAAAATACATTACGCGACGAGAGAATTTAATCACACAACATAAACACACGTTACGACAAAAAGGTTTCAATTGCGACTAAAAGGTTTCAACTGCGACAAAATACGAACACATTTATAAACAGGTAGAGGTTTTAGATGGCTGAAAAATACATTACGCGACGAGAGAATTTAATTAGAACACATAAACACACCTTACGACAAAAAGGTTTCAATTACGACAAAAAGGTTTCAACTGCGACAAAATACGAACACATTTATAGACAGGTAGAGGTTTTAGATGGCTGAAAAATACATTACGCGACGAGAGAATTTAATCACACAACATAAACACACGTTACGACAAAAAGGTTTCAATTGCGACTAAAAGGTTTCAACTGCGACAAAATACGAACACATTTATAAACAGGTAGAGGTTTTAGATGGCTGAAAAATACATTACGCGACGAGAGAATTTAATTAGAACACATAAACACACCTTACGACAAAAAGGTTTCAATTACGACAAAAAGGTTTCAACTGCGACAAAATACGAACACATTTATAGACAGGTAGAGGTTTTACATGGCTGAAAAATACATTACGCGACGAGAGAATTTAATCACACAACATAAACACACTTTACGACAAAAAGGTTTCAATTGCGACAAAAAGGTTTCAACTGCGACAAAATACGAACATATTTATAGACAGATAGAGGTTTTAGATGGCTGAAAAATACATTACGCGACGAGAGAATTTAATCATACAACATAAACACACCTTATGACAAAAAGGTTTCAATTGCGACAAAAAGGTTTCAACTGCGACAAAATACGAACACATTTATAGACAGGTAGAGGTTTTAAATGGCTGAAAAATGCATTACGCGACGACAGAATTTAATCACACAACATAAACACACTTTACGACAAAAAGGTTTCAATTGCGACAAAAAGGTTTCAACTGCGACAAAATACGAACACATTTATAAACAGGTAGAGGTTTTAGATGGCTGAAAAATACATTACGCGACGAGAGAATTTAATTAGAACACATAAACACACCTTACGACAAAAAGGTTTCAATTACGACAAAAAGGTTTCAACTGCGACAAAATACGAACACATTTATAGACAGGTAGAGGTTTTAGATGGCTGAAAAATACATTACGCGACGAGAGAATTTAATCACACAACATAAACACACGTTACGACAAAAAGGTTTCAATTGCGACTAAAAGGTTTCAACTGCGACAAAATACGAACACATTTATAAACAGGTAGAGGTTTTAGATGGCTGAAAAATACATTACGCGACGAGAGAATTTAATTAGAACACATAAACACACCTTACGACAAAAAGGTTTCAATTACGACAAAAAGGTTTCAACTGCGACAAAATACGAACACATTTATAGACAGGTAGAGGTTTTACATGGCTGAAAAATACATTACGCGACGAGAGAATTTAATCAGAAAACATAAACACACCTTACGACAAAAAGGTTTCAATTACGAGAAAAAGGTTTCAACTGCGACAAAATACGAACACATTTATAGACAGGTAGAGGTTTTAGATGGCTGAAAAATACATTACGCGACGAGAGAATTTAATCACACAACATAAACACACTTTACGACAAAAAGGTTTCAATTGCGACAAAAAGGTTTCAACTGCGACAAAATACGAACATATTTATAGACAGATAGAGGTTTTAGATGGCTGAAAAATACATTACGCGACGAGAGAATTTAATCATACAACATAAACACACCTTATGACAAAAAGGTTTCAATTGCGACAAAAAGGTTTCAACTGCGACAAAATACGAACACATTTATAGACAGGTAGAGGTTTTAAATGGCTGAAAAATGCATTACGCGACGACAGAATTTAATCACACAACATAAACACACTTTACGACAAAAAGGTTTCAATTGCGACAAAAAGGTTTCAACTGCGACAAAATACGAACATATTTATAGACAGGTAGAGGTTTTAGATGGCTGAAAAATACATTACGCGACGAGAGAATTTAATCAGAAACATAAACACACCTTACGACAAAAAGGTTTCAATTGCGACTAAAAGGTTTCAACTGCGACAAAATACGAACACATTTATAGACAGGTAGAGGTTTTAGATGGCTGAAAAATACATTACGCGACGAGAGAATTTAATCAGAAAACATAAACACACCTTACGACAAAAAGGTTTCAATTGCGACAAAAAGGTTTCAACTGCGACAAAATATGAACACATTTATAGACAGGTAGAAGTTTTAGATGGCTGAAAAATACATTACGCGACGAGAGAATTTAATCAGACAACATAAACACACTTTACGACAAAAAGGTTTCAATTGCGACTAAAAGGTTTCAACTGCGACAAAATACGAACACATTTATAGACAGGTAGAGGTTTTAGATGGCTGAAAAATACATTACGCGACGAGAGAATTTAATCAGAAAACATAAACACACCTTACGACAAAAAGGTTTCAATTACGAGAAAAAGGTTTCAACTGCGACAAAATACGAACACATTTATAGACAGGTAGAGGTTTTAGATGGCTGAAAAATACATTACGCGACGAGAGAATTTAATCACACAACATAAACACACTTTACGACAAAAAGGTTCCAACTTCGACAAAATGTGTTTATGTTGGACAATGCATTTTGTCTTGCAATATTCCTTTTCTTACGCAATACATGTCGGGAAAAACGTTTTTTAGTCGGCGAGTACCATTTTTGTTTTGTTTTTTTTTTGTTTTTTTTGTTTTGTTTTTTGTCGTTTGTCGCTGCTGCACTAATTTTTGTTGTGCGAAAAATTTAAATTTTGTCGTAGTTTGCGGTATATTTTTTTCGCTCAATGCTCTACTTGGTGTAGATTAATAATTTTTTTATCCCGAAAAACGTTTCCCGCCGAGCAGTACGTTTTTCCATCGTTTGTCGCTACTGCGTTAATTTTTGTCGTTCGAGGACTAACGTGGAAAAACAACGATTTTGTTTGCCTTGCCGACAATAATTCCCCAAAAGCTTCAATGAATTCATATTAGCCTGTAAAAGAACTGAATAAAACAGCATTTACAATTTTCGCCCACTTTTTTTTATTACATCGCGACTTTCTCAGATCAATTGCCGGCACAATGCTAATTCATGAATTATATTTATAATAAACGTAGAATAACCGGCCTTTTGTCTTTTATCCCGTGGACCATGGCAATTAAATTAACAGTTATTTTTTTATGTTTCTTAATTGTCCCAATTTGAATAAAGCACTTATTCATTTACAATTTAAATTTCACCTCTTGTCATCGTCTTGAAACAAAAATAAATATTATACACAGTTTTTTTTATAATAGAATATTGTGTTGCGCCGTATAGGTCTCAACGATAATTAATTAATCCGCGGGTGGAATGCCCAGAAAGTTATGAGGATAAACATTGTTCGGAAAATACTTAATTAAAATAGACAGGATTGCAATAAGTTGTACCGAGCGTGCTTGCTTAGGCTGTCTACCCAGGGCCTGGTTCGATCCCCATTAGCTCCGACTATGGCGAGCCAAATTATTGATACCTATTATATATCATAAACAAAATGTCCTTTCAGATAGCTGAATATGAGTAATACAATGTAAAAACTACTTCCAAGAGACAGATGAGACGTTTTCCACTTTACTTTCTCTTGCGCGGGTTCGATGGTCCTCTTGCCTTTGTTCTTAAAATAATTAGGTACTCCTATCTGATCATACGGTATATTTACCGAAATAAAAGTAGTTTTCACTCCGTCGAATATTACTATATTTATTTAGAGATGGCTGCGGTAAAGCTGCCTGTTCAAACGCGAGATAATTGCGAAAAATATATTAAGGGGTCTAAATGTTTTTTAAATGTTTAACCACCGTTAATTTTTGCCGGGCTGCTGCTCACTAATATCGGAGATGTCCGTCTATAATTATACCCGCATGTGTATACCTGATTTCGCTCCTGGAATGTTATTAACATCTAATTTTAGGGGACCGAAATTAGGCAAGCTGCTTCTGTAATATACGCCAATCAAACGTTTCGATCTATTTATTGTTTTAAGGGTATAATCGTTGAAGTCAAATATATGCTTTTGGTAAATGCACGTTTGTTTTTATTTCATACTTTTTTTAGTCGTAAGTAATTCTATAATAATGCGGTGATGCTGATAGTTTTTTCTCAAAATTTCGCCGGCCTGTGTAACCCGAATTTTTAGTGAGTACAATCCCAAGGCTGTCCGTCAGTCCACTCCCACATACACTCAATCATTCAGAACATATTACTTAATAAAATCACCTTCGTTCTGTGTTCATTAATAATAGAAATAACAAGGATACCGCAGGCTTAATTCTGAAAGAATTCGATTCATATCGAGACTGCGAAACATTTAAATAAAAGGATTAACATTAATTACTGTTGTCTTGTATAACTGTTCACACACACACGCACACATGACATTCACAATTGTCTTGTGGTTGTAGTTATTAAGTGCCTCAACTCGGTATATATACGCCGGAAAAGTAATGCGAAATATCAGGCGAATGAATGGGTTCGTTGTTTGAACCATCGTTGAAGTCTCCGAGTGGTGTTTTAATTTGAATATCGATTAAATGGGAAATATTGTTTCTACCACTTGTAATTCCTAATAAGAAGTAGGTATAGTTATCTAAGAAAATATAATGTAAGGCCCACGAACTTATATGAGCAATCAAAATAAATTTGTTAAAACAAAAAAGATATAAGTATATACCCGAATTGTTATTACTTTACCCCGGCAAGCTCTTTCATTATAAAAAAATTATTTTATCCAAGTTATAAACTTGTATAAATTGTAGTTTTAATTGAGGCGTTACGCTAATGTTTTTGCGTGGCAAGGTAAACGTTAAATGTCGGTTATTAAACGCGAGAGTTAATTATTGATTGAAAACGCACAAAAAATGTGTTTCTCGATATAGAACTTTCAACTTTCCAATATTTCGCTCTCTTTTACAAGTCGCCCATATACCTACCTTCTATTTAAAAGCTTATGTTACATGTTTTGCAATTCCGGAATTAGAAATAATATTTTACCCAGTCGCTAAGTAGCAGATGTGTATCTGTAGGCATTTCGACTGGTTGCGACACTGAGGACATCAAACTTAAAGAAACAAGTCCATCGTTCTAGTATTACTTGGTTCATTTTCCAAAGAATAAAAGTTGTTAATTTATTTAATTTCTAATTATTAATAAAAAAAATACTTGATTTTCCTTATTTTATGCCGAAAGAATCAGGCACAAGACAGAAAAGTAGCATTCCTATGTGAGATGTTTTTTTAAATGTTTTATTTGATTCAATAAATATTAAAGAAATTATTATATTTTCTTTCCAAGAGCGAACGCAATTTCGAGCGCCGTCGACTGCGTAGACTGCTCCGTCCGTCGCCTATTTTACCGCGATGGAGGATTGCGTCAATTTAAATCAATATTTTTTTAAATCAAATCATGTTTTGAATCTCGAAATCTACAGTGCGTCGCGATAAAAGTTTGAGGTTATGGTCCGAATTTGACGTTTCATTAATATCGGTCCCAGGACGGAACCGATCGCGGTTTCGGAATCCGGACGTCTTCGGCGCCCCGAAACCGTTCTCGGTTCGTAGATGGCGCCGCCCCCCTTCACTTTGACATTGAAACGTCACTGACAGTTTTTGACAGCTGTCACAAAATTATTTTTTTGACGGAAACGTCACTTTGACAGCTGTCACAAAATTTTTATTTTTTGACGGAAACGTCACTGCCAGCTGTCACAAAAAAAAATTCAAGAAAACGTCACTTTGACAGTTCTCACAAATTTTTTACCGAGAATGTCACTTTGACAGCTGTCACAAAATTTTTATTGTGACGGAAACATCACTGACAGCTGTCACAAAAAAAAAATTTTCAAGAAGACGTCACTGGCAGCTGCCATAAAAAAAAAATTTCCAGAAAATGTCACTTTGACAGCTGTCACAATTTTTTTTTCCGAGAAAATGTCACTGACAGCTGTCAATTTTTTTTTTAAGAAAACGTCAATTTGACAGCTGTCACAAAATTTTTATTCTTTTGACGGAAACGTCACTTTGACAGCTGTCACAAAAAAAATTTGTTTGAATGTTATTTGCTCCGTTATTTGTAGCATTTCATAAATTATTTTTCTTCCTTTTCTTTTTTGGGATTTATTACCACATTCCTTGAGATTCCTATCCAAAAAATTCGATTTATCTAAAAAATATTCAAATTAACCAGTTTAAAACTGGGAAATAACCTCTACGCCTTTGACGTAATGTCAGAGGATCAGTTAGAGGGTGTTTTTTGACAACTAATAGGAATTAAATTAATACAAAAATACTGCGCTGACGTTTCGGAAACTATATCCGTTTCCTTTTTCAAAGTTTAAGCTTTAGATTTTTATGTAACGTGTAGAATAACACGGCATAAAATAAAAATTGTTTATATCATTTCCATAGATACTTACCATAGAAATGTTGAAAAATATACTAAATAATCTTAATTTTATAGAGTTCTTCTCTCAAAATTGGTAGAATTTTGTTCAACTGATCCTCTGACATTATGTCAAAGGCGTAGAGGTTATTTCCCAGTTTTAAACTGGTTAATTTGAATATTTTTTAGATAAATCGAATTTTTTTGATAGGAATCTCAAGGAATGTGGTAATAAATCCCAAAAAAGAAAAGGAAGAAAAATTAAAAAAAATTTTCGAGAAAATATCACTTTGACAGCTGTTACAAATTTTTTTTCGAGAAAATGTCACTGACAGCTGTCACAAAAAAAATTTATTTTCGAGAATATCACTTTGACAGCTGTCATAATTTTTATTTTTTTACGGAAACGTCACTTTGACAGCTGTTACAAAAAATAATTGAAGAAAACATCACTTTGACAGCTGTCACAAAATTTTTATTCTTTTGACGGAAACGTCACTTTGACAGCTGTCATTTAAAAAAAAAATTTCCAAGAAAACGTCTCAGTCAGCTGTCACAAAAAATTTTTTTCGAGAAAATGTCACTTTGACAGCTGTCACAAAATTTTTTTTTCGAGAAAATGTACAGCTGTCGCCGAAAAGTCTAAAAAAGTTTTTTCTTCAAAAAAATATCCCATTTCGCTTAACTAATCCGGTAGCCCGCCCCGTAGGGGCTGGATCGTCTAGAACCTATTCATCCGATCAGCCCCGTCAAAAATCTGAAAATAATGTTTTGTCAATTTTGATAGAATATTTCAGAATCTTGGACAATATTGCTGAAACGGTTTCAGGATTTTTTAGTTATCTCTATTATTAATCGATATACATTTTTTTGTAAAAATCTTTTAATTTGTGTTTGAGAGAGCCTCGATTAATAAATTAGATTGGAACTATCACAGTTGAATATCGTAGAAAAAATTGTTACTGGCAATCGTATTAAAATGTGGTAACCTAAAATGTAAGAATTTGTAATTTTTTCCATAAAAAATGATATCTCTAAAAATAACAAAGCTATTAAAAAATCCTCAAATTTGTTCTTTAGAATTACTTACAAATCATAACGAACATGTCTTAAAAAATCCCAAAATTTTTATAGGGATTTGGGAGAACGATAAACTTTAACATAAATGTAAAGGCCTGGATAACCACCCTGTAGATAAGAGAGGGACAGTCCGGCGTCTTGCTGCGTTATTCCCAGACTAAAATATCGTCGATCCGCACATTATAAAAAATGGCGAATGCGCCAGGAATATGAATGAAATGTTTATTTTGCGGGCATAGGAAAATCAGCCAAGAAAAAATTGGTGCCTACAAGTGCAACATACAAAAATATTTTCAAAGTCGCAAACAATAGCCACATTTTCTCTTTTTTTATCGTTTACTCACAACGAGAATTTAAAAAAATTCTGACTTGGTACTTCCGAACGTGATCATAAAAATAACAATAAACCACTGCCTCGCATTCTGCGTCTAGTAATAGGACTTATTACTGCGCTCGTAAAACAGCAACAATAATAATTATTTATTAGAAAGGCCCGTAACGCGGCGCCTAATTGCAGGTTCTATATTTTTACTGTTACACAATCCATGTGTGAAATTGGAAAAATAATGAACGCTAACTCAGATATTCATTACTGGCCTATTTCCACTCGCATCGATGCAAGCAAAACGTAGAGCTACGACATATTTAAATTACATATATGAACTTTTCATAATTGCCTTTAATACCATCAGTGTGTGTGTAATTATATTTGCATACGTATGCACACGCCATCCTCCATTCCGGGGTAAGCAAACTTACAAGTTAACTAGGCTGTGACACACGATATGCATGCTTTTCTTTCCGGTACACACGGCGCACACTTCATTTATTTCGTTATCTAAGTAGCGTACGATGCGGTGCTTATTGACCGATGAAGTGGTCAGAAAAATGTACAGGGAGTGTTCGTTTAACAAGAAAACTTCTTGGTAATTTTTACTTCGAGTTTCCCATTCTGTCTAGCTAGGGTCGCTCCAAATTCAAATCTGAAGTATCCTGCTTAATGTATACCACGGTGTAAGACAATTAGGTGATGAAACGCCTCAATGTATCGTATGGTTAGAGTGTCGCCAAACTGTTAACGCAAGAGACGCGAAATCGTAAGACAAAGAGAGAGAGTGGGTGGCCGCGAGGGCCGCGCGGGCTGCGCCCCGCATCGTCCCTAGTTAATTTCCACTTCATTTTACCAGGTCGAAAAATATACCTACCATTCGATGCAGAAAAAGATGTAGAATACGATTGTTGAAAAATTATGTGTCTAAATTGTCGGCTACTGTGCAAAAAAAAATAAAAACCATAAATGAAATTGGACGCCGGCACGTTTAACTCGAAACGCTGCTAAAACCGTTCGAGTTATGAAAAAAATTAACATAAACAATTTTATAGAGAACTAAATTTCCTATAAAAAAGTCAGTGACGGCATATGTCTATCTTGAATATTTTAGGCGTGAGGGTGGCTCACGACGGTGTGGCTGAAAGTTGTGCGCTGGAAAACGATAAGTTTAATTTAACAAAAGATCAGCGCGCCAATTTGAGGCGCCCTCACACCAAAACTATTAAAGATAGACTAATGCAATGACTTTTTTATAGGAAATTTAGTTCTCTATAAAATTGTTTATGTTAATTTTTTTCATAACTCGAACGGTTTTAGCAGCGTTTCGAGTTAAACGTGCCGGCGTCCAATTTCATTTATGGTTTTTATTTTTTTTTGCACAGTAGCCGACAATTTAGACATAATTTTTCAACAATCGTGTTCTACATATTTTTCTGCATCGAATGGTATATTTTTCGACATGGTAAAATGAAGTGGAAATTAACTAGGGACGATGCGGGGCGCAGCCCGCGCGGCCCTCGCGGCCACGTACTTTCTCTCTTTGTCTTACGATTTCGCGTCTCTTGCGTTAACAGTTTGGAGACACTGAGGCGTTTCATCACCTAATTGTCTTACACCGTGATGTATACGGACAGCAGTCCTGGTATTTATGGAAATCTCTGCAGTCGGTGCCTTGTAAATAGCCCTTAAAATGTAAAGTTATGCTGGCAGCTCGCGAACAAGGCGAAATAATAATTAAACATAAACTGTAACGCGATGCGATGGATGAGGATCAGGGCAACCGGCGCACGTATAACAATGATATATTTTAAACAAAAATTGCTATAATAACCCGGTTCCAGGACTGTTCCTAGAACAAACATATCGCCTGTATTCGAAACTCTCACGCGACCCGCTCGTATTTATTTTACTAACTGTTCCTTATTAGCATTAATATATTGTAATGGTTTTTTTTTATCACGGCTTGCTTGTCCGATATCAGGCGTGCCAACCTGCTTTGAAGATATGAAAATTTATTAAGAAACAGGAAACCATATGTACCTAGTTATGATTGAAATCGGATAAAATGTCGTGCCGGTTAATGAAATTTATTGAATCAAATTTCCTTAGTCTGATTAAAATATTTAAAGGTTCCCCAAATCGATATTTGTTCTTGTACAGTGTGAGGACAATAAGGCGTGGTAAATGGGAAACCGCACGTGTTAATAAATACCAGAAACTTGAAGCCTTGGAAGTGCTTTTCTGCAGCCGTGTATGTTGGGTTGCCTAGTTTACAGTGTCGCTCCGATGATGCGCTGCTGTAAAGTGGACAAAGCTGTCAAAACAGTTTGTTAATAATAATAATAATAACGAAAAAGTACAAGAGAAAGAAACAAGAAAAAAATCAAAAGTGTTTACGATCAGCAATTGTTATCGTGTTTCCTTTATCTGCCAAATGGCTAATAATGTCCGCCTAATTTTCGCCGCCCCTTCCATTGAGAGATATAAATACCCGAGCCGTTTCCCCAGGCGTCTACCACAGATTTAACAACAGCCACCCTTCTTAAAAGTCCTGTCGTACGAAAAAATACATTCGTGTACCTTGAGCAGTTGGAATTTATATAAATGGGGCGTTATACGCCATGACAAAAGCCATGATAAATCAGTACGAGAACAAAATAAAAATGTTATACGACCCGGGTAATAAAGTCGACGAAATTCGGCTCTGTTGTACATCTGTAGCGTTTCTACCTACCGAGTTTACGAAACTCCTTAAAAACTGCTAAGGAGCGTGGCAAAAGGGCCGTTTAATGTATTTATGACTCGAGTTATTAGTTTTTATGTTTTATTGTACTCGGTTGCCTGCCGTGTCTCTCATGTTCGGAATTTCCCTGTAGGCTTGAAATTTTCAAACGTGCCATTGCTGTTTGCTTTACCTAGAAAGGCTCCAACCTTATGTAAATATTGTGGGCTGTGACATTTTTAAATCGCGTCTGTAAATTACAATATTTATTAGCGCATAATTGTTTAGTGTTTCCGCCGTAATGGAAGCACTTCGCATAATATGCGGTGGATAATTTGCAACGGAGGTGGCTTTTTACAAGTACCCCATTGCTAGATATTTTTACAGCGGCCAATATGCAGATTGTGCAGGTTTATTTTTGAAAATATAACGAATAAACTCCTCCACAAATTTTGTGCTCGGCAACAACGCCGGGCTCAATAACGGACACTTAGAATATGGAAATATACAACCGGGATTAGCAACGTACGGTTTATATATATCTGGGATCCACAAGGTCGTGTTCGTATATAAAATTTGTATTTCCTGGATATTGTTACCCCCGCCTTGAGTACTGTTTAAAAAAGACCAAAATGAACGAAGCAACTTGTGGAGGATGCGGAAACTCTTTTAAATATATTGTTTATTCCTTTGCCAAAAAATGGAACAAACGAAAATATTCAGTTTTAGTTAGAAATTTAATGGCCCCAGCCGACAGCGTATTTCTCTCCGCCTATTATCGAAGTAACTTCAGTTAATTAGTTAGATGGGCATGTTAAATTGATTTTTTCTGGTCGTTGTATAATTTACAACATGTGTCACAGCCAGTTGAACCATTGTCCTCCCGCCATTGTGCGTCGGCGAATGTTTTTCAGCGTCACATTTATTTAATCAGAATGTTCAAAAATGGCTTTTGTAAATTTTAATGCACCTCGCCGAAAGAAACGAGCCCGATCAATATTTAATTACTTACAGTGGTGATTTGGATTTTTTGAAGCGTATTTTTTTGTGCAAATCACAAAGGATTCAATTTTAGCAAAAACAATCCGTTCTGTCGTCCGTATTGCTAACCGCGTTTGATGAAACAATTTAACCTAGTCCAGTAATTATAATACAATCGCCAAGTATCTGAAACTTTTGAGGTGATTAGTTTTATTTAAAAGGCGCTCTAATAGGACTGACTAATTTGCAGTTGCTCGAACAAAAGTGGATCAGATGGATAATTTTGTAAAGGCTATTGTTCGATATAACACAAACGTCCTCGTTAATTATATGGCTACAAACTGTTTATTGCAGCAACATCAACACAATGGAGGCGTTTGTGATTTATATATTTTTTTTATTTTAAAAATAAACTTTGTAAACGATAAACTTGCCGTTTGACAAACGCAAAACGTTCCGCATAAAAGTTTATACCTAATAAACAGTAGCGACTGCAACACGTTGTATCGGAAAAACACATCGTTTAATTGAATTTATGATGCAGCGCTGTCAGTCAATAATAAAGAATGATTTTTATTTGGAGCATTTAAACTATTATATGTAATTAAAGTACTGCAGGAATATTTAACCGAACCGCATAAATGTTTGATTTTTTACGACGCAGTAAATTATTTAAATAGAAAGTTAAATAAGCAAGTTAAAATTTACTATTAACCGTCTTGGATTCGTGTTCAGCGAGCTCTAGAAACCCCATGTACAAAATTTCATCGAAATCGGAGCAAGTTGGATTTTTTGTCCGCCATTTTGAAGCCGCCATTTTATAATATCTACTTTTCGGAGGTTTTCTAATAGCTTGGGCACGTCATCTATCAGAGTGCTTTGTAGCGGGTCTGGAAATCTCTGCGTCAGAATAAACCCGTTTATATAGTAGTTACAGGCCGATCTAAGTCAGCAAGTTATAAGTAGCGCCATCTACCTTTCATTCTAGTCGACAACTGCCCAAATATGTAAAAATAAGTACAATAATCGTCCAAAAATTGCTATATTATACTAAGTGAAGTAAATTAAGCTTGTGGTGGCTAATTATAAAACTCTATGGATATCCTCTTTCAAGCCTCCATTTTTATTTAACTGAAATATCTAAACTATTACATGTAATAAAAGTACTGCAGGAATATTTAACATTAACCGCACCGCATCAATGTTTGATTTTTAACGACGTAGTAATTTATTTAAATAGAAAGTTAAATAAGCAAGTTAAAATTAATTGTTAACCGTCTTGGATTCGTGTTCAGCAAGCTCGAGGATCCCCATGTACAAAATTTCATCGAAATCGGAGCAAGTCGGATTTTTTGGCCGCCATTTTGAAGCCGCCATTTTAAAATATCTACTTTTCGGAGGTTTTCTAAAAGTTTAGGCACGCCATCTATCAGAGTGCTTTGTAGCGGGGCTGGAAATCTCTGCGTCAGAATAAACCCGTTTATATAGTAGTTACAGGCCGATCTAAGTCAGCAAGTTATAAGTAGCGCCATCTACCTTTCATTCTAGTCGACAACTGCCCAAATATGTAAAAATAAGTACAATAAGCGTCCAAAAATTGCCATATTATGCTAAGTGAAGTAAATTAAGCTTGTGGTGGCTAATTATAAAACTCTATGGATATCCTCTTTCAAGCCTCCATTTTTATTTAACTGAAATATCTAAACTATTACATGTAATAAAAGTACTGCAGGAATATTTAACATTAACCGCACCGCATCAATGTTTGATTTTTAACGACGTAGTAATTTATTTAAATAGAAAGTTAAATAAGCAAGTTAAAATTAATTGTTAACCGTCTTGGATTCGTGTTCAGCAAGCTCGAGGATCCCCATGTACAAAATTTCATCGAAATCGGAGCAAGTCGGATTTTTTGGCCGCCATTTTGAAGCCGCCATTTTAAAATATCTACTTTTCGGAGGTTTTCTAAAAGTTTAGGCACGCCATCTATCAGAGTGCTTTGTAGCGGGTCTGGAAATCTCTGCGTCAGAATAAACCCGTTTATATAGTAGTTACAGGCCGATCTAAGTCAGCAAGTTATAAGTAGCGTCATCTACCTTTCATTCTAGTCGACAACTGCCCAAATAAGTAAAAATAGGTACAATAATCGTCCAAAAATTGCTATATTATACTAAGTTAAGTAAATTAAGCTTGTGGTGGCTAATTCTAGTCTATAAAGATATCCAGAAAATTCTAGGAATATCCTCTTTTAAGCCTCCATTTTTATTTAACTGAAATATCGTCAAAATTCCGAATTTATTCTGTCGCAGCAGCTTTTAAGGCATGAATAACGATCTCGCAGTAAAGCAAGTTGCCGTCGGTGTCAGCTGTAATATTTTGACTTCTCCCGAGAACAATCCTCTTAATGCCTGAATAAGCCTCTTTTAAAATGCTAAATCTAAAATTTACCTACTCGAATAATGATTATTTCGAACGCGCCGCAATGCTTTACGCCCCATCGTTTTAATATTCCCCCAACAGAAATTTTTGATATCTCCCGTCTACTAGCCATTTTGTCCTTATGATAAATACGTGTCGGAATTATCTTCTTAAGAAAATACCCGCTTGTTCTCAACGTCGAGATTTTCACCGGCATAAATAGTGACAGTTTTATCACCTAGTCCGTTTAATTATCTGTGCTCTACATAAAATTTGTGCAAATCCCCAGTTTTAATTACAAAAATTTACTTAAACGTAAACATAGAACGCACCACAGAAATTACATAACCCTTAATTCCGAAGCATTTGAGTAGTGCGCCAAAACTATATTTATAGGTGTTGCAGCGATGCGTCAGTAGTGGGACTGGGTGCGATATTATCTCAGGGAGTGCGCATAAAATGAAATGGCGAATTTTCGGAGCGTATATAGACACAAATATAAGAGGAGGTCAAGTACTGAACCTTAGGGAACTTCCTTAAGCACATCGTAACAATTTGCCTTATCGGCAGACTGTTTATTTGGGTACTTTATTATTAGTCCTCTGCCAAAATACTAGAGTAATTACTCTTGTATACATTTTAAATAGTAGCGGTCCCGTTATACCTCCTTGAGGTACTCCATTTGCTTCTAACGTACTTTCATGTTCATACTTCTCGGTATAACTTTAGATTTAATCCAAATATCGATTTGTGTCCATTCTAGCGTGGGCAACACGAACGCAGATTCTTTTTGGTTGCCTAAAACTTTTACGAGGTTCAAAAAATAATTGATTTATGTTGGCCGAGGGGATAACGGGCGAAATAAATGACTACTTATTATAAATGATTAGACCACCAGATGTGTACTCGAACTTTAACCCCTTAACGACTGCGATATATCACATTAAGTCGTAGACTTATCTAATTTATTGTTTTATTCAATAAACAAAACGATTCATTAGATGGCTGTGATGAAAAATTATTCTAATTAAATGGGCAATCATTGTTTATATAATTTTGATTAACAATAGCCGCACAGCGTGATTATTTATGTTGTGCATTATCATAATCGAGTCTGGTTTTCGTTGCGGTTTCAGTTAATCTGAATAGTCGTATTCTGTGTGTAATGTGCATTCGCTCCTAGGTATAGTCTTTCTATTTCCAATTGAAACGGTCAGTCTAATGAGTTTATACCAGGCTCATTTCATTACAAAGACGTTATTTACTAATGCTTTCATTGGACTAGCATGGGTCCGCAGGTGTTACGGGTCGTCAAAAAAAAGACCGGGCGCCTTATGAACAGTGTACAGTGCAGTGATTTTAAAATATTTGAGGGATTTTTTATGGAAGTTTTTAGGTGTTTCAATTTGAAATAGAAAGAGTATAAATGTACTGGCGCTTTTAATGAAATGCTAGGATCGGGTTTAACGCCGCGACGCGAATTTAAGGTCCAAACAGAAGCATCTGGCGAATTTTAAAATAAATACCAGTAATATGTATGTAGGTGTCGCGTTTTTATTATTTTGACTCATTGCTGTTTTTTTGTTGGCGCAACTATGTGATTACTTTTTGTAAACTAAATAACACACCAGTGTAACTATGGTTGCCTAAGTGGTCACGTGGTTTACGATTGAAGCTCTGTGCACGTATACATTTGTGTTTTCGTCTTTATGGTGGAAAAATCCAGCTCTAACAAGGTACTTAAAAAACTGAATCTCTTTTGATGAAGATACTATATAATAGCGCTCCATTTATAAAGATTATATAGAAACCGTCGGTGCTGAAATAAATGAGTGTGATATATAATATTACGTTGCCGAGTACGTCAAATAAATATGTATCAGCTCAGTAGCCGGCGCTATAAAAATATAACAAAAAAAAATCGAAGCGGAGGGTTATAAGCAGAAAAAATAATCAAATTGACCTAAATAAGCAACTATAGAATTGAAGTGTATAGTAACGAAAACTCGATCCGAAATTAAATTAAGTCGGCCTGCTGGAAATGCGGATATTAATGCATTGGAAAATTATTTGGGAATTGTATTTACGTTTCTATTCGTTGAGAAAACTTCGCGCGATGATTCGATGTTTGCACAACGAAGACCAAAAACTTTGTAACACACTTTCTCTCTTGGCGAGGGTAGTCTGCAGTGAAGAAACGGACGTATACGGGGGTCTGTGGGGTGATTGACGATTTTAGCGGGCTGGACAATTTCCCATACGGGTCTAATTAGTTTTACACAACATAAATAATATATACAAAATCTTTATTTATTGATAAAATGACAAGGAAATCATATACCGGGTGTAAACGAATAGTGGGCCACCACTGTAACTTCCTCGTTTTTAAAGATATCGGGATAAGATTTTGTATGGTGAAATTAGGTAAGATTTCCAACTTTTTGAGACCTATCCGCCATATTTGTCACTTCCGGTTGCACCGGAAATGGCCCCAATAGTATTTTCTAAATGGACCACCCTGTATGTTTTTACATTTTTGAAATAAAGACCACATTTTGGATACATTTATACTATTTTGAACAATTTATACAGGGTTGCACGAAAAATAATTCGAATTTTAGATGACTGCGAATATGTTAAAATTATCTTTGTTCCAATGTAATTCATATAAAAAATACGAAAACGTCAATATGTCTAATAATACATTATACAGGGTGCTCTAAACTCATTAATATCACATTTTTCGAAATAACTCTTTTTGTCAGGGATTCGTGTGTCTTGCGCATTGGGGCTGCCGCTCGAACTAAGACAAGGGCTAGATATGTTTCCTACCAAGCCCTAACGCGTTACATAACTTACAACAGTTATTCGGCATATCTGAAAACGGAAATAGGTTGCTCGCAATTTCTAAACTATATTACATAAAGAACTGGACCAAACGGACACAGATTAAGGTTTTAATCCATTGGGGGTCATCGAGAGGCCAAACAAATGGGCCTTTTCGAATCCAGCGGCCGAAAAATGTTATTTAGAACATTTCTGCGATAATAATATCAATATCGCAGGATTGTAAGCTAACTGTGCCTTCTGACGCTAGTGGACTATCGACATTTTAAACTTTCGTGTAATCAAGCAGTCCTTGACAAGGACATGAAAACCGCATAACTAGCTACGCTTTTGTACGATCCAATGCGCCCTGCCCTGCTTTTGACTGAGCTCGCTTGCCCTTTGACATTCTCCAATACAAACAACCATCTCGGATTTCTTGTACCAAGCATTGGCTCCGTTTTTATTATTAGCTTTATTAGAATTAATCCTTACAAGTACCCGCAACCTTATAGCCGCATCATTATACACAAAATACTGAGAAACCCGATAAAACCGAGGTATTAGGCCATATGCGAAAATTGAATGCCCTTATTGTGGGCGCCAGTCCAACGATCTTTCTTCGCCTTCCACCTGCCCATTGTTAGAATATTTGTAAAGTACTAGCACCTATACATTCACATTCTTAAGTAGTGTCAGAAATGGCATTCTCAACGCAAGCAGGGGCGTAGTCGGGGGTGTGGACGCGCCGACCCCCCGGTGCAAACCGCAAAAGGGTTGCATTGCGACTATCTGCGTGCGAATTCAAGTAAAAGAAATAATCATCACTGACTATTTTAGGTATTTATCCGGAGGTGGTGGAAGCTGGTTCCAATAAAAGAAAAAGTGCTTCTTCGCGTTCGGTTTGATTAAAAATTATGATAATTAATTTTTACATTACTAAAACCATGTACTCGTCTGTCTATCCCGTGATTGCTCGACGTACACGTTTATATTTGTAATACCTGTCAATTAAACTTTTTTTATTCAAACGAAAGTGTTTACGTAATCCCGTGACCTAATGCTTTTTAAATATGGCATCCCGTAACATTTGATGTGTTGTGCGGTGTTGTAAGATAAGTGCCTGGGTGGAGTGCACATTTTTTTCCAGCCAATATTTACAGAGCCGAGGCTTCGGTTCGTTTTGTTCAATTGATTGATGTTGAGGCATGCCTGAGAGTACTTTCACAACGTGTATTATTACGTCGATATGTAGTCGTTAAATCCGGATATCTTCGAACGGCTTTGTACCGGGGCACTTGTTTCTGAAAAACAGGCATTAGACGAGGGTATCAATAGCAGGGAAAATAAATAACAAAAATATCCAATTTGATATATTGTGAGTTGTAAAAAACCCGCTGGTAAACAAGCAGTTAAAGAAGTATTTGATTAATTTTCGATAATCCTCTGTATAATTAAAATCCGTGAATTATTATAAATAATGACCGAGTCGGAAACAAAAATTATTAGTTACTAAAACCGGTTAAAATATTAATCCGTGTCCGTTTTAATCCGTTTCTTTTTGCAATATAGTCTAGAAATACGAGTCAATGTTGCTAATTACATAATACGCTCGACCTCAGTAAATAACGTTGTGAGTACGAGTCCTTCGTTTCAAGTCAGTACGCCCCTTTAACGCGCCGTCTGGATACGTCATCAAAGTAATAAAACGCCAGGAATCGTTCAGTCCGTATCACTCCAGTCCGCATGAGTTGAAGATCAATCCAACATCAATCCGAAACTGTCACCGTTTTCACTATCCGTCCGTAACCGCCGCTCCGAATTATAGTAATAAATTTTCTTGAAAATAATATTGGTAAGAATACACCGTGGTCCGCTACTATCCGTCCGTACCGCCTTCAGTTAAGTATAGATATTCAGAGATCTTATTGTTCGTGAGTACCGCTGTATTATACTACTAAATCAAATTAGAGCTAATTAGTAATTCCTCCGTTTGTCTTTTGTTTCATAAAATATGCATCGGCTGGTTAGATTTGCTCGCTCGGGCAATCTGTAAGGCTTCAATGCATAAAGTTTTACCGGAAAACTTAACTTACGAAAAATAGTCATTAGCAAATAGCTCTACGTTTGTGGCAGTAGTTCGCCGTATTGTAAAACCCTCTGTATAGACAAGAATATCTATAGCTAACCGACTGCCCGCCATACATGCTATATCCTGTTGGACATTCCGTTTGCTTGCCGTCCGAAATCGTTTCAAGCCGCGAAAACAGACACCAGTTATCCAAACTCACCGTCTTCCGAAATAAAATCGTATTCACGCGTATATACTCTTGATTGCCAGCCCGCATATTTCTTGTCGATATCAAATTTGTACACACTCGACTGCAATAAAACATTGAATTAAATAACAGCAAATGTTAAATATGGGAATAATAGCGTTATAGGTAGGAGTGACGTAAATTAAATTAGATTCAACGTCCTGATTTTCAACGCGAGCGATTCCGCCATTCTTTGGTGGATTTATGCTGGGTGTATTGTTTTTAGGGCACAGTTTAAAAAACTAGAGGCGTGTGGTTTGAACGAGGAGCGGCATCCTCGGAGATGGGAACTAGGTTGAAAAAATAATATAATTAAAAGTATTTCTGTTTTTCTCCCACGCAAAGTAAATCACCACTTTTTGAGAGCCACCTAATGGCTATTTAATGATTTTTCTGGTTAAAGATGACATGTCGGATTAAATACAGGAAGCTCTGTTTTTGTGTGTCATAAAAGCGGATCTTCGCCGGGTTTGTTTGTTTTAAGAAACTTAAATGACGAAATGTTTGTCCTATAAATGCATTATTTTCAACAACAAAGTTTATGTGAAGTTTCCTGCGCGATGATGATGTGTTTTTATTAATGAAGCGAGCAATTTAGTTTGGGACTTATTCCGACGTGCCTTTGAAACCGTTTGCAGCAGTGGGTAATAAAAACGTTTAAAAATCCTTTTATCCTCTGTGCGCTTTGATTATTTTTTGAACATTGCACGAGAGGTGGAATTAATGACTATTATACCTAGTACGAGCATTTCAAAGTAAGTAGTTCTCACTTCAGAGGCTTATATCAGCCATTAAATGCACAAAAACGGTGTCTTACTAATGCTATAGTAAGGACTCCATTATTATGGAGAGCTGTATTGTCCTCGCCTGCAAAAAATTTGTCTTGTTTAATGACGTTTTTGAAATGGGACTTTTTGCGCTGGCAAAAAACGACCGCAAAAATTCATCAACGCCCAACTCCCACGTATTCAACTAAACAGTACCGACTGCGTCTCTACTAGTTCAATGTTACTAGACGAAGTCTGGCTACCGATTTTCCAAAAAGAAGTACGTGACGGAAATATCAAAATAAATTAGAATTCTTATTTCTATTTATTTTTTAGAATTTGGCGTGATTCCCAGAATTAGGTTCAATGAATATTTAAATGTGTTTTGAGATTTTTTTAAAATTACAATAATTAATCCTATCTAGGATGAATTATTGAAGTTGGAAAAATTTCGAAACGTTGGCCCAGAATACGCAAATCAAATTTCTTTCAGACATGAGTTCTACATCCCAACACGGTTAATGAGATACTAACAACAGTCTGCTGACTGCTGAGCAGTAAGTGGCCACAGAGCCTACTGCCGCGCCCTTCTCCTAATGTACAAATTTCGAAATGAGACGAGATGTCGGCCACTCGTATATTCGTCGTGTTCGAAGCATCCTGGACTTATCTGTATAAAGACCAAAATCAACAAACTGTGAGTTGCTCGGTCAACTGATCATAAAGGTGTGCCTCAGGGATCAGTACGTGGGCCAGTAGTTTCGCATAAGTGTTTGACATCCGGCTTAATTACAGGATCTATTGTACCTTCACCGATTTATTTGTTTTATTTCGAATCGTCAATAACTCATGGGGTTCCCCACGGATCCGTATAGTGTTGTTGTGAAATCGCGCCCTTTGAAGCAAAATAAGTTTTAAAAACTTCGTCGGGTCGTACGGCGTAATCTTATTCGAACACATTAATGCCTTGTTCGCAATGTAGACGGCTTTAAAACGACTCCATTATAAATATTGTTTTCGAGCGCAATGCTAAAGCTCTGCCGCCCTCCGCCTGCGAATCATAAATTATAATTATATCAAAGGGTGAGCTTACCAGAGGCAACAGCGGAACGACAGGGTCTAATCTGCCAGTGAGATATATTCAAGCCCGAGCCTCAGATTTAGGGAAACATGTTAGGTCCAGAAACACATTTGAAATAATCTCCAAGGGTGTATCATAAGGGAGGCACCTGGGACGGTGTTTTTTAACCACAATAATTGCTCCTGTTCGATTTAAAACCAAATAACGTTTCTTTTGTTTCAGGTACCTTGTTCCCAGTTTCGGCACGTGACTCATCGCCGCTCAACCAGCACCGACTTTCCACCGGGACCGCCACATCACGATGAAGTTAAAATGATCCCATCGCCCAAGTATGACGAAGAAAGTGTCAAGGGACTGTTAAAATCGGCAGTGTCAGTGGTAGTAAGGCGTGGGTCACTATTGAATCGTAACATGGACACCGGTGGTATGCTCTTCTGTGACGCTGGCGTCACCGAACAACATGAGAGTCGAATACGAATACATAATTCTCGAGTTCACCCTCGAAATTGGGACTCTGATATGTGTGATGTCTCTGATACGGGTGTTCCCGGTAGCTATAAACTTTCTGGAAGAACACACGCTGGCAGTTATCTCGCGGATGACCCTAGTGAGTTAGAGAACTGCATTGCCGGCGGTGAAAATGTTATCTGTGATTGTTTATATTGTGAAAAAGACTGTACCCGTTTTTTTAGTTATTTTGTAATATTGATATTAAGTTTATTGAAAATATGTACGTGCCTATATAAAAGTCAATGGTCAATTGTCAAAAGAGACTCCGATGCGAGTCGTGTATTGCTTATTGCGGTGTTGCTTCTATCCGTGACGAAAGTCCATGGGTATGCGAACGAGTTCGACAAGAACGAGCAGTTCTTGGATCAGATCAACATAGAGAAAAGCATTGCGGCGATTTTTAACAAAGTGGCTTACGGTAGCACCACCAAGAGATCCATACCGGATAACGCTTACCCCGTTACCACCCTTGCCACTCCCTTGCTTACGACTTACCGTTACTCGGACGGCAACGAGGAGTGGCTGAGGGTGGACTTGAAAAACATCGAGACGAATCGGGAGTCTGCGCGAGCAAGCGTCGACTTTGAGCAGCCGGATTTTGAGGGTGAGAATAGTCGCAGGGATTTAGACGCCGGATACGGGGCGGACCTGGAAAAGGACCACGCTCTGCCAACATCCGCCCCAGCGGCCGACATCCTAAAGAACAACAATAACAAAAACTACAACAACCCTAATAGGTACAATAACGACCGGTTACGCCCTGATTTTGCTCCAAACAACCCTGAACAAGTAACGGAGAACGTTTACAAAACAACCACCACTTATAACTTACTCAGAAATGTTAGACCAACAAAGTCGATGTACGGCAAGGAGCCGCCAAGCTACGTGCCACCTAGCAGAGCCTTTTTCACTCCCCCGCTACCGCCCGAGTACCAAAACCCATTCGCCGACAAGCCCACCCTCAGAGGCACCAACTCCGACAGCTTCGTCAATCGTAGACCTCTCCCACCTCCCAGCCTGATGCCGAACAGGCAAGACAGGATACCCTTCAGACCGGACTTGCCTAAAGTAAACGTGGAGAAAGTCCCAGAAAGGCCTAATAATAATAATAATAACGAACCGTTCAGACCGCCTAGCCCGAACCACTCCAGCCAGGACAGCAAGAACGAAAAGAAAAAGTCCCTGAACACGCCCTCGCAGAACGTCAGGGTAGGCGAGTTTTATGGCCTGAACAGGAACGTAAACGAGAGCAACTTTGAATACGAAAAAATCAACGTACCTTCCATCACCCGCATCCTGAGCGGCTCCAACGGCAGGCAAGACGATATCCCGGATATACTCTTGCGTACCGTCACGGCCACGCCCAATATACAACGATTTGAGCCGAAGATCCCGAAAACCAGAGCCCCCGCCGCCGAGCCGAGCTCGAAAATGCAGGATCCCGAGGTGAGGGATCCCGAGACGCCGAAAATGGAGATGCCAAAAAACGAGGAGGCAGCCGTCACGAAAAAGGAAGTCGTGTCGGATTCTCGGCCGCCCGACCGCTCGGAAAGCGTCACCATAAAGAAAGATATTCCGGTCCCCGAAAAGAAGAACCACCCGGAGGACGTAACTACGCAGATGTCTGACATGGTGAATTTGCCCAACGTCAAGGAAAAGGAGAACAACGTGACGAAAGCGAACTCGGACGAAATCTGGTTGATCTGCTGGAACGTTCACGTTTACTTGGTCGTTTTCGGCTACATACTGCTAGCCATTTTCTCGATATACAAGCTCATACGCTACGAAAACGACCCTCACATGTTCTCCAAGAGCTACTTCTTGACCATCCACCTGATGCTAACGGTGATCTGCGTCTTGCGCATATTTTACCTTACCTACGACCCTTACAACGTGGAAAAGTCTTTCAATATCTTCCTCTACGACTTCCTGCACAGTTTCCCGCTGAGCTTGCTGGCTACCACTTTCGCTGTGCTTATATTATTCCTGCTGAAGAGGACCCTGACTCACTTGGAGGTGAAGACTCGTCCCGTGTTCCTGGTGGTTTTCGCGCTCCTGCACATAGTGCTGTGTTTCTGCCTGAGTATCGTCGAAACTCTGGGCCATTTGGAAAAGGCCAGTCTGACCATATGCAAACCGGTGTTCGTGCTCCTCGCTTGGGCCCTCGGTTTCAGCTATCTGTATCTGTACAGGATCATCAAGAACGTGTTGGCGAAAAAGAGCCAGAACTTGTCCGAAATGTGCACCCAGAATATTTCCTACGCTAGTCATATAACTATCGCCGTGGCGTTGCTCTTCGTGCTGCTAGGGCTTGTGCAGCTGTACGCGCTGTTCTTCATCAAAGTGGATCGGTTTAATAGCGAGATAAAGCACCACTGGATCCTGTGGAGTTTCGAGTTGTCTGTGAGATTCATAGAAATCTCCATAATCACCTTGCTAGCCATAGTGGTGAGCTTGAAGATGTCGCAGCGGGAGAAACAGTCAGCGGGCGGCTTCCCTTTGTTCCCTTGCACCACGAGCGACTCCAGTACCGACAATATCTACCCCAATAATTGTAATACTAACCCCAACGCGTTGAACTACAGCAGGCAGGAGATGATCCTGGACAATATCCCGACGGAGCCGGTGGAGAGGCCGAATCTTCTGAAGAACGCATTCCAGAACGATTCTTTCGACAAGAAGTCGACTTTGGAGCGCTACCAGAGTGACGGGGAACGAGGCAGCAACTTCGACAGGTTCGAGCGGCCGAAGTGGGGGTCGGACAGGTTCGACTCTCGACAGAACATCGACGGAGTCAGCCTGAACAACTTCATCCAACCGAACTCGGGTAACTTCGAGCGAGGAGTGCACAACTCCGCGCACAACTCCATCAGAAACGAGAGATCGTCCGCTAGGAAGGCTTACGATTCCGCCAAATACTACACCAAGCCAAAATACGACGTGGAGTACAACAACGACGACTACCAGCACGATATGTTCGCCAATCCGACAGAGAGGAATATTTACAGCGAGCCTATCGACAACCCGAACGGTCAGCACCAGTACGAGAGGACGAGACACGAGTTCGAGCGCTCGGACTTCGACAGGCGTTCTAGGAACAGCTCCAACACCTCGGGCCGCAGGTCGACCGGCAGGGCGCGGAAGAACCACCCGCGGCCGCATTTGGGGGTGCAAACTTTGCCGAACCACGACCGACACCAGATACCTGACTCGATGCTGGTGGACGAGCAAGGTTTCGTGCGGTTTCGACACATGCAGGAGGAGTTGGACAAGCCAAAGAAAATCAAACGCCAGATCAGTGATCAAAACCACTATAGTGACGCGTAACTCTACGTTAGGGCTAGGAAAAAACGCACAGACGGTGAGGTATTTTTGTGAAGTACAGGGTGTGATTTTGGGACTGGAAGGGCCGGTTTCCTAGCTGGATTTGTGAAGTCCAAATCTGGACGGTAGACTGGCTATAAATATTTATTTATTTTTTTATAAGCTGGCCTGTACTTAAACTCGTAGGTAGAACCATCAATTATTTAAGAAGAGGAATATCATTTTCTGTGTGTTTTTTTCGTTCGGCTCATTGGTAATAAACAATACATGACAAAATTAGATATTTTGGCCTAAATTTGAAGCCTTTGTAGCGTAAGCGAAGCCAAAATTGGAACTCTAACCCTAACCATGACATTTTATATGAGAAAGACACTATAGGCATTAATCGATGTTTTATTTTTCTTAAACTGTTTTGATAAGTGATAAATATTGAATACTCTTGCATTTTTCAATGTTGAATATTGAGATATTAAAGAATAACACTAATTGTTAGACATAGTGTATCGTATAATATATATATATTATAAAGAATATACTTTAAATAAACAAGTAGTGAAACGTGTATATTGCAAATTTTGTAAATATTAATATTAAGTGATATAAGTATAATTTTAATTTTTTATATAATTTTATACATTATTTGTACGATACAGGGTGTTCGTGTTATAAAACAAGGCAGCTGAAACTAGCCCTTAACTGTTACATAGAGTGAAAAAAAGGAGATTGTTTTTTCTTCACAGTACTTCTTTGTACCCTGTATAAATTTTTATTTATAGAAAAAAATGACTGAAATTCGCATATTTATTAATTAATTATTATATTGTATTCGGGCTAAATGAACAAAATAAATTTATTAACCGTCCTAAAGTGTAACCTGCAGCTTCAGGAGAACCGTTTACTATGTAAACCGTTCTTCTGTGTCCTACTGAGAGGGTTTTCCGCTTTAAAGTCAAAAATTTTACTGCTGCCAACATGACTTTTAGGTATAATAAAATTATTGGAAGCCACGAGGCGTTCCGCGATAGCAAATTTCGCGGTGGATTGTTGACTTTAAAGCACTAATTGTAGATGTTTTTTGTATATATGTATGAATATATTTGCCAACTGTTAAACCACTTGCCATTTTTTTATTACTGGGTTTACATAGATTATGGACTTTATTTTTGTATATTTTTTACAGTATTATTATTCCTTTGACAGTATTTATTGTATTAACGTGTGAGTACGTTTTTTTTTTTTTTAATTTTCATCACAACGAATTTTAACTTTGTTCTGTCGCAAAGGGCAAACGTATTATAAATGTTTCAATGTTTCATTAGCGACTTGCCATTAAAACCTGAAAAAATATTGTGTCGATTGAAAGTACGAGACGTTAATACGTTTGAGCCCTCAGCTGTTTTAATTATAAAATTTCAAGACTTTTCGTTTTTAATCTACATTCCTTTGTTTCGCCGTATGTTACATATATGTTCCTACGCAACGTACTTATAAAATAGCTTTTTCAAAGTTTTTTTGCCAGTATTTTCTCTGAAAGCTCTATTTGTGTAGTATAGAAAAAGATAACGTTTCTTTTTTGGATGTCTCACAAGAAAATGTTGTTTTTAATATACGACGGAATGTAGCGGTTTTTAAAAATGGTTTTAATTGTATATAGGCAGTTTTAGTTTTTTAAAAGGCGCTATATTGTTCGGAAATTTAACTTGTACTATATAATTGTAAAATATAAACAAATGATATGTACCGTTGTGTTTTTTTGCGTAATTCCTTGTCCCATTAGGGTAACATAACCTAACAAATAGGTAACATAACCTAACAAATAGTCCATTCAGGATTTGTAGTTTTTGCACCGACAATAGAAAGCCACAAAATTAAGTCATTAATATCTATTCAGACACTATCAGTATTTCTATACCGGGTGACCACGAGATGAGGTTACACTCTATAACTTCTTTGTTATTAAACCGATTAATTTGAAATTTACAGGTGAGGCATAACATCTAAATGCGCAACTTTTGACACTTGGTGGCTTTATTTCTTACTTCCGATTTAGCCGGAAGTGATATTAACTTTCTTATTTTAAATACAACTCTACCTGTTTTTGTAATGTATCTTATTCGTTATAAAATTTACAATACAATGATATGTCACACAATGACATTTCATTTCAAAATGGCCGAAAAATTAAATTTTTTCAAAAATATTAAAATGTCAATTAAAAGATATTGAAAAATAATTTTTCTCCAAAGCTGGCCGTGAAATCAAAAGAGTAATGAATTTGACATGTTTAATTTTTAATTTGTACAAAAATTTCGTTTTGGCAGAAAGATATTAGGAAAATAAGATAAATATTTTTCTGCAATTTTTAAATACTCAAAACTATTTTTTTTTAAATACACCTACCTGACTTTTTTTTTAAATTTTGCAATTGCTTGTTTCTTCTCTTTGATTTAATGCCATTAACGTACCGAATTATTCACAAAATATAAAAATTAAATAAAAATTTCTCCTAATATTTATTTTATTTTTCTAATATCTTGCCGCCAAAACGAAATTTTGATGCAAATTAAAAATTAAACATGTCAAATTCATTACTCTTTTGATTTCACGGCCAACTTTGGAAACAAATTATTTTTCAATCTTTTAATTGACATTTTAATATTTTTGAAAAAATTTAATTTTTCGGCCATTTTGAAATGAAATGTCATTGTGTGACATATCATTGTATTGTAAATTTTATAACGAATAAGATACATTACAAAAACAGGTAGAGTTATTATTAAAATAAGAAAGTTGACATCACTTCCGGCTAAATCGGAAGTAAAAAATAAGGCTACCAAGTATCAAAAGTTGCGCATTTAGATGTTATGCCTCACCTATAAATTTAAAATTAATCGGTTTAATAACAAATAAGTTACAGAGTGTAACCTCATCTCGTGGTCACCCGGTATAGAAGATGAGCCATATGCTCTTTAAACCTAGTTGGAATTTACCGGCTTGTTTGTCCGACGTATTTTCGGTCGCATATTTGACAACTAAATTAAAGTCATCATTTAGAGGTAAGTAGACAAAAAATGAGGTACCTATTAGTTTAATTTTGTAGTTTTTCTGGAAAATTACCTAAAAAATCAATAAAACAAGGTACTTGGTTATTTATTTGGAGGGGAAAAAGGTAAAATCGCTTTTGGTTTTTTATTTTATAATTTTCCAAAACTGTACAGTCTGTCCCAAATTGGGGGTGTATGCATTGCTATCTGGGATATTTTAAATTATTATTTTTTTCAACCCACTTAGAAAACAGATTTTTGCATATTTTGCACTGGTAAGTAATTTTTTCTGATATGATAAACCATTGAAAGGGGAATTAAAAGCTCCATGAATCGTAAAAAAATCAATATGGCGCCTATAAGAAAAACCAAAGTTAGTGGCTAGTAACTCAAAAACAAATGACGATAGAGATTTTCTAGTAATGCCACCGAAAGCATTTTAAGAAAGTGTCAATGTACTTATTAAAATATCACCAGTCATCAAAATGGGCAGATACAGGGTGGTCCACGTAAGACTGACCCCCCTCTTATCTTGTTAGTTCTCAACATATTTGAATTTTTCAAAAAAAGAATCCATTTAATATTTCTTGTAGTTTTCGATTTTGCTGTCAAAATTAACCTATATGTTTTAAAAATATACGAGGCAAAAACTTTTTTTTTTTTCAAATGGAACACCCCGTATATTTTTCGATATTACTCATCATTCTAAATACAATGGTATATCAAACTTTTAATTTCCATTTTAAATAACCGAGATGTTCCATTTGAAAAAAAAAATTTTTTTTGCCTTGTATATTTTTAAAACATATAGGTTAATTTTGACGGCAAAATCGAAAACTAAAGAAAAATTAAATGGATTATTTTTTTGAAAAATTCAAATATGTTGAGAATTAACAAGATAAGAGGGGGGGGGGGTCCGTCTTACGTGGACCACCCTGTACGGGAAGTTTTTTAAAATGCACCTTTTCAATTTTTTTCAAATATCTCAAAGACCGAGATAGCTAGGTCAAATTTGAACGCCATCGAAATTGTCGTAAAATCCTTATTAAACGGATTGTCAATATAGTAAAAAAGTAAAGAGAAGATTTTTTTATTTTCTGTAAGCTTCGCGTTCTTCGAAGAAACAAAAGAAAGTCTAATTTAAAAAGAACATTTAGATTGTTTTCGGCAAGAAATAAAACATACACAAAATTAAATTAATGATTTATGACTAGCCACGCGACAGCACGAAGCCACGCCTCTCTATGACGTATTACTGGCCACGCCTCCGCCAACCAACAACTACCACGCAGCGTCATCGAAACGAATACACGCCTCCTAAAGAAAGCCAACAGATTTTATTTTATTTGTGAACAATATAGCCGCTGAGACGCCATTTTGTCACTTTTAGGTTAGGATTTCTCAAAGTCCTGACGTGTTAGCTAATTTCGATGGGCAGATTCAGCGTATCGAATTACGTAGTAGATGATCTTTGCTCTCAAAAAGGGATTGAGGACCCCCCAAATTTATAGGTAGGTATAGATGTCCTCTCTATAAAATAACAAAGTAAAGTAAAGAAGTAAACACCCTGTATTAGCAGTACATTTTTCAAAGAATAAAATTAATTAAAATCTCTGTAACGAAGTGATTTTTCCAGTCAAGGAATGTCTGTTTTTGCTTTAAATATTACCCGCTGGTAAACAAGCAGTCAAGTAATTAATTGATCAATTTTCGATAATCCCCCGTATAATTAAAATCCGTTAATTATTATAAATAATGACCGAGTCGGAAACAAAAATCATTTGTTACTAAAACCGGTTAAAATATTAATCCGTCTCTTTTTGCAATATAGTCTAGAAATTGCAAGTAACCCATTTCCGGTTATTGATGCTACGAGTCAATGTTGCTAATTACATAATACGCTCGACCTCAGTAAGTAACGTTGTGAGTACGAGTCCTTCGTTTCAAGTCAGTACGCCCCTTTAACGCGCCGTCTGGATACGTCATAAAAGTAATAAAACGCCGGAGGAACGTTCACTCCGCATCAGTTCAGTCCAAGATCAATCCGAAGCAGTCCGCATCAATCCGAAACTGTCACCGTTTTCACTTCCGTCCGTAATCGCCGCTCCGAATTATAGTAATAAATTTTCTTGAAAATAATATTGGTAAGAATACACCGTGGTCCGCTACTATCCGTCCGTACCGCCATCAGTTAAGTATAGATATTCAGAGATCTTATTGTTCGTGAGTACCGCTGTATTATATTACTAAATCAAACTAGAGCTAATTAGTAATTCCTCCGTTGGTCTTTTGTTTCATAAAATATGCATCGGCTGGTTAGATTTGCTCGCTCGGGAAATCTTTAAGGCTTCAGTGCATACAGTTTTACCGGAAAATTTAACTTACGAAAAATAGTCATTGGTAAATAGCTCTACGCTTGTGGCAGTAGTTCGCCGTTTTGCAAAAACCCTCTGTATAGACAAGAATATCTATAGCTAACCGACTGCCCGCCGTTCATACTATACCCTGTTGGAAATTCCGTTTGCTTGCCGTCCGAAATCGTTTCAAGCCGCGAAAACAGCGGTCTTCCGAAATAAAATCATATTCACGCGTATAAACTCTTGATTGCCATTGCCAGCCCTCATATTTCTTGTCGCTATCAAATTTGTACACACTCGACTGCAAAGTCGCTGAAATATCCTGTTTATTGATTTGTTCATTACTGTTTTAATAAATAAATACGTTGGTATACATAGGTAAAATTCACGAGTTATTATTTCAGTTATTTATTTCTAATTAACCCGTTTGAGAAATTGTCCAAGTCCAGTTGACAAGACAATCATCTTAAGACCCCTGGACGAATAACCGTATCTCCATCTGTTAGCTACCCCTAAACGGTCTCGCCCCAGGAGAACCAAACAGGTGATTTTCTCTTTGTAATAATGACACAGACATGAGACGCTTGCGATGCCACAAATAGCAGGGTTCTTCTAATTTTTATTTGTTTATTTGATTCAATAAATATTACTGCAAAAGTTATTACATTTTCTTTCAAAGAGCACACGCAATTTCGAGAGCCGATATCTGGGTATACTGCTCAATCCCATGGAAAATGGACTAATTGAAGTCAATAATATACCCTACCTGCGTTATCCAATACCGTTCTATCAACGCTGGAGCTACAATCTATCATTTTAAGTTATAGCACTCCCAAAGCACCCTCCAATTATAGCGACGTGTTACTAAATAATCCCCGGATGATTTTATTTCTAATTTGGTCAAACATCACGCAACCATCTAAAGCAAGATTAAAATTGGAAATCGCCTGGGCGTAGTTTAACGTACGCGAGGAATTTGAGCAGCTTTAAATAAACCTCTGGTTTGCAACTAACAGTCAAGCTACTGGTCTAAACTCTACCAAAACAAAACAATCGTTTTCATAAAGTTACACGTAAGTCAGCACAAAACGCACACAAAAAAACTAATATTTACTCCGCCACATCCAATATTCCTTCCCTTTGAATCGGCAAGTGCGCGATCCATCCCGATATATAAAAGTACTTCTCCTGCTCAAGTTGATATGACTTTTAGACTTTGCAGAGCGGATCTCTTTCAACATCTAAAGTGGTTTTAAAACTCTTGAACTACTCGAGGACTACCCACCTATCCGTATGATTAAATTTCTGGAATTCATACAAAGCATTCACGGTAACGAGTAATAGGAAAAGTTATATTAATTATTCGGCTCGATTTTATTATTAGTTGGTTAGGTGACGTCAAACGCACCCGACCGTACGTGCAAATTAATAACTGTATAAGAAGTTACGTTCGTTGAGGCGAAAGACAAAATGGGTCATGTTTATTTGTTTCAAAGATACTTAAACTCGCTTCTGGCATCCTTCGCCTTTTAACAAACAGAGTAAAGATTCGTAAAAAAAACTGTTTGGTGCCGTTTACTCGCGTTACCTAGAAAAAGACTGTAGCTCGCTAAGGAAGCATTTTTTCGTTAAAAAGTCCCAAAATCTTGGTTAATAAAAGAGATAAATAGATTCTATAGAGCAGTTCAATTACTTATTGGAAATTAATAGAAACTATTCGAATTATCAAAACCAGTTCTATTATTTGTTGGAAAATTATAGAACATATTTGGAATCTATGGAGCAGTTCAATTATTTGTTGAAATCTTATAGAGCTTATCTGAAATCTATGTATAGAGCAGTTTAATTATTTGTTGAAAATTAATATAAATTATCCTAATTATAAAAAGCAGTTCAATTATTTGTTGAAAAATTATGGAACTTATCCGGATTTTATAAAGCAGTTCAATTATTTGCTGAAATATTATAAAACATCTGGAATCTGTAGAACAGTTCAATTACTTATGGGAAAGTATTAGAAATTATTCGAATTCTAAAAAGCAGTTCAATTATTTGTTGGAAAATTATAGAACTTATTTGTTAAAAAATCAGAAAACTTATCCGAATTCTAAGGAACAATTCACTTATTCGTTAAAAAAATAATAGAACTTATCCTGATTCAATAAAGCACTTCTGAAATATTATAGAATTTATCTGGAATTTATAGAGCAGTTCAATTATTTGTGAAAAAATTATAGAACTTATCCAGATATTATAGGGCAATTCAATTATTTGTTCAACACATTGACACATTCTATAGAACAGTTCAATTATTTGTTAAAATATTAGATCACTTGGATTCTATAGAGTAATTCAATTATAGAACTTATTCGTTTTCTCCAGAGAGCAGTTTAATTATTTTTTGAAAAATTATACAACTTATATGGTTTGTATAGAGTAGTTTAATTATTTGTTGAAAAATGGTAGAACTTATTCAGTTATTCTAGAGTTTAATTCATTTATTTTTTGACAACTATAGAACTTATCATGTATGTATTAAGCAGTTCAATTACTTGTAAAAAATTGTAGGAGTTATCCGGGTTCTATAAAACAGTTAATTACTTATTGGAAAGTAATAGAAATTATTCGAATTATAAAAAGCAGTTCAATTATTTGTTAATGGAAAATTATATCAGAATCTATGGAGCAGTTCAATTATTTGTTTAAATCTTATAGAACTTATCTGAAATCTATGTATTCAGTTTAATTATTTGTTGAAAATTAATATAAATTATCCTGATTATAAAAAGCAGTTCAATTATTTATTGAAAAATTATAGAACTTATCCGGATTATATAAAGCAGTTCAATTATTTGCTGAAATATTATAAAACATCTGGAATCTGTAGAACAGTTCAATTACTTATTGGAAAGTAATAGAAATTATTATTACTATAAAAAGCAGTTCAATTATTTGTTGGAAAATTATAGAACTTATTTGTTAAAAAATCAGAAAACTTATCCGAATTCTATGGAACAATTCACTTATTCGTTAAAAAAAATAATCGAACTTATCCTGATTCAATAAAGCAGTTCTGAAAAATTATAGAATTTATCTGGAATCTACAGAGCAGTTCAATTATTTGTGAAAAAATTATAGAACTTATCCAGATTTTATAAGGCAATTCAATTATTTGTTCAACACATTGACACATTCTATAGAACAGTTCAATTATTTGTTAAAATATTAGATCACTTGGATTCTATAGAGTAATTCAATTATAGAACTTATACGTTTTCTCTAGAGAGCAGTTTAATTATTTTTTGAAAAATTATAGAACTTATCTGGTTTCTATAGAGTAGTTTAATTATTTGTTGAAAAATGGTAGAACTCATTCAGTTATTCTAGAGTTTAGTTCATTTATTTTTTGACAACTATAGAACTTATCATGTATCTATTAGGCAGTTCAATTACTTGTAAAAAATTGTAGGAGTTATTCGGGTTCTATAAAACAGTTAATTACTTATTGGAAAGTAATAGAAATTATTCGAATTATAAAAAGCAGTTTAATTATTTGTTGGAAAATTATATCAGAATCTATGGAGCAGTTCAATTATTTGTTTAAATCTTATAGAACTTATCTAAAATCTATGTATAGAGCAGTTTAATTATTTGTTGAAAATTAATATAAATTATCTTGATTATAAAAAGCAGTTCAATTATTTGTTGAAAAATTATAGAACTTATCCGGATTTTATAAAGCAGTTCAATTATTTGCTGAAATATTATAAAACATCTGGAATCTGTAGAACAGTTCAATTACTTATTGGAAAATAATAGAAATTATTCGAATTATAGAAAGCAGTTCAATTATTTGTTGGAAAATTATAGAACTTATTTGTTAAAAAATCAGAAAACTTATCCGAATTCTAAGGAACAATTCACTTATTCGTTAAAAAAATAATAGAACTTATCCTGATTCAATAAAGCACTTCTGAAATATTATAGAATTTATCTGGAATTTATAGAGCAGTTCAATTATTTGTGAAAAAATTATAGAACTTATCCAGATATTATAGGGCAATTCAATTATTTGTTCAACACATTGACACATTCTATAGAACAGTTCAATTATTTGTTAAAATATTAGATCACTTGGATTCTATAGAGTAATTCAATTATAGAACTTATACGTTTTCTCTAGAGAGCAGTTTAATTATTTTTTGAAAAATTATAGAACTTATTTGGTTTCTATAGAGTAGTTTAATTATTTGTTGAAAAATGGTAGAACTTATTCAGTTATTCTAGAGTTTAATTCATTTATTTTTTGACAACTATAGAACTTATCATGTATCTATTAGGCAGTTCAATTACTTGTAAACAATTGTAGGAGTTATCCGGGTTCTATAAAACAGTTAAGTACTTATTGGAAAGTAATAGAAATTATTCGAATTATAAAAAGCAGTTCAATTATTTGTTGGAAAATTATATCAGAATCTATGGAGCAGTTCAATTATTTGTTTAAATCTTATAGAACTTATCTGTATTGTAAATTTGTATTTTCCATTATTTTTTCGAAAACGTACAAGTTCATATGAACTTTTCTTTTTATTTTTGCGAGATCTATGATCTATTAAATTTTTCCGAGTAAAACCTGACACACCCTGTGTATGTATGTCATATGTTAGAAATATGATATGTACCTTCTCCACCAGCTTCCCCTAAACATAAGTAATATAAATGCTGTAATTTATCTAGGGCTTTATTACTGCGTGTACAGAAGTGAGAAATGTGAGCGGCAAATGTTAAACATGAACCTAAAATATGCGATATAACACCTCTATACGTAACTACCAAGTTGCCTAATTAAAAACAGTAACGACGTCCAACGGATTTGTAAAGTAATGCTTAAATTCGACAGAAAATCGTTTGGACAGGTCGATTTATAAACACATTTCTCTACATTTTCATGAATTAAAAAATGCCATTCAAGACTGCCTGCCGTGACGAACGGCCAGCTAGATCGCCGGATCTAACCACGTTGGACTATTTCTTAGGGCTGCTTAAAAACAAAGTTTACGTAAATATTTAATATTCGTAAAATTTGGCAAAGCTGCTACAGCCAGCTTTGTAATTATTAATTAAAACAGTCTTCGGCTAATGAGGCAACGCTGGCATCCCGAAATTTTCGGAAACGATGATTTAACCCAAAGGAATCCAAGCTGTCCACTATTCTATACTTTGTTATTTATTATATACTTAAAATATCATTAAGATAAACTACACCGATGAAGTTTACAACTAGATAACGTAATTTATGGCCGGCCTACACCTTTTGGTTTCTAGGAATGCAAAATATAATGGATAATTATTAGAAAATATCTCGGATTGTAGTTTGTTTGAATCGCCTTTTTTTTACGAGTGTATCCTTGTAACAATTTTGCACACACCATTATTGCCACGATCACTTTATTAAACTCCGCTTGAAAAATCAATAAGATGAATAGGAAAGGATAAGCGCGATTTATGTTACGCAGAGGTCATAACTCACGTAAGTGTTTTATTTATGTAATAATTGCAAATTGCAAAGTATTACTCATTCGCCTTGTTTCGAATTTGTGCATGCACGGGGCGAGCCAAAAATTGTTCTTATGTCTTCGTTGGAGTGATCCTTTAATAGCCAGAACAGAATAACTAACTTTTGTGAAAACTGGCCAGCGCGATCACCCGACTTGTCACCCATAATTTTTTTTTTTTTTGAGGCAAAGGCTCAGCAAACCCCGTACATTACAAAAACGTCCTGGCACAACGCTGGCTAAACTTGGACAACACGAAAATTTGCCATTTATTCAGAATATGTCTGTATGTTCCTGTTCAAGCCAGGGGAGAAAATGCCATTTAAGAAAATGCAAAATTGCTGTGTGCACACACCGAACCGGGGAGAAATCAGATAGCGTCATTTATTCTAAATAAGGTCGTAGCAGTGAATGCATTAAGTAATCCAGCTTCTGTTTATCTTTTTAACTTGTGCAATGGTACGTATGAGATGAGGGTGCATTAAAGGGAATTGAAACTGTAATGCTTGTCCCAGGGCGTTTTATATTCCTGTTTAAATTTGCGTTTTCATATCCAGCACTGCATGTTTTTGCGTCGAAACAACTTCTCAGTCCGACTCTTCTGTAATAAATGTGCATAAGGAAATTCTGATCACCAGAAAAAAATTGCTCTCTGAAAAAATATTTTGCTGCATGGACTGCTCAACGGCCTGATCTCAACCCCCTCGGGCGAAAATACGACATTAAAATTCAAAGCTGCAGCGTTCATCTGTTCGATACGATGTGTTGCGAGGAATTATAGAAAGTCCTGCCAACAACGATATGAGACACACGTAACGTTATTATATGTATAAACACAAAGGTGAATCCTCGAGGTGTGTTGTTAGGCGATATTATATTCATGATACATCATGCTTCTAAATGTTTGATGTTTTTTTATGCTATATTCTGATATTGGAAATGGGGATATCGACCTATAAAGGAGCTGCGGAAAATGTGTAGGTATGTGTGTACAAGGTGAACCTAACTAACTGTTCCCAAATAAAAAATTTACCAGTTTTACCTTACTGTTATCATCTGATGGATTTGTAAAATTTACGAATTTTTTTTTAGGAAATTTTTGTATACAACGCCTATTTTTTTTTAAATCTGTCGGTTTGAAATTTTTTGAAAGCCCTGTACGTGTCGTTTTAAGTGGTCTTATCCAAACTCTAGCAATTAAAATTTAGCCTGCTAGGGAAATAATTCCAAATGCTGATAAGCGGAGTATTTTGTTTAAAGTTTATTTGAACTTCCATATATGGTGAAGGCGCCAGGCATTAGCCCTAAATTTCAGATTGACGTCCTCAAACCAGTGAAACTTTCGGTTTTAATATATTGTTAATTTCATTAACTGAACATTATAAAGTTTGCATTTAAAAAAATATTAAATTTGCTTAAAATTGTCAGGATGCTGAACAATAAACTGTTTAAAATTCGTTCTGACAATAGAGAGCGATGATACTGCGCTTCTTTTTTTCACGCGCTAGTTTTATATCGAAAAAATTACTGTTTTAAAAACAAACTCGAAAAAAACTACAGTGGAATTTTCACCACGCATTTATGCGTATGAGGCGATCGACATTATTAAATGACTTTTACAATAATGAAATATAATTTGTAATATTGAAATAGCTCTAAAAATATTGAAATTGCTCTATAAATACATATTAAAATAACTTTAGCAATATTGAAAGGGCTATTGCAATTTTGAAATCTCCATAACAATATTGAAATCGCCCCAAAAATATTAAAATGGCAGTTTCAATATTGAGGTTGCTATAAATATATGAAAATGACTTTAGCAATATTGAAGGCACTAATGGTGTAAATGTTGAAGAGAGTTTATAATAAAAAGACCCTAACTACTTGGATTATTAAAATAACTTTAGCAATATTGCTATGGCTATTGCAATAATCAAATCTCTTTAGCGATATTAAAAGGACTTTTGCAATTTTGAAAAATCATTCGCAATATTGAACTAGCTCTAGAAATATTAAAATGACTTTAGTAATATTGAAAGGGCTATTGCAATTTTGAAATCTTATAGCAATAGTGAAATTGCTCCAACAATATTAAAATGACAGTTTCAATATTGAGATTGCTATAAATATATGAAAATGACTTTAGCAATATTGAAGGCACTAATAGTGTAAATTTTGAAGAGAGTTTATAATAAAAAGACCCTAACTACTTGGATTATTAAAATGACTTTAGCAATATTGCTATGGCTATTGCAATAATCAAATCTCTTTAGCAATATTAAAAGGACTTTTACAATTTTGAAAAATCATTCGCAATATTGAACTAGCTCTAGAAATATTAAAATGACTTTAGTAATATTGAAAGGGCTATTGCAATTTTGAAATCTTATAGCAATAGTGAAATTGCTCCAACAATATTAAAATGACAGTTTCAATATTGAGATTGCTATAAATATATGAAAATGACTTTAGCAATATTGAAGGCACTAATGGTGTAAATTGAAGAGAGTTTATAATAAAAATACTCCAACTACTTGGATTATTAAAATGACTTTAGCAATATTGCTATGGCTATTGCAATAATCAAATCTCTTTAGCAATATTAAAAGGACTTTTACAATTTTGAAAAATCATTCGCAATATTGAACTAGCTCTAGAAATATTAAAATGACTTTAGTAATATTGAAAGGGCTATTGCAATTTTGAAATCTCCATAGCAATAGTGAAATTGCTCCAACAATATTAAAATGACAGTTTCAATATTGAGATTGCTATAAATATATGAAAATGACTTTAGCAATATTGAAGGCACTAATGGTGTAAATTGAAGAGAGTTTATAATAAAAATACTCCAACTACTTGGATTATTAAAATGACTTTAGCAATATTGCTATGGCTATTGCAATAATCAAATCTCTTTAGCAATATTAAAAGGACTTTTACAATTTTGAAAAATCATTCGCAATATTGAACTAGCTCTAGAAATATTAAAATGACTTTAGTAATATTGAAAGGGCTATTGCAATTTTGAAATCTCCATAGCAATAGTGAAATTGCTCCAACAATATTAAAATGACAGTTTCAATATTGAGATTGCTATAAATATATGAAAATGACTTTAGCAATATTGAAGGCACTAATGGTGTAAATTTTGAAGAGAGTTTATAATAAAAAGACCCTAACTACATGGATTATTAAAATGACTTTGGCAATATTGCTATGGCTATTGCAATAATCAAATCTCTTTAGCAATATTAAAAGGACTTTTACATTTTTGAAAAATCATTCGCAATATTGAACTAGCTCTAGAAATATTAAAATGACTTTAGTAATATTGAAAGGGCTATTGCAATTTTGAAATCTCCATAGCAATAGTGAAATTGCTCCAACAATATTAAAATGACAGTTTCAATATTGAGATTGCTATAAATATATGAAAATGACTTTAGCAATATTGAAGGCACTAATAGTGTAAATTTTGAAGAGAGTTTTAATAAAAAGACTCTAACTACTTAGATTATAAAAATGACTTTAGCAATATTGTTATGGCTATTGCAATAATCAAATCTCTTTAGCAATATTAAAAGGACTTTTGCAATTTTGAAAAATCATTCGCAATATTGAACTAGCTCTAGAATTATTAAAATGACTTTAGTAATATCGAAAGGGCTATTGCAATTTTGAAATCTTATAGCAATAGTGAAATTGCTCCAACAATATTAAAATGACAGTTTCAATATTGAGATTGCTATAAATATATGAAAATGACTTTAGCAATATTGAAGGCACTAATGGTGTAAATTTTGAAGAGAGTTTTAATAAAAAGACTCTAACTACTTAGATTATAAAAATGACTTTAGCAATATTGTTATGGCTATTGCAATAATCAAATCTCTTTAGCAATATTAAAAGGACTTTTGCAATTTTGAAAAATCATTCGCAATATTGAACTAGCTCTAGAATTATTAAAATGACTTTAGTAATATCGAAAGGGCTATTGCAATTTTGAAATCTTATAGCAATAGAGAAATTGCTCCAACAATATTAAAATGACAGTTTCAATATTGAGATTGCTATAAATATATGAAAATGACTTTAGCAATATTGAAGGCACTAATGGTGTAAATTTTGAAGAGAGTTTATAATAAAAAGACCCTAACTACTTGGATTATTAAAATGACTTTAGCAATATTGCTATGGCTATTGCAATAATCAAATCTCTTTAGCAATATTAAAAGGACTTTTGCAATTTTGAAAAATCATTCGCAATATTGAACTAGCTCTAGAATTATTAAAATGACTTTAGTAATATCGAAAGGGCTATTGCAATTTTGAAATCTTATAGCAATAGTGAAATTGCTCCAACAATATTAAAATGACAGTTTCAATATTGAGATTGCTATAAATATATGAAAATGACTTTAGCAATATTGAAGGCACTAATGGTGTAAATTTTGAAGAGAGTTTATAATAAAAAGACCCTAACTACTTGGATTATTAAAATGACTTTAGCAATATTGTTATGGCTATTGCAATAATCAAATCTCTTTAGCAATATTAAAAGGACTTTTGCAATTTTGAAAAATCATTCGCAATATTGAACTAGCTCTAGAATTATTAAAATGACTTTAGTAATATCGAAAGGGCTATTGCAATTTTGAAATCTTATAGCAATAGTGAAATTGCTCCAACAATATTAAAATGACAGTTTCAATATTGAGATTGCTATAAATATATGAAAATGACTTTAGCAATATTGAAGGCACTAATGGTGTAAATTTTGAAGAGAGTTTATAATAAAAGGACCCTAACTACTTGGATTATTAAAATGACTTTAGCAATATTGTTATGGCTATTGCAATAATCAAATCTCTTTAGCAATATTAAAAGGACTTTTGCAATTTTGAAAAATCATTCGCAATATTGAACTAGCTCTAGAATTATTAAAATGACTTTAGTAATATCGAAAGGGCTATTGCAATTTTGAAATCTTATAGCAATAGTGAAATTGCTCCAACAATATTAAAATGACAGTTTCAATATTGAGATTGCTATAAATATATGAAAATGACTTTAGCAATATTGAAGGCACTAATGGTGTAAATTTTGAAGAGAGTTTATAATAAAAAGACTCTAACTACTTGGATTATTAAAATGACTTTAGCAATATTCCTATGGCTATTGCAATAATCAAATCTCTTTAGCAATATTAAAAGGACTTTTACAATTTTGAAAAATCAATCGCAATATTGAACTAGCTCTAGAAATATTAAAATGACTTTAGTAATATTGAAAGGGCTATTGCAATTTTGAAATCTCCATAGCAATAGTGAAATTGCTCCAACAATATTAAAATGACAGTTTCAATATTGAGATTGCCATAAATATATAAAAATGACTTTAGCAATATTGAAGGCACTAATGGTGTAAATTTTGAAGAGAGTTTATAATAAAAAGACTCCAACTACTTGGATTATTAAAATGACTTTAGCAATATTGCTATGGCTATTGCAATAATCAAATCTCTTTAGCAATATTAAAAGGACTTTTGCAATTTTGAAAAATCATTCGCAATAATGAACTAGCTCTAGAAATATTAAAATGACTTTAGTAATATTGAAAGGGCTATTGCAATTTTGAAATCTCCATAGCAATAGTGAAATTGCTCCAACAATATTAAAATGACAGTTTCAATATTGAGATTGCTATAAATATATGAAAATAACTTTAGCAATATTGAAGGCACTAATGGTGTAAATTTTGAAGAGAGTTTATAATAAAAATACTCCAACTACTTGGATTATTAAAATGACTTTAGCAATATTGCTATGGCTATTGCAATAATCAAATCTCTTTAGCGATATTAAAAGGACTTTTACAATTTTGAAAAATCATTCGCAATATTGAACTAACTCTGGAAATATTAAAATGACTTTAGTAATATTGAAAGGGCTATTGCAATTTTGAAATCTCCATAGCAATAGTGAAATTGCTCCAACAATATTAAAATGACAGTTTCAATATTGAGATTGCTATAAATATATGAAAATGACTTTAGCAATATTGAAGGCACTAATGGTGTAAATTTTGAAGAGAGTTTATAATAAAAAGACCCTAACTACATGGATTATTAAAATGACTTTGGCAATATTGCTATGGCTATTGCAATAATCAAATCTCTTTAGCAATATTAAAAGGACTTTTACAATTTTGAAAAATCAATCGCAATATTGAACTAGCTCTAGAAATATTAAAATGACTTTAGTAATATTGAAAGGGCTATTGCAATTTTGAAATCTCCATAGCAATAGTGAAATTGCTCCAACAATATTAAAATGACAGTTTCAATATTGAGATTGCCATAAATATATAAAAATGACTTTAGCAATATTGAAGGCACTAATGGTGTAAATTTTGAAGAGAGTTTATAATAAAAAGACTCCAACTACTTGGATTATTAAAATGACTTTAGCAATATTGCTATGGCTATTGCAATAATCAAATCTCTTTAGCAATATTAAAAGGACTTTTGCAATTTTCAAAAATCATTCGCAATAATGAACTAGCTCTAGAAATATTAAAATGACTTTAGTAATATTGAAAGGGCTATTGCAATTTTGAAATCTCCATAGCAATAGTGAAATTGCTCCAACAATATTAAAATGACAGTTTCAATATTGAGATTGCTATAAATATATGAAAATAACTTTAGCAATATTGAAGGCACTAATGGTGTAAATTTTGAAGAGAGTTTATAATAAAAATACTCCAACTACTTGGATTATTAAAATGACTTTAGCAATATTGCTATGGCTATTGCAATAATCAAATCTCTTTAGCGATATTAAAAGGACTTTTACAATTTTGAAAAATCATTCGCAATATTGAACTAACTCTGGAAATATTAAAATTACTTTAGTAATATTGAAAGGGCTATTGCAATTTTGAAATCTCCATAGCAATAGTGAAATTGCTCCAACAATATTAAAATGACAGTTTCAATATTGAGATTGCTATAAATATATGAAAATAACTTTAGCAATATTGAAGGCACTAATGGTGTAAATTTTGAAGAGAGTTTATAATAAAAATACTCCAACTACTTGGATTATTAAAATGACTTTAGCAATATTGCTATGGCTATTGCAATAATCAAATCTCTTTAGCGATATTAAAAGGACTTTTACAATTTTGAAAAATCATTCGCAATATTGAACTAACTCTATGGCTATTGCAATAATCAAATCTCTTTAGCGATATTAAAAGGACTTTTACAATTTTGAAAAATCATTCGCAATATTGAACTAACTCTGGAAATATTAAAATGACTTTAGTAATATTGAAAGGGCTATTGCAATTTTGAAATCTTATAGCAGTAGTGAAATTGCTCCAACAATATTAAAATGACAGTTTCAATATTGAGATTGCTATAAATATATGAAAATGACTTTAGCAATATTGAAGGCACTAATGGTGTAAATTTTGAAGAGAGTTTATAAAAAGACTCTAACTACTTGGATTATTAAAATGACTTTAGCAATATTCCTATGGCTATTGCAATAATCAAATCTCTTTAGCAATATTAAAAGGACTTTTACAATTTTGAAAAATCATTCGCAATATTGAACTAGCTCTAGAAATATTAAATGACTTTAGTAATATTGAAAGGGCTATTGCAATTTTGAAATCTTATAGCAATAGTGAAATTGCTCCAACAATATTAAAATGACAGTTTCAATATTGAGATTGCTATAAATATATGAAAATGACTTTAGCAATATTGAAGGCACTAATAGTGTAAATTTTGAAGAGAGTTTATAATAAAAATACTCTAACTACTTGGATTATTAAAATGACTTTAGCAATATTCCTATGGCTATTGCAATAATCAAATCTCTTTAGCAATATTAAAAGGACTTTTACAATTTTGAAAAATCATTCGCAATATTGAACTAGCTCTAGAAATATTAAAATGACTTTAGTAATATTGAAAGAGCTATTACAATTTTGAAATCTCCATAACAATATTGAAATTGCTCCAAAAATATTAAAATGGCAGTTTTAATATTGAGATTGCTATAAATATATGAAAATGACTTTAGCAATATTGAAGGCACTAATAGTGTAAATTTTGAAGAGAGTTTATAATAAATCTAACTACTTAGATTATTAAAATGACTTTAGCAATATTTCTATGGCTATTGCAATAATCAAATCTCTTTAGCAATATTAAAAGGACTTTTACAATTTTGAAAAATCATTCGCAATGTTGAAATAGCTCTAGAAATATTGAAGTTACTTTAGAAATATTATAATGACTTTAGCACTATTGAAAGGGCTGCAATTTTGAAATCTCCATAGCAATATTGAAAACGCTCCAAAAATATTAAAATGGCAGTTTCAATATTGAGTTTGCTCTAAAGATATGAAAATGACTTTAGCAATATTGAGGGCACTAGTGGTGTAAATTTTAAAAAGAGTTTATAAAAATATTCCTCGGTCATCATAAACATATTGAAGATTCTCTGAGTACTTGTAGGAGGAAATATCATACACTCTAACTACTTGCATTATTAAAATGACTTTAGCAATATTGAAATGGCTATGGCAATGATCAAATCTCTTTGGCAATATTAAAATGACTTTTACAATATTGAAATATCATATCATTCGCAATATTAAAATAACTCTAGAAATATTGAAGTTGCTCTAAAAATATTAAAATGACTTTAGCAATATTGAAAGGGCTTTTGCCATTTTAAAATTTCTATAGCAATAGAGAAATTGCTAGCAATATTGAAGTGGTTATTGCAATAATCAAATCTCTTTGGCAATATTAAAATGACTTTCACAATATTGAAAAATCATTTGCCATATTGAAATAGCACTAGAAATATTGAAGTTGCTCTAGAAAGATTAAAATGACTTTAGCAATATTGAAATTGCTATTGCAATAATAAAATTTCTTTGGCAATATTAAAATGACTTTTACAATATTGAAATATCATTTGCCAAATAGCACTAGAAATATTGAAGTTGCTATAGAAATATTACAATGACTTTAGCAATATTGAAAGAGCTATTGCAATTTTGAAATCTCCATAACAATAATGAAATTGCTCCAACAGTATTAAAATGGCAGTTTCAATATTGATTTTGTTCTAAAAATATGAAAATGACTTTAGCAATATTGAAGGCACTAACGGTGTAAATTTTGAGGAGAGTTTATAAAAATATTACACTATCATCGTAAACATAATGAAGATTCTCTAAGTACTTGTAGGAGGAAATATGTACACTCTAACTACTTGCATTATTAAAATGACTTTAGCAATATTGAAAGGGCTATTGAAATTTTTAAATAGTTCTTGTATTATTGAAGTTGCTCTTACATATTCAAATGGCAGTTTCAATATTGAAATGGCTATTGCAATATTAAAATTTCTATAGCCACACATTGAAATTGCTCTAGAAGTAATAAAATTATTTTAGCAATATTATAAATATATATTGCAATATAGAAATCTCTCTAGCAATATTAAAATGGCTTTTACGTTCGACGATCTGCACAAACGAAAATAATCCTGCAATCGGCCCGCTCGTCGCCTGAAAATTCACACGTACAGAATACTAAACATCCGCCATTAAACCTGAAAAAATTCGCACACGCGAGTTAAGCCATTACGAAGTGGCGTCTGAATTTTAATGGCGTTTCCGCCAATCATTTCGCCACGCGCGGACTAATCATCTTTATATCGACTTCACTTCCGGTCCTCGAATCGTCACGAGGGCCGCGTATATCACATTTCCGTTCTCCCCCTCTTTAACACCGCCCCGCGGGATAATACCCACCGCTTCCGGTTTGCAGACGACCGGAAATAGCCTAATTTGCACTTATTTGTGGGCGTTGACGCTTAATTTGGCTCGAAATTTTAAACCTGAAGCTGGAACCATCAAATATTGTTACGCTTGATATATGATGAATTTTTTTGGCCGTTTATTCAAATTTTTTCCCATTTACTCAAATACCCATAAGCCGTTTTTAAAATGTTGAATGTCGTCTTTCGTGTGTTTCTTGTGATTTATCCGATTAGCTACATGGTTCGCGTTCGTAATTGAACTTTTTCAAATTGCTTCCATCTTCGTCTTGTCATGCCCCACAAGGTTCGATCGCATCCTAGACTTATCAAGGTCACTAACATTAATGAAACAATCTACAAAAAGAGGTTGAGGCGAAGCCCAAGATATTACATCGCGGTCTCCAGCAACCTTTTGCACTGTCATATGCACTTGTTATTATAGATTATTAAAACTGTATAAAAAACAAATTAATTCTTGCCGAAATATCCAGCTCCTTTGTTTAAATTTAATAACTTTAAACATACGAGCGTCTCATTCATGGTAAATACGGTGGTATAAAAAAGTTTCATTAAAATTTTTAAGTGGCTGTAAATTTTACAGTACGTTCGTTACGATTAAAACGTAGCAGCACTTTTAGATACGACCCTACTAATAAAACTCTCACAATTGTGCCCAACACAAATCACGAGAATCGTTAAGTTTAGCTACAGTCATCTCCCGATGATGCCAACTTGATTAACGAGCGTTTTGGTGTCCTCTCGACGCTACTTTGGAACCAGTGCCTCATCGAACCAGTCCCCAAAGTAAATACAAACACTCGTCGGTTCTTAGAAATATCCGCAAAACTCACCGAGAGAAAAGCAAAAACTTTTCGCTGCAAAGAAGGGTTTTTAATTATTTTTATTAGTATTTTCCCACTAAAGGAATATTTATTAACGGTAAGCGAAAATTCACTTACGGTAACTAAAAACTTTAATAGCCGCAAGTGAATACTTACTAAATTAAATGACAGCAACTTACTAGTAACTGCTCAGCCATTTATGTCTACTAAACTCTTAATACAGTTTAATTGCCATAATGCAACAACTTCACTTATTTGCGGCTAGTGATTACTTTTAGCTATCACAAGCAAGTTTTCACTTACCGTAGAAATATAATTTTTTGTAGCATATACAAAGCAAATTTTAGCCGCTTTACTCTCCACGATGCACCGGGGGAAAAATCTCAACAACTCCCCTTGCCGATCGCCTCATCGAGCACGATCGATACGGTAAACTTGACTGTAGGTTAAAGCCGAGACCGCTAATTTCCTTTTAAATATAAGTCATAATACGTGTTTCCTCACCTAATACAATTTCAGTTGATGGATTGATGACGTCTTACGTTTAAATATAAGTACTAAACAAGCCATCACGTCCCTAATCCATCACCCAAACCGAGCGAAATTGGATTAGACGATTCAATCTGAAAATCACCGGCTTGATTAAACGCACTGTTCAGTGTTTGTCAATTATCCGACGTTCTCCGGTGATAAATGAAACGGCAACTTATTTAGCGACTGTACAAACAGGTGTCTTCCAAGAAAATCGCAATTTATATATTTAAACCAATCATTTTGTGGCATTTTTTACTTATCCTCTTGCAAAACTTAGATTATAGAGACTGCTAATGTAGTGTAGCCTCACATAGGTAAGTTCAGGTTCAATTCTCTAGATATTGAAGTTTAATTGTAATAAGCTGTCAATACCTCTACAATAGCAACATAGGTAACTATGGCTATTAAACTAATGTTTCTATAGCAAGTGAACATATTTCTCCCACAAGTACACCAATAACTTGTGACAAATGAACAGTTGCCTGATGAAAACATTTAATAACGGTAACCCAAATTTACTTATCGTATGGTAGTTGAAACGTGGTATACATGGGACAGATAAACAATTTATTTGTGGTAAGTAAATGAGTAGTTACTTGTAAGTGAAGTCTCTTCTTCCATGCATTGAAAGCTATGTTAGGTGTGCTGAGTACTGAGTCACTTTTTTAGTTGCCACGAGTAACTATTTACTGAGCAGATTGTTATACTTGGCCTAAATAAATAAATTAGCAGAGGTAAGTGAACTTTGTATTTGCCACCAATAACTATTAAAGCACTTTAATGTTCGCAAGTAAATCCTTATTATAGGTGTACGTGTTTATGACTGGTGACAAATGAGCAGTTGCTTGTAAGGTAATTTTCTCCCATCCATCGAAAGATATGTCGATGTGCCGAGTTTATCCGACGATATTCATTTCAATCTTTGTCATTGTTATCACACTGAAAAATTCTGTCTAATTAAACTACGTTGGTGAAAAGTTAATTGAACACAAGTAATTTTTTATTCGTCACAGGTAACTCTAATAGACCTATACACTGCAGCTGATTTTTCTACTTGGCTTAAGTAAATAAATTAGTAGGAGTAAGTGAACCATGTATTTGCCACCAACAACTAATGAAAGTACTTTAGTAGTCGCAAGTAAAAACTTAAAATATGTGTAAGTATTTATTAGTAATGACAAATGAGCAGATACTTGTATGTAGTTTTTTTATCAGGGAATACAATAACCCAACATAATTTTATTTCAATCTTTGTCATTGTTCCTTTAAATCCACTGCACTACAATATCAGAAGCCTTTATGGCACACTTAAAAATCCTGTCTAATCAAATCATGTTGCTGAAAAAAAAGTTTATTAAGCACGAGTACTTTTTTAATTGTCACAAGTAACTAACAAACCTATACACTACAGCTGATTTTTCTACTTGGCGTAAGTAAATAAATCAGTAGGCGTACGTGAACTAAGTATTTATCCCTTGTCTTTAAATGTGTAGCCCCCTCCCGCACAAGGGTCTTCTAGAGCCTTCTGGGATAAAGGGGGTCGTAATTACATGTGGTGTATTTATTTATTTATTTATCACCAACAACTTATTAAAGCACTTTAATGGTCGCAACTTAAGATATGTGTAGGTGTTTATTACTAGTGCCAAATGAGCAGTTACTTGTAAGTAAAATAATTTCTTTGCAATCCATCAAAGGTTATGTCGGTGTGCTGAGTTTATTCGACGATACAATAACTCATAATTTCACTTCAATTTTAGTCATTGTTCCTATGAATTCGATCGCAGCACTATAATATCAGAAGCCCTTTTGCACACTGAGAAATCGTGTCTATTTAAATCAATTTGCTGAAAAGTTTATTGAGCACAAGTAACTTTTTAGTTGTCACGAGAAACTCTAATAAACCTGTATACTACATACGATTTTTCTACTTGGCCTAAGTAAATAAATTAGTAGGCGTAAGTGAACCATGTATTTATCACCAACAACTAATTAAAGCACTTTAATAGTCGCAAGTAAAAACTTAAGATATATGTAAGTGTTTGTTATTAGTGACAAATGATCAGTTACTTGTAAGTAAAGTAGTTTTTCTATCAAAGGACACAATAACTCATAATTTCCTTTCAATGTTTGTCATTGTTCCTCTGAATTCCATCGTTGCACTACAACACTACAATATCAGAAAATTCTTTAGCATACTGAAGTAACCTGTCTAATGGTCGCAAGTATTTTTTTTATTATCACAATTATTATTACTTGGCCTAAGGAAATAAATTAGTAAGCTAAGCGTAAGTGAACCATGTATTTGTCACCAACAACTAATTAATAGTCGCAAGCAAAAACGTAAGATATGTGATATGTGTAAGTATTTAGTTAGTATAAAATAAACATATTATTATTATTATTATTATTATTATTATTTATTACTAGTGACCAATGAGCAGTTACTTGTAAGTACAGTAGTACAATATCAGAGGATTCTTTGGCACGCTGAAGAAACATGCCTAATTAAACCACGTTGCTGAAAATTCTATTGAGCACAAGAAATTTTTTAATTGTTACAAGTAACTCTAACAAACCTATACACTACAGCTGATTTTTCTACTTGGCCTAAATAAACATATTAGTAAGCGTAAGTGAACCTTGTATTTGCCTATTTGCCACCAACAACTGATTAAAACACTTTAATAGTCCCAAGTGAATAAGTTAATAAAGGTAAATCATGTATCAAACTGTTACATTGTCAGTTTTAAGAACGGCAAAACAACTTAACGAGATTAGATTAATAATATAACACAGCAGCAAGTGTTAGGTTTTCTAATTGCTTCAAGTGCTTAAGTTAATAAAGGCAAGTGAACAATATGTTGGATATCTTCTTAACAATTAAGTAATTGGGTTGTAGGGAATGCGTAACTTGAGGCAAATGGATAGTTCGATAAGAGCAACTATAGAGATAATTGAGAATAAGGCAGCAATTTACTAATAACAGCTGCTCGGCTCACTTGGCCCTACTAAACGTGAGTAAAACGTTATGTAGCAACTGAAACGTAGTTTAATGATAGCAGTAACAAGCTTTACTTACCTATAGTGATTAGTTGCTTAATTGTAGCAAGTAATCACTCTCGGAAATTTTTATTTATTTACTTTATTTAGTATATACAACTTTTTAGCTACCATAAGTAAATTTTCACTAACCATTACCAACATTTTAACTCAATGAACTTGATCATTTCCTTTCTGTTCTGCTCTGTTATCTACCAATTAAAGCACATCTACTTTGTCTAAATAAATAAATTAGTAAACGTAAGTGAACCTTGTATTAGCCACCAACAACTAATTAAGTCACTTTAATATTCCCAAGTGAATAAGTTGATAAAGGTAAGTCATGTATCGCACTGTTACATTTTTTTAAACCAGTTTTTAGATTATTAAGAACAGCTAAGCAACTTAACGGGATTAAATTAATAATACAGTAGTAAGACGTAGGTTTTCTACTTGCTTCAAGTGAATAAGTTAATAACGGCAAGGTAACAATGTGTTGGACATTTTCTTAAAAATTAATGATTGTCGCAGGTGAATGCTTAACTTGAGTCAAATGGGCAGTTCGATAACTATTGTTGAGAATGAGTCAACAATTCACTAGTAACAGCTGCTCGGCTCACTTAGCCCTACTAAACGTGATTAAAACCTTTAGTAGCAACTGAAACGTAGTTTAATGATTGCAGCAACAAACTGTACTTACCTCTAATGATATATATCGGATTAGTTGTTTAATTGTAGCAAGTGATCACTTTCAGAAATTGCTTTACTTTATATAGTATCCTATATACAACTTTTTAGCTACCATAAGTTAATTTTCGTTAACCATTAGCAAAATTTTAACTCGATGAACTTGATCATTTATTTAAAATAACTTTCGACTGTCTCAGCTGATTTCTAATTTTTTCGGAAACGGCTCATGAAAAAAGCAATTATCGGGTAATTACGTTTTGTCAAACAAAAGGCAAGCAAAGTACCTTCCGTTAATTAAAATGTCTTCGGAATTAGAAAACATGGGAATACACGAGTTATCGTTGTTATCTGGCAGTTTCTCTTTTAAACGATGTCGTAGTTTGAAATAATACAAAACCGGCCTGGACGGTTGGAAAAGTGAAATTTCTTGAGGCATTTGCTATTAGCTAATGGTTGTCAGCACAAATCTCAACAAAGCGCAGGTTCTGGAGGTTAAATTAAGTAGGAATACGCCATCCCGTATATTTCAAAAACCAGAAATAAAAACGTTCCCTAGTTTACTACCTAGTTGCACACTTCGACAAATATTGGTTTATACATCGCCTACTTCTAATCTAATGTCATGCTTTTAAAAAAATTCACGCTTCGCTACTGCGGTCCGCTCGACGAAAACCACTTAATTGCGACCGCAAAAATACATTTCTGGTCCCACGAATTGCTATTAAACACATAGTTACTTTTGAGGAATGGCGCGGTTTTGTCGTTCCACCGGCCTTGTCACAGCAGCAAAATTTACAACGCCGTTTGTCCATAAATTTTGCGAACGCAAATCTGCCAAAACTTCCGTTCTAATAAAATTGTTTCGTACAATTTTCGGGCGAAGTTGCCTGCAGGTCGAACGCGAAAGCGGTGGTAAAAATGTTCGTCACCATACAGGGTGATCCAAAAATGTGAACGATGGTAAGTATACTTCTGTTTGTTCTGCATAAATCTGTCGGTATCAAACCGGTGTATTTTATTTCGTGTGAATATATGCATGACATTTAGATAAGAATTTAAAAAATGCAAATATCCGAGCAGATATAGAGGATATATTTTATACGTACGGCTGCGGGCAAATTAATAATAACTTATGACAAAATAAACTTAAACTCTGTCTATTAAAATATCAATTTATATTAATTAATAGATAATCTTTTTATTTTGTGTCGCGATAACCTTTTCAGGCTGTGGCCAGACACCGCGCGGTTAAATTTATGTTTAATAAAACTATATAATAATATAATTCAGCATAGTTCAAGTTGGTATTCAAATTGCTCCGGCCTCTTAATCCACGTATTTATGCCTTTGGAATTTGTTGTGAGTGATAAAAATAATAGAAATACCGCTAAATATAATGAATTTACAATTTGATATATTTATCATTTAAATTAAGTATTTTAAAATGCAATTATTGTCGGATCCGTTAAAACAACTACTTTTCCTAACTGTACGATATCACTAGCACCCCTTTTTTGCCCCTTTCCGGTTTAGCAGGAGGCAACACAAATTTTTGGTTTTTAAATGGGACACCCTGTAGATTATTTTACCTATATTTGGAATCCTGGGAAAATTCTGAATGGGTTCAAACTATTTTGCGAGTTTTTACGCCGATTAGATTTTTTTATAGCCAAATTTTCTGTTGAATCTAGAGTGCTGCGATTAACTTTAAATCATCATAAATGACATAAGAAATAATGGAGAAATACAAACTTGACTTTTGACCAACAAATTTAATAAGGTGCATCCTAAACTTTCGAAATTAGTTTCTTGCAAAAAAGTTTTTTTTTTCAAATGGATCCACCCTGTAGCACCCCCTCAGTTAAATACAACTTTTCAAGACCGTCAAATCCAAAATCCATTGAACTTTTAAAATGGAAAACCCTGTATATTTTTTATTTTTAGAATCTGTCCATTATCGATTTTAGATTTTACAAAAATATTTTTTTGCTAATGGTTAACGAAAATTAACTTATGGTAGCTAAAAAGTTGTATATGGGATACTAAATAAAGTAAAGCAATTTTTGAAAGTGATCACTTGCTACATTTAAACAACTAATCCGATATATATCATTAGAGGTAAGTACAGTTTGTTGCTGCAATCATTAAACTACGTTTCAGTTGCTACTAAAGGTTTTAATCACGTTTAGTAGGGCTAAGTGAGCCGAGCAGTTGTTACTAGTGAATTGTTGACTCATTCTCAACAATAGTTATCGAACTGCCCATTTGACTCAAGTTAAGCATTCACCTGCGACAATCATTAATTTTTAAGAAAATGTCCAACACATTGTTACCTTGCCGTTATTAACTTATTCACTTGAAGCAAGTAGAAAACCTACGTCTTACTACTGTATTATTAATTTACTCCCGTTAAGTTGCTTAGCTGTTCTTAATAATCCAAAAACTGGTTTAAAAAAATGTAACAGTGCGATACATGACTTACCTTTATCAACTAATTCACTTGGGAATATTAAAGTGACTTAATTAGTTGTTGGTGGCTAATACAAGGTTCACTTACGTTTACTAATTTATTTATTTAGACGAAGTAGATGTGCTTTAATTGGTAAATAACAGAGCAGAACAGAAAGAAAATGATCAAGTTCATTGAGTTAAAATGTTGGTAATGGTTAGTGAAAATTTACTTATGGTAGCTAAAAAGTTGTATATACTAAATAAACTAAATAAATACAAATTTCCGAGAGTGATTACTTGCTACAATTAAGCAACTAATCACTGTAGGTAAGTAAAGCTTGTTACTGCTATCATTAAACTACGTTTCAATTGCTACTAAACGTTTTAGTCACGTTTAGTGGGCCAAGTGGGCCGAACAGCTGTTATTAGTAAATTGTTGCCTTATTCCCAATTATCTCTATAGTTGCTCTTATCGAACTATCCATTTGCCTCAAGTTACGCATTCCCTACGACAATCCAATTACTTAATTGTTAAGAAGATATCCAACATATTGTTCACTTGCCTTTATTAACTTGTGCACTTGAAGCAATTAGAAAACCTAACACTTACTGCTGTATTATAGTATTAATCTAATCTCGTTAAGTTGTTTAGCTGTTCTTAAAACTGACAATGCAACAGTTTGATACATGATTTACCTTTATTAACTTATTCACTTGGAACTATTAAAGTGTTTTAATCAGTTGTTGGTGGCAAATAGGCAAATGCAAGGTTCACTTACGCTTACTAATATATGTATTTAGGCCAAGTAGAAAAATCAGCTGTAGTGTATAGGTTTGTTAGAGTTACTTGTAACAATTAAAAAATTACTTGTGCTCAATAGAATTTTCAGCAACGTGGTTTAATTAGGCATGTTTCTTCAGCGTGCCAAAAAATCTTCTGATATTGTAGTACAGCGATGAAATTCATTGGATCAATGGCAAGGATTGACATGAAATTATGAGTTATTGAAACCTCTGATAGAAAAACTACTGTACTTACAAGTTGGTCACTAGTAATAAATATTTATACATATCTTACGTTTTTGCTTGCGACTATTAAAGTACTTTAATTAGTTGTTGGTGACAAATACATGGTTCACTTACGCTTACTAATTTATTTACTTAGGCCAAGTAGACAAGTCAGCTGTAGTGTGTAGCTTTATTAGAGTTACTTGTGATAATTAAAAAATTACTTGTGACCATTAGACAGGTTACTTCAGTATGCTAAAGAATTTTCTGATATTGTAGTGTTGTAGTGCAGCGATGGCATTCAGAGGAACAATGACAAATATTGAAAGGAAATTATGAGTTATTGTATCCTCTGATAGAAAAACTACTTTACTTACAAGTAACTGATCATTTGTCACTAATAACAAACACTTACATATATCTTAAGTTTTTACTTGCTACTATTAAAGTGCTTTAATTAGTTGTTGGATAAATATATGGTTCACTTACGTCTACTAATTTATTTACTTAGGTCAAGTAAAATCACATTTACGTTCCAATTTACAATTAGATTTTTTTCTTAATCTTCATTACCATTAGCGAGGATTAGTGGACCATCATGTATAATTTTGATATTTTTCTTGCAGGCGCAACAATTAATTATTAACACGTGTGGGATATACTAAAAGTGACTTCATATCCTTATGACAATCACCACCAGCAGATTTCCAGTTATTTGCAAAATAATAAACAATTACGTCACCCCGAGGAATTTTTCATAAAATCGCTACGAACAAATTAATTTTATGCACAATTTCGCTGTAACGTGCAATTAGCAATTTAATCAATAAAATAATCCTTCTCCTTAACCACTTCCTGGCGAACAATTAATAATTTCGTAGGCGTCAATGCCTTTCAGCGCGTTATACAATGCACCTTTCATAAGAAATTATCAGGTGTCATATTCAATAACGCAAATACCATGTTCGTATGCAACAAAAACAATAAATTAATTCGTTCTTCATTTTCATCAGCATCAGTACCGCCTGCGAATTTTTTTCCGTCGTATCATCTTTACGTAATCGCCTAGTCGGACAAGCGAATACTGATTTTTTCTGAACGCTCCAAGAACCATCATTCCAAGCAAGTATTTGGGGTACCCAAACGAGTATTGAAACCAACATGTTGCGAGCAATTTAGATATAACTTTCACCAGTGTTTCTCGATATTCAGTATAACCGATACATTGCGCGAATTTATAAAGCGCTTACGCTTAGCAGGTAATTAAAAGCACATATTGTTCTTCGGCACGGCTCAAGATGAAATCGGTAAGTAACAAATCATGTATTTTCGTTACGCAAGGTTCTCTTCCTTCTCGTTGCGTAATTGCTTAAAAATTTAATACGTCTAATATGTTTAACGTTCTCCGATTCTTGCGCGCAGTGTGCAGTCGAAATTTACTTTTATTCCAACTCGCCAGCCTTCACCCATTTTATGCGTTTTTTGAAACGGTTGCAACGAAATTACAAAAGTTAATCTGATGTGTGGGTGCGGACTTTAATTACCAGCAACTTAGGAAGGTGAAATGTACTTGTAATTTTTTTAAAACCGATTGTCAGTGGTAGATTACTGCATAAGGTATTGTTGCGTTGTCCTATTTAATATTAACGAAACAGAATCCTGCCACAACTATTTTTCTATTATTAGCAGTAAAGAAATTCAGAAAACTGTTTGGCGCTTTGTATTACCGAAAAACCTATTTGTCTCTTTATATAGATTAATTCGTCCTACTTGCATTATTGTCATCCGACGCAGCAAAAAGATATTAGAGGGAGAGACATGAAGGAGAGACGCAGTTTTTTTAAATCCTGCAGACCTGACTTTCACGCTCTCTCAACTGTTTCTTGTAGGCTCATGAATTCTAGCTTATTTTCCTCGTTATATAGTCAACTTTAATTCGTCCTACTTGCATTAAAAAGAAAAATATTAGAGGGAGAGACAGGAAGGAAAGATGTAGTTTTTTGAAATCCTGCAGACCCGACTTTCACGCTCTGTAACTCAGAAACTGTTTCTTGTAGACTTATTAATTCCAGCTTATTTTCCTCGTTATATAGTCAACTTTAGTTCATCCTACGGGCATTATTGTCATCCGACGCAGCAAAAAGATATTAGAGGGAGAGACATGAAGGAGAGACGTAGTTTTTTGAAATTTTGCAGACCGGACTTTCACGCTCTGTATCTCAAAAACTGTTTCTTGTAGGCTCATGAATTCTAGCTTATTTTCCTCGTTATATAGTCAACTTTAATTCGTCCTACTTGCATTAAAAAGAAAAATATTAGAGGGAGAGACAGGAAGGAAAGATGTAGTTTTTTGAAATCCTGCAGACCCGACTTTCACGCTCTGTAACTCAGAAACTGTTTCTTGTAGACTTATTAATTCCAGCTTATTTTCCTCGTTATATAGTCAACTTTAGTTCATCCTACGGGCATTATTGTCATCCGACGCAGCAAAAAGATATTAGAGGGAGAGACATGAAGGAGAGACGTAGTTTTTTGAAATTTTGCAGACCGGACTTTCACGCTCTGTATCTCAAAAACTGTTTCTTGTAGGCTCATGAATTCTAGCTTATTTTCCTCGTTATATAGTCAACTTTAATTCGTCCTACTTGCATTAAAAAGAAAAATATTAGAGGGAGAGACAGGAAGGAAAGATGTAGTTTTTTGAAATCCTGCAGACCCGACTTTCACGCTCTGTAACTCAGAAACTGTTTCTTGTAGACTTATTAATTCCAGCTTATTTTCCTCGTTATATAGTCAACTTTAGTTCATCCTACGGGCATTATTGTCATCCGACGCAGCAAAAAGATATTAGAGGGAGAGACATGAAGGAGAGACGTAGTTTTTTGAAATTTTGCAGACCGGACTTTCACGCTCTGTATCTCAAAAACTGTTTCTTGTAGGCTCATGAATTCTAGCTTATTTTCCTCGTTATATAGTCAACTTTAATTCGTCCTACTTGCATTAAAAAGAAAAATATTAGAGGGAGAGACAGGAAGGAAAGATGTAGTTTTTTGAAATCCTGCAGACCCGACTTTCACGCTCTGTAACTCAGAAACTGTTTCTTGTAGACTTATTAATTCCAGCTTATTTTCCTCGTTATATAGTCAACTTTAGTTCATCCTACGGGCATTATTGTCATCCGACGCAGCAAAAAGATATTAGAGGGAGAGACATGAAGGAGAGACGTAGTTTTTTGAAATTTTGCAGACCGGACTTTCACGCTCTGTATCTCAAAAACTGTTTCTTGTAGGCTCATGAATTCTAGCTTATTTTCCTCGTTATATAGTCAACTTTAATTCGTCCTACTTGCATTAAAAAGAAAAATATTAGAGGGAGAGACAGGAAGGAAAGATGTAGTTTTTTGAAATCCTGCAGACCCGACTTTCACGCTCTGTAACTCAGAAACTGTTTCTTGTAGACTTATTAATTCCAGCTTATTTTCCTCGTTATATAGTCAACTTTAGTTCATCCTACGGGCATTATTGTCATCCGACGCAGCAAAAAGATATTAGAGGGAGAGACATGAAGGAGAGACGTAGTTTTTTGAAATTTTGCAGACCGGACTTTCACGCTCTGTATCTCAAAAACTGTTTCTTGTAGGCTCATGAATTCTAGCTTATTTTCCTCGTTATATAGTCAACTTTAATTCGTCCTACTTGCATTAAAAAGAAAAATATTAAAGGGAGAGACATGAAAGAAAGACGTAGTTTTTTGAAATCCTGCAGACCTGACTTTCACGCTCTCTCAACTGTTTCTTGTAGGCTCATTAATTCTAGCTTATTTTCCTCGTTATATAGTAAACTTTAATTCGCCTACTTGCATTAAAAAGAAAAATATTAGAGGGAGAGACAGGAAGGAAAGATGCAGTTTTTTGAAATCCTGCAGACCCGACTTTCACGCTCTGTAACTCAGAAACTGTTTCTTGTAGAATTATTAATTCCAGCTTATTTTCTTCGTTATATAGTCAACTTTAATTCGTCATACGTGCATTATTGTCATCCGACGCAGCAAAAAGATATTAGAGGGAGAGACATGAAGGAGAGACGCAGTTTTTGAAATCCTGCACACTTGACTTTCACGCTCTGTATCGCAGAAACTGTTTCTTGTAGACTCATGAATTTCAGCTTATATTCCTCGTTATATAGTCAACTTTAATTCGTCCTACGTGCATTATTCTCATCCGACGCAGCAAAAAATATTAGAAGGGAGAGACATGAAAGGAAGACGTAGTTTTTTTAAATCCTGCAGACCTGACTTTCACGCTCTCTCAACTGTTTCTTGTAGGCTCATGAATTCTAGCTTATTTTCCTCGTTATATAGTCATCTTTAATTCGTCCTACTTGCATTAAAAAGAAAAATATTAGAGGGAGAGACAGGAAGGAAAGATGTAGTTTTTTGAAATCCTGCAGACCCGACTTTCACGCTCTGTAACTCAGAAACTGTTTCTTGCAGACTTATTAATTCCAGCTTATTTTCCTCGTTATATAGTCAACTTCAATTCATCCTACGGGCACTATTGTCATCCGACGCAGCGAAGAGATATTAGAGGGAGAGACATGAAGGAGAGACGCAGTTTTTGAAATCCTGCACACTTGACTTTCACGCTCTGTATCGCAGAAACTGTTTCTTGTAGACTCATGAATTTCAGCTTATATTCCTCGTTATATAGTCAACTTTAATTCGTCCTACGTGCATTATTCTCATCCGACGCAGCAAAAAATATTAGAAGGGAGAGACATGAAAGGAAGACGTAGTTTTTTTAAATCCTGCAGACCTGACTTTCACGCTCTCTCAACTGTTTCTTGTAGGCTCATGAATTCTAGCTTATTTTCCTCGTTATATAGTCAACTTTAATTCGTCCTACTTGCATTAAAAAGAAAAATATTAGAGGGAGAGACAGGAAGGAAAGATGTAGTTTTTTGAAATCCTGCAGACCCGACTTTCACGCTCTGTAACTCAGAAACTGTTTCTTGCAGACTTATTAATTCCAGCTTATTTTCCTCGTTATATAGTCAACTTCAATTCATCCTACGGGCACTATTGTCATCCGACGCAGCGAAGAGATATTAGAGGGAGAGACATGAAGGAGAGACGCAGTTTTTGAAATCCTGCACACTTGACTTTCACACTCTGTATCGCAGAAACTGTTTCTTGTAGACTCATGAATTTCAGCTTATATTCCTCGTTATATAGTCAACTTTAATTCGTCCTACGTGTATTATTCTCATCCGACGCAGCAAAAAAATATTAGAGGGAGAGACATGAAAGAAAGACGTAGTTTTTTGAAATCCTGCAGGCCTGACTTTCACGCTCTCTCAACTGTTTCTTGTAGGCTCATGAATTCTAGCTTATTTTCCTTGTTATATAGTCAACATTAATTCATCCTACTTGCATGATTGTCGCCCGACGCGTCAAAAATATATTAGAGGGAGAGACGAGGAGCAAAAATTTTAAATTTCCAAAATCTACAAGGACATGTAGGACATGAAGCGCCAAAATTTGGTTGAGCCAAAGTGTAAAATGTTAATCGTGCTGTATTCACCGAAGTGAAAGACACAAGAATGAGACCTTCAACGGCGAGCATCAACAATTCTGCAGCTCGTGTCGGTGCCGTTAGTCATGCCAATTGAGGCCTGACCAAGCGGTACGTCTAATAAGTATTAGATATGGTTCGTATAATATAATCTTTGTACGTTTGGGAACACAAGGGGATTTGTTCTGCTAATTCTTAAAGCAGAACAAATAAAACTGTTAAGACGTTAAGATTCCAGAAGAAATTGGTGCCAGTGCGCAAGTTAATCCAATCAAAATACCAAGGTCACTTTTCGAGGGACCAAAAGCGAACCTTGGGGAACTTCCATGAAGCGAATAGGGAGCAAAAATCACGACTAAAATTGTTAAATTGTTCATTGTTGATTTATGTATAGGTCACTCTGTACGCATGTTGTTTGGGGCGAATATTATGTCAGACAATTTTCAACCTTTAACACATACAATAACATCAATGGGAAACGCCAACACATGAAACTTCAGCTCAATCATTATTATATGAAAAACATATATTTTTATATTTATAGCTTCAGAAACATAAATAATTGCGCAGAGTATTATATTATTTTCTAGGAAATACGATATCGCCGCTATGCCGTTGTGTAGGCTGTATTAATAAGAAATGGTTAAAAGGATTAAACTTAGCTTTCCTCAAAGTCTCGTGAAAAGTATCCTCTGCGGGCTTAGGGCTCCCGTTTCCAACAGTTCCGCCAACTCGAACTGAACCGAAAATTCCCCTTAAACGTCCATTAATCACAAATAGGATTCAAGTCAATTTAAGGCACAAAAATAAAAAAATTGAAAAGCTTATAATAAAACAATTTTTAAACGCTAACTAGGTACCTACTGTCATTTTCTGTTCTTTTGTTGGTACATTTATATCGGTACAAGCGAGATATTACCTTCCTACGACTTGCCAATTCAGTTGTGCTTGTGGATACAAATTTTTTTATTCTGATGTTCCTTCAAGGGTTGTTTATCGTCAATCTAACCTGATAATTTTTGTATTTTTCCAGATAGTAATCGTCAGCTGCCTGTTATCAGCGGCCCTCTGCGAGTTAATTGAAGAAGTAACGACCCCGCCGCCGCCCCCGAGGCCCTACGCTTTCGGGTACGCCGCAGGGAGGTATCCCGGACACATAGACAGGACCCACTCCGAAGTGTCCGATGGATCAGGGATAGTACAAGGTAAACCACGCGAACAAACGTGTTCATAAATTTTTACGACCCCCCCGGCTTTAACTTATTGATACAAACACACCTAGGGCGGCGTTTCAGGATGACAAGGCGAACGCGGGTTTACATTATACATGAATGTGTAACGTTTGTTCGTGGATGTAATACAAAAGTTTCGGGTTTTTGATTTTTTATGGACGGCTTGTAGATAATTATTTATGGAAGAGTATAAACAACGCTGATGCCAGTTAAAAAAGTAAAACGCGTGTGAATAAAACAACGGGAATTTTGCGGCAGCGCCGTAAACAAGATGGGTGAGATGACGTTCGTTTTGTGCGCTATAATGTTACAGGGAAATAACGGGCTCCACATACACGGTGGATCAACAGTAGTTCAAAGGCGGATCATTTTATAAAGGGTCTTCATAAATGATCGTAAACCGTGTGACCACATAATTAGACAACCATATATACACTAAATAGTATTGCATATGCAGAAAAACCAAAGTGTGTATATCTGGTTGCCTATTTTTAGTTACGTGGTTTACGATCCTTATGAAGTTTCTGTACTAACAAGCGAAAAAACAATTTTTCGATAAGAAAACTGATATTGGAAGCATTTAGCATTTGGTATATTTATATTTAATATTTTGCTCGCGTCCTGTCTACGGAGCGTACTTCAATTAGAAATTTCCAAAGGGTGTTCACAAATGATCGTAAACCGTGTGACTACATAATTAGACAACCATATATACACTAAATAGTATTGCATATATATGCAGAAGAATCAAAAGGTGTATATCTGGTTGCCTATTTTTAGTCACGTGGTTTACGGTCCTTTATGAAGTTTCTATACTAACAAGAACAAGGGGTGTAAACGAATAATGGGCCACCCCTGTAACTTCCTCGTTTTTAAAAGTATCGAGACAAAGTTTCGCATGGTGAAATAAGGTAAGATGTCCAACTTTTTGAGACCTATCCGCCATATTTGTCACTTCCGGTTTCACCGGAAATGGCCCCAATAGTCTTTTCTAAATGGACCACCCTGTATGTTTTTTACATTTTTGGAATAAAGATCACATTTTGGATACATTTGTACTATTTTGAACAATTTATACAGGGTTGCACGAAAAATAATTCGAATTTTAGTTGTCAATCTAAATGGCTGCGAATATGTTAAAATTATTTTTGTTCCAATGTGATTCATACAAAAAAGTACGAAAACGTCAATATGTCCAATAAGACATTATACAGGGTGCTCTTAACTCATTAATATCAAATTTTTCAAAATAACTCTTCTTTATTAAATATTATGATATGGGCCACTCGGATGTTCAGAAATCTTTATTTAGTAGGGGTTAAACGGTACCAAAAGTTCCGTAATGGGTAATCGTTACCGGCAGGAATGACAATTTTTCTTAAGAAATTTATGATTTATATCGAAGTTCAATTAAATTTTGATCAACCCTGTATATTTGTGTTAATCAGAATGGGCCTCTGGTTTAGTCTTGTTGCATATCATAAAATATTAACACAAATATACAGGGTTGATCAAAATTTAATTCAAGTTAGATATAAATCATAAATTTCTTAAGAATAATTGTCATTCCTGCCGGTAACGATTACACATTACGGAACTTTTGGTACTGTTTAACCCTACTAAATAGAGCTTTTTGAATATCCGGGTGGCCCATATCATGTTTTTTAAAAAAGAGTTATTTTGAAAAATGTGATTTTAATGAGTTTAGAGCACCCTGTATGATGTATTTTTGGACATATTGACGTTTTCATATTTTTTATATGAATTACATTGGAACACAAATAATTTTAACATATTCACAGCCATCTAGATTGACAACTAAAATTCGAATTATTTTTCGTGCAACCCTGTATAAATTGTTCAAAATAGCATAAATGTATCCAAAATGTATCTTCATTTCAAAAATGTAAAAACATACAGGGTGGTCCATTTAGAAAAGACTATTGGCGCCATTTCCGGTGAAACCGGAAGTGACAAATATGGCGGATAGGTCTTAAAAAGTTGGAAATCTTACCTAATTTCACCATACAAAATTTTATCCTGATATCTTTAAAAACGAGGGAGTTACAGGGGTGGCCCACTATTCGTTTACACCCGGTATACACTAAATAGTATTGCATATGCAAAAAAACCAAAGTGTGTATATCTGGTTGCCTATTTTTAGTCACGTGGTTTACGATCCTCTATGAAGTTTCTGTACTAACAAGCCGATACAGTTTTTGTTACCACGAATTAGAAAAATCAATTTTTCGATAAGAAAATTGATATTGGAAGCATTTAGCATTTCTCGATATTTAGATATATTTAATATCATGCTCTCATCATATACGGAGCGTACTTCAATTATAATTTTCCAAAGGGTCTTCATAAATGATCGTAAACCGTGTGACCACATAATTTGACAACCATATTATTATATACACTAAATAGTATTGCATATGCAGAAGAATCACAATGTGTATATCTGGTTGCCTATTTTTAGTCACGTGGTTTACGATCCTCTATGAAGTTTCTGTACTAACAAGCCGATACAGTTTTTGTTACCACGAATTAGAAAAATCAATTTTTCGATAAGAAAATTGATATTGGAAGCATTTAGCATTTCTCGATATTTAGATATATTTAATATCATGCTCTCATCATATACGGAGCGTACTTCAATTAAAATTTTCCAAAGGGTCTTCATAAATGATCGTAAACCGTGTGACCACATAATTTGACAACCATATTATTATATACACTAAATAGTATTGCATATGCAGAAGAATCACAATGTGTATATCTGGTTGCCTATTTTTAATCACGTGGTTTACGATCCTCTATGAAGTTTCTGTACTAACAAGCCGATACAGTTTTTGTTACCACGAATTAGAATAATCAATTTTTCGATAAGAAAATTGATAATGGAAGCATTTAGCATTTCTCGATATTTAGATATATTTAATATTGTGCTCTCATCATATACGGAGCGTACTTCAATTAAAACTTTCCAAAGGGTCTTCATAAATGATCGTAAACCGTGTGACCACATAATTAGACAACCATATATACACTAAATAGTATTGCATATGCAGAAGAATCAAAATGTGTATATCTGGTTGCCTATTTTTAGTCACGTGGTTTACGATCCTTTATGAAGTTTCTGTACTAACAAGAACAAGGATACATTTAACATGTCGAAATAGATCAATTTAATTAAAAATAACAATTTTGACACTTGTATTGTAATCATGGGCTTATTGTATTCCTTTCGATTATAATTAACGAAATGATTATGGATTGATTTTTCTATTTCGGTATGTATTCGCAACTGGCACTCGAGTATATTCTGTGGGGTGTAGTGTTAATTCAATTTGCACATCACGAGATGGAAGTAGAAGCCCCGGCAAAACTTTGCCCTCAGAAATGAGACCGAAACTCATAACTTTCCGTAATAAAATTTAAAGTTAACGTTATCCTCATAAGAAGTTAACAGGTATTTAGGATGTTCCCTGGGGCATCTACAGATTCGCAATCTTTTAGGATTTTCTCGCCGAATTTGTGACGCTGATTTCGGATTTAATCGATCAGCAAGAAAAATAAGGCATTTTTACCATTTAAAACTGAAACAGAAAAAACTAAACAAAACCACTCAAAAACTCGGATTGTTTCCGCACCGTCTTTTATTAAAATTTACTCTTCGCAGTATTTATTTCATTGTTTATTTTCTTGTATAAGTTAACAGCATCTGCGAAAAGAGCATATACCAACTGTTACATATTGCCTCCTGTTTAGATAAACATTATATGTGTTGTGGAATGCACATGGCAAATATAAAGTTAGTTAGTTGATTTACTTTCTACGAATAGTCCCACATTTTTAAATATCTGGTAACTACGCAATGTTTATGCTATATACAGGAGGTGCGAAAAGTGTCGATTGTTGTTTTTTCCAAAAAAAATAACAGAAATTTGAAGCAATTCAACGCACACTTGGGTGCCCTCAAAAATCCAGTTAATTTATGATATTGAAGTTTTTTTTTAGATAGTAGGTGTACTTTATTTACTTGTGGCAAATCTCGAAAAAGTAAGAGGAACTGAGTCAGTAATATTATTATTATTATTATTATTATTACAATTAAACATTTAAAAAATATATTTTTCTGGTTACTTTTTGTATGAGGTGCGGTTAAAGTTATTATTAGTATTACAAATATATATAATAATTATTGAAATATATAAATTTTTTCATTAAATATATTTATTTTGCTAAAATATTTACGCCACCTAGCGTACGACGATAAAAGCTCATTTCTATATAAATATATGTTAGCAGAAATAATATATACCTATTTGTGAAAATATAGTTATATATTCGTAAATATAGATATATATTTTTACAAAGTTATACAATATATTTATAAAACTTTTTTAACAAAATAAATATATTTAATGAAAAAATATATATATTTCAATAATTATTATATATACCGGGTGACCACGAGATGAGGTTACACTCTATAACTTCTTTGTTATTAAACCGATTAATTTGAAATTTACAGGTGAGGCATAACATCTAAATGCGCAACTTTTGACACTTGGTGGCTTTATTTCTTACTTCCGATTTAGCCGGAAGTGATATTAATTTTCTTATTTTAAATACAACTCTACCTGTTTTTGTAATGTATCTTATTCGTTATAAAATTTACAATACAATGATATGTCACACAATGACATTTCATTTCAAAATGGCCGAAAAATTAAATTTTTTCAAAAATATTAAAATGTCAATTAAAAGAAATTGAAAAATAATTTTTTTCCAAAGTTGGCCGTGAAATCAAAAGAGTAATGAATTTGACATGTTTAATTTTTAATTTGTACAAAAATTTCGTTTTGGCAGAAAGATATTAGGAAAATAAGATACATATTTTTCTGCAATTTTTAAATACTCAAAACAATTTTTTTTTAAATACACCTGACTGACTAGTTTTTAAATTTTGCAATTGCTTGTTTCTTCTCTTTGATTTAATGCCATTAACGTACCGAATTATTCACAAAATAGGTATAAAAATTAAATAAAAATTTCTCCTAATATTTATTTTATTTTTCTAATATCTTGCCGCCAAAACGAAATTTTGATGCAAATTAAAAATTAAACGTGTCAAATTCATTACTCTTTTGATTTCACGGCCAACTTTGGAAAAAAATTAATTTTCAATATCATTTAATTGACATTTTAATATTTTTGAAAAAATTTAATTTTTCGGCCATTTTGAAATGAAAAGTCATTGTGTGACATATCATTGTATTGTAAATTTTATAACGAATAAGATACATTACAAAAACAGGTAGAGTTGTTATTAAAATAAGAAAGTTGACATCACTTCCGGCTAAATCGGAAGTAAAAAATAAGGCTACCAAGTATCAAAAGTTGCGCATTTAGCTGTTATGCCTCACCTATAAATTTAAAATTAATCGGTTTAATAACAAATAAGTTACAGAGTGTAACCTCATCTCGTGGTCACCCGGTATTTGTAATACTAATAATGCCTTAAACGGCGCCTCATATACTTTTCACCCACAAAGGTATTAAGTGAAGCTCTTGTTACATTTCGCTAATGTGGAAATAGCCTGTTCCAAAAGAATCATCATCGTACAACGGCCAGCCAGTACCAGTATCGCCTATTACCAATTTCAGAACAAATTTGACCAATTCAATTTCCTCCCCACAACTCTCTGTATAGGTACAATAATTGACTATTGATTGGCGTAAATTAAAGGATCGATGCTGCTACCTATACAGGGTGTATAGATAACTATGTGTAGAAACACTTAAAAAAGTCTCTCCCTCCCCCCAGATTTTTAGCCAACCGAAAATCAAAATTACATATCTACGTTTTTTTCCAGGTTCCTACTCGTACGTGGACCCGCGCCACAAGATCCGCACCGTAGAGTACATCGCAGACAAGAATGGCTTCCACCCTATCCTAAACGAAAACGTGCCCGACCTACCCTCCGACACCCCCGTCGTGGCGGCGGCCAAGGAAAAACATTTGAGGAAATACGCCGCCATCGCCGACGCTCACCTAGCTGGACAGGGCGTCGCTCCGGAACCGGTCGACACCCAGGCGGTCCAGTACGCCAAGAACAAACACTTGAGTTTGTTCCAGCAGATCGCCGAGGAACACGCCAGGCTTGGCGCCGAGGCTGAGGCTCTGAGGCTAGCTGAGGAGGGTAGTGCTATACCGAATGCGGTAGAACACTACTAAGGTAGCACTTGCGCTGGATCCGGGTTGGGGCGAGGTGAAATTTTCGGTTTAGCAGCGATGTGATTGGTCGTAATTTTAGCAATATTATGAAGAGGCGCAACCGAGCAGGTTTCGAGATTTAACAGTAAAATCTCGAAACCTGCGCGGTGTTGCGCCTCTTTGTCGTTCTTTACTCAATGATACAGCGGAATTTTACTTGGTTCTTACGACGCGCGGGTGGAAGTATTATAATAGATTATTAATAAAATATTATGTATATAGGTATTGTTGGTAATTTTAATATTTGATTCTTACTACTCGTTGATTTCATCTACATATTTTAAGGAGTGTTTGATAACAAATGAACTTTTGTAAAAGTGTAAGTATATTCGAATGAAAATGGCAAATAAATAAATTTACATAAAAATATTCTTTTATTTCCAACTAACACAAAAGTGTTTGGTTATAACAACTATTACATAAAAATTTGTAAAATAAAATTCTTATTTTGAAAACATCTTCGTGTATCCTTTTATGAGGCGCCGCGCCGTTTAAGCCGTACTATAATATACCGGGTGTAAACGAATAGTGGGCCAACCCTGTAAATCCCTCGTTTTTAAAGATATCGGGATAAAATTTTGTATTACATCAGGGGTGGCGCACTATTCGTTTACACCCGGTATATATAATAATTATTATTGAAATATATATATTTTTTCATTAAATATATTTAATCCGTTCGTTAAAATATTTATAAATATTGCAAATATATATCTTGATAAAAATATATATTACATAATATACACAGGGTGTCCACGTAGTGCGCATTTCTTCCATAACTTCTAAGCCATTGTAGATAGCCAAAAATCTTTAGTTAGCAATCAACACTACATATTCCAAAAATATTTCTAGTTGTATTGGGTGTTCCATTTAGGCTGGGCAGTAACAACTTTGTTAAGTTAAACGGAACACCCTATATATTATTCCATATTCGATTAGAGAATGTCGAGAGCTTTCCAACGAACTATCATAACCTGTACTTCTTTTGAGCGGTTTTTGAAATATTCCAAATTTTGTCGAAATTTTGACAGATGTAGAACCTAAAGAGAAATGCCATATTTTTCAAATAAAAAATAATTTTAAACTTTCTATTGTGGCAGCTGATTAAGCTAGCTACGAACCTTCAAATGATGTATTAGAATTTAAACTGTCATCTACAGGGTGTTCGTAATTTGATTTCGAATATGTAGATTTAAAAACATCAATAACTTTCTTATTTCAAAAGGAAGACCCTGTATATTATTCCATAATCAAATAGAGAATTACAAGTGCTTTCTGATGGTCCCCAGACATGGTGATTATTTTGCGTAGTTTAGAAGATATTAGCAATTTTAGGTAAAATTTTGTTAAAAAAAAATTCAAATTTTATACGACTTGTGTACTTATCACAGTTAATATAATGCCGTTTTTAATATTTAAAAATTCCAGGACCGGACTTTTTTAATTCAAGTTTTTTTATTTCTGTAGAGAAAATCACCCTGTATAATATATTTTTTAAATTATATGGGAAATTATAAAAGTCCATATATCAGTAAATAAAAGCTTGTGAACAGATTTTTTGTCACATCTTTATTGATTTTTTTAAAAGCGATTGAATTTGACGAAATAAGGAAATGAAAGATGAAAAATTATAATTTGCTTAACTAAATTATCTAAATAAGGAATAAATGTGTATAACCTTAGTATCTATGTATTTATTTATTATCTAAAATAAATCTAATAATACAAAATATTCCAGTGCCGGACTTTTTTAATTCAAGTTTTTTTATTTCTGTATTGAAAATAACCCTGTATATTATTTTCAAATTATATGGGAAATTATAAAAGTCCATACGTCAGTAAACAAAAGCATGCGAACAGATTTTTTGTCGCACCTTTATTTAATTTTTTTCCCAGCGATTGAATTTGACGAAATGGGGAAATGAAAGATAAAAAATTATAATTTGCTTAATTAAAATATATCGTTGGAATCATGATGAAAAATACTAATAAATTAAGGAAAAATAATATCAGGTCCGTATTTGATGAAAAGACAAAGTAGAGGGTGGCAACAAAAATGTATAGAGATGCTGCATTTTCATTTTGAAAATTTGCTGTAAATATTTGTAAACTATTAAAAGTAACTTGTGTTAAAGATTTATTTTAGATAATAAATACATAAATACTAAGTCGATACACATAATTTCTTATTTAGTTAATTTAGTTAAGCAAATTATAATTTTTTATCTTTCATTTCCTTATTTCGTCAAATTCAATCGCTTGTAAAAAAATCAATAAACGTGCGACAAAAAATCTGTTCACATGCTTTTGTTCACTGATGTATGGACTTTAATAATTTCCCATATAATTTGAAAAAATATTATACAGGGTGATTTTCTCTACAGAAATAAAAAAACTTGAATTAAAAAAGTCCGGTCCTGAAATTTTTAAATATTAAAAACGGTATTATATCAACTGTGATAAGTACACAAATGTCACAAGTTGTATACAATTTGAACAAATTGTGATAAATAGTAAGGAATTTCTGGTCAAAAGAAATATTTATATACAAATTTCTACCCATTTGTGAATAGTCAAAGGATCCTCTATCATCCTTAGAAGTATGTACAGGTCGTCATGAAACACTCTGTATATTTGTAATAATTGTAATACAAATAACGTCTCGAACGTAGCCTCATATCCCTTCCCTTGTTACTAATATATATAAACACCAAAAAGGCCCAGGTTTATAAAAATATATCGATTTATTAAAAGCTTTATTCATACACAATAATTACAAAACAGTTTTGCGTGTGGCAAGATCAGTTTCTCTATTATAACAAACCTAACGAAAATAAACATTACCTTGAAGCTTTACAAAATTAAAAACTACACAGTATAGCCATCTGTTGACAAAGTTACAAAATAAAAATCGTACTCTAGATTTTTTCGAACGTACTATAATTTTTTCGTTGGCTGCACTATAATTGTTCATGTTCATATTGTTGGCAACATTGGTCAGCTCCAACCCATCAGTGTCAAAAAATTGTCAAACACAAAGATTATCCCAGCTGATTGTCACTGTTGTTAATCGTCAATTTTTTTTTCTTAAATTTTAGCACAACACAGTAAATTACTGAAAAAATGTCCGGCCACAGGTACACAAATTCAACAAACCCGTTCGACGAAGACGACGACGTCGATGACGAGACGTTCTTAAAAAATTCCAGACGCCCCGTATCGAACATGCAACCCACTTTCGACGATCAAATGCAGTCGTTTGCTGAGAAAAAGAGGGCCATAGAGGATCGCACGATAAACAGCACGGAGAAAAGTATAAGTATCCTACGAGACTCTGAGCAGATCGGCATAGCGACAGCAGAAGAACTGATGAGACAAAGGGAAAAATTGGAGAAAACCGATAAGCAGCTAGACGAAATCAACGCCACTCTTAGGTTTTCACAGAAACATATAAACGGAATTAAGTCTGTATTCAGCAGCCTTAAGAATTATATGTCCGGCAAGAACGACGCCAGTCCAACTACGTCCAGTTCTACACCTAGCACCGTAAAAGTAAGTACTATGTTTTTTCTATTCTCTTACTTATATTCCCGTTGCACATACAGAGCTATTTAAATATTTAAGCGTCAGTTAAAAATGCGCATGTTCACTAACAAATATGTAAAATAAGCAAAGCGATAGGTATTGATTATCGTTGAAAGTTAAATATACTTATATTCATTTTAATAATTAACATTGATTTTCAATTTGAATAAATATAATGTCAATATTATTATACCTAAACGGGAACAAAAAGTTTACATATTTTTTAAATTCGAATTTTATGGCTTATTATATTCTTTTTTAGCAATCAACATCGAATCAAACCTTAGAAGATAAACTGTCTACTTACGATCGATATGATAACCATCCCACAACGAGGCTGCGTGACAACTTCAGCCCTGTCCAGACTCAGTTGGACGCTTCTTCTGGTAGTAAAGACTTCAGCGCCCGCCTAGACGCCAATTTACAGGAAATGTGCACCAACATATCTCGATTAAAAGGCTTGGCTTCCGAACTAGGATCTGAAATTGAGACACAGAACGACTTAATCGGGAATATCATCGATAAAACCGAACAGGCTGATATGACGATTACCAAGCAAAATAAAGATATGAATAGATTAATGAAAAAATAAGCAATAGCGTTTTGAATTTTACGTTGGTACGGTTTCGCAACACTTCAGTTATTTTATATGTAACGATTCATATGCCTTTGACAGTACAAAAAGATATCTTCAAAAAATATTATCAAAAGTTGGATTTTTGCCTATAATTAATAATATAAAATATATTCAGTCTGTTACGAAATGCATATTATATTATCGTCAAAAAATACTCCTAAAGCGGGTTAGAACCTCTAACAGGTTACAAACGCCGAAGTAGTTGTTATGAACTTCGAAACACTGCATGGTACTAAACAACGATAGCGTGCAGTGATTTGGTGTTCTCGAAAACTGCCGAAGTCATTAAGAATACTCTGTATTTATATGTAATTCTAAAAATCTATTTTAATATGTAATTCAGATTAAAAACGAGTATATTATGTTTATCTTGGGTACCTATAACTAGAGTTACCGAACACGTTCAGAGAATTGGCATGCTATTTAGTTTATTTTTTATCAAGGTCACTTATTGCGAGAAGATGATCTCTGCCGTGGGTAACTCTAGTTTAGTTGAATATAACCTATAATATGTAATTATTTTTGAATTTTAGGAAATTTGGGTATTTAGACATTTATTTATGATTTATTGGTTACGTGTATAAATGTATGTAAAAAGCAATATGTGATTATAGTTTTCTCTATTTAGTTTTTGTAAAGTGAACTTTCTAAGTAAATAGTTTTAAAATTATGGTAATTTTTTAAAGCAAGTTTATAGTCCTACGTAAATTATATTATATAAATAATTTCACAAATTAAATTTATAAATCTTACCAAGAAATATTTATTTTCGCCATCTTTACCTCAAAAGGAATTAAAATTATGAAAACGCTAGGCACTTGTTTCACTAAATTTTAAACTTCCCTCTCCGTACAGACAAGGACAGCGCCACCTGCTAGTTACTTCTTAATAGGTTGTCGGCCTGAGCTGTCAAACAAAACCAAATGTTTTGCTGTCAAAACGTTTTCCGGCGTCGTCCAAACGTATTCTTGACGTTTTAAAATAACAACAAAGACGAATCTCTGATCATCTGCGACATAGTAGCGGTTCTAGTGTGAATTTTGTAAAAATTGTGAACCTAAAACTCCAAAATGTCTATCGGTGTTCCAATTAAAGTTCTCCACGAAGCAGAAGGCCACATTGTAACATGTGAAACTATTACCGGCGAAGTTTACAGAGGCAAACTTATAGAAGCCGAGGATAATATGAATTGCCAAATGACTCAAATTACTGTAACCTACAGGGACGGAAGAGTAGCACAACTGGAAAACGTTTACATTAGAGGCTCAAAAATTAGATTTCTTATTTTACCTGATATGTTGAAAAATGCTCCGATGTTCAAAAAGCAAACAAAAGCGGGAACGGCGGGCCGAGGAAAATCGGCTATACTTAGAGCACAAGGTAAGCTTTGTTTTTGTATGCATGCAAGTTTTACCTTAAGCGGAACTGGAGAAAACTGATTTAAAATGATTTTCTTTATTTTGTTATATGAAAATTGAGATCGTTACATTTTTTTTAGCTCGGGGTAGAGGGAGAGGGCAAGCGCCCCCGATTCGAGGAGGACGAGGTGGAGCTTGGCAAAATCAACAGGGTGGTGCTCCCGGTGGCCGAGGCAGATAAAAAATGTGTTCTAGTATTTTATTCAGTTCTGTGTAAATATCTTATTTAAAGTGGATTTCAGACGTTGTGTATTTTTTCCTTTTGTGCGTTCCGAATAGCTTAATGTTATGTTGTAAAGCCGCAGGCAAACTTTTTATTAAGGAAATATAGAGAGGAAGAAATATGTAAATTCTTGGTTTAACGACGAATATATTAAACGATAAGAAAAACAATTTCTACAAATTCGTAATTAAAGGTTTTTCCATTTATATCTGTCTTTTTGTTAGAGTTTAAAGCCTGAATGGATCGCTACCACACCCAGAGTTAAGTTCTCGTATGTTACTTGCCGGAAACCTGCCTCCTCTATCATCGTTTTAAAATTTTCCTAGAAAACAAAAATTACCATTAGAAATTTGTTTTCATCGAAATAGTAAAGAAACCGAGGTAAATCAAGCGTTACGATTAAATTAAAAACATTTTTAAATCTTCAGTCTTAGTAAAATCGTAAGGAACATTCATACATTAATTTTTCTATAATTTGTGTCGATTATTTTGTTTTCTTGAGATGCTTCGACCATCTTGTGTTCACTTCAGAAGACTACGATAAGATGATCGAAATGTCGAGAACTCAAAATGTTCAATACAGAAGAGAACCTGGAATTTTCTACAAACCATCACAAAACCCTTCGAATCTAAATTTTTCTGTTATGTCTTATTATTATTTAATATCTCTTATCCAGATAATCTTTATTAATGATTCGTAAACCATGTGACCGCAGAATTAGGCAACCATCTGCGCTCTGGTATTACATGCAGAAAAAAATAAAACGTATATCTGGTTGCCTATTTCTGGCCACATCGTTTACGAACACTAAAACAAGCAAAGTGGCGAAATCTATTAACTTCTTGTGATGAAATGATCTTGCCTATTACATATGGCGGTTTTATGGATATATATTTGTCTTGTCACGATTTTGTAAAGAATTTTTCTTTTACGATATTTGTTACGGTGACAAAATTTGTTTCAAAACATCACATCACGATTACACGAGGTAAGTTGACCAGGAAATAAAATACCAACCTGATTGGGAAACTGCCTTATACTTTCAACTAAATACTGATATGGCTTCCACTGGCCGGCGATTATTTGCCCTAGGACAGGAATAACTTGGAAACTATATTGATCGTAACACCTAAAACGTATCTAATAAATAATATTCAAATAATTGTATTTAACAAAAATACCATTGTGCGTACGAGTTTTCCAAGTGACTGAATTCCAAACACATAAATCTGCCTCCGGGCTGCAGGACGCGATATGCTTCTTCCAAAACTTTATCGATGTGTGTGCAGTTCCTTATACCGAAAGCTATTGTGTAAGCATTAAACGTGTTATCCTCAAACTGTAGTTTCTCAGCGTTGCCTTCTTTCCAGGCAATCGTATCTGGGTCGTGTTTCAGATGCTCACTTCGAATTTTACCTACTTCCAGCATGTTCGCGTTAATGTCGCAAACGGTAACGTGGCAATTTTTGTAACTACCATTTTTAATGTGGGTTAAAAACCTAAACGCAATATCTCCTAAAACATGAAATTATATCTTAACTGGCCACTAATATATGTACTGTATTACCTGTGCCGCCAGCTACATCTAACAATTTTGTGTTGTCAGTCGGGGAAAGCGATCCCATGAAACAATCCTTCCAAAGTCTATGAATGCCCAGAGACATAGCATCGTTCATTACATCATAATCTAGAGCGACATTCTCAAATACTTTATGCACTAAAATTACATATTTTAGATAGATTTGCTTGGAAGTCAGTAACGGGTACTACCTTTATGTTCCTTTTCACTTTCTTTAACCGTCTCATATCCAAAGTGGGTAACTTTTTCTTCACTCTCAGCTTCAGCGTAACTGTGTTGGGAGGCAAGTCTTCTTGAACACCCCACAAAGGTTCGGAACAGCTTTTTACTGCTCAATACTTTTCGTAAACTGTTCGACATTTTTGAGGTTAGGTTTATAGGTTATAACAAAAATTGCTAACAAAATAATTTCATAAAACCCATAGGGAATTATAACGGAAAGATTCAATTAATATCGTCGACCACAGAAATAAAACGAGACTTTGATAATAATGATAATTCATATGACAGAAAATAATTCACATTCGAAACATGTGGTGAAGTTGTCTACAAAAGAAAAGAATTTATTGGTTATCTGGACGAGCCATAGGCGTAGGGCCGGGTTTTCACTTTTCAAATCTGCAGGGGCTCGAATATTTGCCATAAAAATTAAGGCAGTGCTGCCAACAGTGAACTTCAATATGAAAAAATATTAACATATTAAATTATTTTGAGGGGTTGAAGGATCCTACAAAAATTTCCGATCGCTTAATCTACACTTAAATTATAGTCATTTAGGGGAAGATCGAATTCGATAACATTTTGCAGGATTAATTAAATATGAATAACGTTTAAAAAGAAACAGTATATTTTTTTATAAATGTTTATTTTTTTGTAACTGATAAAATGTTTTTAAAATAACATTTCAATATATAAATAATAAGTGTGTTGTAGCATGTCCATAGACTGCAAATTCCATGGTGATCAGTGAATTTTTTTGTTACCAAACTATACATACCGTCTATTTTGTTTATTAAAATACCAGTATTTTACCAAAAAAAATTGCCCTTATAACAATATCCAAAAAAAAATCGTTAAAAAATCACAAACAAATATGTAAACGATATTTAATAATACTGATAAAAAATAACAGTGTTAAACATAATTAATTATTAATAAAAAAAATCTAAGCTGGATATTGTTATAAACATAATTTTCAGGAAAATTTCCCTACTTAATATAACATCTAGTTTACCAATGAATTTTTTTTCTTATGTCGAACACGATACCTTAATCTATATTAATAAATGTATGTATCAATTTTATCATTTGCCAACATATGTAATATATATATACAAAGTAATATTAACACCAATTATTCCTAAAATTTTAAATAGATTACGCCAAAAGACCTAATAAACCCCAGTAATGAAGATAAGTGAGTGAAAAAGAATTTATTACGGAACGGAAAACAGACCACAAACCGAAACAGGGTTTTACCAATTATTCAGAATACAAACAAAATTCGAGAAAACTTATCACAGTTAATTTTATATAACATCTGAACACAATTTGGCTTCCACTTATGCCAATTTAAATTAAATAAAGTCGAGTATAATTTTCAATATGGGTAAACAGACCAAGTGGAATAAATAAAAGTATAAAAAATTGCATTTTTCTGGTATATTAAAACAAAACGGAAAAAAGTATGACATTTTAATTTAATTAATTAATTTTGAAATTTCACATGCTTTCTTGCTGATGACTATCACCGATTGCTTTTTGTGTTATTAAAAATTTAAAATAGATCTTTTTATCACATTTAGTTATCAAAAATAATTTTTTTTGATTTCGTCTTGCGCTAATGATGAAATTGACACATTCTTACAGCCATTTTCTATCTATGTTTATTGAAAATAAACATAAATAGAATTCTACACATTTCTATATAAATATTTCCATAATAATGTTAAATGATTTAAACTTTGAAAAGTACAATTCGTAAACAAACCTGAAAACTGAATTTGAATGCTTTTTTTAAAAATGGATGGCAGATTTTTCGTACTTTTAAAAGTTTTTATGTTAACCTAAAAGTTGCTCTGAATTTTTTCAACAGGTGAAAAATCAAGATGACGAAAAACGATTTTTTTAACATTGGTGCAAGGACACACAGCCGAATAAAAATACCCTCAACTTTTTAACAAAAACATGCATATTAAAAGACTTCCTTCTAATAATCTCGTAAAATATTCCACAAAAACGGGAACAGTGTTAAAGTTCAAGGTACCTTTGGAAATTCGAGCCATGCAAAAAAAATTCAGAGAAACAAAAAAATTTAAATGTCCTGCATTTAATTTTAGAAAATTCCAGTACATACATAATCTTTTGCAACATTAATTAATTTTTATAATATATAATTTATATCACTAAAAAGCTATTTTTTTTTTGTTGAGTTTACATTCTGGGAAAAATCAGGGCAAAAATTTGAATGTTTCGTACCACATTCTAGCTTAAACAAAAAAACCCAACTCAAAAGTCTTGTGGGCTATGCATGTTGTACTAGATCAAGAATTTGTATGGAAAAGTCGGAAGGATCATAACCTGACTTTTGGACTCGGCTTTCTTGTCAGGATTCGACAGACGAGGTTCAGGTTGCGTAGTCTAACAAAACTTTTAAGCAAAATTCCAGGATATCCCTTAAAATGCATACACGTGAGCATTTCTAATAGAAAACGTAAACATCCAAACTTTCGAAGTGCCCCACGAAAGAAAACTTAGTTGACTAGTACTACAAAAATAAAAAAAAATCTAATAAAATAGCAGATAAAAAATAATCTGTCGTTACAAAGGAAAACAATCTTAAATAATTGGTTTCATTATTACACCATATAAAATTTTGAAGAAAAACCGCTTGAGTTCCAAACTACAAAAAAAATCTAATCACAATGTTTTTATAGAATGTATTATTCTGAGCTACACCCGTGAAAATAGAATCACTATCTCCATGTTTTAAACTCTTTTTAGGGGCACCACCTTAATAAAAGTGAGGGTATATTATACAAACACTGAAAACCTTTAACGAAACTGTGTCGTGTGTGTAGGCTTACACGTACAGCGCTTTTCCTCATATTTCGACACCCATCTACACAGTTGATATCATCAGATATGCGTAATTTCCAATGTTTTTCCTGAAATGTCAAAATGTACCACAAAGAAATGCAAGTGAGTATCAGGTGTGCAAAACGTTTAATAAATTTTGATATCAGAGAATAGTACGGTACGAGATGGGTTACCGCAGCCATTAATTAGAATTCTGCTCTAAAAATGCACTAATAGCTAGCACGTTTTGTTAAAAGATATTAAATTATAAAAAAATTCATATTCCTGATGCTCACTTGTTACATTAGATAAAATTTACTTACAACGCACCACCATAAATTTGGGAAATCTGTCCTCGCAGTCCGTCGTTGATTTTTCGTTAAGTTGGCTCGTTCTTCTTCGTTAAGTAGGTGGGTGTCGCAATATGAGAGAAAACCCTATACATAATTATATGTTATATAATACATATCAGTAACATTTATCTCAATGAATATTAAGACTGCTGCTATATCACTATCTAATAATTTCATAAAGGGCAAATTATATCGTTAACTGCTATTTTTAACAGGACAACACGTAGTCCAGACCACTCAGTACACATTACTTATACTTACTGGCTAATGCCGATTAAGAGTTTTCGCTAGTGTAGATGACAAAACCAATAGAAAATGTTGGAAAATATTGTCAAAAATTTACTAAGCACTTAACTGGCAGTGAAAACATTTTGACAATTAACAAATACGTAAAAATTTTATGGTCCTTTAGAACCTAACCTACCCTACTATGAATATACACATTACAATTTATCCATACATATATACGGGGACTTTTTAAAGCTTTTGGTAAAGCAAAACATTAATATTTAAAGTGTCAAAATTTTATTTTATTCACTGTAACAAAAAAAGTCACAAACAATTTTATAAATATACTTACTAAAATATAAAGCTTTTTTTTTTAATAAAGATAAAATAATAATCACAGAGCTACGACAGTATATAATACTGTCATAATGTTATTTTAAAGATCACAAGAGAAAAGTGGTGCCCATCAAACCTTGAAAAAAGAAGTCTTTTGAATAAACAACAGCCTAGAAGACGCATACCAGCAGATGGCCGTTAGGTATTAAGAAAAATGTACAAAATCACCCCTGTAACATTATGGCAGTTTTCTATTTTAATTTCAAACAAAATTTTAGCCACACTAAAAAGCCGAAATAAAAAAGTAAAAAAATAATTGTCGTTACCTTTGTAGGTTAATTTTAAAGATCCATTATCTTTTCACTAGTTTATTATTATTGGTGAATGAAACAAAGTGCATAAAAGCTTAGTTAAATTAGTAACAATAACAAAAATAAGTCCGGTTCATTTTTCTTATTATTTGATATGCCTTTTGTCTCGACTACCATTTACTCAAAAGCAGAAAACCATCTTCATACTATCGTAACAACTTAAAAACAACTAAATAAATAATTTAGTATTATTTTGTAACATATAATAGAGAATCTAACATTTATAGTGTTCGTAACACTGCACAAAAAACCAACTCCTTGAACTGATCATTTTTTTGACGAGTGTCGACTTTTCACCCAAACATTTAAAAATCACACGTGAATTGAAGGGGCAATTGATAGGTTAAAAAAATCGACTCCCGTACCTATCCAATTTTATAATTTGTTATATTAATAAATCTAATAGTCTAAAATGGCCAGCTAGCCTACTTTAAACTTGTCCCAGTGTCTTGTGGGGTGTTATTGCCAACCTGAAAAACAACGAAAAGTTTCATTAACCAGATGTACAGACTGTGCTCTGCCACGACATGCTTCAGGGTGCTTTTCGGTCGCCAATGTTAAAAATTCCCAAAAATAAATTCATTATCTGGTTGGTAACAATAATTTTTAACAAAATTTCCTCGTTTTCATTTTTTATGACCGTATTATATACTATTATTAGAATAGCTAAAACTTAAAATTAATTTTGTGTGCAATTTCTCTTTTGTATTTATCCCACCATTCCTTGGGTATTCTGAAATAAATCATTCGTACTTTGTGATATAAACTTTTGTTGCTGTAAAAATCCAAAGGTAGGATAAAATGCGAACATTTTTAGCGAAACGTTCAATAGGTATTTAAAAATTCGGAATCTAATATCCCGTCATATTTTTTATTTTAAAGACACTCCACGTATAAAGTAAGATTATTGTTATCGTTCTCCATTGACAAGTTATCCGTTAAAGAATTTATTGGATGAAATTACTGATTTTTTAGACTACAATAAAATCACAAATTATTACCACGAATTTTGCCGTTCGATTATTTCTTACGTGAATTAACAATCCCTATAAATGTTGAATTAATTATGATCAACAATCTATAAAATACGTTTTTTATGCTTAACCATGTTGCCGACCGAATTGCATATGAAGATGTCTATGGTTCTTTTAATAAATAAAATAAATCAACCGAGTTACTTCACTAATTTAGGTTTACCGAGTCAACATATACTTCTGCCAATTTATCATGCAACAGAAAAAAAAAAATTAGCCCTACCTCTGGCATCATCACTATGGGAAGGCCATAAAAATTAAAGGTAATATCAACAAAAGTTTTGCAACAAAAGTCGCGAATTTAGATGTAATGATAATTTTCACCGCAGTAAACGACACGTCAAGCACCTGGAGGCTATTTTGAAGTTGACGTTTGTCTTCAGTACTTATACGCTGATAAAATTATCATTACATGCCCCGAACGCCGCTAATGCAACGGAAAACACTCACCAAAGGATGTGGTTGGTCTTGCGAAGATATTCCTCCACTGGAACCTTGTGTTGGCTGCTTAATTTTGTCACAATAATCACTCAAGATGTCCCTGAATCGCTGCCAGCTTTTCTCAGGTACCGTGATAGCTGTTCGGAAATTAGTTTTTACTTCGGAGATACGCATGTACACACCACGATTATTCTGGCCTAGGAGACAATACCAATAGTTAGCACAGCAGTTAAAAATTAAACAAAACACACAAATCCTTTGTTTGCAAAAATAAGAATGGAAAAACTATTTCTATCGCATCGAATTAACTTAATTAAACGGACTCACCTATATCGAAATAGAAATTCTTATTATCGACATGCATATGCCTGCCCTCGGGCAAATCTGGCTTGTATGCATGTTCATCAGTGCTGAACTCGTCCAGGAGATCGGTCAGAGCGTCTCTAAATTCGATCATCCCTTGAGCCGGAATTGCTACTTGACTTCTGGGCCCTCCCCTCGTTATCGTTTGGGAAACTCGCAAAAAGCGCCCCCGTGAATTTTCTTTAAGATCTAGATAGTACCTGCGGTTGTCCTTGATCATCATTTCGCTCTTCAATTTACCGTCCTCAGGAACGTTGTCGGGATTGGGAGGTCCTGAAATATGGTCTTTTATGAAAACATTTTTAAATAGGCAAATACTTTTACTGTTACTAAAAAAAAAAGAAGGTAATTTTTACATTGCGAACTGTTATTAAAAAGGAAGGTGGGCGATTACAGCCTGTCTTACCAAGTGAAGAATAAAAGTCGCTAAAGGCAGAGAGGTGGTCTCGAAACTCAGCTGCTGTTGATAGTGCGAGAAATATTTGCGAACGTCGACCATCGGCACCAATCTACTCGAACACAAAGAAACATAAGCACTATGAAATAGGATAAACAAAAACGTAAACATACCTCTGCAACTTTGATAAAACGTCCTCTTCGATTTTGTTTTACATCTAAGTAGAATCGCTTGCTCTGTATTTGTAACATTTTAGTGGCCAGTTCTTGTTCGACCTGACCCTGTTGACCTAAAAAATGTACAACATCGACAATTAATCATCGGTTACCGATTAGAAACACGCGGCGAACTAACTGGTAAACGGTATAATATATATATAATATAAAAGAAACAGTGAAAAGCTACCTACTAGGATCATGCCAGTACTGAATTCTACCAAGAGTCCACTCACTTTCTTCCATTTCAACAGTACAAAAAACATGGGACTTGGATAAGAGCAGTGTAACAGGCAGAGGATCTTATTTAACTAATCATGAATCACTTTTATGAAAAGTCTATAGTAAAGAACTTACTATAAATTCCCTGGAATTCTATGAGTCATCACAAAAGAACTCCATTCATGAAACTCATAGCAAGCGTATAAATTACATAATTTTCTTTTTTAGGCATTATGAATTATTTTTCAGCTAGTTCTATAAACTTTTTCACAAAACTAAGAAAGTTTCTTTTGTTACATTTTACATACCTGAGTCATATTCGCTTCCCTGTTCCATTCCCTGGTGATATTCTAAAAAATATAGGTTCCAAAATTAATACACTGGTAAAGACATTATGTTAAAGGGCATTTCCCATTGCATTTTAAATTAACAACAACTTCCAACAATTTTTTCGCGAAATTGATCAAAAACATTAAAAAATTTTCACAAGGGTCAATTTCGAGTGCCTTGTCACTTCGCGTAAAGTAAAAGGCAACCAAATTGACGTTGGCCAAGGTCACTATTAGACTACGACAATATTTAACTTATTGCAGGTCTTTTGCGGCAATTTTGACACACTTAATGACCTAATTAGCTGAAAAAACAGTGTCCACCGGTATTATTTAACATTTTACTACGGTAATTAGTTGATTTACTCCACACATCGCGAGCGATTCCGCAAAAAATTAGAAAATTCCTCGACGGGAACAATTGAAATTCGCCATTTTGGTTCAGTTGTCAAATTTACAAAGAGGATTTAAAAAGAACGGGAAACTATGCGGGGCTTCTTTTTAGCTAACAGACATATGCAAGTTCATATTTTATTTAGGAGTTAGAATTTTGGCAATTCAAGCACTTACTTTGCGAGCTTGAACCTTCATCGCCACTTCCTATATCCGACATCGCAACCCAACCACACACAACCTTCACTGTTTGGGGGAAACGTAAAATATCACTAAAAGTCACCAAATTCGTCTGACGGGTACATCGAATCCAGGGTTGCTTTTTGGCAAAGTATTTACCAATTTCAAAAACGGATTTTAAATTCAAGTACTCTGCATCGGTTAAAATAAATTTGGCTGACCCGACCCGATTCAATTTTGATCTCAACTAAGCATTGCGGCGAACATATTTTTTTTACTAGTTTTATTTTAATGTATTAATAATTAATAAAATTGGTCTCTAGGAGAATTATATTAATAAACTTGTTAATAATTCATGGCGTGACTAAAAAAACCAGAATGTCATTATTATTGATACATTTTTTTAGATCTTCACTGAAAAGCGATTACACTTGGTTTAAAAATAGACGCTATATAATCCACATAAATTCTATAAATAAACAAAACATCATAAAATTATGTCATCGTCTTGAGAATAATTCGATGTATGGCAAATTCGATGAATGATGACTTTAGTTGGGGCATGCGCATGGGCCGTCCTGCTTCCTAACAACACGAAGCAGCGAGGGGAACAAAGATGGCTATGGATCTATCCGCCATTTTCTAAAGTGAGATAGAACAAATTGTTTTTCCTCATTTTTGTTTAATTTAAAGAATAAATTGTGATTTTTTCAATCGGAAAGTGTAAAGCAGCTAATTTTTTATGTTATTTGAGGCATTTTGCAAAGCCTTACATTGAAAAAGTGTGTTTTTTGAACTATCGAAGATACGCGTCTTTCAAGACAGATATTGTGTGAGAGAAGGTAAACGGTTTTCTTTGTTACTTATACTTATTTCATTTCATTTTATCAGCATCTTTGTTATAAAAAGAGATAAATTTTGAGCGAGAAGATAGACTTTTCAAATTTTCTATTTGATTGACGTTTTGTCAGTGTGTATTATTGTATCTCATTGTTTTCGGAATCACGCCGCACCCTTTTGCTTCACGCTTTTATTTTTGTTTTTTTTCCTGGCCATTTTGGCACCCAACGACTTCATCGAACAAAGCCGTCCGTCTTTTTTTTAAATCGGCTCTTTCAACTTCTGCCCCAGGACAGTACTCTGCGATAAATTAATTCCTAGTATTTTAAATTATGCATGTCTATTTTTGGATATTATTTCGTATGTTTATAATAATTACTTAATAGATATACAGTTTTGCAAATTTACTGAAATAAACGAACACACATGCTAATCATGTGTTGTAATCTTTTAGTTTATAATAAATAATTAAATAATGGGCATACCTACATAACATGTCCCTATTATTAGTCATTAAGTAATAATTGTATCTTTATTAAAAATTAAATATTGGTGATAAAAATGTTCTGGAAAATTAATTAATTCATATATAGTCTAAATCCTCGTCTGGTCAAATAATTGTCAATTTTACAAAAAAATATTCAAAATTTGTTTTTATACAGGGTGTCCCGCAACGTCATGCCCATAATAGAAGAGTCTTGATTAATTATTAGGCAACCGCCATAACATCGATCAGAAAAAATATGACCTACGTTACAGATGTTCAAAATGCGGTTCATAACATATAATAGCTATTCTTTAAGAAATGAACGTTATGAATCCTAAAAGAATTAAGTTTCAAGTCATTTTGTACGGTATTGTTGTAAACGTCTGTTATTTTTCCCACTAACTGCTGCTCACGCTGCTTGAAATATTTATTTTATGGGAAATTGCGAACGTGGATAATGGGTGATGCGCACGTGACGTCACAACTAACCTAAAAAATATGCATTTGTCTAAAATTTTCGAATATTACGTCAGTTTTATCAAAATTTCTGCTTGGATCCTGTACTATTATCAACCAAAGTCTTGCATGTTCGGTGCATTGTTAATAAAGTTTTAATTGCCTTGATCTAATAAAATAAGATACTATTTGTTGGTTAGAATTCCAACCTATAATTAGCAGTCTTTTTTAATAATCTACAGTATTGACACCTCGATTGACACTTTATAAATCTACTGTCTGAGAGAGTTTTTAAATGTTATAACGAATCCAAGCTAAAACTACAAAAATTAAAATTAAAATTGAAAATAAATTTGGAAAAACTAAAAATTTAAGGTTATGTTAGTCATATGACAAAAAACACACCCATGTGTCAAATTCAGTGACCACTTTGTATAAAATTCAAAAATAATACTTTCAATTTTTTTACAATTCCGACGCCATTTTTTAAACAAATACCAACTTGTCACATATCTCTGAAATTAGAATTTCACGACGAATAAGAAAATGCAAAAATATACAGGGTGTCCCATTTAAAATAAGAAAGTTGGTGCCCCTCCTGTTACACCAATAGTAGTATTTTGCCCACATATGGCAGATTCTGGCTTTTAAAAATTTTAGAAATCCGTCTTTCATAATAACTGAGTTATTTCGTAGGCTACCCGATATATAATGAAAAAGTTTTCCTCTCTGCACTTCATACAATTGTTACTACGTTTCACTAATTTTGACCTGTAAATAAAACCTTCCATATTTTACAGAATTCCAGTGAAAACGTTGCCTACCCCAAGGCAGAAGGCCTTTCGATGATGTTCGATCCAAATGCCATAACGACTCAACAGTCGCAAATCCAGTACCAGCAGCCCCAGCAGAATGACAAAGATAAAAGCCAAGAACAAAAAGACACGTTTTCGCCTTTCTGCTACGCCAATGTCAATATGATACACAAAATCACGCCAAACACCACCCAAACCCACAACTCCACCGTTAATATGTCGCAGCTAACCGACGACAAGTGCTACATAACGCAACCCTTCAGCTACAATTACACCCTCGTTAATCAGAATTTACTAACACAGAATATAACTTTCAAGTGCGAAGTATGTGGGTTGATGTTTGCGCATTTATCGCTGTTGAACCACCATAAAAAGGTGCATCACGGGCAGGGCGACCAGGGCCAGGCGCAGCAGCAGCAAATCACCGTACAGGTAAGTTTTAACATACGTTAATCCTGTAATTCACCCGAAGTTATTTTTAACAAATATAATCCTCTGCCTAGGTCCAACAACCCCAACAGCAACCAACCCAGATACAAATAGTCTCTGCCGATCGCATCCGTTTCTCCTGTGAAGAATGTGGGCTCACGTTCAACACCCAAGCAGATTTAAAGTCCCACAGAATTCAATCCCACCAGCCTCAACAGCAACAGCAACAACAGCAGGTAATATTACGACATAATTTAGTTGTTCTTAAGGGCATACTTGAATGAAATTGTAGGTCCAGACTCAGCAACAACCCCAACAGCAGCAGAACACTTTAAAAATAAAGAACTGCGAATCGTGTGGTGCCCCCCTGCCTCAAGATAACAATAAGAAGCGGGCCGTGATGAAGGTCAAATGTGAGAGCTGCCTCAGCGCGGAGGCGATCCAGCCGCAAATTTTTGTAGTTGCGACTGCTCCGGACGCGTCGGTGAAGTTCGAGGAGAGCACCGGGACCCAGACGCAGAGCACGCTAGGTGAGCTAAAATTGTTTCTGAAATAGTTACAAAAAATGTTCTTTGTTTTGGTCCCATAATCAAAAACTGTCGTTTAATTTCTAAATGTTTACCTTATCAAAAACCAGGCTTTTCTGTAGTCGTTCAAGTCAAGTCGTCTTTTAACGTATGTCCCAGAAGGGTTCAGTACAAATAATGCCATTTTGAACTGCTTGAACATATTTTGCTTCAATTAGTTGTGATGTATTTTTCAAGATTAAGATTATAATTTGAGCGCTAGTATTGGTAATTTAGTACTAGCGATCCCCAAATAATGACGAACTTACCTCACCCTAAAATGGTACCAAAACCAGCTTGTATTAATTAGTGAGCATACACAGCACAGCAAAAGTAATTTTTTTTATGTAACTATTATCAATATGTAATGTATCATGATTATTTAACTAGGTACACAAAATTCTATACCAATAGGAGTCAAAAACAACCATCCCGTGAAACGAAGGGGAGTTGCAAGCGTCACTAAATGCACCAAGTGTAATGGGAGTGGTATTATATTCATCGGAGGCTCGAAAAATCAGCAGAACAACGTCGATAAACCTTTTCACTGCAATATTTGTAACGGTAAGTATAATAATGTTCAGCACTAGTAATGCTGGATTAATCGTCATGGATTTAAACGTGCCTGTCTTTCCAGGTTCATTCAGTAGGTACTCGTCTTTGTGGTCTCACAAGCGTCTTCACACCGGCGAAAAGAATTTCAAATGCAACATATGTGGCCTGGCCTTCGCTAAAGCAGCTTACTTGAAAAACCACTCGAGAATCCACACCGGAGAGAAGCCGTATCGTTGCAACGTTTGCGGGATGCAATTCTCACAGTCACCCCACTTGAAGAATCATGAAAGGATTCACTCTGGGGAGCGCCCGTACGTCTGTGAGGTTTGCGACAAATCGTTTGCTAGGCACTCGACGCTCTGGAATCACCGCAGGATTCACACAGGAGAAAAGCCTTACAGGTGAGTTTTTTAGTTTTGGTCACAAATTTAAAATAAAACGAATTTTTGTGAAGCCCTTGCGATAGACCTTTGTTCAAAGGTGAGGCGAGTATTTCTGAACATTTCCTCCAATTGTTTTTAATTTAATTTTCAGTTTGCTTAAAATCCAGTTTCTTTTATTTTTGAACATTTTTTTTTAACAAAAAATGCATTTGTTAGTACTTACACTGTATGTGTGTAAAGAATATGGTGATATAACTAGGATCGCTTGTTTACAAAATATATTCTTTCAGGTGTGATATTTGTGGCTCCTGTTTCAATCAAGCCACACACTTGAAGAACCATGCCAAAGTTCATTCTGGTGAGAAGCCATTCAAATGTGATATATGCTCGGTTGGATTTTCTGACAGGTAAGTTATAAGTTCACAATAAATTATACAACAATTTTTATATCGAGTTAAGGAGTATATTATATAGTGTAATCTTAAAGTAAAGTATTAATTATAAAATATTTGTGTTCTGTGTGTATTTAATCGTTTAATTGTCTCCCAGGTTTGCACTGAAAAGGCACAGAAACATCCACGAGAAATACGGGCGGACTAAGCCGAATCCTCCAGCTTCCACGAGTGATGATACTCAGACCAACAATACAAGCACAGATTCTGTAAATAATACTGTTACGACAGTGGCTACAGCCACCCAAGATGGCGCCGATCATGAAGAAATTATCGAAACAAAATTTGAGGGGAAGTACGAGACAGTCGATCCCGGCAGCGAAATGAGTGAAGAAATGTCAGATATTTCTGAGTTGCAAGTTCAGTTGCAATAAAGGGACAGTTCTGAATGAGGAAATCAAAACGATTTTTTTTTAGTTTATGACTGCTTTTTTATAGTTAGCTATTTCCTTAAGTTGAAAAAGAAATTTGTTATATTTATTGGCCAGGGTTAGTCTGCAATGCAGCACCCTGCACACTTATTTTATTTATTTCTGAGTATATTAGTTTCTGTTATAGAAAAGTTTTCGAGTTCTTTTCAGCGTTGAATGTTTCGACCGTCTTGTCGTATCTCCATCTTCTACAAATTATTTATGGTGTTCTTTAAATTTTATTTTGTTTCTTCTGGTTTTATTTTAAATGTATTTAGTGAGGGGTTCACTGACTAACCCTGGATATATTTTCATAAAACTATTTAAATATTCTACATAGTAAAAGAGATATTTTCTAATGCATATTTTATTTTGACACAATTTAAATTAATATTTTTCTTTAATTTTCGTTAGGAATTGTATATATTTTGTTTAAGTTTACTTTTATATGTACCCACAATACACATAATATTCTAATCGAATTAGAATGTTAGAAATAGTCATAACACTAATATGAGTATTTTGATTGTATAACCGAGTTCTTTTGATGTTCGCTTCATATTTACACAATATTTTTGTATATAAATATTTTTTAGCGATAGACGTTTCTATATTTCAACCATTTTTAACGAATTAGACTCTTAAAACTGTAATTCTCATTTAAAGTAACGGACTATTTAGTTTGTTTATAATATAGAAATAAACGTTTCAACGCTTAGTGGTCGTTTTCTTTCTTTAATTTTATTATTTATAATTAATTTTCATTCTCCGCAAACAGAAATACTCGTAGACAAAGGATTCAAATTTCAAAGTATGTATAATCAAAGGAATAAAATACTTCCACTCTTGAAATTTGAATTAGAAAGAAGTGAAGTTAGCTCTAAGGAATTTTGTGGTTAGCGACTTTTTTCATCGGTCCCCGTTGCCGAAAATAAGTTTTGAGTAACTCTAAATAGTTGAATTCAAATGGCATGAACTAAAAACATTATCTAAAAGTGAAATTAAGGTCTTTTTATTAAAAATTCTTACATAAAATTTATGAATCACGAAACAAACTGAAAAACAGCAAAATTTAATTGTAACTCTATAATGGGCTCATTCAGCAATTTATTTTATTTATTATTTCGAAAGAGTACCCTTGAAATCCGTTAAATAAATTAAAATAACCACCGCGCGATCTAAAGCGTGACGTCATTGTACCGTTGACGTTGGCGTGCTATGGCCATTACAGACATTTTAGCTAAATATACTCAAATACAACACCACAAAACAATCCAGAGTACTCACATAAGCACAACACTCTCATAAAGCCAAAACTGAGAAGGGATACGCGATACTGACAACACGTCTTATCTTAATAACCGTGTAATGACGTCACACCACTCAAATTTTCAGGGCATTAAAGGTAGACCTAACGGTGTAAGAATTTAAGAAAATGCAAAAAAAATCATTGTGCTTAGTCAATTACCCGCAATAAACTAAAAATATTATATTTTATAATTATCAGCGGTCGCTGTTACCAATAATTTAGGGTTATTTTATATTTAGGGAAAATCAGATGTGACGTAAACACATCTGATTTTCCTCACCGTTGGCCAGTTGATCACCGATCAACCCTGTACACATCCTAATTGAAAACGTTTGTTCGAAATTAGTCAAAACTTATTCCTCTTGCCTACCGCACACTAAAAACGCATCGCTAAAACAAGGCTAAAAGGCATCGCTGGCAACGCGTCGCTAACTTCACACACATATCCAGAGGGCGCCACTTACCGTTGGGACATTTCACAAACTACGCACGATTTTGGTACTACTGATTCACTGATCATCGAACGTTTTGTATTGACATTTGTAAAAATTGGTGTCTTTGCGGTATTTTGTAAATATGGTTCGGGATTAACAAGTTGAAAAGTAATGCGTTAGTGTAGAGATCCATCGTGTACGTTGTATGTGTATTAAAGAAGAAAAAATCAGCACAAAATGGACGCCAAAAGGAAATTGTCGTAAGTGTTTTTTTGACTACTCATTTGCACCTCAATTTTATACGTTAAAAATGTTCCTAGGAATTTAAAACCAAACGTAATGCCTTAAAATACAATGTACTTGAATCGGTAGTGTGGGATTGTGACGAAAATGCATTTTATTGTGTTAATATTTCACCCTAATATTCGTTATATTCAATATTTTCAGTGGCATACCTTTTAATTGATTTTTCACCTAAGCAAAATATGATAGATTTTTATCAACACGATAGCTATACTTGCGACGTTTTTAAGGTTTTAAACACAGTGAGTTGTATAAACCAGTTTTTTTATCTGTAAAAATTATGCTGGGATTAAATTAATTTATTGACTTGTTAACAATCTTACTATGGGAAAATACTAACAATAATATAGTTATGTAAATTTTGATTAAAGCCCTGATACAAATCTCATTTGCTGAATCAGTTGATAATTACCCACTACATTAATTGTTAGTTTAGAATGTTAATATAAATTCATGCCTATTACACAGAACAATTGTAATTAGGCGTGCAGTGTCAATACAACTAAATGCCTACGTACTTATTATAATCAATGCTAATGTTATATTCTGAGCTGTTGGTGTCGACAATCGTAACCGTGAGTGCCTAAGTCAATAGAATGCTTGAGGGCAGCGTCAGAGGTATATCTTGCACCTAATTGTTATGGCTTTTAAATTGTTTTTATTATCTCTGCAAAATACCTTGTAATAATCAATAATCAAGTTCAGCTGCATCGATTTTAACCTCTAGTGCATAGGTGTATGCCTAGTAGTAATTTGTCAATAAATCAACTGTATAAAGATATTTATTTACCTTATAAGTTATAACCTCATTATCTATTTACTTTTTCATTTACCATGGTCATTTATCTGTTAAATAAGTACAAATAATTCATTTTAAATGTGCAAATCCGTAAAACAAAACAAAGCAAATTGTTCATTTTTTAATTTTTTATTTTCACTGAATAATTTAACAGTTGCTTCTGGGCGTATTATTGAATCTTATGTGGTCGAAATGGGTGCAACTTACTTATACCAATTTGTTTTGAACCAGAACGCAAGGCGATTCTCTCTACGAAGTCTTAGCATTACCTAAAACGGCTACGAACGAAGAAATTAAAAAGACTTATCGCCGGCTGGCTTTAAAGTATCATCCAGACAAGAACCCGAACAATCCAGAAGCAGCTGAGAAATTCAAAGAAGTTAATAGAGCCCATTCCATTTTAAGCGATTCCACGAAACGAAATATTTACGATAATTATGGGTCGCTAGGTCTCTACATCGCCGAACAGTTCGGCGAAGAAAACGTCAATGCCTACTTTGTCGTTACATCTACGTGGTGTAAGGTAAGAAGTTTAGTTTTTATTGAATTTTAGGATAGTTAAAAGTGTAAGTAATTATTGGCAACAGCACAATAATCGGCTTATCAGCGTTACTAATATGAATAAAAATTTATGGGATTGCTGGGAAAACCAGATAAATAATTCGAATAAATTTGCATGCAAACTTGTACTGAAAACAATAAGTGATAATTATTAAGAGATAAAATAAAATGCTGGAAACATAATTTGCAATGTACGTTTTATTTAATATATTGTCCATTGATTGAATATTTGAAATGCCAATTTAATCTTTCCATAAAAAAATACAATTTTAAATTTATTACTTTTTTCAGTATTTGTTTAAAGCGTGTTGTGCTCATAAAAACAAATATCAGCTATTTGAAGTCTATTTCCGTACCAAACTAGTCCATATTTACGTAAATAAAAATAACCCCATTCCGAAATATTGCACTTTTATCACTTTTTTAAAGTGTTAAGTAATATGTTTGTGTTTGTTTGTTTTGAATCGTTGATAAGAATCTATATATGGAATTCAAGTAGAAGCCATGAACAATTATTGATAAATTATCAAACTGGTGATAAAGTTGTTACGATTAACCTCTTCCCGAGTTATAATAAATAAACCTCAGTGTGCTAGTTTCTTAAAACATTTCTGATGAAAGATGTGAATAGGAAATTATATAATCAGGAAAATGCCAAATAATCTAAATTTAACTGTGCTCACGTCTTACTTGGAAAGCGCACAAGTACTCGGATGGAAATGTCAAGTAAGATTTTTTCAGTGGCTTTTTTGGCATTAAAAATTAAAGGATTGTTTTTATTGCGTGGTATGAAACGTACCCAGAGTTGTTTCAGCACAGGGAGGGCTGAAATAATTGTTGTAATTGCGACATAACCTACAAATGTTTCTAAATAAGGTTGTCGAATGTACAAAATAATAATAATAATAAAAACATATTTTTTAAGTGTCTTATGGAATGGATTAATATTTTCAAAAATATCGACTTCGCGGACAAATTTTTATATTCTTAGAATTTTATCGAAGAAGAGAAGCTTTGTATCTAGCCTCAGTTTATTTTTGCTTGCTTTATTTTCACTTGTAAAAAAATAATTTGACCCCGATACTCGTAAATATCAAGATAAAAAGTGTACGTGTTATCTATATGCTTTATATAATTGTAGAAACCGGATACAACTTATTTTATCAGTACTAACTTCAATTATTTGCTTTTTACTAGCAAAACAAAAGCGGCTGGAGGATAACACAGTATTTTTACTTTGTTATAATATTGAGGCTGGATTTTTAAAATACAGTAAAGTCTGGTTTTAATGAAATCGAAAGATGTACAGGGTGAATACCAATAACTCATTTTAATTTTAAGAGGGGGTTTCTGTTGATATTTATAACACAAATTACCAATAAAAATATATAAAAAAGAAAGTTGAAAAACTTACCTACCCTTCGTAAAATTCTGGTAAACTTTTGAGTACCGCTTCGTCGCTCTACTGACCCACTTATGGGGTGAACAACATGCCTTGTATCCAAGTCACAGGACAAAAAACGTCTAATAAAGTTAAGCCGCTGTTCGACGGTCTTTCATATTCGACCACCTGCAACATTACACAGGGAAAAAAATCATAAATGCAATACTGTTCTAATGTTATAAATTTGCGGTCGGAGACAAGTTAATTGACAGTGACAGCAAAAACTAATGAATTTATGATTGCAAAAAACAAGGTGAATGCCAGAGGCAAAGACTTATCCTGATTTATTTTCTGTTGAGATAGGTAAGTTACGATGTTCTGAAAATGTTGACGTATTTTAATTTATTTTCTTTCTCGAAAACTACAGGGTATATATTTTTTATTTTTGGTATATGGCCTTACCATTAAGGGACCTACCATCCCTTAATATTAAAATGAGTTATTGGTATTCACCCTGTATAAGAAAATGGGTCGTTATGTCGGTAAAAATAATGTAATATTTGTGTTTTTTAGAGGTAATTAATTCAAATCTAGCACAAATAATACTTGTAGCAGTACCTATGAAACAACGTTATTAACATTTGAAATAATCTACAGGGTCCTCGGTTTTTTGTGGTCATGACGCCTTTAAGCCCTCCACTTTTTTATTGCTACGCCACTGACTAAGTTTGAGAATAAAATCTAATTTATCATTGGATTTTTCAACTTTTCACTCTCTTGAAGTTTTTCACTATCTCGTACGTCCTAGAAGTTATTTTGCAAAAAATAAAAGAATGCATTGTTATAAGGATAATTTAATGCTATTGGCAGTGTCCATGAGACAATCTACAAGGTGCTAACTAATGTTAAAATTATGGTAATCTAAATACCCTGTTAAGTTTTTTTTTTACATTATAATTTTAGTTTTAAGTAACACCTTGTAGATTATTGTGTCATGGACACTGCCAACCGTATTAAATTATCCTTATAACAATGCATTCTTTTATTTTTTGCAAAATAGCTTCCAAACCGTAAGAGAAAGCAGAAAACGTCAAGAGGGTGAAAAGTTAATGAACAAAATGATAAGTCAGATTTTATTCTCAAACTTAGTCAGTAGCGTCGCAATAAAAAATTGGCGAGGTTTAAAAGGGTCATGACCACAAAGAAACGAAGACCCTGTAGATTACCTCAAATGCCAATAACATTGTTTCATAGGTATTGGTGAAAGAATTATATGTGCTAAATTTCAATTAATTATTCCTAAGACTGTTACAGAAAAATTTAAAAAACAAAAAAAAATTATTTCATCTCGAAAAATTATCTCGAAATGGAAAAGTTTAGGGCTATATTAAAATTGAAAAAATAAAGCTAACAGTCCCTGCGGGGCTGTCTTTAACGAAGACCATTAGGGGCTTACAAAAAAATAAAACGGCCCCTGCGGGGCCAAATAATACAGCCCCTCTGTTTTTTGTAGTAGGTTTAAAACAGCCCCCGCGGGGCTATATCTTTTAAGGTTTGGTTAAATTAGCTCCGCTCCGTCGTATCAATGAAATTTGGTTGGTTTATATTTTTCATAGGGCGCTATCAACTGTCGACATTAGTTTTTCAAAACTAATCCAGTGCCGATAACTGTGCGTCACTGAATTTTTTCATACTGGCCCTTTAATCTAAATGATTTTTAATTTACGCGGCTGCCAAAATTATTTTAGATATTTAAAAATTTGGTTTCATCATGAGTTGCTTTACTTTTGTCCAGTATTGTAGGTTGCCATGAAAAAAATGACAAAATATTTCTGACAGTTCACTTTTTGATGTTCCTTTGTTTTATTTGTTATCACCAAAATATATGTCACATCTAGTCTGCAACTTTTGTTTTTACACTTTTTTCATATTTATATAAATAAATTCTATAGGTAGGTCAATTTTGTGACGCTCTTTTTTACCTTGCTGGGCTGTTTGTCACTTACTACCTACAAACGGTACCCTCGAGCTTTGTAATACCTTATTTTTTCGCAACTTTCTTTCCTGGCGGTTTCCAAGAAAGGCAAGGGTAGAACTGCAGTGGAGACACGGAATGATACAGGGGTCTTATAGGTTGATTGCCAATTGGACATTCAATGTAGAAAAATTTTAATAAGCGGTATTGGATTGAATACAATTCTGTATGGTCAAAATTGAAGAATAAATTTACGTTTTTCCACATCTGAATAACCCATTTCAAAGTATTTGGAATTTTGCAAAAAAACTGGTGGTAAACTGTCAGAAGTAATTATCAGAAATTTTTTGTCAAGTTTTTTTCAAGTCAACTTATATTCTACTTGACCTGTTTTACACAAAAGGGCAAATGCCAAAATATATATTTTTGGAATCGGCTAAAAATGAATTCTCAAGTATGCAAAAATATACAGGGTGTTTCATTAAAAAAAAAACATAGGTTGTCTCTGTTTCTCTACTTTCCGATGCTATTTTGTTTTATGTTTTTTCGGTAAAAGATATTTGACATCAAAATCTACAACTTTTGTGTCTACACTTTTTTCATATCTGTAAACATAAAGGCAGGTGAAAAAGAGTTAAGCTTATCTAAAACATTGCTACACATAAATTACCCATGCCATATCAGTCATACATGAAATGATTTATAATACCTATTTTTAGTTGTTGTTTCAGCAATTCATTTTTATGTACTCCCAAGTTTCGTAGAGAAAAATTGCACCTATTCTTAATCATGATTCATGACTGATAACCACTCTCAATAAATAGTGCTAGATATTTTTATAGCGTTTCCGCGAAGGGCTTAAAAAGGTAAACTATGAAGGTCAATAAAAAATATTAGCTAAGATCATGTACTCATTTTAATTAAAATAACACATTTAAGCCTGATTTACACTTTCTCTAATATTAATTTTTTTTCAGGCCCTATTCTTCGTCTGTGGTATAATAACGGGCTGCTATTGCTGCTGTTGCCTGTGCTGTTGTTGCAACTTCTGCTGCGGAAAGTGCAAGCCCAGACCGCCAGAGGACACAGGGGAATATCACACTCTCAACGTAAGTTAAATGTACAGTAGCTGGTTTATGCCATTCTTCAGCACTTTGCACAGTTCTTAGGTGTTTTTAATTGTTGACAAATGTGGAAGCTTATTCCGATTGAATATTCAACAAGACTGTTGGTCAGGTAAAGAATTGGAAAATAATGAACCGAGATCGTTGGATCAGGTCGATAAACGAGGGGATTTGTTTTCTGATTTTGCTTTGTTGTTTTAGTAACTGTTTTACCTGACTGCTTAAAAATGCTTCTATTTAAAACAAATTTTGTTGAAATTCAGAGTTTCAAATATTTTTTTGTGTTTCGCAATAACGATGTGCACCTGGTTTCAAATATTTTCAAAATTGTCGGTTATTTTGTAAGTTTATTCCAAGTTTAAGGGGTGCAACTAATTTAATACAAAAATGCAAAAGGGTTTGGGATAAACTATCAGCAATTCTTCGTGGCAATAGTGTTGAATAAATACTTAAAGCATTAAGAATGCCATCAATATGCTCCTTATGCTTTATTCTAGCATGTCCTGCATGAAATATTTGAAACTAGGCCGCACATGATGCTAATAATAAATCCACGTTGAGGTTGCTTGGCATTTTGTTGTTTTTATTAAAAACACTTGTTTTTATGCATGTTTTTTTTTTGGGTAATTTCCTGTCGTTGCAAAGGTAAGTAAGTATATCACTGCACTGTTTCATTGTTTTTGTTGTTTCATTTTTTTGTTTGTCACTCGTCGGTCTTTGATGTTGATCTGAATTTGCATAAAGGTAAGCTATCGATTTAGTTCGTCCACTGATTTTGTGTCAGTTCAATTGTTTTTTCATTGGTCTATTTGGATGTGGGTACATTACTTCCTTTTTTTTTTTTTTAATTTAGATTAAAATCAATTTTCTTCCTAGTGGATTCTTATGAAAAATTGCGAAGGAAAGCAGCATGGAATATGCAATTTTCTCAAGCTTGGGAAAAAAATTTTGATACAATAATATTTGTCAAATCTAAAAAAGTAATATACAGGGTGTCCCACTTATCGTGCTCACCATGGGTATCTTGGAAACGGTAAGAGATACAAGGTAGGTTAAATAACACCAAATGTAGAGCTTATCAAGGCAATATGTGCAAAACTATTTTAGTAAAATTAACTAGTTTTTGTTTCATAGCAAAAAACGGATGTCTGTCATTTTCATTTTTCCATTACAATTTGCCTAGTTTTTTAATCGCCTAATATAATATTGAATGATACGTGGGCAGCTAATAAATTTTTAATCAATAAACCAAATTTGTTTTGAATGTTTTTTGATTTATTTCATAAAAATTAGGGAGGAAAATTTAAAAAATGAAATAATGACGGTAACTCCAGTATTTCTAAAAATAAAGTATTGTTAAGATATGTCATTTTAAAGAGAATAAAAATTGGGTCTTAACTAAGCCATAGCCACTATGAAAAATGAATCTAAAAGAGTTGGTAAAAATATTATAATTTTCTCAAAATCTGCATCAAAAAGTGCTGTAAGAAATAAAAAACCGCAATAAAATATTTTCATCAATAAAGGAGCGATAAAGGAAAAATTAAAATGACAATAATCAGTTTTTTGCTTATGAAACGAAAACGAGTTGATTTTACTAAAATATTTTTGCACATAATAGTAAGTTTTGATAAGCTTTACATTTGGCGTTGTTTAACCTACCGTTCCAAAAATACCCATGGTGAGCACGACAAGTTGGACACCCTGTATACGTACAGTGTGCCTATTTTAAGAGAGCCACTCTATATATCTTCGTTGCTATTTAAAATATAAAATATAAAATATGTAGTTTATTAATGTCGAGAGTATTGTTTTAAAATGAAGACAAATAATAATTTATGAAATTATTTATAAGAAAATATTCATTTTAAATCAAGTTGAGATTTTTTCACCGTCACCCTCCACCTTTTTAAATCAGCATTATCCTATTTGGATAAGTAGAAGGGAACCTCCAAGGTGTCCAAATTTGAACCCGCACTATGCCACTAGGATGAAATTATTACAATTATAAAACGAGTTATTTTGGTTTTATTTTATTTTGTAATTTTTTTTTTAACTTTTTTGTTGGTTCGTGGTTCTGATATGTAGTGATGTTTTCAGCGAGATCAGGGGCCAAGTGCCGGTCGACCTGTGACTATGCAGCCAGGTAGAAGGGTGAGTACAAAGTTTTCCATGTATAATAATCTCCCCCCCCCCCCCAAAAACAAAAATGTCGAAATGAGTGGAAATGCAGGGAGAGTCTTTTAGTGCATGATTATAAATTGGCAGTATTATGGCTTTAAAAGAATCTCGTATATTGTATATTTTTTATGCGATTAATAATTTAATATCTATCAGAAATACCGAAGGTGGATTTTGAATTATTACTTAAAATATGCGTGCTGGGAAATATATTATATATTAAAAAATCTTGTATGATAAAAGGTTGTCCAAGTCCTCTTGGTGCATGTTTTTTACATATATCAACGATACATTTTTTTTCGTATATTCGATTTTCGACATTTTTTCTCCTAGATCTGCATGAAATGAATTACTGCAAATATCATTTTTAATTTTCGTATTCATTAATCTCATTGTCAAAAGTAGTGGTAGCGTTACATACCATTTTAAATAAAGTTTATTAGTGGTATAAGCTTATTTTATGGGGGTAGGTAGTTGACATTGCAAATACAATGAAATCATAAAGAATAACAGTAAATTATTTTAGAATGCTGTATGAAGCTTTGTAACGCAAACAAACTCTAAATTAGATGACAGAACTTCATTGGTAGTCTTTATATGTCTCGACAAGTGTATAAACGTTGAACCTACAGCCTACACTACGCTTTTACAATGCCTGCGCCTTTGACATTAGTGTATTAACAAACATTTCTGCTACTATAGTCTTCCAATAAAAATTTCAACGTAAACATGTTTTTTAGGACGATGAAGACGAAGTCCGAGGTGGATCCCCGGTTACGAGTCAACCGTCTCCTAAGAAAGGTCCCAGTGCACCTGTTTATGCCATGCCACCCCCACCGTCAAATACCAAGGGAGAGAATTCCGCACTCAATCAAGGTGATGTCCCCGTCTATACACCTGGTAAGTCATAATTACCAGGAAAGACGCTGTACTTGTTATATTTACGATAAAGTGAGGTTAGGTCTTTTATAATTTTGCCTAATTATTTGCTCCACATTTTTAAAACGTCTACTAACATCGGGTAAAATAGTATATTTTGTTTATATGAGAGACAAAAAAATTAAATATCCTCCACAGTAAATTTTAGATAAAACTGCTTTTATGAGACAATTTAAAGTTAAACTTAAATATTGTTTTAGATCTATTCCCGAACCATTAAATGAGTCCGGTTGGTTATTCTGTCAAATACTAATGCCCGAAGAAACATGTCTCGTATATCTACTATAATACGAATATATCGTAAAATTGAAGCGTACTATTATGATTTTTAATATATTGGAAGTAATTTTAACTCGCCGTAGGGACGAAAATAGTTTAGTGTCTTGTGTGTTTAAAAAAGTATATTGCAACACAAATAAAACTTATTTTACAAAATATGCATAATGTGTGTTTTATTTTTCGAAAGGACGACATAATTTTAATAATTATGAAATTACCTATAGAATACAGCCAAACTCAATATTTTTGCTTTTTGTAATTCTTATAATACTCGTGAGGTGCCTAATGTAAGTTTAAACGTTAAGAAAATGTAATTGTAATGTAAAAAGATTCCGAATCTTTAGGCTGTTATAAAATATTTTTAAATTCGTGGAATTTATGGGTATTACCAAGAATCAAACCGTATATCTAAAATAATTCAAACCATGTCTACACAATTTATTATCTGTGAACTTCCACTCCACCTCGTTAGCTATATTTGAACCTCACTTTATCACACCATCATTGTACTAATTTGAATTTTTCCCCATTTTTTAGATTTAAAATAAGGGATGGTGGATAGACAATAATAATTACAATAACAGGTATGACAAGTACACCGAAGAAACAATGGTAAAGGAGAGTCATTGAAGTACTTCTGCGACCTAGTCAAAAAATCTCAATTTTCTTATGTTTCGTCCATAAAAATAATTTATCTAAGCTATTATTAAGCTTAAAACGATATTATGCAGTTTTATCTTAATTTTTAAGATTTTAGATAATTTTAAAATCAAATATAACAGATTTTTCCATTATTCAATTATATCGTAATTATTCATAAAGTATACTTGTATAATAAATAAAAATAAATGAGTTCTTGGTGTGTGTATTTGATATAAATAAAGCACTCTGTTATTTAGTTATTAAATTTACAAAAATTGCAGTATTTTTATATTTATTAACTGAATTTTGGTTACGATTTTTTTTAGTACGGTTGTATTTTATTTATTATTTTCCAGTGGTATTTGACAGTTTCTCATCCACGGTGTTCTTTTATCTGCACTCGTAGGAACTATACCCTCAAATTGTTGCTTGTTTTAGCCCCACTTTATTATTTTGCACCATACATTGTTTTAAATTTATATCGATAGTTCTCACTTGTTAAAATTGTTTTTGAGCAGTTGCAAAGGCATGAGGAGGTATATTCTGTTACAGCTCTTCCAGTAAAACTTTTTTTTCCTGTTTTACTTCTCCACTGTTAATGAATTGTTAAACGATCAGCTAGTGTAAAAATTTAAATCAACTATTTAAGTAATAAAGAGTATAAATAATTTATCACATTAGTTAAATCATGTAATTTTAATATTTATTCAGTGTAACATTGTTAATTATTAATTGTAATTAAATAATTATAGAATAGATATTATACAATTACGATAGAAACATTCTGTGTATATTTATTGAAATTGAAAATAAAGCTATTCCTAATCGACATAAATTTGTTTAAATAGTGTAGATAGTGTAGCAATATCCGATGAACTGGTAATTATTTGTTTGAGCTGTGTAAGTCTGCATCCACTCGAACATGTGCTAACTTCAGGTTAATAATTCGATGTGAAATATGCAGGTGGTGCTAGTGCGAAGTTTGTTCATAACCTAGAATTTGTAGAACTTCAAGAGAATAAAAAGCAGCCTTTAGATTTGTTTTGCAATTTTTTAGCATTTTATGGTTTTATATTGCAGTTTATCATATGAAGGAAAGTGTGGTTCAAATTTATAAGTACAAAAACTTTTGGTGTTGATAAAATGAAATCCGAGCCGTTAATTTGTGTCCCAGGCCAACGACTGTGCCTTTGTGATAAAGTGTACGCTTCAGGTCAAGGTACTTACGAACGTCAGGGCTACATTTATTCCCAATTATCAGGCTATGTAGATATTGTTGAAAAGGATGGCGTAAAGATCGTAGAGGTGCATGCTAGTGGCGAACAAACAGTTGTACCCGGTCAGGGTGATATTGTGACAGCCCAAGTCTATATAATAACCCAACAGTTTGCCAAATGCTTTATAAAATGTGTGGGTGATACGGTGTTACGACGACCTTTTAGAGCCGTTGTTCGTCGAGAAGATGTTCGAGCTATGGAGAAGGACAAAGTAGAAATATATAAAAGCTTTAGGCCAGGAGATATAATACTAGCCAGAGTGGTAAGTCTATACATCAGTGACTAAATTATACATCTAATGTTCTGTCTTTTAGTTACCTATTACCGAGGCTCACACCTATCAGTTATCCACAGCGGAAAACGAATTGGGCGTAGTCATAGCTCATTCCGAACATGGCCATCCGATGGTGCCGATCAGTTGGACGGAAATGCAGTGCTCGAAGACATACGTTAAGGAAGCGAGGAAAGTGGCAAAAGTTGTGCCGGAAAATATTGACCAGGAAAGATTAAAGAAAAGAACTGACTAACGTTTAAATAAACGTTAATATTGCCAATGCGAGTTGGGAAATTGAACTGATTTTTATTTTTTCGATTTATGTTTTGTGAATGTTACTTTCACAGTAAATGAGGGTTTAAAGCAATTATATGGAGATTTTTCTTTTAATTAATATAGCGATTGGTAAATATTTCAAAAAAGAAACTTCACGTTTTTATGTAAAATCGCCAATATTGAGGAAAATTTCGTTTGGAAAAATTGGTTTTTTAATATAAATGTATACTGTTCAAGTGTTGAACAATGATTTTAAAAAAAGGAATAGGGCAGAGCAAACTATTCATGAGGCGACAGAAAATGCTAGGCATTGATGTAATTTAAAATAATTCTTACACAGTGTGTCTCGGAGAAATTGGATAATAATAGACATTGATATTGTTCTTCAAGCCATTTGATCGTCTGGATCGCAGTATACTAATTCCAAAATTAAGCAAATTCGAATGTCGATTGGAATTCTTTACCTTATACTTAGAAAACGAAGGCAATATGCTGAATATCATGATATCAGATTATCTAATATCTTCGCTAATTCCGCTAATTCCACTCTTGTTTATCGTTTTTATAAATGATAGAAAGTTACAGAATAATATAAGTATTTCATTGCAGTATTCAGGCAATTAAAAGGTTAGTCTTTGTAGAAATTTAATATTAATCTATACAAATCCTCTGCTTGTTTTTATTTAATGTTCATTTTCTTGTTTTTTATTTTATCTGCTAATCTAGTTTTGTTGTGTACGATTCCTTATATTTTGTAGTTTTATGTAGTGGAATAGATAAAAGCTCTCCGTGTCTTATATTATATGTGTGACTGCTATGAAGTGTTCAAATTCCTGCAAGTTTAGATACAGGGCAAAGTTAGAATCTTCGTATCAGGAAATGTATTTTTGAAACTTTCATTTGGATTGAATAAAAATAATTACATAATTTTTTTTTGTGCTACAAAGACTCTATACATTTGACTAGATCTACCCCACATACAGCCTATATATAACCTGAGTAATATTTCCACTCTGTAATTAGTTACCCACTGGATGCATGTATTTAATAAAAAATACAGAAATATGACAACTATTCAATAACCACTTTATGACAGTTGTTGAATCGAAAAGTCCTAATGTAAGAGAGCAAGTTGAGAAGAAGAAGTAGAAATATTCAGTTACAGACAAGCCATTTAAAATCTGTTTACCATTGCATGAGTGAGAAACTGTTGGATTTATTGTTGTGATTTTGGAAATTGTGATGGTGAATACTTATTGTGACTATAGTGATAAACGTGAAAATGGCTGGATATAATTCGAACATGGCTAAATGAAACAAATGTAAGTAATAAGAATCTTAATTTTATACCTAACCTATCACGTTTTTTTGTCTTCACGGGGTTTGTGATTTAGACGGCAAAATTACATGAGCTGCGCTTTCACCACCGAGTTTTAGTTGAAAGCAAAAAATATTCTATACAAAAATCGAGTAGTATTTGTTGAGAAAACTCCTCGAGTTAATCAATCGAACTATATTATTTTTAAATTAAAATCAAATATTTAGGTATTCTGGTCAGTTATATTTTCTGTTCTTTCCTTTTTAGTTCTTTAGCCACAAGCAAGCCGTGTTTTTGTCAGTTTATTTTATAGACAACAATTGACAGGAGCGGAATCGTCGGTAATATTAAATGGGCGCCCTGCATCTTGCAGGGGCGGATCAAGGAGGAGAATATATAAATATTCTCATATTCTCGGTATATTTCTGATTCAATCTCAACTCGAGGGGTAAGGCCACGCCCCCCCCCCTCCACTTGTGTGATTGTATCTTTAAAATAGCTTTCTGCGAACCAGAAGGATGCGTGAAATTTTATTAGTGTACAAATTTGGAAATTCCATTACAAAAAACACAAAACCTGCAACGGGACTGGTTTTATCGCCTTTCCGTGTATTTGCTCCGGTCAATGCAGGAATATCGCTTTAATGTGACATCCAATAAATAACGCGTTATGGTAAACAAATTATTCTAATTTCCATACAAATCATTATCACCTTTTATGTCTATTCAGATATCTTGGCTGTGATTGTTTCCTTATTGCTCCTCATTAATATTAATTAGATTGTAGTTCTATGTGTTATATTGCACGTAAGTTAAGATCTTAACAGTTGTTTGGATTTAATTTTATCTTCATATTTATTTATTGGTTTGTTTGTTACGGTTATTTAAAATAAATCTTGCAAATCTAAAATACTGGTTTTGGCGTTAGTAAGGATTCCCATTGGGAATTCGACCAGCCGTCTGTTTTCTGTTCAAAGCAGGAGAAAATTGAATAATTATGTACTTTTGCGAGCACCCTGTATAGAGCCGTCACTGTCGGTACCATATCGGTGATTTTCTCTTCACATGAATTTCTCTTGCAGTTGTAAACTTTGTAATTGTTGTGGTAGGCGATTAATATTTTTATGCGTTAGGTAACAGTCATAATAATATAATATTTAATGGCTCTGTGCGGTAATAAAACTTTCTTTTCTCATATTTAATATCGTTGAGATGTTTATATATGTCGTTTAAAATTTTCTCTTTTACATTATATTCTGTCGCAGTCTTCGATTCTTCCCAGGCTTGGTTTTATTGTTAGGAAATTTTTAAAAAAATTTAAAATTCCCTAATATGGTAATAATAAAAGAATGTGTCAAATTGAGGCATCGGAAACTATTGTCCTCGAGATTGTCCTTGTGCGTTATTCTCGTACAAATACTACGTTAATTTCGGTATCTCGAAAGAATCTCCAATAAATTATTCTAACGATTTAAGATTTGGATTTAATTAAAATTCATTGCTGAATTTTGCGTCATGTGCACGTTTATGCCAAGGTTATTTTTCAGTACACGTAATCGAATACACGCGTAAATCAAATTATTTTAATCTATAAAAGCTTATACAGGGTGTCCTACTTATCGTGCTCACCATGGGTAACTCGTTTTTGTTTCATAGAAAAAAATTGATTTTTGTCATTTTAATTTTTCTATTACAATTTCTTTATTTATGAAAATATTTTAATGCGGTTTTTTCATTCTGAGAGAATTTTTGTTTGCAGATTTTGAAAAAATTATAATATTTATGCCAACTCTTTTAGATTTTGAAATATTAACCAACTTTCATTTTCCAAATGCAAGTCATAGCCTGGCTATGGCTTAGTTAAAACCCAATTTTTATTCTCTTTAAAATGATATATCACAACAATACTTTATTTTTAGAAATAATTGAGTTATCGTCATTAGCTCGGTCATTAGGTATTTGATTTTTTTTAAATTTTCTCCCTAATTTTTATGAAATCAAACAAAACACTCGATTTATTGGTTAAAAACTTATTAGGTGTCTACGTATCATTTAATAGTAGTTTATTCCACAAGCATATAATGGCCTATATTATTCACGAGGGTGGGTTTATATAACAGTGCTATTTTGAAATACGTATCAATAAACTCGGTATAACTTCTAGACCTACTACCAGGTATGTGTACATTATGCTAATTCGTATATTAAACAATCGTGCGGTATTTTTATTTCCTGTATTACGAGGCGAAGACACGGACTTGACACATAGAAAGTTCTTTGGCTCAAAAATTTGTTCAGGCCGGCGGCGGCGTATGGAAACGTAACGTGCTTCACCGAATCGGAAATACGCCGGAGACCGGAGGAGGAGGAGGAGGAAGAAAATCGAAAGTTCCGAGAGTTCATTACCCAACGAAGAAAGCAGGAAAGTAACAGACAAACGACAAACGAAAGTAAATTTTATATTACTACAACTAATTGTTATTACATATGCCCGCTATTTTCGTATGTAATTGGTTACGTAACATGGATTATCATTTATGTGGATGGAATTTAACAACGAGTTATTCCAATAACCATAATAGAGGCACTCCTAAGAGATCGGTCATTGTATGTAAATCTCGATGTAAATTGCTAAACGCATAAAGCATTAAAAAAATAAACAATCTAGTAAATGGTACAGAGGATGATGCAGCATTAATAATGTATAACCCTGTATAACGTTATTTATGGACGAATTTGAACATTTCCAAACGAGGGTCATTTTAAGGATTTTTAACACGGTGTTTTTTATGCATACAAAAATGGACCATATACAAAAATGTTCGTTTTTAACACGCTTTTTTAAATTTTTATTTAATTTTTTTATTTTTTTTAATTTTTATTAACACGCTTTTTTATTTTTTTATTTTATTTTATTTTATTAGCTTCACCTGTATGTTTTTGTATGTTTGTTTGTATGTAACAATCTTTCGAGAGATTTCCACCCACTTCAAAACGTCAGATTAAACTGAAACTTTGCACACTTATCAAGGATCGATGACAATACAATAATTTGACTTCAAAAGGCCTACTTTGCAATTAATACGATTTCTTGAATTTTCGCTCCAAAAAAATTGCATAGGGCTTGATTTTTGTGATAGAAATCTATCGATTTGCCACAAAATGCAGTTTTCCATGAGCAACAATCTAAAAAAAAGTTCATCAAAATCGGAACAAAAATAGCCATTTTACAGAGGTGGTCCGCTTTCAAATGGGTCACACTGTATATAATTCGTGTGAATTTTTATGGCGATTCTAGCTATGAAAAAAGAAAAACAATTGAATGCCAATTTAAAAAGTTATGAACCTTACTCACATTTTTTAAATGGAACACCCTATATATTTTTGAATTTTTTGAAAGATCTTTTCATTCTTTTCTGAATTTTTAAAAAAATGCAGTCTCTTAAATCAATATAGCCTGGAGTCATAGATTTAAGAATGGCCATGGCCATGCTAAAAAACAAAACTTCACGTAATTATGTATTTTGGCATTTTTCGCTAATGCTCCTGTCAGTAAATGTGAATTCAAAAATATACAGGGCTTTCCATTTAAAAAAATGCAAGTTAGGTTCATAAATTTTTAAATTGGCATTCAATTGTTTTTCATTTTTCATAAATAGAATCGTCATAAAAATTCACGCGAATTATAATATAAAATTTTTTTTTGTAACTTTGGAAAAAATCCACAAAATAGGGGTGGGAACTTTCACGTGATAACCCTGTACATCGTTAAGCATTAATTATAGAAAAAAAATTGTTTATAAAAAATTTTTAAGAAATTTGATTACTTACAATATTGCTAATAAATAATTAGGTATTACGTAGGGGCAACAGGGGCAGAGATAATCGAAAAAAATGCAATGAGACAAGAACGTTCATCTTTCTAGCCTCTATAAATCGTTAAGTATTAAAAATAGAAACAATTGTTGAAACAAAATTTGTAGGGGCAACAGGAGCAAAGATAACCGCTAAAGAATTCAGTGAAACCAAAACATTTATTTTTCTAGGTGCTCTCGTAAAGTATTAACAATAGAGAAACATTATTTAAACAAAAGTAGTAGGAAATTTTATTATCTACAATATTGCTAATAATTAATTAATACGTAGGGGCAACCGGGGCAGAGATAATCGCAAAAAAATGCAGTGAAACAAAAACGTTCACATTTTCAACCACTGTAAATCGTTATTAGCAATAGAGAAACACTGTTTAAACAAAACAATATTGCCAATAATTAAAAAATACGTAAGAGCAACGGGGACGGAGGTTACAGAAAAAAAAAATGAAGTGAAAAAAAACGACCAAATTTCTAGGCGGTGGCTGCTGTTTAAATAAAAGCTGTAGATAATTTTAGTCTACAATATTGGTAATAACTCGGGTAATAATAATAATTTAAAATGGAACTAAAACTAGGACAAAAAAGTTGTTTCTTTTCTTCCCAAGATGGTGGCTGTAGCGACGACGATATGTTTGAGGATAACGTGAATAATAATTGATGATTGCAACAAATATTTATACGGTATTGAAAAATGCTTCTTTCTCGTCTTGCATCCTCGCAATAACGAGCAACAAAGTTATGGATTATATTGCGAAATTATTTTCCTCGCCGTGTGATTGGCGTATTACCTTGCAAGATAAGACAATGCATGTAATAAAATGACGTTCAGATTTCCCCGGCCAGCGGGGATCCCCCGATTTTTATCCAACCGAGCATGTTTGAGACAAGATGCCTAGGTCGTTTATTTCCAAGCGTAAACTGTAGAACTAACGATACACCCACTACTACTGTTTTAATTACCTAAGTAATAGGATTTTACCAATTTCTTTTCGGTGTTTTCCACTTTCATTGTGCCTTAATTGACACGTTCCACAGTTAATATCTCTGTTAAAAATGTGCCACTTCCGAGAACACCCAGTATCGGACGTTCCCATTAAATGATCAGACGTGTTATTATCGAACTAATGGCTGCTTAATTACAAAATATGTACAAGGTCTAATGACATGACGTTTACGCGGAAATTGAAAAGAAAAAACATCAAGCTTTTTTTTATTTTTATTAACACGCTTTTTTATTTTTTTATTTTATTTTATTTTATTAGCTTCACCTGTATGTTTGTATGTTTGTTTGTATGTAACAATCTTTCGAGAGATTTCCACCCACTTCAAAACGTCAGATTAAACTGAAACTTTGCACACTTATCAAGGATCGATGACAATACAATAATTTGACTTCAAAAATATCAAAAAAAAATTTGATTTAAAAAATTTCAAATTTTTTTTTAAATAATATTAAAAAAAAAATTGATTTAAACAATTTCGAAATAAAATTTGGATTCAAAACTTTCGGAAATGATTTGAAATCAAAAATTTTGAAAAATAATTGTGTTGATTTTTAAGAATTTCAAAAAAAAATTGGATTCAAAAATTTTGTGAAAAATTTTCAATTTTACATTTCATCGTCGAACAATATACAGGGTGTGTCGTTTGAAAGAACTGATAAAAATTTTAAAAATAATTTTCAGCCACCCTGTATACTTTTAGGACGTGAAAATGATTCAGTAACACCACACGGCTATTTTGTACGTGGTTTTGCTTAAAAATCCATAATTTTGACCAAATGATTTTTTTAATAATATATAAACATACAGACGGAATTGTTTCAACAAAAGTGGTTGGGAGAAAGTAGATAATACAGAAGTGAACGGAGACTAGAAATATTCTTCCAAAAATATAATGATGTAAAGGCATTCGATTTTAAATATCTCTGGAATCGTCTTGGCTCGCCCTGTATAGTATAGTATGCCTGGTGATGTGGTAGACAAGAGGACAAACGGATCAAAAATTTCATTTTTGGAGGAAAAGTTATTCTTTATAAAAAATTTGCTTGCTGAAAAAATACGATTGTCGATGAAAAAAATAAAAATTATGTACAGTGTCCAAAAAGTTAAAAATTCAAATTTTTTTACAAGAGTAAAATACCCGAATTCTAAAGTTTTCAGCAAAATGTAGTTTTCTAATATTTAATAATGGTCTATCTTTGATCTTATTTTTCGTATTGTAAAGCCCTGAACGTTTCCTGGTCTGCTAATCGTCCGAGTTGTAGTGTCGGTTGCCTTGTACTTTTCCCCTCACATACTTACCCAACAATTTTTTCATCACTATAATAATTAATTATAGTTCTGCTTTAGATGATACACAATATCGTTAATAAAATTATGTTGGCCTATAATTTAATAAAAAAAAGCATGATGATATTTTTTCTTTTCAATTTCCGCGTAAACGTCATGTCATTAGACCTTGTACATATTTTGTAATTAAGCAGTCATTAGTTCGATAATAAAATAACACGTCTGATCATTTAATGGGAACGTCCGATACTGGGTGTTCTCGGAAGTGGCACATTTTTAACATAGATATTAACTGTGGAACGTGTCAATTAAGGCACAATGAAAGTGGAAAACACCGGAAAAAAAATTGTTAAAATCCTATTACTCAGGTAATTAAAACAGTAGTAGTGGGTGTATCGTTAGTTCTGCATTTTACCCTAGGCATCTGCCTATCATGTCTCAAACATGCTCGGTTGGATAAAAATCGGGGGATCCCCGCTGGCCGAAGAAATCTGAACGTCATTTTATTACATGCATTTTCTTATCTTGCAAGGTAATACGCCAATCACAAGGCGAGGAAAATAATTTCGCAATATAATCCATAACTTTGTTGTTCGTTATTGCGAGGATGCAAGAAGAGAAAGAAGCATTTTTCAATACCGTATAAATATTTGTTGCAATCATCAATTATTATTCACGTTATCCTCAAACATGTCGTCGTCGCTACAGCCACCATCTTGGGAAGAAAAGAAACAACTTTTTTGTCCTCTAGTTTTAGTTCCATTTTAAATTATTATTATTACCCGAGTTATTACCAATATTGTAGACTAAAATTATCTACAGCTTTTATTTAAACAGCAGCCACCGCCTAGAAATTTGGTCGTTTTTTTGTCACTTCATTTTTTTTTCTGTAACCTCCGTCCCCGTTGCTCTTACGTATTTTTTAATTATTGGCAATATTGTTTTGTTTAAACAGTGTTTCTCTATTGCTAATAACGATTTACAGTGGTTGAAAATGTGAACGTTTTTGTTTCACTGCATTTTTTTGCGATTATCTCTGCCCCCGTTGCCCCTACGTATTAATTAATTATTAGCAATATTGTAGATAATAAAATTTCCTACTACTTTTGTTTAAATAATGTTTCTCTATTGTTAATACTTTACGAGAGCACCTAGAAAAATAAATGTTTTGGTTTCACTGAATTCTTTAGCGGTTATCTTTGCTCCTGTTGCCCCTACAAATTTTGTTTTAACAATTGTTTCTATTTTTAATACTTAACGATTTATAGAGGCTAGAAAGATGAACGTTCTTGTTTCATTGCATTTTTTTCGATTATCTCTGCCCCTGTTGCCCCTATGTAATACCTAATTATTTATTAGCAATATTGTAAGTAATCAAATTTCTTAAAATTTTTTTATAAACAATTTTTTTTCTATAATTAATGCTTAACGATGTACAGGGTTATCACGTGAAAGTTCCCACCCCTATTTTGTGGATTTTTTCCAAAGTTACAAAAAAAATTTTATATTATAATTCGCGTGAATTTTTATGACGATTCTATTTATGAAAAATGAAAAACAATTGAATGCCAATTTAAAAATTTATGAACCTAACTTGCATTTTTTTAAATGGAAAGCCCTGTATATTTTTGAATTCACATTTACTGACAGGAGCATTAGCGAAAAATGCCAAAATAAATAATTACGTGAAGTTTTGTTTTTTAGCATGGCCATGGCCATTCTTAAATCTATGACTCCAGGCTATATTGATTTAAGAGACTGCATTTTTTAAAAAATTCAGAAAAGAATGAAAAGATCTTTCAAAAAATTCAAAAATATATAATAGGATGTTCCATTTAAAAAATGTGAGTAAGGTTCATAACTTTTTAAATTGGCATTCAATTGTTTTCTTTTTTTATAGCTAAAATCGCCATAAAAATTCACAAGAATTATATACAGTGTGACCCATTTGAAAGCGGACCACCTCTGTAAAATGGCTATTTTTGTTCCGATTTTGATAAACTTTTTTTTAGATTGTTGCTCATGGAAAACTGCATTTTGTGGCAAATCGATAGATTTCTATCACAAAAATCAACCCCTATGCAATTTTTTTGGAGCGAAAATTCAAGAAATCGTATTAATTGCAAAGTAGGCCTTGATTTTTGTGACAGAAATCTATCGATTTGCCACAAAATGCAACAATCTAAAAAAAAGTTGATTAAAATCGGACCAAAAATAGCCATTTTACAGAGGCGGTCCGCTTTCAAATGGGTCACACTGTATAAAAAAAAAATTTGTAACCCACAAAATTACGGTGGGAATTTTCACGTGATACACCTGCTACAAAAGTAAACGTTTTTGTGTCACTGCATTTTTTTGCGATTGTCTCTGCCCCCGTTGCCCCTACGTATTAATTAGCTATTAGCAATATTGTGGATTAAAAAATTTCCTACAACTTCTGTTTCAACAATTTTCTTCTACGAACAATTGTTTAAAAATTGCTGTTCGAAATGTGAAAAATTTTTGTCTGTGTGGGCGCCGCATTGTACAGGACCGTCCTAAGATATTTGGCGCCCCTCTTCATAAGAAAATACGCAAGGGGTAAAGGGGGTAACTAAGTGAAATTTTACAAAGTTTCAAAATAGAAAAAATCAAAACAGTATGCCGCAAATTGGGGATACATGCATTGCTATCTCGGTTATTATTAGAGATAGAGAAACGGAGGAACGGTTTAGAGAATTTTACGACCATTTCGTTGGCGTATTTAAATATGACCATCTCCGTTTTCGAAATATTCCCGGATCTGCCTAATTTTATGACTGGTGATATTTTAATAAGTACATATGTACAGGGTGATCATTTGAAAATTCTACTTTTTAAAGCTTTTTACTTCGCTTAAAATTATAAGTAGCTAGAAAAAAAAATAAAAAATAGATCTGTAGCATATTTTACCAAGTTCTTGTATATGTTATGAGTCTGCATCTGCATCTATCTTTAATGAATTTACAGGGAGCGCCCCTTAGTCACATTTTTTTTAATGGCATTAGACAAAATTACATTTTTGCTTTTAGGTGTATTTATTTGAATAACTCAGTTATTTGAGGTTGAAATATATAACAATTATACAGGGTGGTTCAGAATTTACCGATTAAACTAAATATTTTTTTAAATATGTTCTAAATTAGTTGGGGTATTTTAACGAAACTTGCTTGACAAATTAACAGTAACAAGTAACGTTTTCCGAAAAAAATTCGAATCGCTAGTTTATACAGTGGCGGAGTATTTAATTTTTTAATTTTTACTTGTTAAAAAATAGTGATACGCCACTGATTAAATTTAAAAAAATTAACATTTTTAAAAACTACAATTATTTCTTAATAAAAAAGTGTTCTTGGCATTTTTGTCATAACCCAAAGCTTTGTCCAAAAAATTGGTTCAGAAGACGGTCTGCAAAGCTATAAATTAGATTCTTGAATACTCCGCCACTATATTTTTTTTAAATTAAACGTTGACCCCCTGTATCTCAGAAACTATATAAGTTTGTTAAAGAAAGTTCATTTATTTTAACGTACTCTATTATTTCCCGAAGTTTAATCGGTAAATTCTGAACCACTCTGTATATATTTATAAAGGAGATGAAAAGGGCTATCCAAATATGTAAAAATATACAGAGTGTTCCGTTTAAGAAATGTGACTATGTGACGCACCCTGTATATTCATTAAGATAGATGCAGATTCATAATATATATACAAAAACTTGGTAAACTATGCTACAAATCTATTTTTTATTTTGGTTTCTAGCTATATTTTTAAGCAAAGTAAAAGGGTTAAAAAAGTAGAATTTTCAAACGATCACCCTGTACAGGCTGTCCCACGTAAGAGTCTCACTCGATCTCCTGGCTTTATTATTCGCCTAAAATGAAAAACCAAAATCCATTCTCATGTATTTTTTTGTGAGGAATCCGATTGAGAGGTCGAATAAGCGACGTATACGAGGTATTGTCAAAAAACTGTTTTTCCAAATTTCTGTCGCCCTGTATATTATTACGGAAATCGATATGCTCGTCGATATTGTGGTTATAAAGACATATGCCATTCATACATCTAACTTCCGGTTTAGCCGGAAATAGCTAACATCCGACAAAATGTTGGCGACAACCTGTATATTATTATTGAGAAGTTGCCAATCCCTGATTTAAAAAACAAATGCCTTTATAACCACAATAATATACCATATCGATTTCCATAATAATACAGGGTGAAAGAAAATTTGGAAAATCATTCTTTTGACAATGCCTCGTATATTAGAGGTTGTATCGCTTATTCGACTTTATAACTATTGATTCCACATAAAAAATACGTGAGAATAGATTTTGGTTTTTCATTTTAGCCCAATATAAAGCCAGAAGGAAATCGAGTGAGCCTCTTATGTGGGACACCCTGTACACTGTTTGGATACTCTTTTAAAAGGTGCCTTCGTTGGCATTACCAGAAAATCTCTATCGTCATTTGTATTTGAATTAATACATTAGGCTTTTATGGGCGCCATATTGGATTTTTTAACAAAAGAGAAAAATTGTTTATACAAAAGTAGCAGTTTTTTCGTTTTCTACAATATTGGTAATAACTAATTTTAAGGTGGAACTATCAGGAGAGGTACCATCAGAATAGAAGCTGATTTATTTGCTTAACAAGCTTGTGGATTCCAGAAAACAACCCCTCAAAAAAACTCATTGAACCAGCACCTGGCATTAGTGCGTCCACCGCGTAGTCCTGATTTGGCACTGTATGATTTTGAAAGCAGAGCCGTAACAATACATTGGCAACGGGGCAACTGCCAAGGGCGCTTGTCTTCTTCATTCTGCTATTTCGTGTATTTGCCAGGGGTTCCAAAAGGCATTGCTACGGCTAAAATACCATTTGGAAATTAATTCCATCGAACAGGCGCCGAAACAATTTACATCGATTTCTTTCGCGACTGACTAATCACTTGTTGTCAGTGTCCGCTCCGCCCGCACGCCCATGCCGACTGCTCCTGCTCTCCTGCCAGCCTCAGATGAGCGGCCGGTGGCCTGACTTCCCCCACCACCGGCCGCAGGAATAGTCCGTCAGATGTTGGGTTAGGGTACAGTCACAGTCACTTTCGCTTTTCCCGCAGTCGTCGGTTTGCTTTGGTTCGCAGTTTTTTTTAAGTCCCCCATCTGTCATCTCTTGTTACGCGATAACATGTGAAAAGCCGTCAATGGCGACTCGATTGATCGATACCGAATTATACTTGCCCTAGTGTCGAGATAAAAGTGCGCTCTGATAATACGTCCGCCTGAGCTTAGATCAGCTACAAAATTAAACAAAGTGTGTTTTTACTGGTGCGTGAACTACTCTGTTCAGTGACTAAGAAACCCGATAGAAAGGTGAGTTAAGGTCGTTTACTTTATTGAAAGTGTGATGTGGTGTGTTGTGACTGGCGTAGGGGTTGTGCAACATAACCTTAGACTTCCAAAACCAAGGCACCCTAGGTATTAATCCGTATTCGATTGAAGAGTTTCAGGAGGTTTCCAACGATGTGCCGCACAAACAATTGAAAGCTGTCAAGAACTGCGTGTTCTTCTGTTCTGTTTTGTTTGTACAGATATACGAGGCGTAATATACCGGGTAGCCACGAAAGTATTACCTACGGAAAAACTCGGTTGTTATGAAAGATTGACTTCTGATATTTGGAACGTGGATAATAGATCACTAAAGCCAGAATCAGGCACAATTGCACACAAAACAGTGCTTCCGGCCTAACCGGAAGTAACACCAACTGTCTTATTTTAAACGGAACACCCTGTATATTTTTGTATTTGTTTAATTAAGACGAAATTTGCGTTTATGGGGTGACAAAAGACACACCCATGCGTCAAATTCAACGCCGACTTCCTATTAGATTCAAAAATAAAATCCTTCCAGGGGCCTAGTTGTATTTTCAATTTTGGCGCCGTTTTTAAACAAATGTCAACTTGTGACAGGTCGCTGAAATCGGCTGAAATCAGAATTCCATGACGAACAAGAAAATGCAAAAATATCCAGAGTGTTTCAAAGAAAGTTAAACCGGAAGTACTGTATTGTGCACAGGGTCGGATTAAGCATGTAGGCTATTGTAGATTTGGCGCCCATTTGATAATAATAATAATATAATAATATCTTTAATACAAAATAAACGTTTTTTATTCCACAAAGACAAATTAAATAAAAACACTTGATTTCCCTTCTGTGGAAATTCACATTGTTTATAAAATTTTACAAACATAATTTTAAGAAATTAATTTCGTGTTCAATACCTACAAAACCCATAGAAAAATGTCTGCTTTGTAGGAATTTTTGGCAGAAAATTTGACAGCTGCCAAAAGCGAAAACATTATTTTAATTTTGGTTATAAAAAATATGCCTCTGTTTCTATAAAAACTCTTTGTTTTTAAAATTACAAAAACACTTAAATTTGACACTGATTTTGGCAGCTGTCAAAACAAAAAAAAGTAGTGAAAATTCTCTTTCGGCAGATCTATCTATTATCTATATTTTTAAAGTAAAAATTTAAAATTAAATTGGGCGAATCTTTATACAGGGTGTTTCGGGAACTATTTTAAATTCTAGAGATCAAAATGAGAAAAAAATCCTTATCAATAATAACTAAAAACCGTTTTTCTGCGTCACTGGATATTTTTGTTTCCGATTTCAAACCGTTAGTAAAATAATTAATTTTTAAATTGTCGGTGTTTCGTTTATCTACAGGGTGATATTATCCATACTAAATTGTGGTTGTACGCAACATCCTCGTTACCTGCCATGTTACACAACAAAAAAAATTATAAGGAGAGACGCGAAAAAGTACGCTTTTTGAGAAGAGGTTACCTGGCCTATAAGCAAAGACACCGACTAAAGAGAAAGTGATTTGTAGGAAAATAGGGTCATACAACCAAGTGTTTATAACTATTATATTTCTGTTTTTTTATTCGTAAATGTAGCCACATAACACTCGTCAAATAAATCATTCATTGCGAAAATTAATAGTGGTAGACGTCATCCACTTTTTTTCAGAAGTTACATAATTACCAATTATGAATATTTGGCCTCATTATGTTGTCGATCGAATTAAATGGGTAAAACCACAAAATCACAACAAGGAGATCCTGTAGATATGTTTTAGAATCTATAATGATTTTGGCATCCAAATCCCATAAATTACATGAGGAATGTGCCGAGACCTCATGATTTTTAAAATCGCAGTACAGCCACTCGGAGGTATGAGCGAAATTGGAAGTAACAACAAGTAATTTTAGGGGTAAACCTCGGGAAAAATCAGAAATTTGAATAAACTTGGGTTTACCCCTCCACGACACATACGAGCCGAGATACGGCCTTTTGAATTTGACCCGAAAATCGACGCAAAACACCCCAAAAAGCGTACTCTTTCGCGTCGCTCCTTACTTGATGAATTACAGCACTCGCCTTCGGCTCGTGCTGCAAACTTCATCTGCGTGAGTTGTTTACTACATTACCACTCGTCAAATAATATACTGTTATTACAACTTGATTTCTGTGCCTGATATTATTTTTTCTTAATTTATTAGTATTTTTCATCATGATTCCAGCGATATATTTTAGTTAAGCAAATTATAATTTTTTGTCTTTCATTTGCACATTTCGCCAAATAAAATTCAATCGTTTGTAAAAAAAATCAATAGAGGTGCGACAAAAAATCTGTTCACGTGCTTTTGTTTACTGATGTATGGACTTATAATTTCCCATATAATTTGAAAAAAATATACTGGGTGATTTCAATACAGAAATAAAAAACTTGAATTAAAAAAATCCGGTCCTGGATTTTTAAATATTTAAAACAGCATTATATCAACTACTGTGATAAGTACACAAATTGTATAAAATTTGAACAAATTGTGATAAATAGTAAGGAAGTTCTGGCCATAAGTAGTTTATCACCCTGTATCTCAGTAATTAATCGCAACAGACAAATTTCTATACCCATTCGTGAATGGTCAAGGGATCCTCTATCATCCTTGGAAGTATGTATGTACAGGGTGATCATTTTAAGTGCCTCACTCGATTTTCCTGCTTTATTCTTCACCTAGGAAAAAAATTCAAAATACCATACTTGTGTACTTTTTTCCGAGGAATCCGATTCCGAAAAGATAAAAACAATTGAATGTCAAAGAAAAATTTTATAGCCGAAAAACTGAAAAAAAAAAAATATATACACCCTGTATATTAATGCGGAAATGAATATGTGACATTTCACTGATTGTAAATGTATATCAGATACATATTTTTCACTTCCGGTTTGGCCGGAAATTGCTTTAATTTTTTTATTTTAGTTAATACACCCTGTATATTGAGCTCAGTTTAAAGAACATTTCTTTCTGAATTCAGCAATATATAACATATTATCATTATCTTTCATATTGAATAAGATATTGGGGTTTTAATTTAAAATAACACAAATATATGTTATGAAATAAAGTCATCCATGAAAACAAACAAAAGCATTTAAATTATTTATTTATTTCAATTTTTTGTTTGTTTTCATGGATGACTATTTCGTAACATATATTTGTGTTATTTTAAATTAAAACCCCAATATCTTATTAAATATGAAAGACAATGATGATATGTTATATATTGCTGAATTCAGAAAGAAAAGTTCTTTAAACAGAGCTCAATATACGGGGTGTATCACCTAAAATAAAAAAATTAAAGCAATATGTATCTGATACACATTTACAATCATTGAAATGTCACATATCCATTTCCGCATTAATATACAGGGTGTATATTTTTTTCTTTTTCAGTTTTTCGGTCATAACTTTTTTCTTTGACATTCAATTGTTTTTATCTTTTCGGAATCGGATTCCTTGGAAAAAAGTACACAAGTATGGTTTTTGAATTTTTTTCCTAGGTGAAAAATAAAGCCGGAAAATCGAGTGAGGCACTTAAAATGATCACCCTGTACAGTTCGTCATGAAACACCCTGTATAAATTGTAATACATGTGCGTGTACAAGTGCATAACTGGAGGTGGAGTCAAGCGTACTATTGGTTGCCACGTCATCAATAGGCGTGGCTTTGTTTCTCCAACGTCGCGCGGCCAATCATTGAGCTCTACGCCATCAGGGGGGCGCGGCTTCGTTCCGGCGATAGTAAGGCAGTGTTGGAATCAGCCCAAAAACACTTTATTCTACGTGTGTGTATGCGGTAAAATATTCGTTACAAATCTGTTATGTTTTTACCATATAGCGCTTCAGTTATCGGTATCATACAGGCATGATAACGATAGCGGGGAAGCTCGCAAAAGGCAAAAACGTCTTTAGACAAGCTGGCACCTATACCTAATTTTTTTTATGCGTATGCGAATATAAACAAATCGATAAATCTCCGATCCTTGAACCCTGTCGACTCGGGAAAATGTTTATTTTTATTACCAGAAAACTAGTTTGACGGACATACTTACGTGCTAATTGTACATGACGAATGGCTGTACAGTATAAAAAACTTTGTTTTCGTATTTTATGCGTTAATTTATTAGCGTTTAATTTAACATTTTACCTCTATTAAAACATGACAACCATAATATATTTTTTCGCCGCATATTTAAATAAACATAAGCAAGGTCGTTGGGTTGGAAATTACCGGAGTGAAGATGTTACGCGCAATCTGGGACGCCGTAATGTTTTTACCGTTATTTTCACGGAGATTGAACGACGTATACCCGTGTGACTAGACAGATCGTAGCAACTCACCCTTTCGTTTATTAGTTGCTTACGTCATTATACCAGACACCCACTAACAGCAGAGTTATGGAATTCATCGCTCGGACACCTGTTCCTTGATTCCTGCTATTTTTAGATTTTTAGGATCTGAGTGCATTCACAAAAAAAAAATGTATCGTCATGCCACGATTAACGACAATATTAGCTGTAGAATTTCGTTATCGTTTTATTGGAGTGTTTCATAGTATACTACTAAACTTTTAGACAGTTAGGCACGTAAATTGCACTGTTATTGTTGTATTTATTGCTGGTTTTCCGATACACATGCATTTTAATGTTACTAAAATTTTAAATGCTTGTGTTTACGATTCTGTAATCTAATACACAATGTATAACTTTAATCTATACCCATGCTATTATTTGAATGTTGCTATCTCCTATTTGCATTTATTTATTCTGTGAATTAGTAGATTAATAATAAGCAAACACCGCTGAGTAATATTCGTAATAAAGGAGTTACTACTTAAATAGATTAAATTTTTTATTGAAGAATGAACGAAATACCACTAGAAGTAAATAATTGGAAAAGGAAAACCTCAACCGATATATATTAAAGTCAATCGCAAGATATTTATTATCTTTAATAAGTGTAAGTGAACCTTGCTCTGGCCCCGAACTAGAAAGAGAAATAATTTAATTGTATACATAGATAAAAGTAGTTTAACGGTCACCGTTCAAAGGTAGTTACTCTACAGATATCAGACATCTAATATCAATTCTGTTGAGCATATGACCAGACTAGCAGTTAACGCCGTTAAATCTACATTTATAACGAATGTACAGACAAACCGATGCCTTAACGCCTCACAATTGAAATATTTTGGCCAACTTATCTAGGATATTAGCGCCATTGACATAAAATTCGACTGCACATTCGATAAATATTAAAAGTTCGAGACATCTGTAACGAATGTACAGACAAACAATTAACGCCCTGACTCCTCACAATTACAAACTTTCGGCAATTAAGTGGTTTTAACAAATGTTTATATTTCGAACTGAGACTGTGCTTGTCACATACTTGTCCATCCGTTAACTTACTCAGGACATGTACATACAGCGAGTGTACAGATAAATAAACGCCGTTAAAATAGAATCCGATTGCAAAATAGAAAACAATTTGAAAGTGGGATGTTCAAGACATTTATAACGAATGTACAGATAAACAATTGCCACCTTAACGCCACGCAAGTGAAAGCTTTCGGCCATAAGGTGATTTTGTCAGAGCATTTAGGAACATAATCCATACTACAGGGCGGGAAATATCTAATGTTCATTCACTGACTTATCTAGGTTATTTTCAACGAATGTACAGACGAACAGATAACGCCTTTCACATACATTTATAACGAATGTCCATGAAAAATATGTGATATCCGTCCGTTAACTTATTTAAGATATTTAGGTATATCTAATGTACAAATAAATTGTTAACGCATTTGATAACGAATGTACAGATAAACAGTTAACGCCTCACAATTAGAAGCTTCCGGCGTTAAAGTGGTCGTAACAAATTGTTTATATTTCGAACGCAATCAGTGCTACAAGATGGAAAATATCTTGTCCATCCGTTAACTTATTCATACATTTATAGCGAGTGTACAGATAAACGATCCGCTGTTGAAATACAATCCGACTGTAAAATAGAATAAATTATAAAGTTGGAAGTTCAAGATATTTATAACGAATGGACAATGTACAGACAAACAATTGACATCTTAATGCAATGCCTCGCAAGTGAAACCTTTTGTCAAAGGGTTCGGCACGTAGTCCATGCTACAGGGCGGGAAATATCTATTGTTTTATCCGTTGTCTTATCAAGCGAATGTACAGACAAATAATTAACACCATTGACATGAAATTCGGCTGCAAAATCAAGAAAATATAAGGTTCAAAACATTTGTATCGAATGTCCACGGAAAACATATCTGTTATCCATCCGTTAACTTATATTAATAACGAGTGTACAGATAAATAATTAACGCCTTTGTAATAAAATTCGACTGCAAAATGAAAGAAAATGAGAAGCTTGAGACATTTGTAACGAATGTACAGACAAACAGTTAACGCATTATCGCCCCGAAATTGAAACCTTTAGGCGCACTCCAAGCTACAGGGTGGACAATATCTATTATACATTGTTAAATGTATTGCAAGACATTTATAATGAATGTACAGACAAACAATTAAAGCCTTTAAAATAATTATAAAGTGGGAAGGTCCAGGTATTTATAACGAATGTACAAACTAACAATTAACGCCTCACAATCGAATGCTTTTGGCAATAAGACCTTTGTAACGAATGTACAGACAAACAATTAACACCATTGACTTAAAATCCGGGCGCAAAATCGAAAAAATGTAACGTTAAAGACTTTTGTAACGAATGTCCATGGAACAATCTGTTATCCATCCGTTAATGTATGTAAGATATTCATAACGAATGTACAAATAGATAATTAACGCCTTTGTAATAAAATTCTACTGCAAATAGAAAAAATAAAGTGGCAAGTTTGTAACGAATGTACAGACAAACAATTAACGCCTTAACGCCCCGAAATTGACACCTTCAGATGTACTCCTATTATTCATTGTTGAATGTATTGCAAGACATTTATAACGAATGTACAGACAAACAATTAAAGCCTTTAAAATTAAATCCTTCTGCCAAATCGAGAGAATTATAAAGTGGGAAGTTCCAGGTATATATAACGAATGTACAAACTAACAATTAACGCCTCAATCGAATGCTTTTGGCAATAAGACATTTCTAACGAATGTACAGACAAACAATTAACACCATTGACTTAAAATCCGGGTGCAAAATCGAAAAAATGTAACGTTAAAGACTTTTGTAACGAATGTCCGTGGAACAATCTGTTATCCATCCGTTAACTAATGTAAGATATTAATAACGAATGTACAAATAGATAATTAACGCCTTTGTAATAAAATTCGACTGCAAATAGAAAAAATAAAGTGGCAAGTTTGTAACGAATGTACAGACAAACAATTAACGCCTTAACGCCCCGAAATTGACACCTTCAGATGTACTCCTATTATTCATTGTTGAATGTATTGCAAGACATTTATAACGAATGTACAGACAAACAATTAAAGCCTTTAAAATTAAATCCTTCTGCCAAATCGAAATAATTATAAAGTGGGAAGTTCCAGGTATTTATAACGAATGTACAAACTAACAATTAACGCCTCAATCGAATGCTTTTGGCAATAAGACATTTCTAACGAATGTACAGACAAACAATTAACACCATTGAGTTAAAATCCGGGTGCAAAATCGAAAAAATGTAACGTTATAGACTTTTGTAACGAATGTCCGTGGAACAATCTGTTATCCATCCGTTAATGTATGTAAGATATTAATAACGAATGTACAAATAGATAATTAACGCCTTTGTAATAAAATTCGACTGCAAATAGAAAAAACATAGTGGGAAGTTTGTAACGAATGTACAGACAAACAATTAACGCCTTAACGCCCCGAAATTGACACCTTCAGATGTACTCCTATTATTCATTGTGGAATGTATTGCAAGACATTTATAACGAATGTACAGACAAACAATTAAAGCCTTTAAAATAATTATAAAGTGGGAAGGTCCAGGTATTTATAACGAATGTACAAACTAACAATTAACGCCTCACAATCGAATGCTTTTGGCAATAAGACCTTTGTAACGAATGTACAGACAAACAATTAACACCATTGACTTAAAATCCGGGCGCAAAATCGAAAAAATGTAACGTTAAAGACTTTTGTAACGAATGTCCATGGAACAATCTGTTATCCATCCGTTAATGTATGTAAGATATTCATAACGAATGTACAAATAGATAATTAACGCCTTTGTAATAAAATTCTACTGCAAATAGAAAAAATAAAGTGGCAAGTTTGTAACGAATGTACAGACAAACAATTAACGCCTTAACGCCCCGAAATTGACACCTTCAGATGTACTCCTATTATTCATTGTTGAATGTATTGCAAGACATTTATAACGAATGTACAGACAAACAATTAAAGCCTTTAAAATTAAATCCTTCTGCCAAATCGAGAGAATTATAAAGTGGGAAGTTCCAGGTATATATAACGAATGTACAAACTAACAATTAACGCCTCAATCGAATGCTTTTGGCAATAAGACATTTCTAACGAATGTACAGACAAACAATTAACACCATTGACTTAAAATCCGGGTGCAAAATCGAAAAAATGTAACGTTAAAGACTTTTGTAACGAATGTCCGTGGAACAATCTGTTATCCATCCGTTAACTAATGTAAGATATTAATAACGAATGTACAAATAGATAATTAACGCCTTTGTAATAAAATTCGACTGCAAATAGAAAAAATAAAGTGGCAAGTTTGTAACGAATGTACAGACAAACAATTAACGCCTTAACGCCCCGAAATTGACACCTTCAGATGTACTCCTATTATTCATTGTTGAATGTATTGCAAGACATTTATAACGAATGTACAGACAAACAATTAAAGCCTTTAAAATTAAATCCTTCTGCCAAATCGAAATAATTATAAAGTGGGAAGTTCCAGGTATTTATAACGAATGTACAAACTAACAATTAACGCCTCAATCGAATGCTTTTGGCAATAAGACATTTCTAACGAATGTACAGACAAACAATTAACACCATTGAGTTAAAATCCGGGTGCAAAATCGAAAAAATGTAACGTTATAGACTTTTGTAACGAATGTCCGTGGAACAATCTGTTATCCATCCGTTAATGTATGTAAGATATTAATAACGAATGTACAAATAGATAATTAACGCCTTTGTAATAAAATTCGACTGCAAATAGAAAAAACATAGTGGGAAGTTTGTAACGAATGTACAGACAAACAATTAACGCCTTAACGCCCCGAAATTGACACCTTCAGATGTACTCCTATTATTCATTGTGGAATGTATTGCAAGACATTTATAACGAATGTACAGACAAACAATTAAAGCCTTTAAAATTACATCCTTTTGCCAAATCGAAAGAATTATAAAGTGGGAGGTTCCAGGTATTTATAACGAATGTACAAACTAATAATTAACGCCTCAATCGAATGCTTTTGGCAAGAAGACATTTCTAACGAATGTACAGACAAACAATTAACACCATTGACTTAAAATCCGGGTGCAAAATCGAAAAAATGTAACATTAAAGACTTTTGTAACGAATGTCCGTGGAACAATCTGTTATCCATCCGTTAACTAATGTAAGATATTAATAACGAATGTACAAATAGATAATTAACGCCTTTGTAATAAAATTCGACTGCAAATAGAAAAAATAAAGTGGCAAGTTTGTAACGAATGTACAGACAAACAATTAACGCCTTAACGCCCCGAAATTGACACCTTCAGATGTACTCCTATTATTCATTGTTGAATGTATTGCAAGACATTTATAACGAATGTACAGACAAACAATTAAAGCCTTTAAAATTAAAACCTTCTGCCAAATCGAAAGAATTATAAAGTGGGAAGTTCCAGGTATTTATAACGAATGTACAAACTAACAATTAACGCCTCAATCGAATGCTTTTGGCAATAAGACATTTCTAACGAATGTCCAGACAAACAATTAACACCATTGACTTAAAATCCGGGTGCAAAATCGAAAAAATGTAACGTTATAGACTTTTGTAACGAATGTCCGTGGAACAATCTGTTATCCATCCGTTAATGTATGTAAGATATTAATAACGAATGTACAAATAGATAATTAACGCCTTTGTAATAAAATTCGACTGCAAATAGAAAAAATAAAGTGGCAAGTTTGTAACGAATGTACAGACAAACAATTAACGCCTTAACGCCCCGAAATTGACACCTTCAGATGTACTCCAATTATCCATTGTTGAATGTGTTGCAAGACATTTATAACGAATGTACAGACAAACAATTAAGGCCTTTAAAATTAAAACCTTCTGCCAAATCGAAAGAATTATAAAGTGGGAAGTTCCAGGTATTTATAACGAATGTACAAACTAACAATTAACGCCTCAATCGAATGCTTTTGGCAATAAGACATTTCTAACGAATGTACAGACAAACAATTTACACCATTGACTTAAAATCTGGGTGCAAAATCGAAAAAATGTAACGTTAAAGACTTTTGTAACGAATGTCCATGGAACAATCTGTTATCCATCCGTTAATGTATGTAAGATATTAATAACGAATGTACAAATAGATAATTAACGCCTTTGTAATAAAATTCGACTGCAAATAGAAAAAATAAAGTGGCAAGTTTGTAACGAATGTACAGACAAACAATTAACGCCTTAACGCCCCGAAATTGACACCTTCAGATGTACTCCAATTATCCATTGTTGAATGTGTTGCAAGACATTTATAACGAATGTACAGACAAACAATTAAAGCCTTTAAAATTAAAACCTTCTGCCAAATCGAAAGAATTATAAAGTGCGAGGTTCCAGGTATTTATAACGAATGTACAAACTAACAATTAACGCCTCAATCGAATGCTTTTGGCAATAAGACATTTGTAACGAATGTACAGACAAACAATTTAACAGGTCGTTTATATTAGGAACGCAGTCCAAGCTACAGGGTGAAAAATATTTATTATTCGTCCGTTTATTTGTTGAAGACATTTATAACGAATGTACAAACTAACCATTGACGCCAGGCAATTCAATCAATAAAGTGATTTACAGAGGATTTTTATTAGAAACGTAGTCCATTCTATTGAGTTTAAACTATCTATTATCCTATTCGTTAATTAACGAATGGACATACTAATAAAGTTGGGGCATAGTAGTGCGTTACACCCTGTATAATAAATTATATAATCGTTGGTAGTAACGCATTGTAATCTAAATAACTATAATTCCTGCATTTCCTATTAAATAATATAAATACATTTCACAACGCTGACTGTTGAAACAAATTATTCTGTAATAATTTTATTTGGAAAACTCGCTATTACATACTCGTAGATTTAAGCAGAAACATTAATCTGATGTAAATATTTAGATGTTAACTAATCTTTAAACCTTTGATACGTCTATATTTATATTTATTGGCCATTAGATTTTTTTAATATATGCGAAATTCTTTAGATTTATTCGGTCATTATTATTACAAAATATAATAAACTACGCAACCTCAGGTACCTATCGAATTATACAATATGATAAAATTCTGAAAAAATGTGGTTTTTATTGTAGCTTAATTAATATGCTAATGAGTTCTGCAAATAAGCGTTCGATTTGACTTTGACCTGAAGACACGATGGGAATGTAAATAAATTTGTGCCAGAACCAAAGAGCAATGTGTAACCGTGGACGCTTATATATGGTGGCGTTGTTTATATTTAAATCATTTTTAATTTAATTTTCTGGCAAACGAAATCTAAAAGGCGAACGATTGTGTTTTTCCCATTTACCCAAATATCCGTGAGCCTTAAATTCGTTACTTGTAAAAATATCAAATTCGTGTATACTTTTATATAATTTAGTCATAATAAGTAATAAATTAGATAAAGCTATCTACGATGACACCAAAAAATATTTCAGTATTTGACTAGGAATTTATGATACGAGTTTAGGTTTCGATTTGTGCGATTGCGGATTTGTCTGCGGGAAATAATCGTATCTATTAACGTTTTACAGAGATTAAAACTAATCGCAGGCAACTATGAATAGTTTCCAAGGTCCTTTTCTCGTTCAATATGATTACGAAAAGAGCTCTATAGGCCAGTAGAATTAGACGGGAATCTGTAACTAATTCGTTTCAGATAGCCGTAGGTAAAAACAGGTGTATTTAGTTATAAGGAATATACCTCTGCGATTCCTCCCAAATCAAATATACAGAACATTGTTTATAAGTCACTTGTATGTGAAAAAATCATGAAATTTGGAGTTTTTTAAAAATTGCAGTAGACTGCAGTAGATTAATTTTTTTGAATGCTTCTGTTTACTAGGTAATTCCAAACCGGTTAATTTAAGCCCCGGTTGATTTCATTTCATTGATTATTTATTTAAATAATTGCCGAAAACCATCGAAATTTTCGAAAATTTCAAGCATTTTTTACTCTGAAAGGAAAAATGCTAGACTCTTGAAACTTTGGTGGAATATGTGTCTCATTACCCTCAACTTACAAAAAAAATTTCGTTTTAAAATGTTTATTAGTTTTCGAGAAATTCTATTTGTTTATTAAAAACGTCCCAAATGTTAAATGAAAAATTGACCTATTAACGTTATCAAAAATAATTCAACCACAGCTCATTTTTTTCGTCAAGACGTCAATTTTACGAATCTGTTATGGGCGTATCGATTTTCAATAATTTTGACCGTCAAAATGGCGTTAACAACATTGCTACTTTTCGGAGCAGCGTTTTTTGCATATAACTTTACAACAAATGAACGTATCTGCACAAATCTTTCATATTTGAGTTGCTGGTATTTTTCTACAAATTTATAAAAAAAAACTGTTGCTCTGGGACATGTAGGAGCCGAGATAATTTTTTAAATTGTTTAATGCGCCAAACGTTTATTTATTAATATTTATGGCCAAAATTGAAACTGGTTGTTAATAAGATCTTGAATTTTGTGAATTCATCAAGTCCTATTGAAAACGGGCCCTTTTTGAGGTCAAAATATAATTTTTAATAATTAGTGATTTTAGAGCGTCTTCAATTTGTTTGGCTCAAAGGACAGGTGAATTTTTTATCAAACGATTTTCAAATTGGGGTAGCGAGAAAAATTCGTCATATCTCCGTTATTTTCCGGCCAATTTCGACGTTTTTTTTTTTAAATTTGGGGTAGCTCACGAAAATAATAACAATGGGCACATTTGCAATATCCAAATAATAAACAAATAATTGTTATAAACAATTTCTTTTTTTTTTTTTTCTTCTTTTTTGGGCTTATGCAACTTATAATGTGCTAATGTATTAAATATAAATTTATAAAGATTATATAATAGTAACAATGTATGCACAAACTATTTCTCCATCAAACAATATACGATGTTACAGCATTGTTACCATTATATAATCTTTATAAATTTATATTTAATACATTAGCACATTATAAGTTGCATAAGCCCAAAAAAGAAAAAATAAAAAAAAAAAAATGAATTGTTTATAACAATTATTTGTTTATTATTTGGATATTGCAAATGTGCCCATTGTTATTATTTTCGTGAGCTACCCGAAATTAAAAAAAAAAAAACGTCGAAATTGGCCGGAAAATAACGGAGATATGACGAATTTTTCTCGCTACCCCAATTTGAAAATCGTTTGATAAAAAATTCACCTGTCCTTTGAGCCAAACAAATTGAAGACGCTCTAAAATCACTTATTAAAAATTATATTTTGACCTCAAAAAGGGCCCGTTTTCAATAGGACTTGATGAATTCACAAAATTCAAGATCTTATTAACAACCAATTTCAATTTTGGCCATAAATATTAATAAATAAACGTTTGGCGCATTAAACAATTTAAAAAATTATCTCGGCTCCTACATGTCCCAGAGCAACAGTTTTTTTTTATAAATTTGTAGAAAAATACCAGCAACTCAAATATGAAAGATTTGTGCAGATACGTTCATTTGTTGTAAAGTTATTTGCAAAAAACGCTGCTCCGAAAAGTAGCAATGTTGTTAACGCCATTTTGACGGTCAAAATTATTGAAAATCGATACGCCCATAACAGATTCGTAAAATTGACGTCTTGACGAAAAAAATGAGCTGTGGTTGAATTATTTTTGATAACGTTAATAGGTCAATTTTTCATTAAACATTTGGGACGTTTTTAATAAACAAATAGAATTTCTCGAAAACTAATAAACATTTTGAAACGAAATTTTTTTTTTAAGTTGAGGGTAATGAGACACATATTCCACCAAAGTTTCAAGAGTCTAGCATTTTTCCTTTCAGAGTAAAAAATGCTTGAAATTTTCGAAAATTTCGATGGTTTTCGGCAATTATTTAAATAAATAATCAATGAAATGAAATCAACCGGGGCTTAAATTAACCGGTTTGGAATTACCTAGTAAACAGAAGCATTCAAAAAAATTAATCTACTGCAGTCTACTGCAATTTTTAAAAAAATCCAAATTTCATGATTTTTTCACATACAAGTGACTTATAAACAATGTTCTGTATATTTGATTTGGGAGGAATCGCAGAGGTATATTCCTTATAACTAAATACACCTGCTTTTTACCTACGGCTATCTGAAACGAATTAGTTACAGATTCCCGTTCACATCGTCTAATTCTACTGGCCTACTATGCTCTAATAGCCCGAGCTCTTTTATTTATACGTCGAGAGTAGGCGTGGCTTTGCTCTGGTGCCGCCCCGGGTCTAGTCACGCATGCATTGGTAGGCGTGGCTTCGCCCCGCCAATGTCTCCCTACCAATCATGCGCGCACCGTTTAGTTCCGCCTCTTAAGGGCGTGACTATATTCCGCCGTGGTCGCTTGTTTTATCTCCGAAAACTTTTCTTCAAACAAAAGACGCAAATTATATCCATATAATTCATTTAGAATATTTTAACACACAAAGGTATATTTTAACTTTTGGGATGTCGTGAACTGACACTGTTAATTAAAATGCCGGAGTGTCGCGCAGAGGTTACGTGAGCCAGTTGTTAACGAATCGTTAATTCCACGCTTAAAAATAATACGACAAACATCTAAAGCTGAAAACGTGCTAAGATATAAAGCGAAACGGTTGTTTTACTGCCTTAGTAACACGAGTTGGCCTCGAGGGCGGTAGTTAATTCCCCCAACAAAAACACCCAATGTGACAAGTTTATTAGATTTTTATTATTATTATTTTTTTATTTTACTAATTACAGCGACAAAATGTTGGCGCAATTAAAGTGACTAATTAATGGCACTTGATGCCCCAAGGTCTTATTTAAATAAATTTTACATTAAATCGGACAGCTGAAACGATTAAAACTAAATAACAGTTTCTGCTCGGTACTGTTCGACAGCCTTGACTGACGTTATGCATAAACTGAGAGCCTGTCCTAACTAGGCGCTATTTTTTCCACATCTTTACGTACTAGCATTTAAAATCGGCGCTAAAGGACAGTCTGGTGTTCCTAGCGCATTCTCCAGATTTAATTTAAATAAAAATACAAGTACTCAGGCGGCGACCGTTTTACTTACTAGTGCGGGACTGGTTGGACGGGTAGCTGGAAGCAAACTGAGAACTTCGATCTATTCTGCGCCCCAAGTTACTAGATTTCTAAACGGTAGAGTGGAAGAAATGCGCGTTAGATCGGCGCAGTAAATTGATGGACTTTGAGGTTGTGGAAAAATTCAGCTTATAAACCCTGTTCACTAACAAAATTATTCTAAGTATATTTTACTTACTAGCTCTGGAGTTCCTTCAGGTTGCGTGCCAAATCTGGCTTCAGAATTTACCCGTCACGTCAGGATTTTCAGATATTTGAGGTTAGATAATTAGAAAATGGCGTTTTGGCTATATTTGAGGTTATGTATAGAAAATAAAAACCTTTTAAGCTTATTTCTGCTGGTTGCATCGTTTAGTACTACCTTTCTCCTTCAAAATCAGTCACTTCAAAAAGCAATAACTCCGATAAGAAAAATCGTAGATGAGCAAACTCATTTTGAAGGGGAAAGATAGTACTAGATGCAACCAGCAGATAATATGAGCTGCAAATTTTTTAATTTTTTTACATAACCTCAAATTTAGCCAAAAAGCCATTTATGGCCGTTTAACATCAAATTTCTCAAAATCCTCTCATGATGGGTTAATTATGAGGCCAGATTCTTAGCAAAGTTTGATTTATTGATTTTATTAAGAAAAGCAGACGTGGGCCAGTCTCTTCAAGGGCTGTTTTCGTTTTGTATTTATACACGTCCCCCATGCAACAAACAAAGATTTTGTTTACATTAACAGTGGCCTCCGGTAACAAGAGGCCTCGAATAAGGATCAGTGACGTCACAATAGCCGGCTGTCCATCATAACTTATTTGTAAGACACCATATCATATTTATACGAGTAAAACTAAATATTTCTCAACAGAAACTGTTACATGTAAATTAAACTACATACATACGTACATAGTCTGAAGTATTTTCCTCATAATACCAGAAATAATCTGATGCTTGTAAAAGCCTCGGACACAACTCTTGTTTAGTACGATGTATTATATTGACCATTGGCTTTCCATTCGACACAAGGCATTCTTCATCTCAGTATTACAACAGTTAAGAAATTCTAGGCACCTTTTTTATTCTTACTGCTAAAGTATTGTGCATAAAACAGCTGGCTTGTAAACAGAGCTGAAACAAAAAGACATGACCTTCAGACGATACGAAATTAAATCGGTAATTTCCCAAATAACTCGTATAATATTGTTTTACTACTTACCTAGCCATAAAGACAGAAGTTAAGATATTAATTGAATATTTGTTCATTTGTTTATATTTTTGTGCTTTCCGAACTGTCAGTTGATGGTACAGAATATCTGTCGAATTTAGTCGTAGGTTATCTGTGGCATGGAGCTGATGTTTCGAAGTATCGCCTTGGAGAGTCGTGGCGCTGTCTAATTAATGTATCGTGACGTTAGTCACGGTCGGAAATTGTTAGATAATAAATATCGACGAGATGTGAGTGCCATGGAATTGTCTTTTGCATAAGAGACTGGGTTTATTCTTAATATGCTTTGTAATGTATCGTTGGCTAAATACGATTGATTTTATATAACAACCCGGTGGTTGGTTGTGTCGAGTGAACTCGTGAAAACTCTGCTTGGAGTCACGGACCGTTCCACAAGTACGAAGTGAGAAGCCTGACAATTTGACATTTCTATACCTTTTCCGACATTTCATTTTCTTGATCCAGGCGATAGTGTGACGTGCTTTTCTAATCGGGTAATTTATTTCCAATCCTTGGGATTATTGATGGATAGCAAAGAAAATATGTGGACTCTCCAACATCAATAACAGATTACCACTATTTACTTCTCTCTAGTTAAATTTGATCCTCTGTAGACTCTGTTGGCTCACTCAGAGTGGTTAATTTCCGCACAATAAAACATTGTTTTGAACGCAGAGTTGTTTTTTAAATATTTCCGATATTTATTGGAAAACAACGCGTCATTACGGGGACGGTTTGGTGGTAAACACTTTTTTTCCAGTGTAGATCTATTTGTCTTCATTGACATTTTCAAGGCGACTACTAGTGCACGTAGCATATCGTAAACATCTAATGTAACATTATAGTGGAGGGAAATTAGTCAAAATAAGTGATGAAAAGAGATGTAATCGGGAAGTTGAATTTTTTTTAGGGGTAGCTAACAGATGGAGATACGGTTATTTGTCCAGGGGGTCTTAAGATGATTGTCCCTCCACTATTATGAAAGCGCAGATATGGAAGATCTTTTCTGCTACTAAAATCGGGCAAATCGGTCGGTCGATCAAATCAGTTCAAAAAAAGTCGAAATATTTTACCTGCGAACGTCCGGGTGAGTAAACCTGCCATTGCATAATGCCCACGATATAGGCGCATAAAAATATACAGTGCTGTCGTGTTTCGAGGGTTTTCCGCTTGCGATATTGAAATATTCTAAAAAAAATATTTTTTACGTAAAAAACGGAATAAAATTACTTGATTTGTTTGTGCGGTATGGTGTATAATAATCCGGTTCTCTGGCCCAAATTCTGAACTGCTGCTGGGTCAAATACGCAAACCGCTATTTTGTGACGTGAATGAACGGTTGATTTGTACAAGCGCCTGCCTAATTTTTTGCGTTCGTTAATTGCGAGGCGTTCCAAAGACCTCCAAGCGTTGCTGGGCGACCTTAACACAAGCACCGATAGAAATTGGGCAATATAGAAGTCTAGAATGTTAAGATAACCGATGAACACGTGGTGTGTGCAACAGGCAAGGTCGGTTGCCGAATACAATGTGTAAAATATAAAAATGTTAGATTGTTAACGTTTCGATGAGGTGTAATAAATAATTCCTTGAACGACCGAAAAATTGCGTGTAATCTGTAATTGCATCTTGCTTGAATGTGACTACTTAGATGTAAATCTGCAACGTTTCCTGGTCGGTTGGACCAGTTTTGCGAATTGTTTTTCCGCGTACGTGCTGGCCTTAAACTTTTCGTTTATTACTTCCTTGGGTGGGGATGCCTGACAAATCACGTGGCAATACTCTCATTTTCTTGAAAAAAATAAAAAAACATGATTGTTTTGATTTTTTTATTTAAATCAACGATTTTTTATTTTTTTTAATAAAAGTCAGATTTGCCCAACCCTGACCTGTTCATTGACTTTTTGCAAACCAGATTATTTCTAACTGTTCCATTGTGATTTTCAGATTGTACCTTGATGTCACTCTCACCTGTGCGGCTTCCTGTTTACCATCGACGATTCAACTGAAAGTGCTGCCCAAGTGGTAAGTAAATGTACTGAAGTAGAAATAATTACCCGAGCTGTCGCAAAATTTATTTGAGATTTGTTTCGCCAAGTTGGCATCATCAGGGGTGACTTTCGCGAACCCCTTGTATATTCTTGCATTGCTGTTTGAATACGATCCGCATTTTGTGGGACAAGCGAGATTGCGTGTTTTCTGGTTCATGCAACGTACCGAATATCTGGGCCAAGAGAAACAGTAGATTGTAAAAAAAAAAGGACAAGATGTGAAATCCACATAACGTCCGACAAAACCAACGAAGTTACATGATAATGTTATTATTGTTACTAAATGTTATACAACAAATGCGTTCGCTTATTATTTCATAGTTTCAAGGACCTGAGTACTTTCACATCTTGGTTTTGGAGCAAAATCGTGTTGTGCTTTTTTCAGTATTTTTTTCGATTACCAACAGTGATGTTTTTTTTATTACAGAATTTGATTCAGCTCATTAATAATCACAGTTTGTAAATTTTACTCGTCCTCAAAATTCGTATCAGCTCCAAGATGTTGATTATACCGGGTGACCACGAGATGAGGTTACACTCTGTAACTTATTTGTTATTAAACCGATTAATTTTAAATTTATAGGTGAGCCATAACATCTAAATGCGCAACTTTTGATACTTGGTAGCCTTATTTTTTACTTCCGATTTAGCCGGAAGTGATGTCAACTTTCTTATTTTAATAACAACTCTACCTGTTTTTGTAATGTATCTTATTCGTTATAAAATTTACAATACAATGATATGTCACACAATGACATTTCATTTCAAAATGGCCGAAAAATTAAATTTTTTCAAAAATATTAAAATGTCAATTAAAAGATATTGAAAAATAATTTTTTTCCAAAGTTGGCCGTGAAATCAAAAGAGTAATGAATTTGACATGTTTAATTTTTAATTTGCATCAAAATTTCGTTTTGGCGGCAAGATATTAGAAAAATAAAATAAATATTAGGAGAAATTTTTATTTAATTTTTATATTTTGTGAATAATTCGGTACGTTAATGGCATTAAATCAAAGAGAAGAAACAAGCAATTGCAAAATTTAAAAAAAAGTCAGGTAGGTGTATTTAAAAAAAAATAGTTTTGAGTATTTAAAAATTGCAGAAAAATATTTATCTTATTTTCCTAATATCTTTCTGCCAAAACGAAATTTTTGTACAAATTAAAAATTAAACATGTCAAATTCATTACTCTTTTGATTTCACGGCCAACTTTGGAAAAAAATTATTTTTCAATATCTTTTAATTGACATTTTAATATTTTTGAAAAAATTTAATTTTTCGGCCATTTTGAAATGAAATGTCATTGTGTGATATATCATTGTATTGTAAATTTTATAACGAATAAGATACATTACAAAAACAGGTGGAGTTGTATTTAAAATAAGAAAGTTAATATCACTTCCGGCTAAATCGGAAGTAAGAAATAAAGTCACCAAGTGTCAAAAGTTGCGCATTTAGATGTTATGCCTCACCTGTAAATTTCAAATTAATCGGTTTAATAACAAAGAAGTTATAGAGTGTAACCTCATCTCGTGGTCACCCGGTATACACATTATTAAAACCGTGAACTCAAATATTTTAAAAAATGTTTACAGTCGTCGTTTCAAATTGTCAAAAACTAAACATAATTTTCAAAAAACACATTTAAAATCTTAAAGGAAAAGATTAAGTTAAAAAATCCACAGCCCTTCGCAAAGGTGCAACCGGAGGAGACATTCAAAATGACGAAGTGGAACATAAACAAGAATAATCTGTTGGTTTCCAATTATCTCTTCTCATTTTGATAAACCATTATTTTCTCCTTGCAGGGTCTCTGGAGAAGCGTTTCATTAAAAAGCCCCATTTTGCATAGTTACCGCAATTTACTGCTGCACAACCAGGCATTTCGTCCCTAACTATAAAAAGCAATAAAATTGTTTTTTAAAATCGACATTAAAGTACCTCGAAATCGTCATTAAAGTAATCCATTACTGTATGATTTTTGGAGTTGGCAGAGATGACAGAAAAAACGCAAACATAAATTTTTCATTGCTTGTGACAATAATTGTGTTGTAATAAATGGTAATTATATATAATAATAATAATAATAATAATAATAATAAGATTTCCTAATGTCACTTAAAATTTTAAATAATTATGACATTTCTTGGTGTCATTGAAAATTATTTAAAAAATAGGGTTAATTAATTTTAATTTCACAGTTTCTGGATTTAAAAAAATTTAATATGCACCTCGGCATTAAAGTTCCTTTGTGTCACTCATGTGGTCAACTAAACTCCATATGCATGACAAAAAGTCCAACTGTAATCACAACATCACAACACATTAACTGATCGACGTGAATTTTTTACGATTCACACTTCTGGTATATTTCAATGTAGTTTGCACATTTCAATTGTTGAGCAGTGTATTATTTTAAATTTAAAAGGCCTTGTTAATTCACCTTAATACATATGTATACATTGTTTATTTATCGATATATTGTTTGCAATCGGTAAACATTAAATGATTCACTCTGGGTTTCTAACTGGGAAGGGGTAATTAACTTAATGATTTGCATAAAATGCTAACATATAATTATTCAATATGGATAATAACCATATAATTAGTAGGTACTAGAGGTAAACATATATACGTAGGTGATAAATCCGCAACATTCCCTTACAAAAATCCAGGACCACTAAGAACCGAACACTCCCTCATACGAATACATTACGACAAGGTTATGCTGATCGGGTTTATGAAGCTGTAACGCAAAAAATGGGTGAAGATATCGCGGACAATTTTGTCAGTAAAAAGACACTTATTTTTTTAACATTGAAAGAATCGTATTGCGAAACTGTGGCATGTCAACAACGCTATTTATGAAGGTAAACAATTTACATACATGCATATTTAATGTAATACGAAAGTTAAACGTCTTTGATGCCGTTAATTATTGCTTTGTGAATCTAACGACTTGAGTCTCATCATCCTTGGTCGGGTTTAATTAGGCATATCAAGTTTTTTATTATTAATATAAAATTATATGATGCGTTCCATTCTTATTTGGTTTTAGCTATGAAATTTCATGACGACACCCCTGCGTCATAAGTGGTTTAAAACTCTTTTCGTTTATAAATACATAATTAGTGTTATTTTGTTTGCTTCGAGTTTTGTCAGAGGATAAAGTGCTTTTGTTCTGTTGAGTAATGCGTCACGTCCATATGGTCGCGTTTATAGTCACGTCGTTTTCATGATTTTGGTCACGCCAGATTCGATAAGAGGGTCAGTGACACTTTGGAGCTATATCATAGTAAATATTTAACTTCTTCTGGTTTCTTAGTTCAGTGATAATATTAAAATTTAATTGTCCAATATTTTAACAGTAGATTTTATTGTGGTGAAGTTTGTATAAAGCCACGACTCATTCACATCTTTCAAAGGACTTATCATTGAATATCCATTGGGGCAAAAATACCAAAAAACTACTACTAAATATACTGAGTATTATCCTGCATCGACAGAGATACGCATATTGAGAAACCAACAATGAATACCTGGTTGCCTAATTTCTGGTCACTTGATTTATGATCATTTTAACCGTTTTAACAGTATTCTAACCTGTAGTTTTCACTGCTTAGTTAGAGAAGATAATTCGTATCTAAATCATTATAAATATTGGAATCAACATGGGTCTAAGAATAGACCCCTGTGGAACTCCAAATATTGTATATTTTATATATTGATATACCCGCGGGTGGTGATGGTATTTTGCTTCTACCATCGGTACACAGTGATACCTACTGCGCATCCATACCACTCCAGAATACCTACTGCGCATCCACACAACTTAAAGCTACTTACTACGCAACCGCACTACTCAAGAATACCTATTGCGCACTCATACCACTCAAGGATACCTACTGCGCACCCACACAACTCAAATATACCAACTGCGCATCCATACCACTCAAGAATACCTACTGCGCATCCATAAGACTCAAAAGATATCTACTGCGCATTCATACTATTCAAGGATAAGTAAAAAAAGTCGAAATGAGTTTCATAAATGCAAATCATTTTTCGTGGAAATGAAATCAGGTAAAAAGTGGCTCAAGGATGCTTACTGCGCAGCCATACCACTCAAGGATACCTACTGCTCATCCACACAACTCAAAGTTACCTACTGCACATCCATATCACTCAAAAATACCAAATGTGCATCCATGGTACTCAAAGATACCTTCTGCGCATCGATAACAATTAAAGCTAAGTAAAAAAAAATCGAAATAATGTATAAGTTTCATTACTAGTCCATTTTCTAAACGCTAAAAAATCGCGCATGCACCAAGCTCAAGGATAACTGCTGCGCATCCACACAACTCAAAACTACCTTCGGCGCAATCGCACTACTCTAGGATACCTATTGCGCATCCATACCACTCGAGGATACCTACTGCGCATCCACTCCACTCAAGAATACTTACTGCGCATCCATACCACTCAAGAATACCTACTGCGCATCCATAAAACTCAAAGATACCTTCTGCGCATCGATAACAATTAAAGATAAGTAAAAAAAAATCGAAATAATGTATAAGTTTCATTACTAGTCCATTTTCTAAACGCTAAAAAATCGCTAAAATCGGTCTAAAAACAAAATGGCGTCTACAAAATGGCGTCGAATGTCGTGATTTTGTATTTTCTTTTTCTTATTATATTAATCAGATATTTGGGGGTTTTTGGGGTTGCTGATTACGAATTTGGCATTAAAACTAATATAAAATAAAAAATGGCTGATCCAAAATGGCGGGAAAGGATCAATTTATTTTATGGGATTTTATTTCTTATTCCGGGTGACAGCTACAATCACAAATCAAAACAAAACCCATTTTTGTGAATCATAGCCTCAAAATCGATCCAAAAACAAAATGGCGTCTACAAAATGGCGTCGAATGTCTAATTTTTTATTTTCTTTTATTATATTTATTAGATATATGAGGGTTTTTGGGGTCACTGATTACGAATTTGGCATTAAAACTAAAATAAAATAAAAAATGGCGAAAGTACTTCCGGTTCGACCGGAATTGACCAGAACTTTTGATTTTCAAGTGGAACTTCCTGTTTTTTTTGACATTCTTGAGACCAGCGGATCATTTTACGTATAATAATGCCTTTTTGAATTTTTTTTTGGAACTATTTTTAATTTAATTTTTAAAAACAAAATTAGGTTTTGGGTCCGCCATTTTTAATTTTATTTTAGTTTTAATGTCAAATTCGTAATCAGCGACCCCAAAAACCCCCTGAAATCTGATAAATATAATTATAATAAGAAAGAGAATATAAAAAATTAGACATTCGACGCCATGTTGTAGACGCCATTTTGTTTTTAGACAGATTTTGAGGCCGGATTCGTAATCTGTGACTATGTAGTAATCAAATTTCAGGCAATTATTTAAATAAATAAAAGAGTTACACATTTTTTAATTAAGAGTGTATTAAAAAAATACTTGTTTGTTAATAACAATTAAATGAAAAAATAAAAATCACACCTTCTCACCCATGGGGAACTTTCTATAAACTTTTTCCGAAAAAAAAAGTAATTATCACTAGTGTGAAACTGACAGCCTTTAGGCGTCTGCTGGACGGAAAAGTTAGTCAAATCGCACCACAAATAAATGTAATAAAGGACGGACAGAGCTACTTTCGATGTGCCAGACAAAGACAGACATAGATCCTTGAGAAAACCGGCGTAAATATTGACGGGTGTTTGCTCTCGTTATAAATATAAGTTGGAAGAAAAGACGGGAGCAAACTACGGTCCTATAGGTGGCGCCTGGGCAAGGTGAAACGTTGGTGGGGGAATTTTACGTGGTGAACAGGACCGGCCCCAAAATTTGAAATATTTTAGAACGCCAGTGTGCAAATTGCTATTTGATTCACTTTTACAAGCAAATTCTAGGTGCATTAGTAAACTACGTGATCCCAGCTAACGATTTACAATACCGGCTGGCTTACTTCTAAAAATAAAACACTCTATGAGATTAAATAGTTGCCTTACGTAACCGCAATGTCTCGACTTTCACTCCCCACACTTTGATAAACTATCACCCGTAATACTTGAATTTTTTAAAGTGAATGGCCATGATGAGCCGAAATCGGATGATAGGGAAACCCGAACGGAAAAATAATTAGCCCGAAACTGAATGGACGCGAAGGAAAATTACAGAAACCCATAACGTGTAAATGGAAGATTCCAAACGGGATCTGTACCGGGCAGTGTTAAGCCATGGCCAACCTTCAGACTACCTAATGAAGATAATTAAATTTCAGATATAATGCCGCTAAAATGTGGAATAAATTAATTGTGGACAGACAAGGCGGTTTTTATTTTTAAATGCGCATTTTTTATTTGCTCTTCTGCAAACCTAAAATAATTATGATCCAATTATCTGAATAGCTCTCTCGAATTTAGGCTCGATTTTAATAAATTTATAAAATTCAGGCCCTTTCTTAATTAATAAATCTTGCAATGTGTCAAAAATAAACAGTCCTCGCACCTTAATGGATTAATTATTCTGTTTGAATATTCTTTGCATATTTTATTCTAATAATTCAACGCACGTGAGGTAATATTTATCTGGTTTTTTGCGGATCCAATTTCATTTCAAGTACCACTTACAGGAAGCGTGTTAAGTAATTGCTGTTAGCAAACACTTACAGGATTCTAACTTTTTTTCTACGCAAAAACTTAATTATTTCCACAATTTTTGCACGATACGTTCTGTTGCGAAATAATACAATTGCATTTAATTATTATCATTTATTTTGTAATCGTTACACGAATAAAAAGATTAAGAAATATTATATCATTTATGCACTGCAATTACAAGCTTTTACTATTATTTAGTTAAGTAAAAATGCGAAAATAATTATTTATAATCAAACCAGCCAATCCAGTCGTTAGCCTTTATTACGTATGTACGCAAAGTGAACGAGACGTATAACTGGTTGCCTACTTTTAGTCACTTGGTTTACGATTATTTGAGCGCAGTCGTGACGTAGGCCGGTGACCCAAACCAGTAAAGACGAGTGTGCAAGATAATAAATAGTACACTGCTTGGGGGTCGAATGTCACGTGGTATATAAATTTGGGGTTATGTTACATATAGTGCATGTGCGTTATGTGATTATAACCTCAAATTTTTTGTTCTTGTGTGTATTATTTTCAGTTTCAATTCAATTCATTCAGTAGTTGCAACAAGACTTAACAGTAAACCACTGATTTATGAATTACTTTACAATAATTAGTCAATTAAACTATAACACTAATTACAATAACTATAATTCACTACTAGTCACTGTGTCTTTTCTGTTGTGTTTTGATATTAGGGGGAGTTAAAACGTTAGTACACCATCTGGTTGATTAAACTTATTTATTAACATACAAATTTTAACTTATAATTTCAAGGAATCGATCGAATCGTCCTCGTCCAGTTCGTCTAGCTTCGGAGGTGTGAGTGTCCGTGCCGTGACGCACGACTTGGGAGACGACTGCGGTGAGAAATCGGTTCCGGGCGACGTGGCGGTTCGCGGGGAGTGAGAGGAACCGGGCGCTTGGTACGGAAACGGGTGCGTAAGCGTCTCCGACAGCAGCGGCATGAAGCTGGGCGCGGAAGAAGAGAACGTGGAGTAAATCTGGGATTGCTGCGGGTCGTTGTACTTCCCCAGCTCCGCCTCGAACAGGGTGGTGTTGATTATTTGTTGCACCATCACTCTGGCGTGCTCGGTTTGCAGCTTCCTCAGCCTGATGGCGACTATTTCTCCGAACAAGGTGAGCTCGTCTCTTTCCCCGTTCCGGGTCGAAACGTTCTTCACCGTCTCGTTCGCCAGGTGATTTGCGGTTTTTGATTTCGGCACGGCGTGCCCTTTCGACGGCCGGAACTTCTTGCTGGTTTCGCCGGCGTAAATAGTCGTCAGTTCGTCATCCGTTCCTATCTCAAATTCCAGCGTCCCGTTTATGACGTCATCGGCATCCTGCAAGGCAAACTGGGCGTTAGTGGTTTTTTAGTGGCGTTATTACTAAATAAACAATCACAGCTCAAATCACAACTCGCATCACCATAAAGTACTTACTTCTACTTCCGGCGCTTCAAGCTTCAGATGCTTTGGCTCCACATGCTTCTTCTTGTGCCTCAGGAACTCCATCTTGTCATAAGCAAACCATTTGCTCTTGTAAGCGTTACCTCCGGGGCCTGCCGGTTCGTTTTCCTTTTTCACTTCTCGAGAGTAGTGGCAACACAGGTTCTTTATCTTCCTGTCCACTTCATCTTTGGTCTCCCCCAGGCTAGCGGCGATTTCCAACAAAGCTTCGTACCTTGAAAAAAGCTTCGATTGAAGCAAGGCAAGTAAAGGCGCCGAATCGCCGGCTTACCTCTTGTTGCGGTCTTTGTAATAGGGCGTCTGGCTGTTCCACAGCACGGGACGGGCGCGGTACAAGTCCACCAGGCGCAGCGCCTTTTCCCTCGACCATTCCATCGCGAATGACACTCGATACTGCTTGAATTACGGTCTCGTACGGTTCCTTTGATGTGTGCCGACTTTTAGCGATGGATGTGTCGGCCTGGCTTTCGGCCAGTTGGCTCAGGCCAACGCGTCCTATCCTGAGCTATGCCAGCTGGCCAAACCAGTTCGCAGGGCCGGAGGCGGCGTTGTAAACGCGCCTCAATCATTGTTGAGACTGATTAATTCGTAGGGGCAACGGGGACGCAGATAATCGTAGAAATGTGCAGTGAAACAAAACCTTTCACTTTTCTAGTCGCTGTAAATCGTTAAATGTTAACAATATTGCAACATTGTTTAACAAAAGTTGTAGAAAGTTTTATAACCTATAATATTGCTAATAACTAATTAATATATAGGGGCAACGCGGGCGAAGAAAGTCGTAAAAATATGCAGTGAAACAAAAACTTTCCCCTTTCTAGCCGTAGAAGTTTGTTAACTATTAACAATAGAGAAACACGTTTTAATAAAAGTTGTAGAAAGTTTTATAACCTATAATATTGCTAATAACTAATTAATATATAGGGGCAACGCGGGCGAAGAAAGTCGTAAAAATATGCAGTGAAACAAAAACTTTCCCCTTTCTAGCCGTAGCAGTTTGTTAACTATTAACAATAGATAAACACGTTTTAACAAAAGTTGTAGAAAATTTTATAACCTATAATATTGCTAATAACTAATTAATATATAAGGGCAACGCGGGCGAAGAAAGTCGTAAAAATATGCAGTGAAACAAAAACTTTCCCCTTTCTAGCCGTAGCAGTTTGTTAACTATTAACAATAGAGAAACACGTTTTAATAAAAGTTGTAGAAAATTTTATAACCTATAATATTGCTAATAACTAATTAATATATAAGGGCAACGCGGGCGAAGAAAGTCGTAAAAATATGCAGTGAAACAAAAACTTTCCCCTTTCTAGCCGTAGCAGTTTGTTAACTATTAACAATAGAGAAACACGTTTTAATAAAAGTTGTAGAAAATTTTATAACCTATAATATTGCTAATAACTAATTAATATATAAGGGCAACGCGGGCGAAGAAAGTCGTAAAAATATGCAGTGAAACAAAAACTTTCCCCTTTCTAGCCGTAGCAGTTTGTTAACTATTAACAATAGATAAACACGTTTTAACAAAAGTTGTAGAAAGTTTTATAACCTATAATATTGCTAATAACTAATTAATATATATTGGCAACGCGGGCGAAGAAAGTCGTAAAAATATGCAGTGAAACAAAAACTTTCCCCTTTCTAGCCGTAGCAGTTTGTTAACTATTAACAATAGAGAAACACGTTTTAGCAAAAGTTGTAGAAAATTTTATAACCTATAATATTGCTAATAACTAATTAATATATAGGGGCAACGCGGGCGAAGAAAGTCGTCGTAAAAATATGCAGTGAAACAAAAACTTTCCCCTTTCTAGCCGTAGCAGTTTGTTAACTATTAACAATAGAGAAACACGTTTTAACAAAAGTTGTAGAAAGTTTTATAACCTATAATATTGCTAATAACTAATTAATATATAGGGGCAACGCGGGCGAAGAAAGTCGTCGTAAAAATATGCAGTGAAACAAAAACTTTCCCCTTTCTAGCCGTAGCAGTTTGTTAACTATTAACAATAGAGAAACACGTTTTAACAAAAGTTGTAGAAAATTTTATAACCTATAATATTGCTAATAACTAATTAATATATAAGGGCAACGCGGGCGAAGAAAGTCGTAAAAATATGCAGTGAAACAAAAACTTTCCCCTTTCTAGCCGTAGCAGTTTGTTATTTATTAACAATAGAGAAACACGTTTTAGCAAAAGTTGTAGAAAGTTTTATAACCTATAATATTGCTAATAACTAATTAATATATAGGGGCAACGCGGGCGAAGAAAGTCGTAAAAATATGCAGTGAAACAAAAACTTTCCCCTTTCTAGCCGTAGCAGTTTGTTAACTATTAACAATAGATAAACACGTTTTAACAAAAGTTGTAGAAAGTTTTATAACCTATAATATTGCTAATAACTAATTAATATATATTGGCAACGCGGGCGAAGAAAGTCGTAAAAATATGCAGTGAAACAAAAACTTTCCCCTTTCTAGCCGTAGCAGTTTGTTAACTATTAACAATAGATAAACACGTTTTAACAAAAGTTGTAGAAAGTTTTATAACCTATAATATTGCTAATAACTAATTAATATATATTGGCAACGCGGGCGAAGAAAGTCGTAAAAATATGCAGTGAAACAAAAACTTTCCCCTTTCTAGCCGTAGCAGTTTGTTAACTATTAACAATAGATAAACACGTTTTAACAAAAGTTGTAGAAAGTTTTATAACCTATAATATTGCTAATAACTAATTAATATATAGGGGCAACGCGGGCGAAGAAAGTCGTAAAAATATGCAGTGAAACAAAAACTTTCCCCTTTCTAGCCGTAGCAGTTCGTTAACTATTAACAATAGAGAAACATTGTTTTAACAAAAGTTGTAGAAAGTTTTATAACCTATAATATTGCTAATAACCGAGCTAATAACTAATTAATATACCGGGTGTAAACGAATAGTGGGCTACCACTGTAACTTCCTCGTTTTTAAAGATATCGGGATTAAATTTTGTATGGTGAAATTAGGTAAGATTTCCAACTTTTTGAGACCTATCCGCCATATTTGTCACTTCCGGTTTAACCGAAAATCGCCCCAATAGTCTTTCCTAAATGGACCACCCTATATGTTTTTACATTTTTTAAATAAAGATCACATTTTGGATACATTTATACTATTTTGAACAATTTATACAGGGTTGCACGAAAAATAATTCGAATTTTAGTTGTCAATCTAGATGGCTGCGAATATGTTAAAATTATTTTTGTTCCAAAATAATTCATATAAAAAATACGAAAACGTCAATATGTCCAAAAATACATCATACAGGGTGCTCTAAACTCATTCAAATCACTTTTTTCAAAATTTTCAAAAATTTCTTTGAAAAGTTTAGTTGCAAAAATCGAAAATCTACCTCGACAGTTCGATAGGCAATTAAAAAGCGAAGATTTCAAAAAAGACCTTTCCGATTGTTTATTAAGACCTGCAGACTGATTTGAAGAAAAAAAGTTACTTTTGTCCCACCTAGTGTCATTTTAATGTTTGAAACTAACATATCAACCAGTTTAGTTCATTTCTATACAAACAGATACTTACTTTGCGTTGAAAATGTTTCTCTCTGGACTTACGTCCTCTCAATAAGGAAAAAGTTACGGAATATATTGCGAAATTATTGTCTTCTTCTCCAACCCTTAAGTTAACAAGATGGCTAGAGGAACCTGACGTTGAGGCGTCCATGGCCAGCGAAGTCCCCCGACCTTTATCCAACAGAGCATGTTCGACAACAGGCGACAGCCACCCTAATGTGTGGATTTTCCACTTCAATTGTCACGTTTTGGAGTTAATATTTTTATTAAAAAATAATGTGCCACTTCCGAGAACACCCAGTATCAACAGCGAGACTAATTTCCATTAAATGATCGGACGTGTTTTTATCGAACTAATGGCCGCTTAATTACAAAATACAAGGTCTAATGACATGGCGTTTACGCGGACATTAAAAAATATTATTATTTTTTCATTAAATTATACCAACATAATTTTATTAATGATAATGTGTCTCAAAACAGAACTATAATATATAATCAAAGTGATAAAAAAATTGTTTGGGAAATATGTGAGAGAAAATATACAATTTGAACGATTAAAAGACTAAATAACGTTCAGGTTTTTAACGTGACATCCATTGGGAAAAGTCCAGTGATGACAAATCTGGACTACGTACTGGCCATATCGCCCTTAGATTGAAGATGAACCCAGATTATTATTGTCGAGTCTGTGGCGCAATAACCGATCACAAAATTATAGGTTCTCCACAGCATGATCTTTGGTATTACTAATAACGTATTTGATGTTTTCGAACAGTACCTATGGTGCCTGATCAAGATTCAAGGCGCCCGAGTTAAAGAGATTTTTGTTTTGATGTGTCTTATGACGTGCCTATCTGATCTGTGGGTAAGGTTAAGGTACGCATTTTGCATATTAATTTGGACGTTTAACTGTCACATAAATTATAATAAAAAAAGTAACGATTTACGCAAATTTTAAATTCCTCGAACTGTTTTGTTTTTCTGATTTACTAATTTATTTGTGATCGTTATCGAGGAGATTTTTTTAATGTAAGTATGATCAGATTTATTGCTGTTTTCTTTGTTTATTCTCTTGCTGGCGGTCTCTTGTTTATGGGTCTTGCTTGCGTCATCTGGTGGTGATTGTTGTGTGCTGTGTTTGTCGTCACGTAGGCGATTTTTTATATTCAGGCAGTGGAAAAATATAAATTAGTAATCAGTTTTACCCTATATGTTATTATATTGTAGAATCAATAATTTACGTTTTTCTCAAAAATATCGTTGCCGCCGTCCGCCATCTTGGAAAAATTGCAGCCAAAACAGATTTCTCGATTATCCCCTCTCCTGTTGTCCTACTCTAAAACTAATTGTTACCAAAATTGTAGGGACTTTTGCGATTAACTCTGCCCCCGTTGCCCCTACGTCTATAATATTGCTAATAATACGTAATACATAGGGGTAACAGGGGCCAAGATAATCGCAAAAAAATGTAGCAAAGCCAAAACGTTTAACTTTTTGGCCGCTGTAAATCACAACGCCTGTTTTGATTGCCATTTTTTCAAGGTGGAGGCTGCAGCGCAACGATGTTTTTGAGGAAAACATGATTGTGGGTATCCCGTTTATACAATACTTATATATAAAAAAATTCTTTTTTTTTGTTCTACAGCTGTAGTAAAATTTTCTGTTTTGCACACAAAACAAAATAATATTAAATTATGTTAAAAACAATTTTTTGGTTCAAATCTGTCTTGAAAAATATAGCTAAGCGTAGAAAACAAATCTTCATGAAATGAAAAATTACTTAAACGAGTCGTAGGAAATTACTAGAAATAAAGATTGTGTTATTGCAATAAAAAGTAATACCCGTGTAATTAAACTACATATTATCTTGCCGATTTGAACATTTACATGAAACTAATCACTAATTTTTATAATCACTAATTGTTAAGCTCTCAAAAACATAATAATAAGCACTTCGTTGTATGTATTCTTAGGGATTTACGTAATGATATACGTATGACATTAGTTTTTATATAAACTACTCACCTGCTCAACAGTAAAAAGCTACCTAATAGCAGCGTGTCGATATTAAGCATCTAGTCCAGGGTGGAAAAGAAAGTAAAAAGTTTCTTATTTATAATATCACGTTTCGTATTCGAATAGTTTTAATTTTTAATCTTCAAATTTGTGCACGTACCATTTTTTAAAATACAAACAGAACGTAAACGATGTGTTTCTTGTTGCAGGAATCGACAACGATGGACCAAGGAACCTAAAGCAACAATGCTGAAACCACAAAACCTGCGTTTAAAACTAAACCACTACAAATAAGTGACTAGCGATTAAAACGACACATTAGCACTCTAGTGACATTAAAACATCCCGAACGTACAAATTAATTTGTTGGAAACGGAAGAACAAACAGCAAAATGCCTACGGTGGTGTCCAAATTCCTAGAGAAAGGCGAGCAGGCCATTAACGCCAACAGAAGCGTTATATCGGGTGCGATAATAGCCACAGCACTCTTCACATACGCCTATAAAGTGGGCTACCCCATAATAGACAATTATATACATAAAACAAACAAAGAAACTCTTAGCTTAAATAACAATCTAGTCACTAATAATATTATTCATCAAAATGGAGACGTGAAGAAGAAAAAACCTCCCGCCAAGAGCAGGTTCAGAAGCGGCATACCAAACCTAAACCTACAGTTTATACTGCAATTTATAAAATTAGTGCGAATTATGATACCTAGTTTGTTTTGTACGGAAACAGCACTGCTGAGCGGTCATACGACGTTTTTGTTTTTGAGGACGTTCTTAAGTATATACGTAGCAAACTTGGAGGGCGCCATCGTCAAATACATAGTAAGGAAGGAGCCCAAGAACTTTATCAAGCAGTTGGGGAAGTGGTTCGCGGTGGCGATACCGGCTACTTTCATTAATAGCATGATCAGGTAAGCGCCTTCATTAAATAAATAATTTAAAAAAATAAATAAGAGACATAATTTTATTTGCGGAAGCGAATATCTGATGAACAGGTAGTTAATTCTATCAAAATAATAACTGTTCATGGGATGTTGTAACGTAAGAAAAATTATTTGTAGCTAGCTTGACTGTATGACGCCAGCGATGACTTTTTAAATGGCAATGCTTGAACGAGCATATATTAACGCTAGTATGTATTTTACAGGTACCTCGAGAGCAGGATAGCTCTAAGTTTCCGCACACGCCTAGTCGACCACTCCTACCGACTGTACTTCAACAACCAAAGCTACTACAGGGTGACCGTTTTGGATGGCAGACTCGACAACTGTGCTCAGCGGCTCACGGACGATATAGAAACTGTCGCCTGTACTGTGAGCCACTTGTACGGCCAGATCACCAAGCCTTGCTTCGACATACTCTTAATGGCAATAGCTTTGGCCAACTTGGTCAAATCACGTAACGCCAACCTTATAACTGGCCCGGTTATAATCAGTGGGGTGGTCGTGTTTTCCGCATTAATTTTAAGGCTGGTTTCGCCTAAGTTTGGGCAGCTTGTGGCGCAGGAGGCCGAGAAGAAAGGATATTTGAGGCACGTGCATGGCAGGATAGTCAGTAATGCAGAAGAAATTGCTTTCTACGGCGGACATAAGGTAGAACAAAGCCATTTGAGGCAAGCTTACCGAATTTTGGTAGAACATATGGAGCACATGTTCGGAGTTAAATTGTGGTTTGTGATGTTGGAGCAGTTTTTAATGAAATACGTGTGGTCTGGAACAGGTAAAGTGCAATGTATTGAATATGTTTCTGTTAAATGTGAAAATAGTTAATAGTTAATAATTAAATAGTAAACTCGAACAAGTCAGTTCTATATTTTATGTTTCCAAATGTAGATGTAAAAAATTCTCTTAATAGAACTGTTTAAAAATAATCATTACATTTCTATATTTAATATTTACCCCTGTGTAAAACTGACTCATTCAGAGTTTGTAAACATCTGATGAACAGTGTTTTTACAGTAAAAAATTAGTGCTACTGTTACTGTTCACGAGATGTTTTCTTTCTATTTTTATATAAATTTTTCACATTATAATTACTAAAATATAGTAATACTCCATTAATGATACTCACAATTTTTTCAGGTATGATTGTGGTGTCGCTCCCAATCCTCCTAGCGACTGGCAAGTCGAAGCCGCTCAGAAAACCCAAACTTCCGCTCTTACCCATTCTCCCTGCATCCCTTTCTGACGACATTTCCCTACCTCTGCCCAGAGGAGAGGATAATGACCTCATCGACGACAACGTCTCGGAACGTACTCATTACTTCACCACCGCTAAAAACTTATTACTCACTGGATCCAACGCCGTCGAGAGGCTCATGAGCAGCTACAAGGACATAGTGGAATTGGCTGGACATACAGCTAGGGTCGCCAATATGTTTACCGTGCTCGAAGAAGCGAGTCAGGGTATTTATCACAAGACTTTGGTAGTGAAGAAGGAGAAATCTGGAGACTTTGAAATTGAGTTTAAGGGTGACCAGCCAGTGGCGAAAGGTAATTAAATTATTTAAACGCAACTAGCGCTAGATATTATGTTTGCTTCTTTTTATTACAGGAAAACTGATCCAGTCGAAGAACTATGAAATTATCTTGAAAAACGTCCCTATTGTAACGCCCAATTGCGATGTTGTATGCCCCACCTTAAGCATGTACCTGAAGCCAGGACAACATTTGCTTATAACTGGACCAAATGGTTGTGGAAAATCCAGTTTGTTTAGAATATTAAGTGGGTTATGGCCTATATATGGTGGAGAATTGCACACACCCAAAAACTCCATGTTCTACATCCCTCAAAGGCCCTACATGGTAATAGGTAAGATATCTGTTATATCCAGCTTTGCTCATGCGTCAAAATTATCATACAATCTTTCCAGGCAACTTAAGAGATCAAGTTATCTACCCTGATACATATGCAGACATGATTAACAAACAAATTACCGAAGACGACTTGAGAAAAATCATGCAAATGGTGCACTTGGATCATATAGTTGAAAGGGATACTTTTCATGAGGTCAAAGATTGGACCGATATACTTTCTGGCGGTGAAAAACAAAGAATGGCCGTCGCACGGTTGTTTTACCACAAGTAAGTATTTTTTAAAATTTTTATATACTTACCTTTTTATATAAATATTTATTTTAGGCCCAAATATGCACTATTGGATGAATGTACCTCAGCAGTTTCGATTGACGTTGAGAGCCACATATATCAAAGTGCAATTGACATGGGAATTACACTATTAACCATCACTCACAGGCCTACACTTTGGTAAGTCCAGCTGTCCTGTGCTGCATATAATCGTATATATTCTCAAGTTGGTAATTATTAATTATTAATAATAAAATTATTTTCAGGAAATTTCATAATTATATTCTTCAATTTGATGGAACAGGATTCTGGGAATTCAGCGAATTAAACCATAGTAATAGGTTGGATTTGAAAAAGGAGAAGGAAGAATTATTGAGGAAAGAAAATAGTATAGAAAGATCAAATAGACTAAATGAACTAAACAGAATGTTAGGAGAAAATGAATTGTAATTTATGTATTTGTGTCAGTTTTTTAAAGAATTTGTTAAGGTGATATTTAATGTATGCACTTAATATTATTTTATGCGTTAACAAACCTAGGTTTATATACAACCTAGTGATTGTTAACGTTCATAAAAGGTTTACAAATTTGTGCGAATATTTATTGTGATTATATTTACTTCTACTTTTTTCTACATAGCTTTTCTAAAATTGTATTTATATGTGTATAGTTAGTTAATTGTTTCTTCGTAAATTGGTTGGTATGTTTAAACTTGATTTAACTGAGGAGATGAAGTCTGGCTATCAAGCAAAATCTTATCGGGATAATATTCATCATCTAGTCGCGCAAAAATGATGTCCAGAGTTACCATTTTTTTTTATTTAGTTTGATAGCTGTAGGGTATTTTTTCTGGGATCTACTGTAAATCTCATTTTGGGTTATGAATAAATTCTAATATATTTGGCCTGTAATTAATTATTGATTCCAAGAGAAATAAATATTATTTAAAACTGAAAATGTGTGTTATTTCTGAAAATCCTACTTACCTGCATTTCCTATGTATGCCGGAAGTATGCAACACAATGAACTAGCATGTATTGTGTGTTGCATACTCAAGACAAATTTTATATGTAGGCAATACATATTGACCACACGTGTATTGTATGTTGCATAAACACAGGCGCATTGGCATTTTATTTTTGTTTAAAGTTAGTTCCCTGCCATCCTCATACTCTTAATACAATTCTGTTTTAATATGCAATTTATTAGAATATAAATTATAATTCCGATGCTCCTGGTAATTAATTAAATACCTCCTAGCGTTTCTGTTATCCTTATACTCCTGATAGAATTTTAAAAGTTTTGAGATGCAATTCTCGCAGAGAAATATATTATAATTAGTGCTCCTGATAATTGATAATTAATTAAATACCCTCTCGCGTTTCTGCTATCCTAATACTCCTGATAGAATTTTAAAAGTTTTGAGATGCAATTTTCGCAGAGAAATAAATTATAATTAGTGCTCCTGATAATTGATAATTAATTAAATACCCACGTGCATTTCTGCGATCCTAATACTCCTGATAGAATCTTAAATTTTGAGATTCAATGTTCGCAGAGAACTAAATTATAATTAGATGCTCCTGATGATTGATAATTAATTAAATACCTCCTTGCATTTCTGCTATCCTAATACTCCTGATAGAAAATCAAGTTTTGAAATGCAAGTGTAGAACACGAATTTTAATTCCGATGCTCCTGATGTGTAAATAAATACCTCCTTGCGTTTTCTGCTATCCTAATACTCCTGATAGAATCTTAAAAGTTTTGATGCAATTTTCTCAGAGATATAAATTATAATTTAGATAATTAAATTATTAATTAAATATCCACTCTCACTCCTGTTATCCTAATACTTTTGATAGAATTTTAAACGTATGGAGAATGAATTTAATTTAGATTTTTCTGGTATATCAGTATGCAACACACAATAACATCAAGTGTATTGTATGTTGCCTACCTATAAGGTAAACTAGCTGAATAGGCAATACATATTGCAAACACGTGTATTATGTGTTGCATACATATGTAAGTGTTTTGACACTATATAATGAACATTCTCGCTTTACTATTTGGAATTCTTAGCTTCAGATTGTGCCAAATACATTTTAGGCACGTAAAAATTCAAACTATTGTTGATCATTCACTGAAATATATATAGAGGTAGTCAAAAAAACACAGCATTTCTTTATACAAACATTTATTAAATACGATTTTCTTTCAAAACTACAATAAACACATTAAAAAATCTAAATTTTAACGTATTTGATACAAATATTACAAACAGATAAATGTTTCAATTTCAAGGCATAAATTATCTAATTTTTAAAACACAAGGAAAGAAGAAGGTAATAATAATAAATTTTTCTTACTAAACTAAAACTAAAAGGTAGGTTGAAGGTGTCTCATTTTTAAATAGATGCGCCTCCGAATTTTCTTCGTCAGAATATCCAGGTTCTCGCTTAATTGCTGTTATTACATTTACCTTCTTCTGCTACAACAGTATTAGAAGCTGTTTAAGATCATTTGCCCATTTTAGTTCTTCACACGTCTTAATTTTTGCCAAGAATCTCGCATCTATTAGATCTGTAATCAACGTAGTCGTGGAAGATATACAGCTGTCACTCTACAATAAATAAAAAAATAGTAAACCAGTAAGTATACGTTAGCACTAATAATGTAAATACCTCATGGAAGTCCTCCTGCAAGTTGGAACAAGTCTGAGTTGAGGTATCTTTAACAGACTGAAAGGGTACATCTGCAGATATCCCTCATGTAAGTTTTACGTAGCCTTCTGCATTTTGGCACTATCTAAAAAACAGGAAATTTAGTTACTGCAAGAATGGACTTAACTCTAACCTTTACCTTTTTAAAAAACACGTACTGCTTTTACAACTGTCCTATATTAATAAAGTAATCTGCATTGCGAATGTTCTTTTTCTTAAACGTCGGTCGCTTAAATCGAACACTGGAGCTGCTTATATTTAGAAATATTCTGCAAGGGAATAATTCATAGACTGAGGCTTCTGGTGAAGGCGCTCCTTCATATATGTATTCATCCTGTGGCTCTTCACATCCTGGTGATTTCTTCCCCTCCATCTGTGTACAGATAAGCAATTTTAGCGTCCACCTAAATTGTTCAACAAAACTAATACTAAAATGGTCATGTATACAACACCCTACAATTCAAATAAATCTGTTTTATTTAAAACACTGACCGGAATTTTAGTACACTGAACAGCAAAAAGACCTAACCTCACTAAACATTTATTCAATTCAATTGTTCAAAAAGACCTGCTTACACAGCTAAATCAGTTTGTGTAGCGGTATGGATATTTTACTAACGTGAAGTTAGCGAATGTTAACAGTTCATCGGATAATAGCACTTAATATACAAAAATAAATATACTTTTTCTTCAAGCGTATAACAATACTTACATTAGATAATGCAACACGTCCTGTAGAAAGAGCCTATTATTGTATTAGTACAAATATTTCTCATTTTTTTCCTAGTACAAAAATGAAATAATGTATCCATGGCAACGAATTAAAAATCTAAGTTATGATTTGTTATAAACTGCCATTTTAAAAATTGACGTCTCGCGTCGTGCTGTTTTTTAAATTTAAAAGCGAAAAAGTCTGAAGAAATGCATTGCATTGCATCTGAAATACTTGAAATTGCTAATTTACCTATGTCATGTTTCATTGATAAATAAAATGGTTAGTATTACATATATTTTTTTTTACTAAGCTGGAACGCATTTGACCTGATGTCATTTTTCAAAATTAAAGTTTTGATATTTTTTATTTTAACGCTTGAAGAAAAAATAGTATATGTCACTCGGAGTAGACGGCTCATTATGTGTTTCGCCCAGTTTGCTGCCTCGGGTTGCGCCTCGGCTGAGCAAACTTCTGGGCTCAACAATAATGGTCGCCTTCTACTCCTTGTAACATAATATACTATTATTACCTTAAGCACGTTTTTACCGTTTCGACTGTACGTGCTTATTTATAAAGGGATATGGTAAATTTCAACGTCTCAACTATTTCTATTAAAACTTTTATTAATTTATATAGTCTTGCAATATATAAAAAAACAAGCTACCTAAAAGTTACGTAAAAGTATTCTGTATAGTAAACCAGTAAGTATACGTTAGCACTAATAATGTAAATACGTCATGGAAGCCTTCCTGCATATTGGAACAAGTCTGAGTTGAGGCATCTTTAACAGACTGAAAGGGTACATCTGCAGACATGCCTCACGTAAGTTTTACGTAGCCTTCTGCATTTTGGCACTATCTAAAAAACAGGAAATTTAGTTACTGCAATGGACTTAACTCTAACCTTTACCTTTTTAAAAAACGCGTACTGCTTTTACAACTGTCCTATATTAATAAAGTAATCTGCATTGCGAATGTTCTTTTTCTTAAACGTCGGTCGCTTAAATCGAACACTGGAGCTGCTTATATTTAGAAATATTCTGCAAGGGAATAATTCATAGACTGAGGCTTCTGGTGAAGGCGCTCCTTCATATATGTATTCATCCTGTGGCTCTTCACATCCTGGTGATTTCTTCCCCTCCATCTGTGTACAGATAAGCAATTTTAACGACCACCTAAATTGTTCAAAACTAATACTAAAGTGGTCATGTATACAACACTCTACAATTCAAATAAATCTGTTTTTTATTTAAAATACTGACCGGAATTTTAGTACACTGAACAGCAAAAAGACCTAACCTCACTAAACATTTAATTTATTCAATTAAGACCTGCTTACACAGCTAAATCAGTTTGTGTAGCGGTATGGATATTTTACTAATGTGAAGTTAGCGAATGTTAACAGTTCGTCGGATAATAGCACTTAATGTACAACAATAAATTTACTTTATTACCTTCAAGCACGTTTTTATCGTTTCGACTGTATGTGCTTATTTATAAAGGGATATGGTAAATTTCAACGTCTCAATTATTTCAATTAAAACTTTTATTAATTTATAGTCTTCCAATATATAAAAAAAAACAAGCTACCTAAAAGTTACGTAAAAGTATACATGGCACCATTTAATTAAAAACAAACTTATATCATAACTATACTCTTTGCTACAGCACAAAAATAAAGTGGATATTTAGCAAACCATTAAAATAAAGCGCCAGTTAGTACTCTCGTACTTAACAGTTCTTGTGACTCAAGTAATTAATTTTTAGATGGAAGTCTACATAAACAATAGGTTTGATCAAAGCTTTTCGAACAATGTGTTATTTACGATGATGGTTTTGTCTTAACATAGTCACAGTCTATAGTCTTGGCTTCTTTTTATTTAAAATAGGCATTTGTTCCTCATATATTAATAAAATATATCTTAACCTCAAATTTTTGCCTTAACCTCTAATTTATCAGTCTCTAGTCTTCCAAAGAAAATTTAACTATGCTACACGCTTGGAAACTACTCAGGAGGCGTAAAAATTTTTCCAATGGTGAAACTATGCACCTATCACAAAAAATTACAGCTGCAGTTATATAAAATTTTTTTAAAATGTATAGCTCTTATATAAATACATTTACTTACACCTACTTGTATATTGGCACTCAGATTAAATAGTCTAAAATTTAATACTATAACATATAAACAATAAAAAAGGGCGCTTTAATTATAATTATAGATATTTATGTGTTGCGTACTGGAATATTGTATTCACGTCTAATAATACCTGTGACCAGCCAGGCAGAAGCGAAATACAAATGCGTGGCCTATCCCTTTCTCTATACTGTCGATACTACAGTAAAATTACGTGTCATCAATCTACTTATCAGCACCAAAACAGTCATGGGAGCAGTACAACTTCTGGTTCCTCAGCAGAAGCTTCTGGCCCATCAGCGGTTTCTTGCACATTTTACAGGCGAAGCACTCATCTACGGCATGGAAGTGGACGCCATTCAAATTACAACCTATCTCGTCTGGTTTGATAACTCTGCAACAGGAGTTGCATTTGCTCGCTTTGCTCTGCTCGAAGCAGGGCAGACAATAGGGCATTTCATCCTCCAATGTGTAATCTTGTCCTGCAAGTGGCTTGTCGCACTCAATACAGCAGAAATGTTTCAAGTGGAAGGTAGAGTTCTCCGCCAGGCAGTACTCTTTGGTGAAGATCAACTCGTCGCAAGCCTTGCACCTCGGGAAGCCCCTGATTTTAGCGTAATCACGGCCGCAGTAAACGTTATCAGTCTCCTTGTTGTAAAAGTAAACGTTATCGGCTAGTATCTGGTTACAGCCGGCACATTTGAAGCACTCGGCGTGGAAAAGCACGTTAGCCCTGTCGATCGTTATGGCAAACTCGTTCTCCTCAAACGGTTTCTTACAGTAGTGACAATCGGGGAGCTTTATGTTGTTCAGTATTTCCCTCAAGCTGTCAGGACTGTAGTCCTCGTAGAAATCGTTGGTTCCGTGAGTAGCTGCCTTTATTTCGGGGTAGTTTATGTCTTGAATAGCCCCAATCGTCACCTGGCTCGGATGCAGAAAGTCCTCGTTAACGTTAATCTTGCCGGGGTGCAGCTCTGATAATTTTTTAGCAGATTTACGACCAAACTGGTTACCCGGATAGCTTTCACCGGTGACGCTGTTATCACTAGGATTGAGCACGCTGGGATAGTTCTCGTAGGATACGTTTGGTGCGCCGTATTGGCCAACAGGAGCGTTACGATCATATAAATTGCCTTCAGGAGTATTTTGGTTATAGATGTCGCTGCTACCAAGTTGGTTGTTGGCAAACGTTCCGGAACCGATGGGTGGATAGTTGTTATCTTGAATATTGCCGTATTGCCCACTTGAATTAGGGTCGTAAGTGATGTTTTGCTGCGTAAACGGTCCACTAGGAAATGCATTACCGCTGGGGAAGTTACTGCCAACGGTTTCATTATTCTCAGGCAAAAACCCGCTTGGATAGTTTTCGTTTGGTGCTCCGTAGTGGGTATTTCCGAGTCGGCTTAAATTACGGTCGTAAGGTGCGTTCAGTTGGTCAAATACTCCGCTAGGATCGTTGTTGCCAAGTGGTTTGCCTGCTCCGTAATTCTTGCCGAGAGCCTCAGCACGTTCACGTCTTAATCCACCGGGATAATTCTCGCTACCGGGAGCGCCCTCGAATTCACTGGGATTAACATTACTTGGATCGTAAGTACTGAAAGCGAGATCCCTGAAGTTTTTAGGTATCTTAGTTGGAGCCTGGACGTCGGAATATATACTATATTTACCTGGCGCATAGTTCGGTAGCCCCGTGTCTCTTTCTTTCATGTCCTCGACATTTTCAACACCTGCCGAGTTGATTGCTGAAGATCGATCAGCAAAGTTTTGTCCGGCAGTCTGGCCAGGTCTGAACCCAGCTGGGTTATTTTTATAAGTGGCATTAATGCCAGATAATTGATCAGCGAGGGTATTTTTATTAAAATTATCGTCACCATCTGCGCCTTTTGTAAGATTCCTGGCGTAAATAGGGCACTGAGAGTTTGCTTCTTCTGTATAAGTACGCTGAGACCCGTGAACGCTAGGCACATTACTCGATATTCTAGAATTATCATTAGGCTTATGATCGCCAGCGCCTGGAATATTTTTACCTCGCCCCGGAAGACTTGAGGCGTAATTGCTAACGCCTACAGCAGGATTGTCTTCGGTATAATTTTCTTCAGGCCTAAACCCGCTGGACAACTTGGTGTAAGGAACAAACGCACTGTTCGCCGGGTTTGCTTCACCAAGTCTAAATCCTGGGATACTTTCGTTGGGATATAGGTGATCGTAAGGAGCGCTTTGGCTAATAAACTGACTGGGTATATTTTTAGGGTCAAAATTGGGATTCTGCAAATATTTTTCACTAATAGTAGGGTCAAACGTAGACTGGCCTTGACCGGGTTGATTACCGTGAGGAAAGCCCTTGTACTGTCCTGGTTTAAGCCCGCTTGAAAGCTGGGCGTTGGGTAAAGTTTGATTTATATTGTTTGCATATCCAGGATAGTTGACGTCGTGGATTTTATTAGCAACAAGAGGGTGAAGGCTTTGCTCTGTGGTGGTAATCGAATTGGGCGAATAACCGGGTAAATTTTTATCGCCTAAGTTTAGTTTCGCCAAATTTTGGCTCAAGCCTTGTTGTTTTAGCAAACTTGCCCTGTTCTGCGCTTGCAATTTGACGCTTTCCGACAAAGGCACGCCCTTTGCGTAACGACTGGCTATGATCGCCGCCTCGCTAGGGTTCAGCGTATGCAAATTACCCTTGATAATACTAGATAAACTAACAATCTGACCTATACCCACGCTAGTTTGCTTGACGTGGGTGATGTAATCGTTCATTTGCTTCAGTTCTTGCTCGGTCAGTTCGTGGCAAAGCGTGGGGTCAATATCGTGGACGGGTATCTGCTTCTGCAGGAGTTGTTTTCGGTCTTGCGCAGCCTGGGACCCCTTGACGGGTAGTTGCTCTGGAGGGAGCGTCTTGAGGTACTTGTCGACGGTTTCGTTGTGTCCTTTCGGGGCCCAGTCCAGTTCCACCTCATCTTTTTTACCGGGTAACACTAGAAATAAAGTTTTTTTAAAATTTAATCATAAAAATTTGTTCACGTGAAATGCATTTTGTCGTCAATCTTTGTTTTATTGATATAGGAATTACATTGTTTATCGACTTGAATTTTAATTATATCTTATCAGTTGGCATGTAATTTATTGAAGATGGCATTATATTATCAACAAGATAGATATAAAAACAGTGCCGTGCCGGTAATATAAACGTAAACAAAACAATTAATCATTAAAAAGTATTTGCATGTTGAAAGTATATTTCTATGGGATTTTATTTACTTAGCGAGCTAAAACGGCCTTTACCCTATCTACTTACCAATTTTTCTTTTAACTTTATTTGGTTTACTGCCCAGTAACTGAAACTGCGCCCAACCATAAATATCGTCATCCTGAACCTCGTGTTCCTCTTTCGCACATTTACAAATCTTGCAGCATTTTCTCCAAAAATGAAGATCCAGGCCTGAAAGATTATAACAGTTTACAATCTACCTATAACTTTAAATGTTAAATACATTATCGACGTGATATTTTAAATGTCTTAGTCACGATCAACACAAAAGCCGTAATTTTTTATAACAATGGCACAAAGGAGTACAATTAGTATTTAAATTAAACTGTTTATAGTTTATTAAATATAAAGCATGAACACTTCTTATCAAGCCATATTACATGAATACGTAAATAAAAACATTGTTACCTCTAATCAAATTAAATCGCACCAGCAGCACCGTTTTAATAAAAATTCGAGTGCTAATAATACTTGCATACCTGGACATTTATCTCCACATTTCAAACAGGGGGCCCCAGCCCCCGCTTCATGGCCCAATCGAGCTTTTAGTCTCTTTTCTCGCTTGGCTTCTAGCTCCTGCAACCAATTTGGGGTTTCTGGCACTTCAATTTCGCTGTTCATCTTTGTTTAAAAGCTCCAAATAGTTTGTTACACCCAGTTTACCACAAAGTACATTCGGTTATCAACAAGTGGTTGATGATGAGTAACTGGTGAGTCATGAATGTAAATATTATGTATGGATTTTGATCAGAATGTAAAATGGCCGTCAGTGAAGTTAGCTGCAAGCTAGAAGTACGACTTACACTGCCAAACTTAAGCGCCAAGCAGAGCAACTGTTCATCGGATATGTTCCAACTATTGACCAGAGGTAAATAATTAGAAGGGCTGTTATTATCAGTTTTATTGTTGTCTTTCTAAGCTACAAATATTATTTGGCGTACTTTACAGTAAACTTAATAAATTCACAACCACAGTTTACGTTTTTTGCATGTTTCACAAAAAATATTACGAAATTGAACTGATTTGTTCAATTAAGTATTACAAGATTGTCTAATAATATAATTATTGCTGCATAAACAAATGCAAATAAAAACATTCTGCCGTATTCTGCTTCTCGTTATTGCTTACGAAAATTAAGCGGCAACAATGTTCTTCTTTAAATATAAACTGATTTTAAAATTTATTTTTAAGGTCTTATTAGGAAGGTGTTGCAATTATAGAAATACACATTTTTTACAGAAGATCTACTTCACGTAACAAATATGTTGCACGAGTATAGAATGAAAAAGTCTAGGTAGAGTAAATAATTAATAACTGTATCGATTACTCATGACCAATTTCAAGTTGCAATTATGGACCTTCTAAAACATACACATTTAAAAACATTAGATGGCAATATAGATTAACAAATATACAGTTACACCTTTATATAACAATTTGACAATGACGGTACATTTTTCTCAGGGTTCGTATGAAAAAGACCGTGACCAAGGAATTATGGAAATAGACAGAACGTAACCTCACTCTTAATTTATATTATCATACTGACAGATTTCCTAATAGTACAAGACATTTGCTGGACATAAAATGCTCGTCTGACATTTATTGGATCATAAAGGGCACCTCTAGAGACATTCCAGGGGACAATATTGTACTATTAGGGCTACTCGTATTGTACAATTTTATTAACATTTTATTTACAATGTAGTACAACTTCTCAGGGAACATTTTACATGAAAAACTAAAACAGTGAAGCTTCAACTCGCTTCGGATAATATAATTCCCTGATGGTTTCATTAACTTTGAGACGACATAACTTTTATAAAACATGATACAAAGAGATGGGAATAAAGCACATTCCCGTTGTAACAAATGTATATTTCAACAGATCATTACGTGATGTTAATGCGTTTAAACTTTCATATCATTTGCTCGTTTATCTCATCAGTCATCAGTCATGCTGACATACTGTTGTTATTGTCTCTGTACTATATTTACCGTTTTCCAGTGACCACCAAACTTTTGTAAATGAAATACAGCAGCTTTAAAACAAATCAAATAACAACACATTTATTCCTATCTAACGCTTCCTGGATATTATCCAACATCGGACTTTGATCCCTACTACTTAAATTGTCAATCATATTAATTAATTCCTTAAAAACGGCGACCACTTTCCAGTTGTATTTGGCGCTGCATTCGATATAGCCAGACTTCCAGTGCTTCTTCACTAAGTTTACTATATCTCTCCGTTTCTCATCTGTGCCACTGGTAATTGCGGGTTTCGAACTATTACTTGTACCCTCTTCAGGCGCTATAAGGTCCTCCTTGTTACCCACGACTAGTAAGGGAACATTCTGCATGTTGCGCGACTCGCATATTTGCTCTCTCAACGTCCTTACGTACTGGAATGTATCAATGTTGGACAGATCAAAGACTAATATATAGGCCGTTGCACTACGCAGGCCGTAGTATCTGTAATTCGCCCACTCGTAGTAGGAATTCACCGGGAAATAAGGGATGACAGGCAGGTCGGATATTTTTATCTCGTAGAGACGCTCGTTTGTTATTACGGAAGGGTAGTAGGTGTGCTTCCGGTCCGTCGGGATGTACTCTTCGCAGAACTCGTTCCAAACGAACTGCTGTTTGTTTCGAATGTTGGTTTCGTGATGGGGTGCAGGAGAGCATGAAATTAGAAAAAAATTGTTTAGAAATCTCGCGACGTTAGTGTAAGAAGAATGAAACTTCAGTGATGTGGTGAACGAGGTAAATATGTTTTCGGATTTGCGTGGTTTATTTTGCGCAGTCGTAGCAGATAAACTGTGGCATGTTGTAACGCGTATTTACCTCTATCAACTTTAAACCCGCCCTCCGACGCGCGGTCTCTGTATCACTTTCGCACTTCGCGGCGCTTAACTAGCCCCTAGGTAGTTCACAAATTACCGCGACGACGTCCCTGACGTTGGCCGAACTGTCCCCTCCGCGCTGGTCGAACTCTCTGCCTCCGCGGCTTGGACGACCTGTCTCTGTCGCTCCGCATTAGTGGTTCGTCTCAACGGTACCCCCCCGGTGAACCGCTGAATCGGCCCTTTTGCACCTCAATTTCTCCCAATATACATTCAGGCGAGTCCACTCACGCAATATCGTCTACCCAGCGATTTCCTTGGGAACCGATTCGTATGGTCCCCTCCCATCGAAATTTCTTAACTCCCGGCGATAAGATAAATTTATCTAATACATGATTTCCGTTGCAGCAGTCATAACAAAACTCAACCAATTACTTCTTTGGTACGTACTCACAAACATCGATGAGTTCGTCCAACATACACAATGTATTGAGGTCTTAATTATATTTTTGCGTCCATTACCGTTTCGTTTCCTGGTATTCCCCCATAAACTGAAATGCATAACCGAACCCACAGCGGACCGTAAAACTTTTATGTAAATCGTGATATCATCAGCTATAAACTGGGCTTTGCCCTGAGTGAGTTACAGGGCCTGTTTAATGGAAAGCAGATCAGGCGAGCGATTCTAGGCCGTAAAAGGCTCTCGTAAAACGTAAATACGATGAAACACATAACGCATCAAATGCATTTGGATCCTATCACGTTGAGGGACGTGCTGATAGGCTCTCTGGAATATTATTCAATATACCTATTGCGTGCTGTCATCGCTCACGTGTCAAAACTTTTATAAAACCGATTCAAAGTATCGATTTTTACGTCCCAACGTCTGCCGTTTGATCGCGTTAGGGAGAGAGGCGATAATTCCCCGGGGGAGAGTTTTAAACAAATGAATGCCTTTTTAATATAGCGCTCACTCCTCGACTTTTTTCCACCCCGTTTCGCAGCCGCCTCAAGAATTTAAGCGAGACACTTTAGTGGAATCCGGGCAGCTGCAAAGAGAATTTAATTACGATGTCTCCCTGGCGTGGCGCCGGTTATTGCAAAATTCTTTTATCCCTTTCGGATCGTCCGCACGCATTCGAATACTCACATCTCGTAATTGGACAGATAAAACAATACGTGGTAGCCGAATCTCCAGACACGAATCCCATTGAATTTGTTTTATGTTAATTTTGTTGCCACATAATGAACCTCACGTTTTACTGCTACATCAATTTTTTCGCTTGCACCAGCTGTGCGCTTCTGCGATCTGAATGGGAAATACAATTTCACCGGCGACTCCGCCAGAAATTGAACACGATTCACACAACACAAACATTTTTTTGACTGCCATATCTCCAAGATTTATTAATTGTTTTTTTCTAAAATCTAAGACGTGATTTGATAATGATGTATTTACTGAAAAACATTTTTGAAATAAATTATTACTATACCGGGCGTCCAAAATATTCGTTTAGGTTTCTTGTTATTCGATTATATTTTTTTGAATTTTTTTAAATGGAATGATTATTTTTATATCATACACACTTTATTTTACCATTTCTCTTGAAAAATATGTACACTTAGGTAGCTTATAACAAACATTTTCCTATAGGTTTTGGAGGTACTGAATGCGAAATTGGTGTCAAAAAAATATTATGTTGGTTGACAGATGTCAAAATTGCTGTCAAATATAAAAATTTACAAGTATATCTTTAATTTTGGAACTAATGTTGATTTCCATAGAAGAAGATGCATAAAATGTTTTAAAACTTTCTAGTTCACTAACTGATATTAAAATAAAGCTGCAACTTTGACAGCTGTCAAAATTTCTGTCAACTTAATAAAAATGCTACTTTATTATTAATTCAACAAATTAAACTACTCATTGAACATTTTTCTATAGGTTTTGGAGGTACTAATTGCAAAATTGGTGTCAAAAAAGTATTATGTTGTTTCACAGATGCCAAAATTGCTGTCAAATTAAAAAATTTACAAGTATATCTTTCATAATTTTGATTTCTATAGAAGAAGATACATACAATGTCTTAAAACTTTCTACTTTCTAGTTCAGTAATTGATAATAAGCAAAAGTTGTAACTTTGACAGCTGTCAAAATTTCTGTCAACTTAATAAAAATGCTACTTTATTATTAATTCAACAAATTAAACTACTTAATGAACATTTTTCTATAGTTTTGGAGGTACTGAATGCGAAATTGGTGTCAAAAAAATATTATGTTGTTTCACAGATGCCAAAATTGCTGTCAAATTAAAAAATGTACAAGTATATCTTTAATAATTTTGAAAATAATGTTGATTTCCATAGAAGAGGATACATAAAACGTTTTAAAACTTTCTAGTTCAGTAACAATTGATATTAAAATAAAATAAAAAAAATAAATAAAAATTTACAAGTATATCTTTAATTTTGGAACTAATGTTGATTTCCATAGAAGAAGATGCATAAAATGTTTTAAAACTTTCTAGTTCACTAACTGATATTAAAATAAAGCTGTAACTTTGACAGCTGTCAAAATTTCTGGCAACTTAAAAATGCTACTTTATTATTAATTCAACAAACTAAACTACTTAGTGAACATTTTTCTATAGGTTTTGGAGGTACTGAATGCGAAATTGGTGTCAAAAAAATATTATGTTGGTTGACAGATGCCAAAATTGCTGTCAAATTAAAAAATTTACAAGTATATCTTTCGTAATTTTGAAAATAATGTTGATTTCCATAGAAGAAGATACATAAAATGTTTTAAAACTTTCTAGTTCAGTAACAATTGATATTAAAATAAAGCTGCAACTTTGACAGCTGTCAAAATTTCTGTCAACTTAATAAAAATGCTATTTTATTCTCCCTGGCGTGGCGCCGGTTATTGCAAAATTCTTTTATCCCTTTCGGATCGTCCGCACGCATTCGAATACTCACATCTCGTAATTGGACAGATAAAACAATATGTGGTAGCCGAGTCTCCAGACACGAATCCCATCGAATGTTAATTTTGTTGCCACATAATGAACTTCGTGTTTTACTGCCACATCAATTTTTTCGCTTGCACCAGCTGTGTGCTTCCACGTGAAACAATACGTCAAAACGATCTGAATGGGAAACACAATTTCACCGGCGACTCCGCCAGAAATTGAACACGCTTCACACAACACAAACATTTTTTTGACTGCCATATCTCCAAGATTTATTAATTGTTTTTTTCTAAAATCTAAGACGTGATTTGATAATGATGTATTTACTGAAAAACATTTTTGAAATAAATAATTATTATACCGGGCGTCCAAAATATTTGTTTCCGTTTCTTGATATTCGATTATATTTTTCTGAATTTTTTTAAATGGAATGATTATTTTTATATCATACACACTTTATTTTCCCATTTCTCTTGAAAAATATGTACACTTAGGTAGCTTATAACATACATTTTCCTATAGGTTTTGGAGGTACTGAATGCGAAATTGGTGTCAAAAAAATAGTATGTTGGTTGACAGATGTCAAAATTGCTGTCAAATATAAAAATTTACAAGTATATCTTTCATAATTTTGGAACTAATGTTGATTTCCATAGAAGAAGATGCATAAAATGTTTTAAAACTTTCTAGTTCACTAACTGATATTAAAATAAAGCTGCAACTTTGACAGCTGTCAAAATTTCTGTCAACTTAATAAAAATGCTATTTTATTATTATGTCAACAAATTAAACAACTTAACAAACAATTTTCTATAGGTTTTGGATGTACTGAATGCGAAATTGGTGTCAAAAAAATATTATGTTGGTTGACAGATGTCAAAATTGCTGTCAAATTAAATAATTTACAAGTATATCTTTCGTAATTTTGAAAATAATGTTGATTTCCATAGAAGAAGATACATAATAATTTTAAAACTTTCTAGTTCAGTAATTGATCTTAAAATAAAGTTGCAACTTTTGACAGCTGTCAAAATTTCTGTCAACTTAATAAAATGCCATTTTATTATTATTTCAACAAATTAAACGTTAACAAACATTTCTCTATAAGTTTTGGATTTACTGAATACGAAATTGATGTCAAAAAAATATTATGTTGATTGGCAGATGCCAAAATTGCTGTCAAATTTAAAAATTTACAAGTATCTTTCACAATTTTGAAACTAATGTTGATTTCCATAGAATAAGATGCATAAAATGTTTTAAACTTTCTAGTTCAGTAACAATTGATATTAAAATAAAGCTGTAACTTTGAGAGCTGTCAAAATTTCTGTCAACTTAATAAAAATGCTACTTTATTATTAATTCAACAAATTAAACTACTCAATGAACATTTTTCTATAGGTTTTGGAGGTACCTACTAATTGCAAAATTGGTGTCAAAAAAGTATTATGTTGTTTCACAGATGCCAAAATTGCTGTCAAATTAAAAAATGCACAAGTATATCTTTAATAATTTTGAAAATAATGTTGATTTCCATAGAAGAGGATACATAAAACGTTTTACAACTTTTTAGTTCAGTAACAATTGATATTAAAATAAAGCTGTAACTTTGACAGCTGTCAAAATTTCTGGCAACTTAAAAATGCTACTTTATTATTAATTCAACAAACTAAACTACTTAATGAACATTTTTCTATAGGTTTTGGAGGTACTGAATGCGAAATTGGTGTCAAAAAAATATTATGTTGGTTGACAGATGCCAAAATTGCTGTCAAATTAAAAAATTTACAAGTATATCTTTCGTAATTTTGAAAATAATGTTGATTTCCATAGAAGAAGATACATAAAATGTTTTAAAACTTTCTAGTTCAGTAACAATTGATATTAAAATAAAGCTGTAATTTTGACAGCTGTCAAAATTTCTGTCAACTTAATAAAAATGCTATTTTATTCTCCCTGGCGTGGCGCCGGTTATTGCAAAATTCTTTTATCCCTTTCGGATCGTCTGCACGCATTCAAATACTCACATCTCGTAATTGGACAGATAAAACAATACGTGGTAGCCGAATCTCCAGACACGAATCCCATCGAATGTTAATTTTGTTGCCACATAATGAACTTCGCGTTTTACTGCCACATCAATTTTTTCGCTTGCACCAGCTGTGTGCTTCCACGTGAAACAATACGTGTCAAAACGATCTGAATGGGAAACACAATTTCACCGGCGACTCCGCCAGAAATTGAACACGCTTCACACAACACAAACATTTTTTTGACTGCCATATCTCCAAGATTTATTAATTGTTTTTTTCTAAAATCTAAGACGTGATTTGATAATGATGTATTTACTGAAAAACATTTTTGAAATAAATAATTATTATACCGGGCGTCCAAAATATTTGTTTCCGTTTCTTGATATTCGATTATATTTTTCTGAATTTTTTTAAATGGAATGATTATTTTTATATCATACACACTTTATTTTACCATTTCTCTTGAAAAATATGTACACTTAGGTAGCTTATAACAATTATGACTTGTGTAAACGACTTGTGAATGTTTGCAGTTTCTTGGTCCAAGCAAAGCCCCCGATATCTATCCGGCAGCCGCAAGGCACATCTTGCGGTCTGACGCGTATTTGTACACGCTTGTTATCAGGGGACCAAGATTGATTGGGTTACAATTAATACCCAAACCGCCTATTTACCCGTCCCGAATCACGCAAATCTATAGTTTAAAGTGTCTAATTTTGCCCGTCAGGCGCTGAATTAGACGGCGGTGGAAGTGACGGGTGATAAACTGTGCATGTGGATGTCCTGGCTTGGTGCAGGAGCGGGCTAATTAAGGGTTAGGACGGGCGCGAGGTGAAGAATAAAGATGTCCCTGTTCTTTTATTGGATTTTTGTTATATATTGACCGACGTATATCTTAGCTTTATTTAGTTGGGAACCAAGTTCTGGCGTGTGAAATGGATAGTAAATTATGTCATTTACTTACTGGAAGGATCCAATTAGTACTTCAAATAATGAATTGCATCAAAGAATAGCACGATATACATATTTACAAAGAGAGCCTTATTTTACTAGTATTTATAAACTTATTAGACTTATGCTACAAATTATACACTGGGACAAACAAATTAAAATATAGGTAAAATTGCCTTCTGGGTATATTTATAAAAAATACCAAGGAAACCTTTTAAGAAAAAAAAATATCTCAGAATTTACTGGATCATTTTTTTAAAGGTTCCTTTTGAAATTCTTTATCAATCTCTCGAGCCAAGTTTTTTATTTTTAGCTATAATTTTTTATAACTTAGATCTAAAACTGATTTTCTTTTTCAATTAAAATGAGTCTAAACATCGCAAATACATATAGATTCGCCCAATTTAGATTTATATATTTACTTTACAAATAATAGATTGCCAAAATATAATATTCATTTCTCTTTTATTTTTGACAGCTGTCAAAATCACTGCAAAATTTGAAAATTGAAGCCGTTCTTTCGTAATTTTGAAACCAATGTGATTTTTTATAAAAGAAGCTATACAAAATAATTTAAATTTTTCCATTTTTATAATTGAAATTAAAATAATGGTTTCATTTTTGACAGCTGTCAAATTTTCTGTCAATTGAATAAAAATGCCATTTTATTATTATTTCAACAAATTAAACTACTTAACAAACATTTTCCTATAGGTTTTGGTAGGTACTGAATACGAAATTAATGTCAAAAAAATATTATGTTGGTTGACAGATGCCAAAATTGCTGTCAAATAAAAAAATTTACAAGTATCTATATCATCGTAATTTTGAAAATAATGTTGATTTCCAAAGAAGATGCATAAAATATTTCAAAACTTTTCAGTTCAGTAACTGATATTAAAACAAAGTTGTAACTTTGAGACTTTGACAGCTGTCAAAATTTCCGTCAACTTAATAAAAATGCTATTTTATTATTAATTGAACAAATTAAACTACTTAAACATTTTTCCATAGGTTTTGTAGGTACTCAATATGAAATTGATGATTGATGTCAAAAAAATATTATGTTGGTAGGCAGATGTCAAAATTGCTGTCAAATATAAAAATTTACAAGTATATCTTTCATAATTTTGAAACTAATGTTGATTTCCATAGAAGAAGATGCACAAAATATTTTAAAACTTTCTAGTTCACTAATTGATATTAAAATAAAGCTGTAACTTTGACAGCTGTCAAAATTTCTGTCAATTTAATAAAAATGATATTTTATTTTTATGTCAACAAATTAATCAACTTAACAAACATTTTTGTATAGGTTTAGGAGGTACCAGTTACGAAATTGATGTCAAAAAAATTGACAGATGAAAAAATTGCTGTCAAATTAAAAAATTTTCAAGTATAACTTTCGCAATTTTGAATATAATGTTCATATCCATAGGAGATGATAAATAAAATGTTTTAAAACTTTCTAGTGAAGTAACAATTGATATTAAAATAAAGCTGTAACTTTGACAGCTGTCAAAATTTCTGTCAACTTAATAAAAATGCTACTTTATTATTAATTCAACAAATTAAACTACTTAATGAACATTTTTCTATAGGTTTTGGAGGTACTGAATGCGAAATTGATGTCAAAATAAAATTATGTTGGTTGACAGATGTCAAAATTGCTGTCGAATATAAAAATGTACAAGTATATAATTCATAATTTTGAAACTAATGTTGAATTCCATAGAAGAAGATGCATAAAATGTTTTAAAACTTTCTAGTTCAGTAACTGATATTAAAATAAAGCTGTAACTTTGACAGCTGTCAAAATTTCTGTCAACTTAATAAAAATGCTACTATATTATTAATTCAACAAATTAAACTACTTAATGAACATTTTTCTATAGCTTTTGGAGGTACTGAATGCGAAATTGATGTCAAAATAAAATTATGTTGGTTGACAGATGTCAAAATTGCTGTCGAATATAAAAATTTACAAGTATATCTTTCATAATTTTGAAACTAATGTTAATTTCCATAGAAGAAGATGCATAAAATGTTTTAAACCTTTCTAGTTCACTAACTGATATTAAAATAAAGCTGCAACTTTGACAGCTGTCAAAATTTCTGTCAATTTAATAAAAATACTATTTTATTATTAATTCAATAAATTAAACTACTTATTGAACATATTTCTATAGGTTTTGGAGGTACTGAATACGAAATTGATATCAAAAAAATATTATGTTGGTTGACAGATGTCAAAATTGCTGTCAAATTAAAAAATTTACAAGTACGTCTTTCGTAATTTTGAAAATAATGTTAATTTCCATAGAAGATAGATAAAATGTTTTAAAACCTTCTAGTTGATTTCCATAGAAGAAGATACATAAAATGTTTTAAAACTTTCTAGTTCGGTAACAATTGATATTAAAATAAAGCTGTAACTTTGACAGCTGTCAAAATTTCTGCCAACTTAACAAAAATGCTGCTTTATTATGAATTCAACAAATTAAACTACTTAATGAACATTTTTCTATAGGTTTTGGAGGTACTGAATGCGAAATTGGTGTCAAAGAAATATTATGTTGGTTGGCAGATGCCAAAATTGCTGTCAAATAAAAAAATGTACAAGTATATGTTTAATAATATTGAAAATATGTTGATTTCCATAGAAGAAGATACATAAAATGTTTTAAAACTTTCTAGTTCAGAAACAATTGATATTAAAATATAGCTGTAACTTTGGCAGCTGTCAAAATTTCTGTCAACTTAATAAAAATGCTACTTTATTATTAATTTAACAAATTAAACTGCTTATTGAACATCTTTCTATAGGTTTTGGAGGTACTGAATGCGAAATTGGTGTCAAATAAATATTATGTTGGTTGACAGATGTCAAAATTGCTGTCAAATTTAAAAATTTAAAAGTATATCATTCGTAATTTTGAAAATAATGTTGATTTCCATAGGGGAAGATACATAAAATATTTTTTTAAACTTTCTAGTGCAGTAATTGATATTAAAATAAAGCTGTAACTTTGACAGCTGTCAAAATTTCTGGCAACTTAATAAAAATGCTACTTTATTATTAATTTAACAAATTAAACTATTTACTTATTGAACATTTTTCTGTAGGTTTTGGAGGTACTGAATACAAAATTGATGTGAAAAAAATTTGACAGATGCCAAAATTTCTGTCAACTTAATAAAAATGCTATTTTATTATTAATTCAACAAATTGAACTACTTATTTAACAAACATTTTTCTATAGGTTTTGGAGGTACTGAATACGAAATTAATGCCAAAAAAATATTATGTTGGTTGGCAGATGCCAAAATTGCTGTCAAATTGAAAAATTTACAAGTATATCTTTCGTAATGTTGAAAATAATGTTGATTTCCGTAGAAGAAGATACATAAAATGTTTTAAAACTTTCTCTAGTACATTAATTGATATTAAAATAAAGCTGTAACTTTGATAGCTGTCAAAATTTCTGTCAACTTAATAAAAATGCTATTTTATTATTAATTTACCAAATTAAACTACTTATTGAACATTTTTTTATAGGTTTTGGAGGACTGAATGCGAAATTGATGTCAAAAAAATATTATGTTGGTTGACAGCTGCCAAAATTTCTGTCAAATTAAAAAATAATCTTTCATAATATTAATTTTGAAAATAATGTTGATTTCCATAGAAGAAGATACATACAATGTTTTAAAACTTTCTAGTTCACTAATTGATATTAAAACAAAGTTGCGACTTTGACAGCTGTCAAAATTTCTGTCAACTGAATAAAAATTGTATTTTATTATTATGTCAACAAATTAAACTACTTAACAAATATTTTTCTATAGGTTTTGGAGCAAATTTAAAAAACACTTAAATACTTTCTATAATGAAAATTCACATTGTTTCAAAAATTAAGGAAGACAAACTTGCATATTTTTAAATTTGACAGCAATTTTGGCAGTTACCAACAAATATAAAAATTTTTGAAACTAATTTCGTATTCAACACCTCCGGAACCTATAGAAAAATGTCTGCTTAGCACTTTCATTTGTTCAAATAATTATTAGATGGCATTTGTAAGTTGACATAAAATTTGACAACTGTCAAAACGTAATTTTAGTTTTAATTATAGTTGTAGAAAGATTTATATTTAAAGAATTTTACATCTCTTTTCCTATAAAATCTCACATTGTTTTCAAAATTACAAAAAATCTACTTGTAAAATTTTAAATTTGACACTGATTTTGACAGCTGTCAAGAATAAAAAAACATGAAAATTCTATTTTGGCAGATCTATTATCTATTTGTTAAAGTAAAGATTAAAACTAAATTGGGCGAATCTTTATAAATTTGTAGGTAACCTGTAGACTGATTTGAAAAAGAATATTTTTTCATAGATCAATTTTGGATCTAAATTATAAAAAATTACAAAATAAAATAAAACATTCTGCTCGAGAGATTGATGAAGAATTTATAAACGAACATTTAAAAAAAATAAGATTCTGAGGTCTACAGCGATTTTTGAACGGTATTTTTTTTCCCCACCCCACTGTGAGCCGGCCCATTATCTACAGAGGCTCCACTATTGCGCACTGATATTCCTCGTAGAATAATAAATTATAACATAAACAAATAGAAGTAACAGAGAGAACATTATAAGAAACTAGTTAAAGCTTTCTTGTCTTCTTGTCTTGAACCTCCTCTGCGTTTTCCATTTGGACACCCTGTGTGCAGAGAGCCTTGTCATGGGAAACAAAGCACCGTACACATATTAAATCATGCGTCGTCGTTCTTCGGTTCAGGTTCTTAGCGCGGGATATAAATTGTTTTCAAACCGGAGCGCCGGTGTTTGCTGTACTTAATTGTAGGCGTTCAAGAGATTTATGCGTACCATTTGCGCCTCCTTTGAATTACTGGTACATATGAAGGAAATATTTTATTATCCTTTTCTTAGGAAAAGATTGGGCTGTCCAAATCAATCCAAAGTTGACTAAAATTATAATTTTTGAACGTTAAACGTTTCTAGAGACACATTTCTTTTACGTTATATTTAAAAGTCCAACGTTCGAAAAACTAAGGATTAGGGAAACGAACTGCCTACAAATAACGTAAAGTGAATCCTACAGATTCATCAGGATAAATCCTGGATAAAACCCACCGGGGTGACAAATGCAGTTCCACTGTGTAAGTCTCCCTAACGATCGCCCTACTCTCTGTAAAGTATGCAAAGGCTCTCCTGAAAAAATGTGTATACTGTGGAGTTTTTGTAGCAAACAGTTATTTAAGTATGAGAATAAACTTATATAATTATCAACCACAGATGCGCCAAGCAACTTGCAGTGAATTGATTTGATTATAATTAATATTACCGGCGACTTCGCCAAAACTTCAAAACACACATGAAAAAGGCGTAATTCAGCGAGTGTGAGTGCTTAAATTGAACATACAAAATGCAAACATTTGGTCAGATCTCGCTCTGGGAGCCATCCAAGCATCTGGAATCGAACTGGGGTTCTCCTCCTGGGACAATGTAAACGGGGTGTCACTTGTGTCGACTCCGAACATTTTTATTTCTGTCCTTTCAATCGGCAATTTCGCCTGGAATCCTGCGACGTGATCCGGGCGCTACGTGACCTGTGGTGCAAGGCATACGTGAGTTTATTGCGAAAACGCCACTAAGTCGGTCATTTGTCAGGCAGACCTCATCGTCTTTGTCTCCTGCCAGTTATTGCCTACACAATACAACTGTATTTGTCGCCGGTGGGCTTTATCCGGGGTTTATCCTGATGAATCTGTTGGATTCACTTTGCGTTACTTTCAGGAAGCGCGTTCCCTCATTCTTAGTTCTTAGGACGTATCTAAAAGCAACAAGCAAGGGGCCTTTCAGCCACCGCTCAGTCTACGGTCCGACCGGACTAAATTAAATCAGGGCTTTTTCAGCTCTTTTATAAAGAATTCATTGCACCTGCTTCTACACACGCTCATTCAGAAAAAAATCAATGCACAAGCTTCTTCGTAGTGGAAGTTATAATTTAATTCCCAAAGTATAAATTCAGTGCATAAACTAAAGATATTGCAAAAAACCTAGTACCCAGCGGTGCAAAAAAAGACATTGTTTCAAGTGACAATCACACAATTTAAATGTATCAATGATATGAAACTTTACAAAAGAAAAAAACGTATTTAAAATCCAGTGCTGAAGTGAAATTTTTTTTTATGACCTCAAGAAATATATTTGCGTGAATAGTACGAGTAGATCGTCACATTTCTCTTTCTTAGCCACCATCCAAGGATATACTGGCCAGCAAAAAATAAATTAATTAATAGATTATTTACACCTGTAACCCGGCGCTCTCTACTATTTACTATCGTTCCGAAGAGTAAGCACTTGGCAGAAAACGACTTACAGGACGTTCAGGAGAATTTGTTGTGTTTATTTTTCCAATTTCATACATTTCATAGGTAACGAGGAGCATGTCCCCAGTGCAATACAAAATGTTTAAAAGTATGAATATTAGTCAACATTTTGGGTTAAATTTGCTCAGCTCAGTCTTTTGCTTTAAGAAAACATAAAATTACGTCTCATCATACGCCTCCCTATTTCCATTAACTCGAACAATAACATTTTTAGGCGTTTAAACGGTGTCAAATTTACCTATTGTAAATATATCACAACGAGGCACGGTAGCACCTACGACTAATTGAAAGGAGGCGCAAATGGTGCGCGTAAATCTTGACTTGAACGTCTACAATAATTAAGCACAACAAACACCGGCGCTCCGGTCTGAAAACAAATTATATCCCACGCTAAGAACCTGAACCGCGGAACGACGACGCATGATTTAATATGTAAACGGTGCTTTGTGTCCCATGACAAGACTTTCTACACCACAGGGTGTCCAAATGGGAAACTCGAGGAGGTTTTGGATAAGAAAGATTTAACTGTAGTTTCTTGAAATTAGTGATCTAATTTTTAGACTTTTCGGTGACAGCTGTCAAAGTGACGTTTTCTCGAAAAAAAAAAAAATATATATATTTTGTGACAGCTGTCAAAGTGACGTTTTATAAAAAAGAAAAGAATTTTGAGCTGTTAAAGTGACCTTTTTCAAAAAAATTGTTTGACAGCTGTCAAAGTGACGTTTTCTAAAAAAAATTTTAGCAGCTGTCAAAGTGACGTTTTATAAAAAAGAAAAGAATTTTGACAGCTGTTAAAGTGACCTTTTTTCAAAAAAAATTGTTTGACAGCTGTCAAAGTGACGTTCTCTAAAAAAATTTGACAGCTGTCAAAGTGACGTTTTCTAAAAAAGAAAAGAATTTTGTCAGCTGTTAAAGTGACCTTTTTAAAAAAATTGTTTGACAGCTGTCAAAGTGACGTTTTCTAAAAAAAAATTTAACAGCTGTCAAAGTGACGTTTTATAAAAAAGAAAAGAATTTTGACAGCTGTTAAAGTGACCTTTTTTAAAAAAAATTGTTTGGCAGCTGTCAAAGTGACGTTTTCTAAAAAAAATTTAACAGCTGTCAAAGTGACGTTTTATAAAAAAGAAAAGAATTTTGTCAGCTGTTAAAGTGACCTTTTTTAAAAAAATTGTTTGACAGCTGTCAAAGTGACGTTTTCTAAAAAAAAAATTTAACAGCTGTCAAAGTGACGTTTTATAAAAAAGAAAAGAATTTTGACAGCTGTTAAAGTGACCTTTTTTCAAAAAAAATTGTTTGACAGCTGTCAAAGTGACGTTCTCTAAAAAAAATTGACAGCTGTCAAAGTGACGTTTTCTAAAAAAGAAAAGAATTTTGTCAGCTGTTAAAGTGACCTTTTTTAAAAAAATTGTTTGACAGCTGTCAAAGTGACGTTTTCTAAAAAAAAATTTAACAGCTGTCAAAGTGACGTTTTATAAAAAAGAAAAGAATTTTGACAGCTGTTAAAGTGACCTTTTTTTTAAAAAATTGTTTGGCAGCTGTCAAAGTGACGTTTTCTAAAAAAAATTTAACAGCTGTCAAAGTGACGTTTTATAAAAAAGAAAAGAATTTTGTCAGCTGTTAAAGTGACCTTTTTTAAAAAAATTGTTTGACAGCTGTCAAAGTGACGTTTTCTAAAAAAAAATTTAACAGCTGTCAAAGTGACGTTTTATAAAAAAGAAAAGAATTTTGACAGCTGTTAAAGTGACCTTTTTTCAAAAAAAATTGTTTGACAGCTGTCAAAGTGACGTTTTCAAAAAAAAATTGACAGCTGTCAAAGTGACGTTTTCAAAAAAAGAAAACAAAATTGACAGCTGCCAAAGTGACGTTTTCTAAAAAAAATGTTTTGACAGACTGTCAAAGTGACGTTTAAATGTCAAAATGAAAAAGGGGCGCCGTCTACGAACCGAGAACGATTTCGGGGCGCCGAGGACGTCCGGATCCCGATAAATAAATAAAGGACACTGGAACTAGCGATCGCTCTCCTTGTATAACTAAAGTTAATGCACACTTAAAATCCACATGGAATATCAATGAACAATAGTCACGCATCCGTAGTTAGTGGGCCGTTGATTGGGTTCTATTTGCGACTGGATATGAATACCGGTCGATACCGCAATTATCTATGTACACGGCTGTATTAATTAGTGAACAAATAATTGCATTTGTAGACAACCGGCGCTCCAAATAGAATTTTAAATAATATACATTCAACTCAGAACACTGTTTATCAAGTTAAAAGGTTCTCTTGGTATTTTCTATAGATACGCCTAGATACCGGGGCATTGCTTGAATCAAGAACTACCTACATGTATTTATTCAGGCCCTTACTGCCTTTACCACAATACGCCATTGAAGAACAAAATATTCTGTTGAGTCAATAGCACCTTTTATCAAGAGCAAAAAAAATGAAGAAGAAAAAGAAAAAAGAAGAGAAGTAGAAGAAGACGAAGGAGAAGGAGGAGAAGGAGGAGGAGAAGAAGAACGAAGAAGGGGAGAAGGATGATGGGGAGAAGGAGGGGGGGGGGGAGGGGTGGCGGAGAGGAAGAAGTAGAAGAAGACGAAGGAGAAGGAGGAGGAGAAGGGGAAGGGTAGAAAGAGGGGGAGAAGAAGAAGGGGAGAAGAAGAAGGGGAGGAGGATGGGGAGAAGAAGAAGGGGAGGAGGATGGGGAGAAGAAGAAGGGGAGGACAAGCGGAAAATGATGATGATGAGGAGGAGAGAAGAAGATAAGAACAGAAAAGACGCAGAAGATTTTAATTTTTGTCACGAAACGATTTTGATACTGAATACGAAATTAATGTCAAAAAAATATTATGTTGGTTGACAGATGCAAAAATTGCTGTCAAATAAAAAAATTTACAAGTATATCTTTCGTAATTTTGAATACTTAATAATTTGAAAAAAAGAGGAGAAGTATAAGAAGACGAAGGAGAAGGAGGAGGAGGACGAGAATGAGGTGTGGAGGAGGAAGAGGAGGAGGAGGAGGAGGAGGAGGGGTGGAGGAGCTGAAGATGTAGAAGAAGACGAAGGAGAAGAAGGAAGAGGAGAAGGGTAGAAAGAGGGGGAGGAGAAGAAGAAGGGGAGGAGGATCGGGAGATGGAGAGGGAGGAGGAGCGGAAGAAGAAGAAGATGATGATGATGATGATGATGATGAAGATGATGATGATGATGAGAAGAGAAGAAGATAAGAACAGAAAAGACGAAGAATATTTTAATTTTTGTCAAGAAAGGATTTTGATAGTTAAAACAGATATTCAAATCGCTGCCCTAATCCTAAAGTTAAGAATATTCCAATAACGCATGACTGAGCCAGATTCAAAAATAGCTCTAGGACGAATATGGCGTGATCCTTAGGTCTATCTAATTTATTTTAATGCATAATGTGCCTTTTATATCTCGGGCTGTAGAAAAATAAGTTGATGTGGAATGTAACGAAATACATTTACCTACGAAAGTATAAAAGTGGGGCATAACTCGGGTTGACGTGAAATGTAAATTCCCCGCAATTCCAGCGAGATATACGAGGAATTTGTATATACATGTGGAATAATATTCAATAAACCTGAGAATAGCGCGGGGGTATTACATTTTCGTATAAAGTTTACATTTCGTTCCATGCAGGTGCACAACGTATTTTACATGTGAAATATCTTTGCACGTATACAATTTCCCTATTTTCTTATCGAGATCTTTTGCCACATCTGTCTTCAATGTTCAACATAATGGGGTTGTTGCGCGACTATGCATCAACGGAGCAAAGGCATACGTTTTGACACAGGACAAATTAAAATAATTATATATTCTCTCATGGAAACTCTATCTACTTCATTCATTCTAAATTACTATAAATATTTAATAGAATAGACAATGAATAAATGCCTACAATTGACAGTAATTGCGATACTTTCGAAACAACTTGAGTTAGTTCAGGTAGTCTTTTAATGACAGTTCTTGTAACCAACTTCTTGTGACTTCAACTTTATTATGAATAGCTCAATAATATAACGAAATTGAAGTTTCTGAGTTAGTCTAATTTAGTTTTGAATAAGTTTCTACATGCAGCGAAAACAGGATTATTTCTGTTTCCTACAGTCATAAACTAGAAGTTTTCAATTCTATTTGAATATTGAATTTTTTTATTTAATTTTTTTTTTCGTCGATTATTTCCTATTTTATCGAGCGTCGAGTCTGATGTAGCATGTATTGACTGATCTGCTCTTAGTACAGAAGAAACACACTAACAAATGCCAATTTTACAAATAGGTCAGTCTAGTGCACTGTCAACTGTTTATCTGTCGCTTTATTTAAAACTAAGTGTGTTGCATCGTGTAATCCCGCGAGTATTATTTGGTAGTGACTGCGTTTCACCGTGTTAACATTGACTGGCCTAATAAGAATTTGGGCGAAAATCGATCTACTTTTTTCCACAATGAAACAGACCGTTATTGTATTACCATAAATCAATACCTGCCTCTAGGAATTCATTCCTGTGCCAAGGCACAACATTGGAATATGATTAAATTTCTCTGCGATATTAAATTTCCAGCAACCGGCAGAATAAACTCAACAAAACTCATAAAGTGCATCTGCATAAATTCAAAACATTTCTATATCCTCTCCAAACTGAATTAGTCTTCAGACCGTTTAACAATTTCCCCCCGGCCATATTTCTGCGGAAGTTAAACTCGTACAATTTGCACGCTGAAAAGTTTACGGGCGAATCTTGGAATGGCTCATCATTTAAAGTTTTACGCTTTACTTTAGTCTTTTATTTCGCCCTTTTCCGCCAATTTGCCCTTTTAAGCCATTTATACGCATTTTTTCTGAAGGTATTGAAGTATATTTTAAATAATAATTAATCGAGTGCGTAATTTTAAATCCGTTTGTAACAATTTGTGGCAAAAGCAAATTAATTAATTTTTTTTCAGTAAAGGGGAAATTCTGCACACTAGCCTATATTTTACCGCAATACGTTAATGAAGAACAAAATATTCTTTTAGGTCAATAGCACCTTTTATCAAGACCAAAATTGAAAGAAAAGAAGAAGAAAAAGAAAAAAAAGGAGGACGGGGAGAATGAGGGGGAGGGGGAGAATGAGGGGAAGGAGGAGAAAGAGGGGGAGGAGGAGAAAGAGGGGAGGAGGAGAAAGAGGGGGAGGAGGAGAAGGAGGGGAGAAAAAGAAGAAGAGTAAAGGGAGATGAAGGATGAGGAAGAGGGGGAGGGGAAGCGGAAGAAGTAGAAGACGAAGGAGAAGAAGGAAGAGGATGTGGGGGGGAGGAGGAGGAGAAGGAAGAAGAATGGGAGGAGAAGGAGGAAGAATGGGAGGAGAAGGATGAGGATGAGGGGGAGGAGCAGCGGAAGAAGATGATGATGAGGATGAGGGGAAGGTGAGAATAAGATAAGAACAGGAAAAGATGAGGAAGATTTTAATTTTTGTCACGAAAGGATTTTGATCCTAATCCTAAGAGGTGAGAATATTTTAATAACGCACGTTTAAGCCTGACTTAAAAATAGCTCTAGGACGAACATTTAGGACAATCTAGTCTACTGTCAGCTGTTCACCTGTCGGTATATTTTTATTTAAGTGTGTTTCGTGTAAATATTGTTTTGTAGCGACTGCATTCTACAATATTGCAACTATTTGCACTTGTTCACCACAACACATCGAGTTTCATTCTGATACACTATTCGTCAAAATAATAACGTTGGCAACTGTTGTAAGATTGTGTTGATGACTTCTGTAGTACTCGCCTGTATTATGGACGTCTTGCCAACGGCTGGTGCCCCCAATAAAATAACTTTAATCCGGTCGACCGATTCCGGGCTGATCTCAATCGGCGAGCGTCGCTCTTCTTGGCTGGTCTCCTGTGTTGAAGTGGCATGGCGTCTTTCCAGAAAATCCAGATCCAACTCTGTAACAACCAAAGCAAGGAATTATTTTCGGTCGGAAAATATCAATTTTTTCTGGGCCACCGTGTACGTGTACGTCCGTTTTAAAAATATCTTTTATCATGAATTATTTGTGCGCAATGTTGGTCGCTACCATCGCAGTTTGAGAATAAACTAGCGTGCTTATCTCTTAAACCGCTTAATGGAGGAATATGAGATTTAGATGGAATTTATGGGAGTAGAAAATTTCATATTAGAATAAAAAAGAGCAAATTATGGAGATAAATGAGTACTTTAAACGGGACAATTATTATGTAAATTTATGAGCTTCTCCTTAAGTAAAAGTACAAAAAATCTCTCAATACCGTACATCAGGGTATTCAGTTCTTAACATTTTCCAGATAATTTAAAAAAATATGTCATTAAAATAGATGTGAGGTTGGGTAAAACGATTATTGTTCTAATCGCTCCCCATCTCCCATCATACCCCACTCCTTCTCTAAGCCATTCCCCCTTCGCCGACTCGATGAAAATCACACCCCCTTTTCTCTACTACAGGTTGGTGGGAAGTATCCGGAGCCATCATAGTACCCTGTGATAGCAACAAAGAAGGCGAGGACTGCTCATTCCCTCTCCACTAGAGACAATTCCGGATACCTTCCACTGATGGATCACGTTAGGTGGGGAATGGGGTGGTCCTCATCCCTTCCATTGCTATCACTGACAGTTCTATAACTCGTCAGATACCACCCATTGATGGCGGAGAAAAGAGGTGCGACTTTCATTATGTCAGTTACACCGCATCTCCCATCATACCCCACTATTCCCCTAAGCCACTCCCTTTTCATCCACCCAATGGAAGTTGCTCCGCCCTCTCTCCACTAGCGGTGGGCGGGAGATATCCGGAGACGTAATAGAACTCTCAGCGGTAGTAATGGAGCAAGTAAGGACCGCCCATTCCCCCTCCACTAGGGACAATTCCGGATGCCTCGCACTGATGTATCACGTTAGGTGGGGAATGGGATGGTCCTCGTCCCTCCTATTGCTATCACTGACAGTTCTATAACTAGTCAAATAACACCCATTGATGGTGGAGGAAAAGAGATGCGATTTTCCTTATTTCAATTACACCCCATCTCCCATCATACCCCACTATTCCCCTAAGCCACTCCCCTTTCATCTACCCAATGGAAGTTGTTCCGCCCTCTCTCTAGCGGCGGGCGGGAGTTATCCGGAGACGTAATAGAACTCTAGTAGTAGTAACAGAGAAAGTAAAGACCGCCCATTATCTCTCCACTAGGGGCAATACCAGCCATTGATGGTGGGGAAGAGGCGCGACTTTCAGTGGGGAAAGGGGCGAGGCTTAATAGCAGGAGTGGCGTTATAAAAGTTTACCAACGCGTTGTTGGTGTTTTAAATTACTCGTTAAGAGCGTTCGAGGACTACATCTCACGAGTTTAAGTTGTTGGAACTATCCAACGATGGAATTGTCTTTACATGGTTGTTGGCGGGGTGGAGCAGAAAAGCTTAAACTTCAACCTGTGCCACGCCAATGAGCGGTCAGGCTTTCCCCGAATGGATGGAGACAAATTATGTTTCACTCGAGAAATAATACATGATGCTCCGTCGTTTATCATTCCCAAATCCGCACCGAGGAAACGCACAGAGGCGATTCGAACAAATAATTTTAACCTGGAATTTGTCGGTGAAAATCGCCGCTGCGGATTCCAGCCATTCCACCGAGCAATAAAACAAAGGTTAACGGCGCGCGAATAAAAATAGGTTAAACCGTCCTCTCGAGCACCACTTAACCGCGAACGAAACAGGAGGTGAAGGTTGGAGTTGGCAATTAAATAAACGTTGCATTTTTCATTTTGAAGCACCTATTCTCCGGACGACCACTTGTGTCTAAGCTGCCGTCGCGGAGCTCGCAAAAAACCAATATTTGAGGCGGGATACGAGAAAGCCTGTCAGAGGGAATATATTGGATGCATTAAAAGAACAGCACTGAGAAATCCTTCTCTGCGGGTAGAAATGGGAAAAAATTATGAGGAGCAGGGAGGCGCCTTGCGAAGCAGTGATAAAGATAATCGACAAGTTTTATTTCGAGCGTTGAAATATGCAGTAGCACGGAGTAAATTATCTTACGGTTTGGCAAATGAATAGCTGATATTTCAGGAGCAACCACATTTTGCTAATTTCGACTCGTTAATAATCGAGGAAATTCCTTATCGCGTAGAAAAATCTATTAATAGAAATTTTAGAATTTTTGAATCAGTATCGGGAAGAAGAAACATTTAATTATTTATTATCCATATAAAAAATAATATAAGGTTCATATGTTAACATATTTATAAGCTTTATAAATATATATATGTATATATATATATATATATATATATATATATATATATATATATATATATATATATATATATATATATATATATATATATATATATATATATATAAATATAAAACATAGATTAAGCGATTACCCAGTGTTTTGAAATACATTCTTGCGGCTAAAAGTTGATTACAATATTTAGAAAGTAATTTTTCTGCATAATTTAAACAAATTAAATAAAAAGTCATTCGTGTGAGAGAATATAAAATTCAATTCGTATATAATCATTTTTCAACATCAAGTTGCATTGCGATCCACTGTTGTAATTGCGATGAATGAAATAAACTACTAAGCAAATAATTTTATTTCAATGAATTTTTATACAAGGAGACAAAGAATCAGTGTGTGTTTTAACCAGCATCGGTAAACTTCATTCAGTTTTGTGCAGAATACAATGCAAAATAATTGACACATTTTTTTTTTCATAGGATATATTGTTACTTAAGAAAATAGTGTAGTATTAAACAGTATAAAAACACGAGCACAGGGTAAGTTTAAAAAAAAAATCTTTTTAAGTTTAAGTATTTAATTTGATAGGTTGAAGACAATGTCGGTTAATTTTTTAAACACTGTTACTTTGTAAATTATTTTTCTGCAAGATAGACTTTAAACACAAATATATATTATTTCTGCTAACATATATCTATATAGAAATGAGCTTTTATCGTCGTACGCTAGGTGGCGCCATGCTGTTTAAATTTAGGTAAAATGCCCATATTAAATTTGGCAACGTGTCTGTGTATACTCTGTAACGAAGTGATTTTTTCGTTACTAATTCCTGTTTAAAATAATATTATTCGATACACCCCGTATAGAATTTAGTTATTGTTTTCCGCATTGTTATATTATTTTCACCTGTAACCAGTATTTATTTTCGATTTATAATATAACCTGTCCTGTTATTAATAAGTAATTAATAAATGCGTAATTAATGACAGCACAAACAAATAATATACCGCGCTAATATCTGTCCCCGGCAACACCTAGCAAGTGAAAAGTAAATCCGCGCTAAAGCGAGTGACCAGTCCGACTACACCAGTCAGCGAGGATGGATGTGTGAACGGAGAGCGCTAAGCAAGTTCGGCGCTATACTACGTCAGTCTCAGCGCCAAGACGTCCGTGAATCGTCACGCTCTGACGTAGCGCTACCCCACCATGCATCGCGAATAAGATATTCCGACTCGCAGCAGAAAGAAGTCAGTCCTGAGTTGGCCACACGAGAGAGCAGACGTACTCATCAAGAAAGTAAGTATCATTTGGGCCCGAATTTCGGCAAAGTCCAGCCCAGCCGTGATGTATCCGATTCACTGCGCTGCTCAGTTAGCGTCATCCCTACTACTCTGAATATTTCAGAATAATTATATTACCGATTGCCGGCTTCAAAAGTCAGTCCACCGCTGTTCCCGTTAAGACGTGCCGAGTAAGCAAAAGTAAGTAAGGTATACAGGTAGAGATTGTAAGTGAGGACTTGGCGATTGTAAAGTATTAATTCCTGTTTTCTTTTAGTCTGTCGCAGTTTCTCATCCGTTCCAGTAATCTCTCTGTTTCTTTCCAGTTGAGTGTAAGCTAGCCACTGGTCTATGCTGCATATGCCCGAGTAAAGCACCGCCGACGCCTCGAGTGCCATAGTGACACTTCGGCCATTTTGCCTACAAACCGAAGTACGTCACAACTCTATCTATATTGTTCTGTGGTCTATACGCCCGTCTAGTTAATATAGATCACAGAACAATATAGACAGAGTTCACACAGACACGTTGCCAAATTTAATACGGGCGTTTTACCTAAATTTAAACAGCATGGCGCCACCTAGCGTACGACGATAAAAGCTCATTTCTATATCAATATATTTTAGCAGAAATAATATATATATTTGTGAAAATATATTTATATATTCGTAAAAATATATACATATATATTTTTACAAAGATATATATATTTGTAAAACTTATAAATATTTTAACAAAATAAATATATTTAATAAAAAAATATATATATTTATAATAATGTCTTAAATGGCGCCTCATAGGTTCAGATCTTCTCAACAATGACTTCATAAATCATCAAACAATATTCTCGCGTAACTATCTCCATTCTACAACTGCGCTCCGGGATAATGCGAAATTAAAGGCAAATATTTGAATTCCCGGAGATAAATGGCAAAATTAAAGCACATTAATACCGGTATATTTACAGACGTAATTAATAATTTATATTAATGAAACGAAGGTCGGCATTCGAATGTTTTTATAAGCTTGGTTACTTATATACGACGTATATTTTTGTGCGGGGCAATTCAAAACACTATTGACAAACTAAAGCAACTAAAATAAATATAATACGGAAAGAGAAAAAAGTGAGGTTATGGTTAACCCAATAGAAAAAGTTGAGGTTATGTTTGACGTGACCGAAAATTTGCGGTTAGGTTTGACCTGTCAGAAGCTGATATTGGCTTGGAGCCGACAGAAAAAGTTGATGACTCGTTAAAATGAAAAATAATAAAAAAAACATAAAAAAATTAGGTTGATCGCTCTGACAGTTGCCTCTGTTAGATTCATTGTCAATTTCTTCAGATGTTAAATTACTGAAAACCAATAAATATCTAGGTTAGAAATTTTGAGGATTAATAGATTTGTATCAGTAACTAAATTCTGACACTCGGTTAGACGCATTGTATTGTAGCGCAGTCAAATATTTACACATCGAATAACAATTCAAGTAGCATTCAGGGCTAGGCTTCGATTCTCCACAACAACTGTATGTTTTCAAATCTGCCCAGCCACCCCGTTCCACGTTACTTTTATCGCTCTTTGTTATTCCAACAACGCGAAAAGCAAACACTGTTCCATTTGTAATATTTATTTAATTATGAAGTGTCCTTATCAGCTTTCCTTCGGAACGAGAATCATTCCTGGGCTTCCCTACGAAAACAATGCGACTTAAAACGATTTAGCCGAACGTAAAAATGCTTTTAACAAATAAATATCTCGCCCCACATCGCCGATACTTTCGGCGGTTCTGATATATCAAGACGAATAAAAAATTTAGCCGTTCTCGAAGGGGAATGAAAACGGCGGAGGATGGATTTTTACGAACGAAGTTTAATCAAATGACAAAATACGAAGATTTCCATTCCGGATTCTCCCATTTGTTTACACCGAGACCAACATAACATGCAAAACATATTGAAACGTAAGGTGGTATCAAAGTTTCATTTGAAACCAATCCAATCAAACAAAAAAATTGAGGTTAGGTTTAACCCAACAGAAAAGGTTAAAATAAAAATAAATTAGTTGACATTTCGTTCCGACAATAACCAGATTGCTTCCAGCTATCAGTCCGACCAGTCAAGCTTACTAAGTAAACCGCACCGCACCGTCTACCACCGAGTAAGTAAAATAGAATAATCTCCGTTATTGTGCCGGTATAGGAGATTGAACGTACTGCGCAGATCTACTGCACATTCCCCACTATGTACCAGTTATTAATTCCACGAGCTGGAGTATGAAAACCTGGAGAGTAGAATTCAGTTTGCTTCTGGCAGCCCGCCCGATCAGTTCAGCTTAGTAAGTAAAACTGCCCAAGGAAGGTTACAAGCTGCCGCTGTCAAAAGAAATTGAGGTTAGGTTTGACCTAACAGAAAAGTGGAGGTTGGATTTGACCCAATAGAAACAGTGGTGGCAAGATGTGACGGATTTGTTCTTTGAAATTTTGAGAAAAACATGGTTTCGTTGTTCTGATTCTGCTCTGGTACGATAGATGAACTGCATTAATTAGACAGAGATGATGAATATTCAAGCACTCTTGGGTTTGGAGTGTATAAATGGCAGAATGGCAGTAAATATGACATCCTCAGCTCAGATTCGCTTCTGTAGCTAGTGAAGTCATAAAGCTGTGGGAGTCACCTAGTCAAGAACTGTTTAAGGTAGCAAAAGAAACTTGCTCTCGTAGTAGACTTTCGGTGAGGGTTCTAGCCAGGAGCTGACGCTGAGCCAGTTACCGAGCCTTGTCCAAATTTAAGCTGGGGAACAGAGGAACTTGTTGAGACAGCACTTCTATGGACATATGCATGCCTTTTACAGAAAATATAGACAAACAGGATCTGTCAGAAAGCTGGTCTTCACCTTTTTAGGACCAGCTTCTTCGCGAAAACTTTTTTGTTTGAAATTTAACGGAAATTCAAAATTTTCAATTATAAACAGCTTTCAGGAACGGCTTTTAACAGGTCTGTTCCTGGAACAGGCTGTATTTGGAACAGGGTCTGTTTTCGAAACAGGTCTGTTTAACAGCTCACAACAGCTTTTAACAGCTCAAAAACAGCTTTTAACAGGTCTGTTCCGGGGAACAGTTCCTGTTCCAAATACAGCCTATTCCAGGAACAGACCTGTTAAAAGCCGTTCTTGAAAGCTGTTTATATTGAAAATTTTGAATTTCCCGCGGCGTTCTTTGATTGGTTGAGGGTGGAAAGGGGGAGGAGCTAAAAGTGGAAGTGGAGGGGGTGGTCTCAAGTAACGCCATACCTACTCACGAGCTGGAGTGTGAAAACCAGGAGAGTAGAATTCAGTTTGCTTCTAGCAGTCCGTCCGACCAGTCCAGCATAGTAAGAAAACCGCCCGAGATACATCGTCCTGCTAGTTCCGTCGTCCCTCTAGCGTCATAGTGACCACCTTAGAACCATCTCGGGACACTGACAATTCGAAGTAGTGGCAATAAGACGCAATTTCCAGCCCTAAGCACTTCTACACGTTGATTCGTGGTATTTCAATAAAAGAAGTTAAGACGTCGGTTTTTAATTTTAAAACCGCAATTTCGCGCAACACTTGGCGATGAAAATATGCGGATAAATTGCAAACTAATTGCCTGCATATCAGCCTTACTTTCACGAAGCGCACCTGCTTTTGACAAGCAACATATTTTCCGCACCGGCACAGGAGAGCGACAGGAGCAAACATTATCTTACTCGTGCTTATAAATTCGCGTGTACATGCAGATTTAATTTTCTGATTTTTTCGCTGGCGTAAATTTTTTTATTACATGCCTGGTACGTTTTATTACACGTCATCTTCTCGTGGCCCGGAGGCAAACAAGATGAGGCGTCGTGAAGTTCTGGATTCGTTATTTATAGAGGGTAAAAATGGTAGAGCTGAAAGAGGGAACGGATTTTTATTTTGGATATAAATCAAGTTTATTTGTACCACGGGGCACTATTCTGGAGAAAAACAAGAGCAAATAAGGATGAGAAATGCGAGGCGGTCATATGCTGTTTGTTCCAAATTGAAGTCTCGGAACTCCGCAATAAATAGCAATTTTCCGGAGGAGTAGCTTCAGCTATGCAACGAAATAAATTTTCTGTAAAAAATAATATTGGCAACATATTTTTTCACGATATTCAAATTCATGTGCTGTACTGCAGTTGCAAGCAAATGCAAAGCAAGGTACAAAACTTGGAATTCCCAACAAAGTTAGCGTGTTTGCGAACAACATCAAAAGGAAGAGCCTGTTAAGCTCGAGGTTAACTCCCATCGCTCGCCCAGGACCAATTTCTCCATACAAATAACTTTGTAATTTTTAAACGACCCGCTTAATTAATTTACATCAAATATATATTACTTAGCACGGAAAACGTCATTACCATTTTTACTCTCCCCTGCTTTGTACATTTATAATTAATACACGACATTCAAAGATATTTAGATAGGCCGAAGGAAACTCAATTCAAATTTAATAGAGTGCCGAATTAAAATTCTGCCCTAATTTAAATTTCATGTTTAATTTCCTTCGGGAAATATATGTCGCTTATTCATGACGCTAATAATAGTCAATTAACTATTTAATTAATTATGCTCGTAGCAATAATTTTGTAACTTATATGAATTATTGCATACATTATATTATTAATTAATATTCCTCAAATTTTAAATGATCAAAAATGATGGACTGAATATTCTTTTATTTAAGATTATTTAGCTTCCTGCCAATTTGGTCGTTTATTACAATATATCTTCGCATTGAGTGGAAGAGTAGCTGACTTAATAAATTATCCAACAATCTTTAGGCGTTTGCTTAATAATAATTATTATTAATTAATTATTTAGTTAATTATACTGGCAGTACTTAATTACTTTACATCTTACATGAATTGTTGCATTCATTTCTAATTAAGAGCTCGTAGAATTCAAACATGCCACTAAAATATTCAATTAAAATTGCCACTAATTATAAATATTCCTAAAATTTTAAATGATCAAAAATGATTGACTGAATATTCTTTTATTTAAGATTATTTAGCTTCCTGCCAATTCGGTCGGTTAATTCAATATATCTTCGCATTGAGTGGAAGAGTAGCTGATTTAATAAATTCTTCAACTATCTTTAGGCGTTTGCTTAATAATAATAATTATTAATTAATTATTTAGTTAATTATACTGGCAGTACTTAATTACTTTACATCTACATGAATTGTTGCATTCATTTCTAATTAAGAGCTCGTAGAATTCAAACATGCCACTAAAATATTCTAATTAAGATTGCCACTAATTATAAATATTCCTAAAATTTTAAAAGATCAAAAATGATTGACTGAATATTCTTTTATTTAAGATTATTTAGCTTCCTGCCAATTCGATCGTTTAATTCAATATATCTTCGCATTGAGTGGAAGAGTAGCTTAATAATAATAATTATTAATTAATTATTTAGTTAATTATACTGGCAGTACTTAATTACTTTATATCTTACATGAATTGTTGCATTCATTTCTAATTAAGAGCTCGTAGAATTCAAACATGCTACTAAAATATTCTAATTAAGATTGCCACTAATTATAAATATTCCTAAAATTTTAAATGATCAAAAATGATTGACTGAATATTCTTTTATTTAAGATTATTTAGCTTCCTGCCAATTCGATCGTTTAATTCAATATATCTTCGCATTGAGTGGAAGAGTAGCTGATTTAATAAATTCTCCAACTATCTTTAGGCGTTTGCTTAATAATAATTATTATTAATTAATTATTTAGTTAATTATACTGGCAGTACTTAATTACTTTACATCTACATGAATTGTTGCATTCATTTCTAATTAAGAGCTCGTAGAATTCAAACATGCCGCCAAAATATTCTAATTAAGATTGCCACGAATTATAAATATTCCTAAAATTTTAAATGATCAAAAATGATTGACTGAATATTCTTTTATTTAAGATTATTCAGCTTCCTGTCAATTCGGTCGTTTAATTCAATATATCTTCGCATTGAGGGAAGAGTAGCTGATTTAATAAATTCTCCAACTATCTTTAGGCGTTTGCTTAATAATAATTATTATTAATTAATTATTTAGTTAATTATACTGGCAGTACTTAATTACTTTACATCTTACATGAATTGTTGCATTCATTTCTAATTAAGAGCTCTTAGAATTCAAACATGCCACTAAAGTATTCTAATTAAGATTGCCACTAATTATAAATATTCCTAAAATTTTAAAAGATCAAAAATGATGGACTGAATATTCTTTTATTTAAGATTATATAGCTTCCTGCCAATTCGGTCATTTATTTCAATATATCTTCGCATTGAGTGGAAGAGTAGCTGATTTAATAAATTCTCCAACTATCTTTAGGCGTTTGCTTAATAATAATTATTATTAATTAATTATTTAGTTAATTATACTGGCAGTACTTAATTACTTTATATCTTACATGAATTGTTGCATTCATTTCTAATTAAGAGCTCGTAGAATTCAAACATGCCACTAAAATATTCTAATTAAGATTGCCACTAATTATAAATATTCCTAAAATTTTAAATGATCAAATATGATTGACTGAATATTCTTTTATTTAAGATTATTTAGCTTCCCGCCAATTCGGTCGCTTAATTCAATATATCTTCGCATTGAGTGGAAGAGTAGCTGATTTAATAAATTCTCCAACTATCTTTAGGCGTTTGCTTAATAATAATAATTATTAATTAATTATTTAGTTAATTATACTGGCAGTACTTAATTACTTTATGTCTACATGAATTGTTGCATTCATTTCTAATTAAGAGCTCGTAGAATTCAAACATGCCACTAAAATATTCTAATTAAGATTGCCACTAATTATAAATATTCCTAAAATTTTAAATGATCAAAAATGATTGACTGAATATTCTTTTATTTAAGATTATTTCGCTTCCTGCCAATTCGGTCATTTATTTCAATATATCTTCGCATTGAGTGGAAGAGTAGCTGATTTAATAAATTCTCCAACTATCTTTAGGCGTTTGCTTAATAACAATTATTATTAATTACTTATTTAGTTAATTATACCGGCCGTACTTAATTACTTTATATCTACATGAATTGTTGCATTCATTTCTAACTAAGAGCTCGTAGAATTCAAACATGCTACTAAAATATTCTAATTAAGATTGCCACTAATTATAAATATTCCTAAAATTTTAAAAGATCAAAAATGATTGACTGATTATTCTTTTATTTAAGATTATATAGCTTCCTGCCAATTCGGTCGTTTAATTCAATACATCTTCGTATTGAGTGGAAGAGTAGCTGATTTAATAAATTCTCCAACTATCTTTAGACGTTTGCTTAATAATAATTATTATTAATTAATTATTTAGTTAATTATACTGGCAGTACTTAATTACTTTACATCTACATAAATTGTTGCATTCATTTCTAATTAAGAGTTCGTAGAATTCAAACATGCCACTAAAATATTCTAATTAAGATTGCCACTAATTATAAATATTCCTAAAATTTTAAAAGATCAAAAATGATGGACTGAATATTCTTTTATTTAAGATTATATAGCTTCCTGCCAATTCGGTCATTTATTTCAATATATCTTCGCATTGAGTGGAAGAGTAGCTGATTTAATAAATTCTCCAACTATCTTTAGGCGTTTGCTTAATAATAATTATTATTAATTAATTATTTAGTTAATTATACTGGCAGTACTTAATTACTTTACATCTACATAAATTGTTGCATTCATTTCTAATTAAGAGCTCGTAGAATTCAAACATGCCACTAAAATATTCTAATTAAGATTGCCACTAATTATAAATATTCCTAAAATTTTAAATGTTCAAATATGATTGACTGAATATTCTTTTATTTAAGATTATTTAGCTTCCTGCCAATTCGGTCGCTTAATTCAATATATCTTCGCATTGAGTGGAAGAGTAGCTGATTTAATAAATTCTCCAACTATCTTTAGGCGTTTGCTTAATAATAATAATTATTAATTAATTATTTAGTTAATTATACTGGCAGTACTTAATTACTTTATGTCTACATGAATTGTTGCATTCATTTCTAATTAAGAGCTCGTAGAATTCAAACATGCCACTAAAATATTCTAATTAAGATTGCCACTAATTATAAATATTCCTAAAATTTTAAATGATCAAAAATAATTGACTGAATATTCTTTTATTTAAGATTATTTAGCTTCCCGCCAATCGGTCGTTTAATTCAATATATCTTCGCATTGAGTGGATGAGTAGCTGATTTAATAAATTCTCCAACTATCTTTAGGCGTTTGCTTAATAATAATAATTATTAATTACTTATTTAGTTAATTATACTGGCCGTACTTAATTACTTTATATCTACATGAATTGTTGCATTCATTTCTAATTATGAGCTCGTAGAATTCAAACATGCCACTAAAATATTCTAATTAAGATTGCCACTAATTATAAATATTCCTCAAATTTTAAATGATCAAAAATGATTGACTGAATATTCTTTTATTTAAGATTATTTAGCTTTAAAATTCAGCGAATCAGGTCATCTAGTTAAATACATTTTACCATTAGCTGGAAGAGTAGTTGCTTTAATAAATTATCCACCTATCTTAAGGCATTTGCTTAATAATAATTATGCGAAGAAAAGTTAATTGATTTTTATACGGTCAATCATTTACGATCACAAAAATTATTAGCCCTAAAGTGTTTGAACTAACTAATTTCGTTAAAAAAAATGGAATTAAACAAATGCAGCTGGCAATAATTACTTCGTGGGCCTAAATGATTTAACGTCCCCAAAGAGGGTATTATTAAATTGCAACTTCTCAATTAACCGTTGGCGCCCTAATGTGACAATTATTTGACCAATTATCCTTCACAGGCTCCGGAAAGTTTCCTGTTCTGGAACTGGTCCCACCGTAAAAGCCACTTTTACAGTTTAGAGACACGAAAGGCTCGACTAATTGCGCTTAATTCGCTTTGAATTCAGTTTATGATTGTCTGGGGGGTCCAACGGCATTTCAGTGTCTTTTAAAAGCTTCCTCTTACCGGCAGCTAGTTTGTAATTGGCTTTTATCGCTTTATAAGTGAATAGTGTACGTCTGAGGTAGAATAAATTAGGGACAAAGGGGACAGTTTTTGCTCCTGAACGTTACTTACTTAATTGGTAATTTACCCTGTTTTCTCGTCCATACCGTTGGCGATAGCAACTTATTTCAGTTGCCTCTATCTTTATTACAGTTGGGAAAGTTTAGAGACGTATGATTTTGACTGATCTTCCTGAATATTTATCGCCATAATTGTGTGGAAAACACGATTTCCCGCGGCAATAAAATTAATTCGCACGTCACCGACATGATTTATGCCTTCCTTCTTATGCTATTGGAGGCACACCGCACGAAAATCAAATTTCAATATATTGGAACAACGCCAAAATTGTTATAGTGGTAATATATTGTACCGCATATCCTTCAACAATGAATTCCAAGGCACATAACCCAGGACCCTTCAAGTCTGTTGGTAGACATTGTTCGGCGGAAAATTCGCCTCGCGAACTTATGTAGCTATCAGGGGAAGACGGAGACGCGACATCAAAGTGGGTTTTATCATTAATTACATCTGAAGAAAGTTCGGGGTGTTCTGGAAAGTGCATTATAAACAGTAGGCGTAATTAAAACTTATAATAATTATTTGTATGAGAGAACACCGAAATTTAAGCATGTTAATAATAATCTTCAAAAGGAAAGAAAGGTAAAATCAAATTCTTCACATCGTTTGCAGTTGTCGTCTCCATACTCGCATAATTGTATGCAACTACGAAGCGGGACCTACTGGACGTTGCCCGACGCTACGACGCCACCATCAAATACGAGTTCCAACGACGAACCGACTGGAGAACCCGGGGGGGTTTGATGTAGGAAACTAAATAGCGATTCCATACACATGCACATTTGAGACGTTCCCGTAACCATGTTTAACTTCTTATACGATTGATTTTCCGCAAGTTTTCCGAGTTGACGAGTTGAAAACTTAGTTTTTGAGTCTTCAGGGTATTTAAGTTTCCAGTTACTAATTTGATTACGAGTTTTTAGATTTCACGCTTTGAACTAGTTCAATATGTACGTCTAGGAAAGTTATACAGCTTACATTGTGACAGGTGAAACGAACACGTAAAATTGTATTTTGCGTAAAGTAACAAAAAGCTGAAGCAAAATATTGATCCCAAGTCGACATTTTATTGGCCATGTTGTAAGAAAAACTCCCCCGACTCAAAAAAAATCTCCTTAAGACAAAGAAGTTTTCTCCTGCGTATAAAAGTAAAGGTAACCTTCATTTTATAGGCATCCCTAATGAAAAAACTACGAGGACGACAAAGATAAATTCTGCAAAGTTTATTGATTATGACTTCGCTGAGAATATAAAATAGTACAGTTGCTAAGTAAATCAATTTAATGCCTCAGTTAAAAGAAATCTCATTAGAGGACATGTTCGTTGCATGAGCGAGCGGATGGCGAGATGAGTGGATAATTAAAATTCCGTTCAAAGGAGCACGAATATGACAGGGATTGCGAATCGTCACTATACAGCGTGGCGCCAAATTATTCGGAACAATAGTCCGGTCCGTTGTACGATTACAGAACAGCTGCCGTTTTAATTTATGCTCAAGTAGTGTTCATTTTTTCTGAAAACTAGACGAAATTTAGAGAATCGCTGTACAAAATCGTTTTTTTCGATTTTGCTTCCTAAGAAAAGGGGCAATTTTGTCGGATGTTAGCGATTTTGTCGAATTTTAGCGGTTTTGTCGAATTTTAGCGATTTTATCGAATCTTGGCGATTTTGTCGAATCTTAGCGAGTTTGTCGAATCTTAGCGATTTTGTCGAATCTTGGCGATTTTGTCGAATCTTAGCGATTTTGTCGAATTTTAGCGGCTTTGTAGAATTTTAGCGAATTTGACGGATTTTTTGCGATTTCGTCGGATTTTAGCGTTTTTGTCGAATTTTAGCGGTTTTGTCGAATAAGGTATGCGCATGATTTTTGAATTAAATGTAATTTTGTAAATTAACTTACTAAATGGCTATCGCAATAATAAAAAACGGTTAAAATGTAACCCATTATCCAAAAAAAATTAATAAAAATTGGTTATTCCAAAAATGACTGTGACGTCATGCAAATGGCTGCTGTGGTGTTGTGACGTCAGAAACTCGCATTTCCATTTAATGTTTGTTAAAATAGCGTTTAATGCAGCATTTTACAATGGAAAACAAGGATATTATTGATTTTAAGCATCCAAGGTACTGTTAAATACCGCAGTGCCAGTCGTCCATAAAAAAAAAAACACCAGAAAAAAGATTTGTCTCATTACCAATATACGATCAAGCTCTAAATTAGAGAAAAAACGAAAATTATGGTTACGTACCATGAGGAGTGAAACTGATATATCAGAAAACACTAAAGGGGTTGTATGTGAGGATCATTTCAACGTAGGTGCGATTTTGTACCTTTTTAAAATCATACAATTTTAGGTTAGGTATGTATTTTACTTTTTTTCAATTAGAGGAAGATTTAGAAAACTATATGATGTTTAAATTAATGGGTAGTTACATACATTTAAAAGATTATGTATTTTGATTGTCGAACTGGTAGAAAAAGGCGCCTTCCACTTAAAAGTAGTACAGCAACAAAGAGAGCAACATTGGCCAAATTATCTCTGGGTTTTTACAAAATCTGTTCCACTCACTTTTCCGTGAAAAATGTTAATATTTAACACCGAAATCGCACATTGAATCTACACGTAAACAGTATAACATATTGCACAACGGCAAACATAAAAGATTCTGTAAAGTTCTGTCAAAAAAACCGGTGATTGACGTCACGGTGAGATTCGAATTCCATCGTTTGTTCTCGGCCAGTGGTCGTAAACTAAAAAATAATATGAATTTTAATTAACAAATACATAAATATAGGGTACATTGTTGATAAAATTTTATTGTTATTAATTTTTTTATAGCATTAACTATCTTTTATAACCAATTTTGCTTAAAAATCTCGCATTTGCGCATACCCTATTTTAGCGAATTTGACGGATTTTTAGCGATTTTGTTGAATTTTAGCGATTTTGTCGAATCTTCGCGATTTTGTCGAATTTTAGCGAGTTTGTCGAATTTTAGCGGCTTTGTCGAATTTTAGCGGCTTTGTCGAATTATAGCGATTTTGACGGATTTTAGCGATTTTGCCGGATTTTTGCGATTTTTCTTGTACCCTTCAGAAACGCGCCACAGCCTTTCCCTTTGGATCTAGAGGAACCGGACGGCGGGCAAGCAGAAGGAAACATGAAGGTCCAAATCCGATATTAGCCGAGTACGAATTTTTTAAAAAGGTTGATTTTGTCGAAAAACGGTACTTTTTCGGGGCCCGTAGTTTCTTTCACCAGGTGAATTTTTTCAACCGGACTTTCAGGAGAGCTAGAGCCGTCCCCCTCGGGTCCATTTTATGTTTCCCAAATTAATTATTTTTTATTTTCGATTCCAGGGGGGAACCGATTTTTTAGATTTTCGATCGGACCGGACCTTTCCTTTTGAAACCGATGTGACGTCAGAAAACAAAAATTGGAAATTGGAGCAATAAGAAGCTTTTCGCTAAAATGGCCATTTTCTAAGCGATTGTCTCGCGGTTTTCGATGGGGGATCAGTAGAGGCCATCTCCGAGCGGCTCTCTCGACCCTTATACCGAATGTTCGGCTTTCCCGGACCCCGTGATTAATTAATAAGCCCGAAAAAGTCCTTAAACATCTAAGTTAACATTAAGTTGTCACTTATATCGCAGCGGAAGCAGCGAAAAAAATGGAACACAGAGGGGTCTAAAATGAAAGTACGGAAAAAAATGTTACCCCTTTTTTGCCCCCTCCCACCAAAAAAAAATTAGTCAAAAACATTTTTTTTTCGATTTTTGCCACCCACCAAAAAAAATTTCAGTCGAAAAAAATTCTTTTCCGATTTTTGACCTCCCACAAAAAAAATAATGAAAAAAATTTGTTTTCGATTTTTTCTCGATTCATTTAATTAATCGGAACCTATGGCTCCGCAGGGCTGTCCGCTATTTAATTTTTTCAGTTGTAAAGAAGAAACCCTATATGTCTTCATTCGAAAAAGACAGCCCCGTGTCTTGGCAGAAGGTAAGGGCGATATTATTACTAATAAAATCTTCTCAATATAATATTTCAGCCAAATTTTTCACCATTTTTTTAAATTTCCATAAGAATTTTGCAATTTTATCTGCGTTTATTAACCATCAAAATTATTATAAGACCGAATCAACGATTTGGTTCCGATAATGACACCTACGTGTAAATTTCTTGTAAATCGAGGTATTAACATTCAATATATTTGCTTTCGTTTAATGTTCAATTCCCTCCTCTCTAAGGGAAATATGATCGTTAATCATGTTGAATTCTCCCCTATAATCACTTTAAATGACATTCCAAATCCGATTAAGTTGGAGAAAATTGCGAAATCCCAGTTTCATGTTTTCAATTCTGCAGCGATTGGGAAATGCCTCCATAAAAATAAAATGTTATTGCCGTAAGAATATGCATTTGATTTATTCGTTTATTTTTCAACACGCAAAGCTTTAAACACCAAACATTAAATTGCCAGTTTTGTTAATTTGTTTATTCTAGTTACTTTACTATTATGCCTATAGGTAGGTCAACATAATAGCGAGCGTTCAAAACTTGAGACGGAATTATGTAACAGTATAAATCCATATTATACCTCCATCCGCTCTTATATGTTAAATGGGTTGCATACCTAAGGTAAGATTAATCATTAGCTTTTCTTCTCACGGCAACTTAGGCAGCCCATGTGGACGCAGGGTGTATATTTGGTTACCTACTCTTAGGTTGCGTAATTTTGAAACTTCCGGCTACTTTGATTGGTCGACGGTTTCCACGTGGAGAAGCGAGAAAACGGCCTCTGAGTTCTAACGAGACTGTGTTTGAGGTGACTTCTGTTTACATATATGCCGTCTCTAGATGCCTTTGATGCAAATGATAACACGTCAATTTCCCCGTCTCGTTCGCCGCGTCTAAGCACTTAGCGCTGACACAGCGAGCGTTTGAAAATAATATGAAGGCAAAGCGAATATACTTGCTAAATGTAAGAGGCGAGCCTTTGCGGTAACTTTGCGCAGCGGAAATATGAAAGGACAAAATGCAACCGATGGGCGTCTGGAAGCAACAATTTACTTTTAAAGTTAGGGAACTACCTATATCGGGCAGGGCGCCAGTTTGATAGCTACTATTAATTGTCGAGGGGTTTACATGCATATTAACGCCCCAGGTTAATGATTGCCACCTACAGGCGATAATAACCGCTCCGTCGATAATTCCCCGAGGATCGCAAGTCCAGGCGAATCGAGAAGGCCTCTTTACCGCCGGGACCGAATTAAACCGTAACAGCAAACAGAGTGCTGGAAAATAAAACTAAGGTGTTCCCGTCGCAACGGATATAAAATCTCAGGTGACACAGAAAGCTTTTAGGAGCGTTTAGGGTTGAAAAACCTCGGGACCTTCAGGATTACAATGGGGGTTGGGAAATTTCACAGGTGGATGGCGTTGATTTTAACGGTAGGCATGTCGCCACTTACACTTAGGATTACTTACAGACGCCAGGCGTTACAACTGAGCGCAGGTGCGCGGGATTACGGATTTTAGTTCAATTTACTCCCGGCACACTAAAGTTACCGTGTCGCGTTGTTTACTTTAAATTGGCAGACCTGTTTTTAAGTTTTGACACTTGTGGTTTGTGGTCCAGATATGGTAGCTGGCAGTTTTACACTTTAGTGCCCTATTTACTGGATCTGCAAAAACTAAATAGGCCTTGGATGCCCAAACGGATTTCGACCAATCAGGTGGCTGCTTATTATTTAGGATAAATTTTACCTTTATTGCTGGTAAGTTGTTGTTGTTTTTCTGGTACCTTATTGTATTTGGCCTTGAACCATTATTCAAATGTACTGGAAATATAAATCTCCGTTTTTAATTTCGTATTTCTTTATGTATTTCATTAGCGATCTGAACGGGGTTGCTTCTTTTACGACCCAATAACAACTCTCTTTTTTGTTTCGTTCCTAAGGACAAGCAGAAAATTTGCCAAACCATGGATTTCTTGATTTTCAACTGTCATGAAGGTTGGTATTTTCGCCTTTTTCCACTTTATTATGTATTTTTACCATGAAATTATGGTATTTTTAGCTTCCTAAGATGAATCATTGGATACCCATGTGTCGATATTACGTGGGATAAATTTTAGATCTGCTACAGGTTTGCTTTAAATTAATTGATTACAATTTTTACAAAAATGTATATAAATGAAGTCCGTCTTTGTTTAACTGTAGTTGACCATCGTTCAACCTCTGTTTAAAACATGCATCTGGCAGCTGTTAAGTCATTGATTATTTTAAAGAAACATTGCACGATGTATTTATTTCATTTATGCCTCTAATTTGTTTATTTTTGGTTTGTTTTAGCGTAGCTGACCCTTTGTTTACCTAAGGCTCGTTGACCTCGCTTGCCACAACAGGTGTCCCACAGCTGATTTAACAAATGGTTCTAAGATATTATATCCTTTTTTGAACTTGTATTTATTTCATAAGTATACTATATACTGGTTTGAATTGAATTTATTTTTTTTTATTTTATTAATTTATTAGTGGGGTTTCAGTTTTAAAATACATGACAGTATATGTGCAATATTATTGCTATTGCTGAATTTTCAACAAAGCTGTTTCCCAGCGCCGTCTTTGTTTCGCTGAACGATCGTGCTCGCAACGTTCATATCTCACCGAAAGGTAAACAGGGCAATTGCATGTAGATTGGATTTGTCCTCGAATTCTCTTTCCTGAAACGCCATAAATATTCAAGGACACGTTTCCCATTTCCTAATATAAAAATCTAGCTATCTGATCCTACGCATACGTAAAATTTACCATCCGCAGATTCCCAGGGAGGCTATTTCAGCACGGCAATTTTCTCTAAGGAAAGCTGACCCATAAATATTTCGTATACATTCTCTCTGTGCTCGCAGGTCTCCTCGTTTTCCAGGTTTCAGGTTTTATAGGTCGGGCGGAAATAAAAACAATTGGTTTTGTATTTCATATTGGAGGCAGCCCAAGTTGGATATCTTTAAATCCTTAAATTACAGTAAAATTAATGAAAGCACATTTAAGAGACATAAAATGATAATATTTATCTCTGATAAGATTAAAACCAATACCAGGTAACCCACGCAGGGCTTTTAACTTATTCCCACTAGCTCTTTTACCGCGTCCAAATTTGTCAATAGTGTTGTTTACAGCAGCCATTTCTGACTGCATCTGACACAGTTTATAAATTTCAGGCTATATAATACTTATTGAGTATAATCTCGAATATTCTCCGCACATAACGAGTTGATTAAACGGAAATGTGGCAAAGTTAGAACTATCTTTACGCGAGAAGTTTTAACGAGAAATGTTTTACAGGCGTATAAATATTGATTATCCTGCGAGATCAATCACTTTTTATGCCCAAGAACAACGTGAACTTATAGGAAAAGTTTCTTAATATATAAGTTAGTTTAGCGTAGTTGATGTTGCTTAACTGTGTGTGTGACATATCTATGCAGTTAATTAATTCTGCAGTAATTACTAAAGTTTATATAGTGGGAGTTTAATTAATATGCATGCATAAACGTTTCCTATTATCTGAAATGCCTGTCGCCTCCAGCCTTCCATACAGTCAGCAGTTGGCAAAAAAAATTGAGACATTGAAAATGACGAAGTAGAACGAAACAATTGGTTTCCAATTATCTCTTCTCATTTTGATAAACCATTCTTTTCTACTTGCTGGGTCTCTGGAGAAGCGTTTCATTAAAAAGCCCTTTTTTGCATAGTTACAGCAATTTACTGCTGCACAATAACGCCCCTAACTCTAAAAAGCAATAAAATTGTTTTTTTTAAATCAGCATTAAAGCATCTCGAAATAGTCATTAAAGTAATCCATTACTGTATGTTTTTTGTAATTGTCTCTGTAAGTCATGCTTCATAATATGCAACATGAAACTGATTTTCGACCCCATACTGGGAAACCAAAAACATTTCCAATGTTAAAACGTTTACAAAGCCTCATCTGACATGTCTGGCGTAAAAAGCACCGACGGCTGAATTCAAGCCAAAGATCCATTTTCCTCGTAAAACAAGATTCAAACGGCGAATTAGTGCCGGCCCATTTAACATTTCATCTATCACGGGTCGTTCGAACTTTTAAGTCTTTTGAACGTTAAAAAACAACAAAAAACGCGCCATAAATCTTCGATGACCGCAGTATTTCTGCCCCCGCGGAAAGCATAAAGTGCAGAGAAATGGAATGATAAATTTATCTGTCGCTGGCAACCAATTTACTTACACAGGAGGGGAGGGGGTGGGCAAATTATTCTCACAGTTTTTTCTTTTTCTGTAAGTTGTCGTTGCTTATGCTCAAACTTTTACTTACTTCCTCGGTTTCCTCAGGTAGGCGCATGTCGACGGTCGGAGTTGCAGACCTTAACCTCAAGGATCTTAAAGCGTGTCGATTGACGAAATATTCCAAACCAATCGCTCGGAATCACTGCAGAGGAATATCAGAGCCAACTCGAACATCGCGAGCGCATATTTTACGACGCCCAATGAAATAATTCACGATTCATACATAATGCAAACAAAAATTATCGAAACACACTAAATCACCCTGTTTCTAGAGGAGCCATTCTCGAAAAAATTAAATTCGGCTGGAACGATTCCAAACGAAGTTCCGTTGCAACTTTTAGATAATTTATAGTCCGCGTTACCAATTCCATTTGTCATGTGCAACTCAATAAACGTATATAGAGGTGACAGAGGTATAAATCCTTTAGATGATGCTTGCAAAGATATATTATTAAAAATTTAAGGATACCGAGAGGAGAAACATAGCTGATCGTATATTGGCAAGTATGGCGTCAGATAGACTTAAATCTTCTGACGCGAGTATCGGAGAAAAATTAGCAGCATTAGGTATTAGTGGAGTTATGAGTACAAAAAGCAAGTTGGGCATGGGATTACTGCGCCGTCCTCGTGCCGTCGTAACCCTAAAAAAGGTAAAGGAATGAATTTTAATGAAGCTGTAAGAAGAGCTCATAAAGGTGTTAAACCGAATTTATCCAACCAATCAGACGGAAAATAGGCAACGTAACTACAGGAATAGCGGTTTAATTTATCGATGCACCGCACCGGTTCAAAAGAGTCGTCGCGTGTCTCTAATTTATTTCCCAAAGCTATTAATTATTTTATCGTAACTGTTATCCGTCTCGGGTCGTTAGAACTCAGCGGCCATTTTCTCGCTACTTCCTCGCCAATCAAATCAAAGCGGCCGGAGCTCCTAAATTACATTACATTACAACCTAAGAGTAGGCAACCAAATATACACCCTGCGTCCACATGAGCTGCAAAAGTTGCCGCAAGAAGAAAAGCTGATTATTATTTATACCTTAGGTATGCAACCCATTTAACATAAAATATTAGCATATAAGTAGTAGCAGTACAGTTTTTTCATTTTGCTGTAGAAAAAATTCGTCGACAAACCAGACCGTCATAAATAAGTTGAAAAAATTGCCGAGAAAGTTGGGTATATTATTAGACAAAATTGTGATTGATCGCATCAGTTCAAAGACCAAATATATTAAAAATTTGTGCGCGAACTATGCAATATAAAAACGATCGTTTATTACGTGGCTCACCGTGACAATCAGTTTCCAACCTTGCCCATAAATCATTGGCTGATACTAATCGATGCCTGCTTTAATTACGTCCACTAGGTTTAACTACGTTTTCACAGCGACCGGCGCTAATAACCATGTGTTTTTTTTGTTAATTTCATCTCCGGAGTTTGTGATGTTTTTTTAAGTTTGCCAACCGATAAATCTCTTAATCTATATGGGAGCTATATGGATTTAAACTGCCATATACGAATGTTTCAGATTAACACAATTGAACAGCTGTTTTGTTGCTCAGTGGCTGGGGTACTTTACTTCACAAATTATCATTTTTTTAATAAAATTTAGTATAAAACGAATAAACTGTAACCCTCTACTGGGTCTTCTACCATACCCAGTATATCGCTGGTTACTATTATTTTAAATTTCGGGGTAGATGACGATTGTGTCACCCACGGGGTAGCGTATACTGCCACCAGAGTTAATAAGTAGGCTTGAATGCCTATCCCGTTAACTCTCGGGATTATCCAAAATATCCTAGTTTACAACAAATCCCTACCCTTGGGCTACTGGTTTATTATTCGTAAATTTTTAAATGATTTAGCTATCTTCCTCGACTGTGAGTCCGGCCAACCAAACCCGGAATGGATTGTATAGGTTGGTCTTTTCTTTTTGTAGGAGGATTTATAATAGAAAACACGTTTTACAACAAACAATATACTGAGCTATAATAGTATAGTAAAACAAACAAAAACACGGTCCTAGTGACCCTCCAATATTGCAACTAATTGGATTTGTTCGTAAAATAAGCTACACAACATAATGCACTAGAAAAGTGATTCCCAAACGAGGCGCCGGCGTCCCGACGTTGCCAATCAGCGAGTAACAACAACAAAAGATAAATCGAGCTCGCTCTCCTCGCGATGTAAGGTTCCCGTGGACCTTCTAAACGGACTCCCTTCGCGACGCTTCCGTTCAACAAAAAAAAAATTAATACCGTCGTGGCTCTCGACGGCCCGAAACTCACGACGGCTCACCGTGGACTCCGCCACCGGACTCCTGTGCCCTACCTCGCCTCTTGATTTTGCTAAATCAGCAAAACTTCGGAAGCTACGGCAAGCAGAATATGAATCGGTCCCGTGTTAATGCCTATCCTACTCTAGCTCGCGAATCTTCCTCCAAAAGTATTAACCCCTTGTCTCTTTCTATAGCTTCTAGAACTCTCGACTTGATCGTGGGAGTGCGGATCATTTTGCGTACCCAGGCTAGCTATCTCCGGATGCGATATTTATATTAACAACATCAATCATTTCCTTCAGATTTCCGTTTCATTTGATAAGTTACTCTTATAATTTCTTATTTTAAACTATTGATTTTCAGCGGTTCGTACAGGGCGTCCCAAACATTTAGAAGATTTGACTCAAATTCTTACAAATTAAAATTTAATAAATTAATAAGGACCACTTATTTATTACAAAACTTCTGACTAGTCAAAAGAGAGATGTATAACTAACCCGATACGTCGTTTAAACTGTCAAGAATATTATTAAACAGATTCAACAGGAAATCGTTATAAGAAGAATGCAATTTATTCCAGAACCCGCATATTTTCTCTACTTACTCTCTTAATTTTTCAAGCACACTTTACGATTTCATATTTATAATTCGGTGTCACTTTTTCACAATTCCATAATCCTTCACTGTTCTCTTGCTTTGCGGTCTTTGTAGAAGCAGCGCGGAATCGCAGATAACTAATAAGGGGCATAGTGATAAATGTACCTTCGGAAGTGTGTCAGTTAACGCTGCCTACTCGCCAACTTCTCTTCATTAAATTTTGCTTGTTTTGTGTAAGGTAATAAAGGTGGTATAATTGAACGCCAGACCTTTGTGTTAACCGTTGAGGGATATCCTTGGTAATAAGGTCTCGTGTTAATTTTGGCATATTATTATGACTTACACGTATGGAACTCTATATCCATCTGGGGCCGCCATTGGCGTGCATGAATGGCATCTATCACCTTAAGAAAAAACAGTTTTGTTACCACCGTTCATCGTTAGCAAAAAATTAGCTTTTAATAAAACGGTGCGGACTTTTTGTTAATACGAGAGTTACAAATTGGTACTTAAGCTAAGAGCTACTCGAGAGTTTTTCTGGGACATCTGTTGCATAGCACTGAATAGGTCCAGGCAAGCTATATGTGTTAATCAATTTGTTAGATATAAAAAGAGGTTTCCACTCTATACTGAATAAGTGCAAAGTGAGTATCCTACACCATTGACTCCAGCTAATTCCCGCGACGCCTATTTTACAAAGCCCGCCGTAAAGTTTGGCAAGTGAGGTATATTGTACAACGTAGGGTTTAATGGAAATTCTGATATCAAGCAAGTCAACATTACGCAACGGTAAGCAATCCAAATATACCTATATGAATGCAGGGTTGCGTGAACGAGGATAATGGGAAACAATATTATACTTCACACGACGTATTGTTTTAGACTTAGATCTCTGTTACGATCTGTCGGCAGGATAAGTAAGGTAACACGTAATGCAAACGATTAATACTGAATCTTTTTTTGAAAGAAATGCACCACCAACTACAAACAAAATTTTAGCAGCAGTGCATGAAGATGATTATTTACCTAATCTTTAACGGAGTAGTTTGAGGCTATTAATAAGAGAAATTAGCTTTCGGTGAGTAAACGGACTTTTTATTTCTTCGTGTTATAATATGATTGTGTTTGGCATTTTAGGTTCTTAATTAGTTAGCAAATTTAACCTGCAACCCCCCCCCCCCTCAAGGTCAAATTAACAAAATAGAAACACATAACCACGTCGCCAAAACTCTTGTGAAAATGTAGTTAAACTAAGTGAACGTAATTAGTGGTTAGCGCCAACCTTGTTGAAAAATTAAAAGTAGAGAAGATATGCGGGTTCTGGAATAAATTGCATGCTTCTTATAGCGTTTTGTTTGTCAAAACTATTTAACAATATATTACCTTCTCTTGTTTTAGAGCATCGTATGAAGAAGTTGCGGTCTTTTTTTAAACTGTTATAAATGGAATATAATTATTATTTTTAAATTTCTACATAATACAATGAAATAGTCCCGTCGCGGTCGCCGACCATAGTTTTTCACCGAACGCGGCGGTATTTTTATCATTTTCAGACACGTCTCCTAGTTGATATGCAACGCTTTGTTGATCATTGATCACTTTTGACATTTCCATTTGAAATGTCATAGAACAGAAATTCATAAATCATGCGACTTTTCCCCCTTTTTCGGATGAAAGAATTTAGCACAAGGCGTCATTCATCGAAAATTATATCGTTAAAATATTAATAATTCTACTCCTCCAATGAACATTGAATAGTTTTAAATGTTTAGAGTAAATTAACCGCAGTGGTTTATTTTTCAACTTAAACCAATCACGAAATCAGAATTCTTAGAACTAATTCTTTAAATATTTTGTATTTATTGAATATATTATTATTATTTTATTTTGGATTCTCTTGAAATATTCGTATGGACTTATCAAACGCCCTGTGCAATCGAGAGCCAAGAATTTTTACCAGGCACTAAAGCAGAAATTATTTATGACTCCTCCTTGTCAGTCCTTTGCATAATTAATTACATGTTCTCCAGCAGTTCAAGCCCACTTACGCAGTTGTTCAACTAAAAGCACCCACGGGAAGTAATATTCAATAATCAGAGTTTACGTGTAGCGACTATCGACTGGAACAAACCAGTCCTCGAGGTAAAATGCAGACAATCATTAGCAGATTCCAGAGAGTCGCTGATACTTCTGTAAGGTATTTTCTGACCTGTTCCTACTAACTAGTTACTTTGGAGTCCACATAAAAAAAAAGCCGAACGGAAATGTGCACTTCTGACAGGTCAAAATAAAGGTCTAAAGCTAAAACAGTACGTCGATTATCAAACTAAAGAAAATGGTATTAAATAGTTTTAATAAAAAAGCGCTATAAGAAGCATGCAAATTTATTTCAGAACCCTCATATTTTCTCTACTTATCATCTTTTATATAAAATTTTAGAAAACTGCAATACCTACATATAATATTTGTTACTTATCGTACCTAATGCATTTGTGAGAAATACCATGCAAACGAATTTTATTGCTTTTTAGAGTTAGGGGCGAAATGCCTGGTTGTGCAGCAGTAAATTGCAGTAACTCTGCAAAAAAGGGCTTTTTAATGAATGAAACGCTTCCCCAGAGACCCAGCAAGGAGCCAATAATGGTTTATCAAAATGAGAAGGGAGCTCGTTGAAAGTGCAAACCTTTATGACACTTGGACTTGGACGTAAAAATTAAGCAACTTTCCTAGTGCATCCTGTTAGCGAATTTAAATTACAGATAGGATAGTAGTGTAGCTACCAGACAGCTGCTAGACCAGCCGTCCTTTAACCGAGCGAGTCTCCTCATGACAGTTGAACCCCAATTAGCAGAATTAGCAACGCTAATAATTTTCTGGCCCGTCACCCCTAGTGTAGGTGAAGAGGGTTGCCCTAGGAAGATTCTGACGACGTCGATTCCTGAACCGATATTAATTAGACCCAAGAATCCCCCACGCGGACCCCTTCAACTTTATCACTGTTTTGCATGAGAATGACACACATTCTGTATCAACAAGGGTGTTCTGGAATTTTCAACAAAGACCGCAAACTGCCGAGCCCAATGAGATTTTCTAGGTTCATTATATAAGTCCATTATGTGTGACAGAGTTGGGATTTTCTTTTGTAAGTGTGCTGCATTGCATTTGATCTTTGAGGTGGTTATATTTGGAAAATAGGAACAGAAAAACTGTTGTACTTATTACATTTATAAGTAGGTATTAAATAATGGAGAACCTTTCTATTCGTTTGCCGAATAATCCTATTAGAGTCTTCAGTTAGAAAGGACTTTCCGTACAGAACGTAAAGGACTAAAAACAATTAAATTACCTTTCGATGCAAAGACAATACAAAAGGGTATTTCATTTCATTAACCTTGGCTTTGTTTTGATAGATAATAAGCTGAAATTGGAACGGAAAGTCGCAAGGGGTTAGTAAAACAATGAACGTTTACCTCGCAAAACAATATGCTGTGACCACGAGCACGAAAGTTTGTTAATTTTACTCGCAAAAAGTAGTCCTTTTATTACATAACGGTTTGTTTAGGCCCTTTGAGTACAATGCTGATTGCCACTCCATTCCCTTGAATGGAATAAGCTCATTAGCTTAGAGAGCTGCAAGGGATGTGGAACGGTAACATCTATAAAAACACTCATGAACCATAATCTACGCAGAAAAAAATGTGCTAATTTACAAACCAGTTCTAATGCAAACTATTTGTGGTCCCGCTTGGAGCACAGATGTTCCGCACTATTAAAAATATCAGGTAAGAAACCGCTATAAGAAGCATGCAATTTATTCCAGAACCCGCATATCTTCTCTACTTTTAATTTTTCAACAAGGTTGGCGCTAACCACTAATTACGTGCACTTAAATACATCGATAAGTAATAAGATTGACGTATAAAATATAATTGAAAAGAAATGTATGGTATCACTTTTATTTATTATCTACACTGAACCGTCAGAACCGGCGAGCGGTTCCTATTTCTCCACCGAATTAAACCTTTTTGAGAACCTAAAATGCCAAACACAATCGCATTACAACACGAAGAAATAAAAAGTCCGTTTACTCACCGAAAGCCAATTTCTCTTATTAATAATTGTATTAAAGCTTGATTTCACCGTGTTTCGTAGCCATAAACGAAACCATGTACCTAAACAAATAAAACCTAACGACGTAAATATAACCTTACATTTAACCCAGTTTGTTAAACATTCTTCGCCTGGATCGTTTTTAGCGCCGAATTAATTAATTTCGGTTTAATTATTGCCCCCAGCTAGTCTAAAACAAAGGCCGCAGCTTCCCCCTACGATACTCTAATTAAAAGTATAAAAGCAAATAAAACTTACCCAAGTGCCTTTTGGAGTTGGGAGTTATCACTGTTTCCGAACTTTGCGCCACCTTGGAGCAAATTTTAATTACTTCTCGAATAAATAAAATTATGTAACTTCACAGGGACAGCAATTATCAACTCAGGGGAGAATAAACACCAACACTTCCGTGGGCTTAATACCGTTCAGCTTCAAGGAACATTACGCTTCGCCCCCTTGACACAGACAATGCGAGGTTTAAATTAATATTTCACCAGCAAGTTCGTTTATTGAGACTATATAAGATGGTTCTGGCAACAGTAAACAGTGATGGACCTAAACATCGACACGGGGGCTCTGGAGTATATAAACACTATCGTAATGGCGTCGCGAAAGTAGTGAACGGTTTTCCCCTGATTTCATTCCCCATCGCCCGTTCACCAGGGGCTAGTTAGGGAATTACATTGCCAATCGAATCCCACAAAACCAATTGCATCCGATACGATTAAGCCACTATCCAAGTAAACCCCACCGTCCCTCTTGAAATATGGATAAAAGGTTGAGTATTCCGTTATGATGCTCAAGAAACTTAATTTAACATAAAACGCTCATATTGAAGGTTATGGGGGCTATAATAATAAAAGTATACACGTAAAAGGCAAGATCAAATTTAAATTGAATAGGTGCCTCGCGGTGAGAACAAAATTACATTTTCTTTTTTGATTACAGCTCGGATAGCTTGAGCGGTTTGCGCTTTATTTCTTAAAAATATACGGGGTAGTTATGCGTTATTAATCACTTCAAGTAAACACTGACTAGACCTTGTTATCTTGTCTTCAATACGAGATATTCCCACTTTGGAAACTTTACAACTCATTCCAGAAGAATCAGATTTGCTCCTAACCATCTTTGGTATCAGCTCCCCCTTACAAAGCCATCAAAGTTTCATATTTAAATCAACATTTCCCAAATGGATGGTTTAGCCACAGAGTGGCCTACAGCGACACCATACCTTAATCCATTAATTTGTTTTAATGGGATTGGGATTAAGTACTTGAAGTCAAGCCATCTCAAAAGGAATTTGTTGAAAGAACTCAGCGGTCTTGATTCAAGTCATGTCAAGCAATTATCCGAACGTGGAACAAACCAACTGTGCCACGCGAATCTCGCTAATACCTGGAGTCATCACCGCCTCCGCGTTAAAGGGAATTTTCAATAAAGCCATTTGCATGCCCTGCTGCGCAATTCCATTATTTTAATCGCTTTGTGTACTGGATTGAACGCTGGATTTGCATAGCTGCAATCCCACCTGACGTCCCGATCCAATTACATTAGATGCAGATTGGTTGTCTCCGGGTGCAATGGAACGCGTCGTGACAACTTACTGATGATGTGTTTCAATTTAAATTCCGGACGTGGATCCGTCGTCGACGCGGCTCCCATCGGGATGATGGCTTAAATTCGTAATGTCACAATGCAACTATACGAAGAGAGGACGTGTGCAGGCGTAATCAAGGCAGGCAAGTGCGCAGCAAAACCGCAATTTGACTGGTAATACCAGTGACGTAGTCACGCCATAAATAATCGCTCTGAAATATTAGAGGAGCCAGCCTTAAATGCAAAAGGACAGTGGTGCACAGAAAAGGCCAAGCGACTTCCCAGATACGAACCCCATCGATCTTGCTTGGAACATGCATAAGTTTAAAGTTTTTAGAACCTAAACACATGCAGGACTCGATTTATTTCTGTGTAATGAGACTCCACAATAATGTGCCTACTTAATTGAAGACACATTATTAACAAGTAAAAGCCATGGAATTACATAAAACGTCCTTAATGGGTTTATAACTAACTTTTATTTTATTGCCTTTTACTTCTATAATCCCGGTATGCAGACTTAAGAACGAAACCCAGTTAACCTGAAGCCCCTCCCAATGAAATTCAAAAGTGCGCATGGCTGGCTACGAGACGTTGGTGGAACGAAGCCACGCCTACCGGAACCAATAGCAAGCCTGTTTTACTATGCGACAGTCCAGAAACGAAGCACCTCCCCTCGATGATGGCGATGGTGCATGACTGGCCACGCCCCCGCCTATCAATGCCTTGGATCTCAACAGCAATAAGTAGAAGAACTCTGGCCAACACTTCGAAATGACAAGTAATCAAAATAATGAATATACAGCTCTAAAAAACGAAATTAAAGATAAAAATAATATTCTTATTCAACTAAATGAAATTAAACTATTAATTAACAAAATTTCTCCTATTAAATTTAAAGAAGGAGGATTATTATTATTATTATTTAATTCTACAAATTACTGACATAACTTTTAAATATATGCAGGACTTGATTCTTTTTTATGTGTCGCGTATACATTGGACGCTGTGACAATCAAGCTATTATGGGTTTATAACTAGTTTTATTTTACTACTTTTTTTAGATGAATTTAAATCGAAAATTTACCGCTCCAGCATTTCCATTCCTCTAATCCCGGCATGCAGACTTCAGGACGAAACCCTTAATCGCATAATTAAATAAAGCCAATTACGTTCCTGTATCTGCAATTATAAAAAGATTTTTTTATTTTCTACATTTAAATGAACTAGATTGGATATAATTCATCCCGGCTGGTTTTCCTTTCAAAGTTATAATTGAAGAGCTTTTTTGCTTTCTGCTGACGGATCCCAGAATGTAATTAAAACAAAGAATTTTTGATTATTTACATTACTCTCCTCTTAGCATTTCATAAAGTTTAATTCGTTATCCATCGTTATTTATAGCACTTGGGTAATAATTTAACGGGCCTTAAAGAGGAAACGGGAATATATATTTTGTGATAATTAAATCCGGTGATACACAAAGAATTTATTAATATTCGTGTCGGGACGAAACGTTAAAGGCGTGAGCAGTATTACACGAAGGAGAAATGTAAAGAAATAATATTAACATAGATGTCGGATTACAACTGACAATCAAAGTTTCGCATGACTAACAAGACTACTCATAAAAGGGTATCATCTGAAGGAAGCCGCGTCCCTTTCAATGGTGTCGTTTGTAAAATGGACCCACGCCTATCGAACGATAGCACAGCCTCGGAACGAAGCCACGCCTCTCGACGGTGGACATTGGTGGAATCAAGCCACGCCTACGTCTGCCTACGATTTGGATATCAATGGCAAGTACGACCCACCGCCCAGCGTCGGCGAAACGAAGCCACGCCTCTCCAAGATGGCTTATGATTGGTCACGCGACATTGGTGGAACCAAGCCACGCCTACGCCTACTAACAACTCGATAGCAAGCGACCACGCCTTCTACGAAAACGTATAAACAGAGGAGGTTGGGCCAACAAAGTTCAATTTGTTTCGAACAAGACCACGACAACATGGTTGAATATATTCAAATTAACTGATGAAAATAGTTTTGAGGCACTTAAATAACACCATCAGGGTACATTTAAGAAGCAGTAACTTCCTAAGTGTTTCCATTATCCAAGACACATGTTTATAATAAGTTTCGCGTTCGTCTGCGTACTTGTGAAGACCTTCTATATTTTGTATACATAAAATTTTGTTTCATTAAAAGTTATCCGGTGAGGAATTGTGTCAGAAACACGGAAGGTGGAAGCTATTCTGAGGCAAATTGCATTTTATCCTGTTTACACTATCCTTTATTTGCTCCTGTTTCACTTAGGGCGGCTCTTTAAGATTAGTTTATTAGATTAGTGGGTGAACTAAGTTACTGGGGCATATGTGAATACAGGAGAGGAGGAGCAGCCGGTATGGCTAAGTGTTCAATAGATCAGTAAGTTTTTTAAACATGTTGCAACACGCTCCTGGCTAAAACTTCCCACTTCGAAATTATAAGACTTTAAAAACATTTGCCACGAATTGACGTGCACTCTAGAAGCAGTCAACGAATCTCCAGTTTAATAAGATGTGAATTTCGGAGAAAGCCTTATTAGCCTTATTATCCTTATTATCCCTCGTATTATCCTCAGTTTGCTTAGAAACCTTTAAGTTTCACGTGTCAAAATCTGGCATATCCTGCCACTAATTTAATAAAATACTAACTTGATTTGTTTTTTTGACATATTTTACAATTTTCTTTTTACATTATTGGAATTATTCTCCTTTATTGTTGCCTTTTTTTTCAGATTCTATTTTCTTATTTCCTCTAATTTATTTTGATAACCCATATCTTTACTTTCGAACGAATTTTGGCACTTTTCAAAATTTGTGCAACTCATATTACCGGACTAGAGCACTGCAGTGTTTCTGAACTGTGTTAATGACATAGAATTAATAACTTGTACCCTATGCTACAAATGGTGTATGCAGCATGTGTTAGTCACCATTTGAACGCTGTGTAATTTCCATTTTTAGACAGCTGATTTTTTAAATAAATAAATGCTAATCCGCACTAAGTAGAGAGTTGTTCTTGTTTGCTAAACATGAACTTGAAAACAATATAATTCTTTCTGGTAAATCGCGCAATTATCGGTTACCATGGAACAACACAACAAAACAAACGGAACTTTGAGATTTTTCAAGCGTAGTCTTATTTCCACTGCCGTAGATATATGTATTTACTTTGAAAGTACCCAGGATAAGGGTATGATTTATTTATAAGGATTTCTATTTTCCACGTTTAAAGTTACCCTCATCCAGTGAAATTATATAAAGGAAGTATTGTGGTCGTAAAAAACATATTTCTAAAGGTGTGTCTGTATTTATCTCCAACAAATTTAAAACCTCCGACTTCAAAACAGCAAAAGATATGAAGGCAAAGACTTTCAGAACGCATCTGAGAAAGAGGAAAAATATTTTTGTGTGGATAATAACTATATGGAATTTGTGTTTGTGAGGAAATGTCAAAAAGTATACCTGATCATCCCTGTATAAAAAAGTACTTAATTTAATTAATTGCCACCTAGTCAGCATAATACAATTAAAACACGCTCGTTATTCAATGAAATTTAAACAATTTATATTCACAAATTACATATTGAATTATATGTATATAAAGCAATTTGCAAATGCAACAATAATCTAGATAAATAATAGAATTATAACCACGCTGGTTTTATACAGAACCACCGACCTGTATATATAATAAATATACTAATGCAAACGTTCAATAACAGAGATCAAAATCGCTAATTATTGATAATTCACATGGGAGTCGGGTTTAGTCTATTTAATTGTGTTTCTGTTATTTGTAACTATATCTACTATAAATGTTATACAAGAAAAGCCTTTTATTAATTCAAGAAGTTATACAGTAAGAGAAGAAGAAAAAGAGGCAGAAGGTGAAGAAAAGGAGGACGATGAGAAAAAAGAGAGGAAGGAGAATGGAAAGCGAAAAGGAAAAGAATGGGAAAAGACGGGAGGCAGAAGGGGGGAAGAAAGGAAGAAAGAAGGGGAGAAGAATAAGAAGAAAAAGAGGAAAGGGAAAAGAGGAAGAGGAAGGGGAATTAGTAGAAAAAGAGAAGGGAAAGGAGGGGAAAGAGGGGAAATGGGGAAGTAGTAGGAGACGAGGAGGGGGAGAAGGAAACGGAAGGAGAAAGGGGATGAGAAAGGTAAAAAGGAAGGGGTAATGGAAGGAAAAAGGGCTGGGGAAGGCAGGGAAAGGGAGGGGAGCGGGGAGAGATAGGGGGAGGGAAAGGGGGAATAGGAGGGGAAAGGGAAAGGGAACCGGAAAGAGAAGGAGGAGGGAAGGGGAAAGGGAAGGAGGAGGGAAGGGGAAAGGGAAGGAGGAGGGAAGGGGAAAGGGAATGAGGAGGGAAGGGGAATGAGAAAGAGAAAGAGAACGGAAAAGGGAAGGGGAAAGGGGAAGGGAAGGGGATAGGGAAGGGAAAAGGGGAGGGGAAAAGGGACAGGTAACAGGGAAAGGTGACGGGAAAGGGACGGGTCAGAGGGAAAGGGGACCAGAAAGGGAAGGGGGACGGGATGATGTGAGGCAGAAGCTGTACAGGTTTACACCTAAAAACCACTGCTGGATTAATTTAAATCGGATTGAAAAATGCCGCCTACGTATATCATATTCTCTTGGCCTATTAAAAAGTTGTGTGGCCTCGGGGAATAATACGGCGAAATAACATCGCATCAAAAGGAATAACAACTGTGTTTTTCATTAACGCCACGGTGATAATGCCTTATAAAAGTAGGTAAAAACCTAGGGAGTGAAGTGTAAATATTTAGTTATCACGTATTTCATCTTGCTTTTGCGATATACAAAAAAATGCCGTCAGTAAATTAGTAGCCGCTGCGAGACGAACGGATCGAAAGACATCAAAAGAATAGAATATGCTGGTATTGTTTCCACAGTTTATTAAATAACATACTTCAGAAAAATCCCATGGACTTCCTTATTGTGATATATTTTGCTGAACTTGGTTTTAGGCAATGAGAATGGGTCGACTTATAACTAATGAATCAAAAGTCTGAATTTTCATTAGAACACACTTGGGATTGCGCTCCAGAACCGTTATAGTATATCTACTCAAACGTACAAACTTATCTACGTAAGAAACTCAAATCCCTCGAGTAGTAACATTTAGGTACAACTTTTCTCCTGACTAAGCTCGAGATGGAACTCGTCCTTCTATTATGTCAACCGAGATTTACGTTTGAACTCTGGATAAAAATTTGGAAGGCTATTTCCTGCCTATAAAGCTTCTTATTAGGGGCAAGGCGTTCTGCGCGAGCCCCCCCATTTAGTCAACATCTTGAGAGATTTAAATTTGTTCGAGGTGAAAAATCGTTTTAAGAAATTCCCGTCGCTTATTATATCACGGAGAGGTGAAAAAAGTAGTCGCACCCTCACTTAAGACAGGATTTATATAAAAAAATAACATGGATACTTTTAAATAAATGTTAGAGTTCAACCAGTTTATAGGAAAAATGTTTCATTATGCCTAGCAGCAGGCTGGCGGTGGTAACTTTTGACACCAGAAATAAATAAACAGATCGGGCTTAATTAATATGTCTAAAGTTTATTAATTTATGTACGCCTGTAGCTTGCTCGAAATATCTATAAATCTCTCGTAGGAACAAAATTGCACCTTACCGGGAGAACTCCCCGCGTAAAGTTCACGAAAAGTCCTTATCAGATAACTAATAATTAATCGCACGGAATGGTTTGTTAACCGCAGGTGATTAAAAATTATCTTGTCGTTCCCCATTTAAAATTCTTGCGGCTTGGATTGCTTCTACAAGGGTCGATAAACGCAAGACGCCAAGGAGGAGTAATGCAAAGTCAGTTTTAATCTCGTCTGTTATGACAGAAAAGTATTCATCCTGCGTTAGCTCGTTAAAAAGAGAAAAGAAAAGATAAATTAGGGTTAAAATCAAAAGAATACCTAATAATGAGGAAAATATACACAGGTCAGTTAATAGGTACTTTAGCACTGGAAAAACTGTTCTCATCACAAAATGGTGTTTTGCGGGTACATTAATGTAATCTAAGAGGAGTTGATTGAAAGGTAAGAGGAAGGGGAACGGGAAGGGGAAAATTAAAGGGGAAATGGGAAGGGAATGGGAAAGGAAATGGGAAAGGAAAGGGGAAAAGGAATGGGAAATGGAAAGGGAAGTGGAAAGGGAAGAGGAAAGGGGAGAGGAAAAGGGAAGGGGAAAGTGAAAGGAATGGGAACGGGAAAGGAAAGGGAACGGGAAAGGGAACGGGAAGGAAAGAAAGGAAAGGAAAGGAAAGGAAAGGAAAGGAAAGGAAAGGAAAGGAAAGGAAAGGAAAGGAAAGGAAAGGAAAGGAAAGGAAAGGAAAGGAAAGGAAAAGGAAAGGAAAGGAAAGGAAAGGAAAGGAAAGGAAAGGAAAGGAAAGGAAAGGAAAGGAAAAGGAAAGGAAAGGAAAGGAAAGGAAAGGAAAAGGAAAGGAAAGGAAAGGAAAGGAAAGGAAAGGAAAGGAAAGGAAAGGAAAGAAAGGAAAGGAAAGGAAAGGAAAAGGAAAGGAAAGGAAAGGAAAGGAAAGGAAAGGAAAGGAAAGGAAAGGAAAAGGAAAGGAAAGGAAAGGAAAGGAAAGGAAAGGAAAGGAAAGGAAAGGAAAGGAAAGGAAAGGAAAGGGAAAGGAAAGGAAAGGAAAGGAAAGGAAAGGAAAGGGAAATGGAAGGGGAAGGGGAAAGGAAAAAGGGAAGGGAAACGAAGATGAAAGGGAAGAGGAAAGGGAAGAGGGAGGCTCCACTGACGTTTACCCCCATTTTAAATAGTGGGGGAATGACTTAAGCAACCTGGCACATTATTATTCAATTTCATAGTACAATCAAATATGATCAATACATAACTCAAGGTTATTAATGCTACGAAGATTTCCAAATGAGTTACCAGCCTTTACTTTGTGCTGTAGACTGTATAATAAGCATTTTTCTCTAATTCCCACTTTGGTAAAGTTAAAACTGAGTGAAACGGCTTCATTAACATCTGATTCAGCCTCCTCAAAGATAAATGAGATAAAGCACTGTGCACTGACGATATTCCAAATTAACCGCAATTTATGAATTCATTACTCGAGGCACGTATTGTTCGCCACGGACAGTCGAGCAACTTTTCACATCCCCACACAAAGATTTTCTATATCCACGGCGAGGGTTGTTTTCCCTAGCTCGAGTCTACCCTTTCAAGTCGTATGGTTCTAAAGCCGATTCCTGCATAGAGAAAGGAAGTGATACCGTAATCTATGCAATCGCGACCAATATACGAGGATTTACGTGGGATTATTCGGCTTAAGCTAATATATTGGGTTCTCAAATTTGCGCCTGTCCCCCATCCCTCAGCATTATCCATTAGCGCTAATGAAGTTCGAATTATTTAAAAGCAATTTGAAGAGGTATTAATTATTTTGGAGAAAATAACTGCGATTACAGTTTTCCGACGCAAGGAGTTATGCTATAGGGGCAATTTTATACCATACAATAATTTTAGATAATTTTGTTATGGGAAGTTTCCACAGATGACTTTTTCAAAATATGTCACAGGATAATAGAAAGGAAAGAATCGCTCCTGCTAATTGAACAGGATCCTCGCGAATCACGGTCCTCAATCAAACACTGGCCTGCTTCATTGAAAATCCATCACGCTGGGTAAACAACGAGACCCGGCATCAAAGGGTGCCTTTAATGTGCATTTTGTTTCCACGTAATTGGCCATACTAACTAGCAGCCAATTCAGGCATTTGAATTTAGAATATCTTTATCACCATTTCGTCATATCACTATTTTTTGCTTGTTTGACTGCGGAACTAAATGAGTTCCTATTGTACGTTGTTAAGGACGTTATTTTTAAATTTTAATCTGTTGTCCGCGTACATTGTCTTTTGTGTTTTTAATTTTGATTAACTGTTTTTCTTCTTCAATATGAACAACCCACATGGGATTAATTCTACGTTAAAAAAAAAAAAATGTTTATGACGAAAAATGATTTTGTCTAACCTGACCTAGCTGGTGTATAGAAAAATAGTTTTACGAAGAATATATCCTCATTTGCGGAAAAAAAAATTGTATACTTGTTGCCAGACAATATTACTAAACTTTATTTTTGAGAACTTAAATTTTTTTTAGACCCATCTTATAACAGCTCAATAAACATCATACAAATAAAAAATTAATACTCATTACCCAGGCAACTCGTACCATGGTACGCGACACAAACACAAGGGTGACGATAACTTCCCGACCACGTGAGAGTAGCGCACAGCGTGAAACCGACGATGCTCTTAGGGCGAACACCAGAGTGTTACTGCACTGAGCGCCTGAAACGGCCTGAAATGACTGAAAACCGACTGTAAACGACGGGAAAATGTACTGCCAGAATTCACAATCTAACCAAGAAAATCGCTTACTACAAGGATAAGAGGGTCTGTAAAATGAGTATAAAAAGTAATGCATTTTGATAGAGATGATATTCGGTTTTACGAGGACGCCTAAGTGGGTTACCCAAATAAGTTTAAGCTTGTTTGTTTGCTATAAGGAGTAATTTATAACTTTCCGAAGATCTCCTTTATTGCATCCGTTTAAATCGAGAGGGTGGAACACGAAGAATAAAACTTTTCCATCTGCAATAATTATATAAGTTCCAACGTTCCAATCGTTCAAAAAATATAACGCATTTTTTCACAAGCTTGTCTCCAAAACAACTGAAATCGAAACGAACTTTTGTTGTTACTGCTTTCAGGTTATTTTGCATTTTTCTTAAACTTCTGTAATATAACTACAGATAATTGTTCAGAAGAAGAAGAATACAAAGAATATGGAAAATGGAAATAGGAGGAAGAAGAAGAGGTCCAGAAGAAGCAGGTGAAAAATATGAATTGAAACGGTATGTTATTTACGAGGAGCTCTGTTAGCATTTTTCTAGGACTTCAATGGTATAACTACGGATAATTATTCAAAAGAAGAATACGAGGATCAAGTAAAAAGGAAATAGGAGGAAGAAGAAGAGGTACATAGGAAACAGGTGAAAAATATTAATTGAAACGGCACGTCATTTATAAGGAGGTCTGTTAAAATTTTTGTACGACTTTCATAATATAACTACTGATAATTATTGAAAAAAATATGAAAAATACGGAAAAAGGAAATAGGAGGAAGAAGAAGAGACACATAAGAAACAGGTGAAAAATGAGAATTAAAACGTTATTAATAAGGAGATCTGCTAACATTTTTCTGTGACTTCGATGATTTGAATATACGAATAATTATTCATAACAATACGAAGAATACGGAAAGAGGAGACAGAAGTAAAGAAAAGAAGAATCAGATGAAAAATAAGAATTAGAAGGGTACGTTGTACATAAGTATCTTTCCTAGCATTTTTCTCGGATTTCCATGATCTAGCTAAAATTATTCAAAGAAAAATACGAAAAATACGGAAAGAAGAAATAGGAGGAAGAAATAAAGAAAAAAAGAGACAAAAAAGAAGAATCAGAAGAAAAATAATAATTAAAATGTTTATAAGTAGCTCTGCTAGCAGTTTTATCGGACTTTCATGATATAACTGAGGATAATTATTCAAAAGAAGAATACTCAAAAGGAAATAGGAAGAAGGAAAGAAAAGAAGAGACAAATAAGAAACAGGTAAAAAAATATAAATTAAAACGGTACGTTATTTATAAGGAGCTCTGAGCGCTAGCACTTTTCTATGACTTCTATAATATACCACGGATAATTATTCAAAAGAAGAAGAATATGGGAAAGGCAAATAGGAGGAAGAAGTAATGAAAAGAAGAAAAAATAAGAAACAGGGGAAAAATGAAAATTAAAACAGTACGTTATCAATAAGGAGCTCTGCTAATATTTTTCTGGGCCTCTCATGATATAACTACGGATATTTAGTCAAAAGAAGAAGAATACGAGGAATATGGAAAAAAGACATAGGAGGAAGAAGAAGAGGCACATAAGAAGCAGATGAAAAATATGAATTGAAACGGTACGTTATTTATAAGGAGGTCTGTTAGCACTACAGATAATTACTGAAAAGAAGAAAAATACGTAAAATACGGAAAAAGGAAATAGGAGGAAGAAGAAGATACACATAAGAAACAGGTGAAAAATAAGAATTAAAAGAGTTATTAATAAAGAGATCTGCTAGCATTTTTCTATGACTTCGATGATATGAATACCAATGAATATTCATAAGAATACGAAGAATATGAAAAAAGAAGAAACAGAAGTAAAGAAAAAAAGAGGCAAATACGAAGAATCAGATGAAGTATATATAACAATAATTAAAAATCAGACTTTCATGATCTAGTTACGTAAAATTATTGAATGAAAAATACGAAAAATACAGAAAGAAGAAATAAAGAAAAGAAGAGCCAAAAAAGAAGCAGATGAAATATAATAATTAAAATGTTTTAATTAGCAGTTTTATCGGACTTCCATGATATAACTGCGGATAATTATTCAAAAAAAGAATACGGAAAAAGAAAATTCGAAAAAATAAAGAAAAGAAGAAAAGACAACTAAGAAACAGTTAAAAATTAAGAATTAAAACGGTACGTTATTTATAAGGAGCTCTGCTAGCACTTTTCTATGACTTCTATGATATACCACGGATAATTATTTAAAAGAAAAAGAATACCGAAAAGGAAATAGGAGGAAGAAGTAAAAAAGAAAAAATAAGAAACAGGGGAAAAATGAGGATTAAAACAGTACGTTATCAATAAAGAGCTCTGTTAGCGTTTTCTGTAACTTGGATGATATAACTACGGATAATTATTCAGAAGAAGAATACGAAGAATATGACAAAAAGAAAATAGGAGGAAGAAGAAGAAGAGGCACATAAAAATAGGTGAAAATATGAATTGAAACGGTACGTTATTTATAAGAAGGTCTGTTAGCATTTTTCTAGGACTTCCATAATATAACTACGGATAAATATTGAAAAGAAGAAAAATACGAAAATTAAGGAAAAAGGAAATAGGAGGAAGAAGAAGACACACATAAGAAACAGGTGCAAAATGAGAATTAAAACAATACGTTATTAATAAAGAGATCTGCTAGCATTTTTCTGTGTCTTCGATGATATGAATACGAATCATTATTCATAAGAATACGAAGAATACGGAAAGAGGAGACAGAAGTAAAGAAAAGAAGAGGCAAATACGAAGAATCAGATGAAGAATAACAATAACTAAAAGGGTACGTTGTACATACGTATCTTTCATAGCATTTTTCTCGGACTTCCATGATATAACTGTGGATAATTATTCAAAAGAAGAATACGGAAAGAGAAAATTCGAAGAAGTAAAGAAAAGAAGAAAAGACAAATAAGAAACAGGTAAAAATTAAGAATTAAAACGTCATTTATAAGGAGCTCTGCTTGCACTTTTCTATGACTTCTATGATATACCACGGATAATTATTCAAAAGAAAAAGAATACCGAAAAGGAAATAGGAGGAAGAAGTAAAGACGAAAAAAGAAGAAACGGGAAAAATGAGGATTAAAACAGTACGTTATCAATAAAGAGCTCTGCTAGCGTTTTCTGGGACTTCCATGATGTAACTACGGATAATTATTCAGAAGAAGAATACGAAGAATATGACAAAAAGAAAATAGGAGGAAGAAGAAGAAGAGGCACATAAAAATAGGTGAAAATATGAATTGAAACGGTACGTTATTTATAAGGAGGTCTGTTAACATATTTCTAGGACTTCCATAATATAACTACAGATAAATATTGAAAAGAAGAAAAATACGAGAAATAAGGAAAAAGGAAACAGGAGGAAGAAGAAGACACACATAAGAAACAGGTGAAAAATAAAAATAAAAATAATACGTTATTAATAAAGAGACCTGCTAGCATTTTTCTGTGACTTCGATGATATGAATACGAATGATTATTCATAAGATTACGAAGAATACGGAAAGAGAAGACAGAAGTAAAGAAAAAAAGAGGCAAATACGAAGAATCAGATGAAGAACATGAAGAATTGCTGTACATAAGTATCTTTCCTAGCATTTTTCTCGGACTTCCATGACCTAGTTACGTAAAATTATTCAAAGAAATATACGAGAAATACGGAAAGAAGAAATGGGAGGAAGAAATAAAGAAAAGAAGACACGAAAAAGAAGAAGCAGATGAAAAATAATAATTAAAGGTAAAAAATAAAAATTACGGTACGTTATTTATAAGGAGCACTGCTAGCATTTTTTCTGGGACATCCATGATATAACTATGGATAATTATCCAAAAGAAGAATACAAAGAAGAGGAAAAGAAAACGAATCAGATGCAAATAAGAAATAAAACGGTGCCGTTGTACATAAGTATCATTCCTAGCATTTTCTTGTACGTCCATGATCTAACTACGTAAAATTATTCAAAAGAAGAAAAATGCGAAAAATATGACAAGATGAAATAGAAGGAAGAAATAGAGAAAAGCAGAAGCAGAAAAACAAGAAGTAAAATCTTGTTTATAAGTCGCTCTGCTAACATTTTTCTTGGACTTAATAAAAACTAGGGATAATTGTTTAGAAGAAATGAAGAAGAATACGAATAGAGGAAACGAAAGGAAGAAATAATAAAGAAGAGAAATGGCAAATAAGAAGAATAAGATGAAAAATAAGAATTAGAGAGATATGTTGTTTATTGAAGCATTTTTCTAGGACTGCCCTGATATAAATTATGGAATTTGTTTACAAGAAGAATATGGAATGAGAAGACGAGAAGAAGAAATAAAGGGAGAACATAGTAAAAAATAAGTTTTGCTAGCTTGGTGTTGGAACCAGCAAACTCTTGCATTTGTCTCATATATCCATAATATAACTACAGACATTTAGAAGAAGAAAGAAGAAGAATACGGAAGGGGGATAGGGAATAGGAACAAAGTAAAGAAGAAAAGAAGGTTGTAAGCTCTGGTAGCTTTATGTTGGAACCCGTACAGGTACACTCTAGCATTTTTCTCAGACCTCTGTGATATAATTGCAGATATTGTTTATAAGAAGAGAGAAGAAGATACGCAAAGAGGAGATAGGCGGAGGAAGAAATAAAGAAGAGAAGAAGAGATAAAAGAAGAAGCTGAAAAACAATAAAATGGTACCTACATTGTAAAAAAAGAATACAAAAAGAGGTAACCGGGGGGAGGGGGAGAGGAAGTAAATAGAAGACGAAGAGAAACATAAGAAAAACAGTTGAAACAATTAATTACAGCAGTTTAAATAGAGAATAGACAGATAGAATCGATTTCTATTGGACGAAATAATTATTTAGGTAAAATTACGTTTTTTAATAGTAATCTGCAATCCCGGAAATTCCGAGCCCAGTCAGTCGCCTAAGGACATTTTTATATATTTATCAAAATGCATAATAGAGGTGTTTTTTTCTTTGATTTGCCGCTCACGAATCGATCACCTGTGAGCGCCAACGGGCAAACATTCGCTCACCCGTTAAACCATATACATCAAACGACTGTTCGGTTACAACGCTCGGTTGCTTTCCTCGATTTTCTAGTATACACGCATCTCAATACGTTTCCGTATTCAATTACGATTCGTTTTATTGGTCGAAATGTGTAAATTGGCAAGGAATTGTTTCTTGGTTTAAAAATTCAATTATCACACACGAGTAGCTGCGACCCTCTACATTTAGAGTTACCAGACACGCACAAGCTTCGAGCATAAGAAATATCATTCTTAATATTCATCTGTTCCTTCTAGTAGGTTTTTCATTTGTAGCTAAAAATTATTTTTTGTCGCTGAACGGTCGATAAGCATATTTGGAAGTATGGCGTTCCCATTACAACACCTCTTCCTCAAAACACATAAAATACTCGTCACTGCCAAAATAATGCGTTATACCTGCCGGCACTAAATTCTTTCGCCGTATTCACAACTGACACTAGCCATTTATCTTTGAAGAGTGATCGCGTACATTTATCTTTGTAAGTAGTAGTGGATAAATCTAAACCGTACACCCCCTCCCTTCCAGATGAGGCGATCAATGAAACTACTTGTAGATTATGCGATGGATTATTATCCATCCTTTTTAACAATCCGTCGTTTCCACCCACACGGAGTAATACGTTCTGCTTTTTCTCACAAGTTGAAAAGGCAATGACAAATTAGTCAACCCAATGGGATTATCTATAGATATTTGGAAAGTTCTTTATTTAATTTAAACGTTGTTCCCAAGAGGAGCGAGGGTAATGAAATACCAATTTTCTTATGCGAAAAAAGAATCGTATCAAATCGTTTTATCGTCTCCGTCGGGAAACAAATAAATATTCACAATCAATACTTCAATAGAAACAAAAGCCTTTAAAAGTTTTGCTCTTAAAACTTTGGAATCGTATAACGCCCATAAAAGATGAGCGTCTTCAATCTAGAAATGGCAGGGCCTCTTTTAATACCAGCGTTATAGGATGTGTCTGTGGAATGATGAAATACAAGGAGGAAAATAGAACAAATGGTAATTAGCGTTGTAAATTTTTGTCCATAAAAAATTGATGAAATTAAATGTCAAAGACATGATAATAAGATATTTGAGAATAGTCCAAGGAATCAATCAGTTTAGCTTGGTGATGAATGCCGCAAACTCCTGCATGTTTCTCAGACCTCCAAGAAGAATACGGAAATAGGAAGAAGTAAAGAAGAGGAAGAAGAAGAAGAGGAAGAGGAAGACGAGGAAGAAGAGGAAGAAGAAGAAGCGGAAGAAGAAGAAGAGGAAGAAGAAGAGGAAGAAGAAGAGGAAGAAGAAGAAGAGGCAAATAAGAAGCAGATAAAACGGTAGGTTGTTGATAAGTAGCTCTGCCAGCATTTTTCTCGAACTTCCATGATATAACTAAGGATAATTATTCAAAAACAGAAGAATACGACGAATACAAGAGAGAAAATAGGGGGAAGATGTAAAGAAAAGAAGAAGAAAATACAAATAAGGAGCAGATGAAGAATACGAATTAAACGTAAAGAGCTCTGATACTATTTTTCTCGATATTTCATGATTTAACTACGGACAATTATTCAAAAGCAGAATAATACGGAAAGAGAAAATAGGAGGAAGAAGTAAACAAAAGAAAAAGAAAATACAAATAAGAAGAAGCAGATGAAGAATAATAATTAAAACGGTACATTTTATAAAGAGTTTAGGCATGTATGACATAACTACGGAGAATCATTCAAAATAAGGAGAATACGAAGAATATAGAAAGAGGAAATAGGAGGAAGAAGTAAAGAAGAGGAGAAAAATGAGAAGAAGATAAAAAATAAGTAATTAAAAAACCATACGTTGTTTATAAACTCTGCTTTCTTGGGACTATAACGAGCGATAATTATTCAAAAGAAGAATACGGAAAGAAGAAATAAATAAAGAGAAGAAGCAGAAGAGACAAAAAAAATCAGATGAAAAATAATAATTAAAACGGTACCCTGTTTGTAAGTACCTCTGTAAAATTTTTCTCGGACTTCCACGATATAGCTACGGATAATCATTCAAAGGAGGAAGATTGGGAAGAATATAGAAAAAGGCAATAGGAGGAAAAAGTAAAGAAAAGAAGAAGAAACGAAAACGATACGTTGTTTACAAGGAGCCCCGCTAGCATTCTTCTTGGACATCCAAGATATAGCTAGAGATAATTATGCAAAAGAAGAATACGAAGAATACGGAAACAGGAAATAGAGGAAATAAGTAATGAGAAGAAGCAGAAGAGACAAATAAGAAAAGCAGATGAAAAATAAGAATTAAAACGTTACATTGCTTATAAGGAGCTCTGCTAGCATTTTTCCCGAACTTCCATGATATAGCTATAGGGAGATTGCGAAGAATATAGAAAGAGGAAATAGGAGGAAGAAGTAAAGAAAAGAAGAAGAAACAAATAAGATGTAGATGAACCAAAAATCAAAACGATACGTTGTTTACGTCAAGGAGCTTTGCTAGCGTTTTTCTTGGGCTTCCAAGATATAACTACGGATAAATATGCAAAAGAAGAATGGAAAGAGAAAATAGGGGGGAAAGTAAAGAAAAGAAGAAGAAACAAATAAGAAGAGTTATTGTTTACAAGGAACTCCGCTAGCATTTTTTTTGGACTTCCATGATATAACTAGAGATAATTATGCAAAAGAAGAATACGAAAAATACGGAAAGAGGAAATAGAGCAAATAAGTAATAAGAAGAAGCAGAAGAGACAAATAAGAAAAGCAGATGAAAAATAAGAATTAAAACGTTACATTGCTTATAAGGAGCTCTGCTAGCATTTTTCCCGAACTTCCATGATATAGCTATAGGGAGATTAAGAAAAATATAGAAAGAGGAAATAGGATGAAGAAGTAAAGAAAAGAAGAAGAGACAAATGAGAAGAAGCAGATGAAAAATAAGAATTTAAAGGGGACGTTGTTTATAAGGAGCTCCGCTAGCATTCCCCCCCCCCCCCCCGAATTCCATGACATAACTACGAATAATTGTTTAGAAGAAGAAGAAGAGATAAAATAATACGGAAAGAGGAGACGGGAAGAAGACGACATAAAGAAGAGAAGTGACAAATAGTTAAAATCAGATTAGGAATTTAAACGGTACGTTGTTCATAAGCAGTTCTGCTTGAATTGAATAGCTTGTCTGCCCAACAATTTTTACATCTAATTTTTTGAAGTATCGCTCCTTCAGTTGCTCTAAATTTATTCTTCCTTTTCCCTTCGTTTAAGTTTCCTGATCTTCCATATTTGAGTTATGTGCACCTTAGGCCTCGTTTGATTTCAGTGGCTCGTCTGCCCAACATGCTTCAGTTTTGTTGAATATTTTTGATTGGTGAAGAAAAAGAAGAAGAGATTGGATCCAGACCAAATGCTCAAAAATATAAGGGGACGCCCACGAGAACATGAGAAAGGAGTAGTAAGGACTTGAAGTCTGGCAAGAGAAGATTGTGTTGAGAAGAGGATCAAGAAGGAAAAGGTCAAGATGAACCAGCAACAACAGTTAAAAAAAAACAGAAGAGGGGATTAAAGAAGGAACGTCAGTGAAGTTAGAGATGTTACTGAAGTCGAGGGTAAGTTCTTGATGTTGATGGAAAAGCAACTAAAGTCGAGGAAATCAATGAAGTTGAAAGCGAACTAGCTGTACTTAAATAATAACTAAGGAAGAAACGGGACCAGTTAGTTGGAGCTGTTAACTTTCGGTTACACCTTGATCGACTAGGTTCACCACCAACATACAAGAGGCAGGTTGAAGGAAAACGTGAAAATGATATAACAATTATGGAAAAGTTAAAGAATCAACGGAAGGCCATGTTCTCAGGCGCAGAAAAGCTTAAAGAGATGAACTGAAGTCAGTGAAGTGGCTCGACTTAAACAACTATAGAAGAAATAAGACTAGCTGGTACTGTTAGCTTTCGTTACATCTTCCTTTGATCCCCAAGGTTCACAATCAACATACAAGACGCAGATTGAAGCAGCTGCACGTTCCAATACCTGAAACAGTGAAGAGAAAACAATAATATCGTTTCTAGCACTGAGAGATCGACACTGGAGTTGCTTCAAACTATTTCATTAGTACAACCACCTGACTTAGGGTATTGCATTAGAGTTGAGGTATGAAGACCAGATGTTGCTGGACGACAAAGAGCTGGGGAAGGTCTATAGGAATTTGAGACCTTGGTGGAAGAATTGCCTTACCTGGTATACCCTGATACAACAATGGAGTTTTAGCAAAAATAGCTGCTGAAGCACTTGGTGACATATTGGCTCTCTTGATAAATTCTTTATTGGTAAAATCATCAGAATTAATAACTGATAAATCAAGTTCTGTCTTTTCTACTGCCTTGAGTGCGTGGAAGATCTAGAATGAAAACTTTAAGAAGAAGAAAAATAACAGAACTGCCAAGAAGAAGCAATAATAAATTATGGAGGACCTAAGTGAACAGAAGAAATGAAAGAAAGTGACCAAAGACATGGGGAATGTCTATGATGTTGATGAGAAAGTAACTAAAGTTGAAGAGTCAATGACGTTGAAGGTGAAGTAGCTCGACTTAAAGAACAACTAATGGAGGAATAAGGCAAGTTGGTACTCTTGCCAGGTTCTCGATAACGCATTTCTTAGATGACTAGGTAGAGTTCACGGTTCACATACAAGGGGCTATTTGAATCAGCTGGAGGTTCCAATGATTGAAGCGACGAAGAGAAAACGACAGCATAGGCCCTAGTGCTGCGAATTCAAGTTGAAGCAACTTCAAACTGCTCCATTAGCACAACAGCAAGGCTTTGAAACATCGGAGGCTTCGTTGAATTGAGATATGATGACCAACAAGTGTATCAAGCTCAAATCATGAAGGTAAAGAGCTGGAGAAGGTCGACCTGGCATATGCGTCAATGGAGTTATGGCGGTATCCTGATACAAGGAGATATATGACGTTACTGGTAGCACTAATTCCTTAGTCGATAAAACACATAAAAGTGTTTACGGCGTTTTTACTATTAACATTACGTTGTTATGAACATGATATTTATATTCCTATAAAACATTTACTGCTGTGGTGGTAATATGTTCTTTTTATTATTAATTTCATGCGCGACAAATGTTCCTCCTAGTACTTAACAGATAAATAACTGTTCAATATACCGCTGTAGTTACCTTTAGTAAACGACTCCTTACATTATCTCCACGTGATCTAATAGAAACTTTTCGTAAATGCCGGCTATTTCAGAAAGCCGACTAAGGAACATAAATTGTCTTTTATATGGGCAAAGTTCGTTGGAGGAATCTAAACCATTTTCTTCATTATAACTTTGTATAATAAAGCTGGAAATATTTGTAATAGTTCTGGACTTTTATCCGAATTGCTTTGGTTCTCCAGGTCAGTTGCGCTTGAGGATGTCAATTTTTTTCCCTAATAGTTTGATCACGAACGTTCTTTTCCGATTCTTCCAATTTTGCTGACGATGATGAAGATTATAGAATTGATTGTAGGCCCAGTTAAAAATTTGTATTTAAAAAATTTAATACATCTGCTAAATTTTTTAAATTCTTTTAGATTAACATCACCTCCTTTACAAAGTTATCGACCTTTTATGCCCGCTCCATAAATTCATTAATTCATTAATAAGTCAGTCACTTTTGCTTCCTTTAGCGTGTTATTCTTGTACAATATTTAATATATTCAGGTAGAAAGCCTCCTCATCATTTATTCTTTCCCTCGATGCTTTAGCGCCGTGACTCTTAACTTTTATTATCTCCGGAAATTTTTGCCTTATTTCCGGCTGATAAATATTACATTAGTAGGGGATACAAAGGTTCCTTCTCGCAGTAACTCATTCTGGTTTGGGATAATGATTGTTCAAAACGAGTTAGGTCGTCGACGCCCTTGTTCATGAAGCTCCACAGCTGTCGGATATCACTTCATCAGACATTATTCCACATACAACAGCAGAGTTACATCGCCCATCATGTTTCTCTGATTTTTGCTATGCTCAGGATCAGAGGAAATTTTCTCACACTCACCGCATAGCTGAATCAGGGATAACACAAATTGATGGGTTACCAGGCTCCAATGTTGGTCCAAAAACTGTTCCTTGCGGTAGGCCATTAATGCACGGTTTGGGATCTAGAATGAGAAGCTTTATTATGTCTAGGGCTGCTTAGGCCTTCAACAGTGTCCAAAGCTTTGGCTGGATCAAGAACTCATACCATACATTTTCTTTTCCATATTCTTGCTTGCCTTTGTGAGTTGGGTTGCAGAAAAAGTAAACATTCTAATAAAATTATATGGCCATAACCTGTGCCGGTGTTCCTGAGGAAAATCCTAATCTTTATTGGACATTTATTAGAGTCCGTGCCTAGCCAGGACGGGTGTCGGCTTCGCTACGCTTTATATATTCACGCAGACAGCTTGCGAGATGGTTTTAGGTCCAGCTCCTACACTCGTTAATCTCACTGAGGAAATAATCGCTTAGAAGGCTAAAATATATAACGCCGACGTCATTAGCACTGACGGCTTTGGTAAACGGTGGGTTGGGACGTTGTTATTCTCAATTAGGTAGAAAAAATGCCTAGGTTTGATATTTGGAAATCGTTTCCTTAGCAAATCGCTACCACGACTAAGGTACAATCTCCAGCAAATAAAATATGTTCCTTCCCTTGTTACCCCTTATATTGAGGAATAAATGAAAATAAAGGTACAATAGGCAGCTTATTATTGGTTCTGATTATTACTTACTGGACAATAATAGGATGAAAGGATAACAGAAATCTATTTATCCCCCTATTTCCCATCTTTGCCGCACGGCTTGGATTATTTCTATCTCGATTTTTATATAAAGGCTGCTTTTATCGTCAAAAGAACTAATAAAACTTTACTGGCCATATTTTACGTCACAGGGCAATGAAATAATAAAGAAAAACAGCATTCTTCACCTTGATAACAAGTCGAGCTCTGTTTACCTTTGTAGCTTGCAAAATGTTTTATTTAACAGCCAGCAACAATACTTTTAAGACGCGGCGAAGAGTCTCTTACACAAGGTTGCATAAGAGGATAAAAATCGGTACAAAGTTACAAATTTTATGTTTCAGACCGACTATTTGTAAGGTTCCATTTTACATTCTGATAAAATTATTCAGTAAAGTTTTCACATCGAGCATTGTTGCGGAATTTAGTGCATTGAAAGAGGAGCTAGATTGTTTGTCAAATGGTGGCTTCAAAAAGGCTCTGTGGCGGATATATCGCTGCTTCGAGCGTCTTATATCGCGTCAGTACGAAATAAAGGAAATCAAAAGCTGCCTTTAAATAAAAACTGTTGGTAATAATGTCAGATATATAGACGAACCAGCAGGTACTTAACAAACAAAACTGAATTAAAATATTACGTAAAAACCACACATAAATGATTATATTTAACGTCAATAAGATGTGGTTTCTTTGATATCGCCTTCCAAATGAATGACTTACTTTCATTTCAGATGATATACTTTCGAAATATTTGTTTACACTCCTAGATATGATATTCTTTTACTTATACGATATAATGGCATTCATTTCACATAAAACGGTAAGTAATTGTCGCAAATGCTAATAATATTTAATCAACTAAAGTGACGTTTACTCGAAAAGTTGTTAACGATTGAAGAATATCAGTAGTCACCCAAGGAACTGAATTACTTAACGAATAATTCAAATATTACATAAAAATCACATAAAAATGACTTCATTTAACGTTATTATGACGAATTACTTAATAATAATTACTAGTTGGCAACAATATCAATAGCCACCTGATAAACATAATTACTTGACTTTTAATTCAAATATTACATAAAAATCATCTATAAATGACTTTATTTAACGTTATTATAACGTGGGATCATTTGAGCTCGTTTCCAATGGCCTGATTACTTTCAATTTAGACATTAGTAGCTTAAAGTGTTTGTTTAAACTTCCAGACACACTATGTTGAACTAAAACACACAAAACGCCTATATTTTACAAGAAATATTTATTCTACGATAGTGAACTGTCACGAATGCTTTAAATGAATATAGTTTATAATAATATAACAGTCACCTCAGAAACATAATAACTTGACTTGTAATACAAATTTTACGTAAAAACCACTTAAAAATGACTTAATTTCACGTTATTATGATGTGTGATTATTTGACCTTGTTTCCAATCGCCTGAATTACTTTCATTTTAGACATTATAGCTCAAAGTGTTTGTTTAAACTTCCAGATACACTGTATTGAACTAAAACATGCAAAATGCCTATATTTCGCAAGAATTATTTTTTCTACCATGGTTAACTGTCATGAATGATATTAACCTTATTTAAGGATTAATTGAAAACAGTTAATTATAATTTAACAATCACCTGAAAAATACAATTACCTAACTTTATATTACGTAAAAATCACCTATAAATGACTTAATTTCACGTTATTATAACGTGTGTTTTACCTGGTTTTCAATGACCCGAAATACTTTCATTTTAGACATGAACAGCTTACAGTGTTTATTCAAACTTCCAGATACACTATATTGAAGTGAAACATACAGAATGCATATATTCCACAAGAATTATTTGTTCTACGATAGTTAATCGTCACAAATGCTAAGAACCGATCTGAAGTTACGATTAAATGAAAACAGTTAATAGTAACTTAACAGTAACCTCTAAATTCAAATATTACGTAAAAATCACCTATAAATGACTTTATCTCACGTTATTATAACGTGTCATAATTTGACTGTGGGTTTCCAACGACCTAATTTACTTTATTTTAGATACTAACAACTAAAAGTGTTTGTTTAAACTTCCAGCTTACTATATTAGGCTGAAACATACAAAATGACTATATTTTACTAGATTTATTTGTTCTACGATAGTTAACTGTTACGAATGCTATTAACCCGATCCGAAATTACGACGAAATGAAAACATTTAATAGTAACTTAACAGTAACCTGAGGAACATAATTACTTAACTCTAAATTCAAATATTACATAAAAATCACCTATAAATGACTTTATTTTACGTTATTATAATGTGTGATTATTTGACCTTGTTTCCAATGGCCCGAATTACTTTCATTTTAGACTTTATAGCTCGAAGTGTTTGTTTAAACTTACAGATACACTATATTGAACTAAAACACACAGAATGCCTATATATCACAAGAATTATTTGTTTTAGGATAGTTAACTATCACAAATGATGTTAACCCGATCTAAGGTTACGACTAAATGGAAACAGTTAATAATAACTTAAACAGTCACCTGAAAAATGTAATTATTTAACTTTAAATTCAAATATTACGTAAAAACCACCTACAAATGACTTTATTTTACGTTATTATAACGTGTCATTATTTGACTTCGTTTCCAATGACCTGAATTATATTCGTTTTAATTAATAAATCTCCGGATACATTATATTGAACTAAACACACAGAAAGAATATATGTCAAAAGAATTATTAGTCCTGTGATAGTTAACTGTCACGAATTAGCTTTAGCTATTAACCCTATCTGGGGTGATGATGAAATGAAAACAGTTAATTATAATAATCACCTCAGAAATATAATTGTTTTACTCTAAAATTAAATATTACGTAAAAACCACCTATAAATGACTTTATTTCACGTTATTATAACGTGTGATTATTGAACTCGTTTCCAACGGCTTGATTATTTTCTTTTTAGACATTAACAGCTTAAAGTGTTTGTTTAAACTTCCAGATACACTATATTGAACTAAAACATATAGAATGCATATATTTCACAAGAATTATTTGTTCTACGCTAGTTAAACGTCAGAAATGCTAAGAACCGATCTGAAGTTACGATTAAATGAAAACAGTTAATAGTAACTGAACAGTAACTTGTAAATTCAAATATTACGTAAAAATCACTTATAAATGACTTTATTTCACGTTATTATGATGTGTCATTACTTTCATTTTAGACGTTATAGCTCGAAGTGTTTGTTTAAACTTCCAGATACACTATATCGAACTATAACACATAGAATGCCTATATTTCACAAGAATTATTTGTTTTACGATAGTTAACTGTCACTAATGCTATTAATCCGATCTGAAGTTGCATTTAAATGCACACAGCTCATAATAATATAACAGTCACTTGAGACACATAATTACTTGACTTCTAAATCAAATATTACGTAAAAATCACTTATAAATGACTTTATTTCACGTTATTATGATGTATGATTATTTGACCTGGTTTCCAACGGTCCAAATTACTTTGGTTTTCTATATTAGTACCTTAAAGTGTTTGCTTAACCTTCCAGATACTCTTGATTTAATTTGAAACACACAGAATGCCTATATTTCACAAGAATCTATCTATCTACGATAGTTAACTTTCACGAATGCTATTAACCCGATCTGAAGTTGCGATTAAATGAAAACAGTTAGTAATAACTTAACAGTCACATGATAAATATAAATACTTAACTTTAAATTCAAATATTACGTAAAAATCACCTATAAATGACTTTCTCCACGTTATTATGATGTGATTAGTTGACCTAGAGTTTGTAATGACCTGAATTATTTTCATTTTAGACATTATACGTCAAAAATGTATACATTTCTAAATACGCCAAATAAAGATATACATAATTAATCGATTTCATATAAAATATTTGCTTTACAGCAACTATCACAAAATATATTAGATTAGATAGAAAAAATCCTACCTTAGAAATGTCCACCACAAAGTACAGAATATTCCACATACCTGAAAAACAATAAGCATAATATAAATTACTTTTTAATGACAAATTATAATAATACTAACTGTTTTACACCAGTACCAGCTTTATTTAAAAAAAATATATTAATTATAAAATTAATGGGATTACTTCTATTTATATGTATTTTTTCCCAAGACAATTCACCCTCGTCTTTACCAGAGTTAAAATCATTATATCCAGAATTCTGTAACGTCTCATTTCGGAACTTCCGCCACAAAGTAAATTAATCTGGTTTAAAGTTGTTGACGACAACTAACTCAGAACTTCTGCAGTTTCGGATACTCTTATACACAATATTTCTAAAACTTTGCCTTGCTGATTTCCACTCTAAAGCATCTCAAATTGTTTAATGTTGTCTTACAAAAGGACCAGAAACGTTTCATGATTTTTGCCTACTCCCTTCATTCGTCGTTGGATACGCTAAACGCAAATAAAAAGTTAGGACTGTCTCAGTTTACTTTTAGTCATGTATTCCACTGGATATACAGCCCCGGCTTTGCAGGCTATATGCAGTCGGAATTGTAAATGTAGTATTTGATTCCAAAGCATGTGCCGGGTTTTTCTTTCTCTAAAACTAATGCGTTTGGGAATAGGATTCAGTTTACCTCGGCCGTGTTTTCTTCTTACAAATAAAGTGGAAAGCTCGCTGCTGTGTGTAATTTAAGGATTTAAGCTCCGAGTAATACCGTTGTATTTACTGGAAACATAAATAAAATAACATTTTGGAAATGGCGAAGGCGCAGGTGAAAAAGTTCTACCAGTCATTTTTCAGCTAGCTAAAAATTAACATTTTTTTTCTGTGGCCACATATATTCAAGATATGAAGTATCTGAGACAACGGTTTTCCTTATATAAGATTAAGTTCGTAACGATGTCATCTTATTTGGGCACGCCCTTAGGTAATTTGTTTCTACGTCGTTTGTATTTTTCCAAACTTCAATTAAAAAACTGTTTTCGTTTTCAAGGCAGTATTTTCATCTTGATATATAAATGGCTTTAATAAAGTGGAAAAACATGAGGTCTATTAATCATTACCATACTTATAAGGCAAAGTTATTAAAAAGCGTTCATTTTTCATTGGTATATGGCACTATGATAGACACAATTGTTCAGCGTCAAGAACTGTCTGTTATAGCAGCGTTCTGCGTCACCTATCCGGGGCTTTGGAAGGGGGAGGGGTTTCTTTGAATTTTGAGTGACACATCCATTATCCGGAATCATTCCAATTTTAAAAATGGAGGTTTTGTATAAGGACGTTAATAGTTTTTTTTTTTTGGTAATGTCCTGTCCTGGCACGCCTGGGTTTGAATTTAAGGGTTGTGTAATGTAGGTATAGTTATTGATCCCTGGAGAAGGTTAAAATGACGTAGTTGCAAAAGCAAATTAATGGGTACTCTCGTGGGTACTGTATTCAAAATAAATTAACAATTAAACGGAAATTTAATCTGCGCTAGAAGTGTACGCATAACTGGAGAGTAGAATTAAAAAAAAAAAGAAACAAAATGACAAGGAAGGTCTTGGCAGCTCAAATTTTTTAATCAATTGCTCCAATTCAGTCACTTATTCATTATTATTTCAAGCTGAACAGTCATTCCACCTTCTTCTTTCTCGAAACAGAAAAGAAGAATCAATACGAAAAGAGAGGAAATCAGAAGAAACAAAAGAAAGCAGAAGAAACAAAATGAATGGGAAAATTTTGGCAGCTCAAGCTTTTTAGCTGCAGATACTGAAGTGATAACTCGAACGAAACATTAAACAGACTCGAAAAAAAAAAGAGAAGAACCATCACAAAAAGAGAGGAAGAAGAAACAAAATCAATGGGAAAGTTTTGGTAACGCTAGCTCCTTAATAATTGCTCCAATTCAGCCTCACATTCATCATTATGTCATGCCAAACGGTCATTCCATCTTCTTCAAATGCGAGCTTTAAACTCCTATTTCTTTTCTTAAAAAGTTTATTTCTACCTTCTAACCAGCACATCAAAATTGCGTTTTGAAGAGTTACTATTAAATACCACGAAGCAGATCAACAAAGACACTCTTTACCTGAGACAGAATAGGGGGATAGCCGCAGGCACTGAAGTGATAACTCAAAAGAAGCAAGGAATCTACTGGAAACAAAAAAGAAGAACCAATACAAAAAGAGAGGCAGAAGCAGAAGAAACAAAATGATTGAGAAAATTTTGGCCGCTCAAGCCTTTTCAGTAATTACAGCAATTCAGTCTCCCATTCATCATTATTTCATGCTAAATCTTCTACCTAGTAGGTATATCAAAATTGCGTTTTGAAGAGTTATAATTAAATACCACGAAATATATCAACGAAGATACTCCTCAGCCAGAAAGAAAAAGGTGATAGCTGCAGATGCTGAAGTGATAACTTAAACAGAGTATTAAACAGACTTGAAAAAGAAAAAGAACCAGCATAAAAACAGAGACAGTAGCAAAGGAAACAAAATGAATGGGAAAATTTTGGCAGGTTGAGCTTTAATTAATTGCTCCAATTTAGTCTCTTATTCATCTTTATTTCAAGCTAAACGGTCATTCCATCTTCTCCAAATGAGAGCCTTAAACTCTTATTTCTTGCACCAAAACGTTTGTTTCTACCTTCTACCCAGTACATCACAATTGAGTTCTGAAGAGTTATTATTAAATACCATGAAACAGATCAGCAAAGATACTACTCCGTTTAGAAATAAAAAGTAGATAGCTGCAGGTGAGAAGGTGATAACTCAAAACTAGTATTAAAGATATTCGAAACCGAAAAGAAGAACCAATAGAAAAAGAGAGGCAGAAGCAGAAGAAACAAAATGAATGGAAAGGTTTTGGCAGCTCGAGCTTTTTAATCAATTGCTCCAATTCAGTCACTTATTCATTATTATTTCAAGCTGAACAGTCATTAGTTCTTCTTTCTCGAAACAGAAAAGAAGAATCAATACGAAAAGAGAGGAAAGCAGAAGAAATAAAAGAAAGCAGAAGAAACAAAATGAATGGGAAAATTTTGGCAGCTCAAGCTTTTTAGCTGCAGATACTGAAGTGATAACTCGAACGAAACATTAAACAGACTCGAAAAAAAAAACAAGAGAAGAACAATCACAAAAAGAGAGGAAGAAGAAACAAAATCAATGGGAAAGTTTTGGTAACGCTAGCTCCAATTCAGCCTCACATTCATCATTATGTCATGCCAAACGGTCATTCCATCTTCTTCAAATGCTCCTATTTCTTTTCTTAAAAAGTTTATTTCTACCTTCTAACCAGTACATCAAAATTGCGTTTTGAAGAGTTACTATTAAATACCACGAAACAGATCAACAAAGACACTCTTTACCTGAGACAGAATAGGGGGATAGCCGCAGGCACTGAAGTGATAACTCAAAAGAAGCATGGAATCTACTGGAAACAAAAAAGAAGAACCAATACAAAAAGAGAGGCAGAAGCAGAAGAAACAAAATGATTGAGAAAATTTTGGCCGCTCAAGCTTTTTCCGTAATTACAGCAATTCAGTCTCCCATTCATCATTATTTCATGCTAAATCTTCTACCTAGTATATCAAAATTGCGTTCTGAAGAGTTATAATTAAATACCACGAAATATATCAACGAAGATACTCCTCAGCCAGAAAGAAAAAGGTGATAGCTGCAGATGCTGAAGTGATAACTTAAACAGAGTATTAAACAGACTTGAAAAAGAAAAAGAACCAGCATAAAAACAGAGACAGTAGCAAAGGAAACAAAATGAATGGGAAAATTTTGGCAGGTCGAGCTTTAATTAATTGCTCCAATTCAGTCTCTTATTCATCTTTATTTCAAGCTAAACGGTCATTCCATCTTCTCCAAATGAGAGCCTTAAACTCTTATTTCTTGCACCAAAACGTTTGCTTCTACCTTCTACCCAGTACATCACAATTGAGTTCTGAAGAGTTATTATTAAATACCATGAAACAGATCAGCAAAGACACTACTCCGTTTAGAAATAAAAAGTAGATAGCTGCAGGTGAGAAGGTGATAACTCAAAAAAAGTATTAGATATTCGAAACCGAAAAGAAGAACCAATAAAAAAAGAGAGGCAGAAGCAGAAGAAACAAAATGAATGGAAAGGTTTTGGCAGCTCGAGCAATTTAATCAATTATTCCAATTCAGTCTCCTATTCATCATTATTTCAAGTTAAACAGTCATGCCATATTCTCTCAATGCGAGCTTTAAGCTCTCACTTCTAAGAGAACCATCACAACAAGAGAGGCAGAAGCAAAGGAAACAAAATGAATGGGAAAATTTTGGCAGGTCGAGCTTTTTAATCAATTGCTCCAATTCAGTCTCCTATTCATCATCATTTCAAGTTTAACAGTCATCCCATCTTCTCCAAATGAGAGCTTTAAACTATTATTTCTTTTATCAAAACGTTTGTTTCTACTTTCTGCCTAGTACATCAAAATTGTGTTCTGAAGCGTTGTTATTAAATACCATGAAACAGATCAACTCCTCTGCTAAAAAGAAAAAAGTCATGGCTGCAGATGCAAAAGTGGTAACTCAGATAACTCAAATGAAGTATTAAATAGACTCGAAAAAGAAAAAGAAGAACCGACACAAAAGAGAGGCAGAAGCAAAAGAGACCAAATTAATGGGAAAGTTTTGGCAGTTCCATATCTTTAATCAATTGCTCCAGTTCAGACTCCCACTCATGGTTATTTCATGCTAAACCGTCATTCCGCCTCCTCCAAATAGAAACTTTAAACTCTTATTTCTTCCATGAAAACCTTTATTTCTACCCAGTACATCAGAATTGCGGTTTGAAGAGTTACTATTAAATACCACGAAACAGGCCAACAAAGATACTCCTCAGCTTAGAAAGAAAAGGGGGACAGCTGCAGATACTGAGGTGATAACAAAGCATTAGACTTGAAAAATAAAGAGAAGAACCATCACAAAAAGAGAGGCAGAAGCAAAAGAAACAAAATCAATGAGAAAGTTTTAGCAACGCTAGCTCTTTAATAATTGCTCCAATTCAGCCTCACATTCATCACAAGACCCAACACGAAAGAGAGGCAGAAGCAAAAGAAACAAAATCAATGGGAAAGTCGGTCATTCCATCTTCTCCAAATGCTAGCTTTAAACTCTTATTTCTTTCGCTAAAGCATATATTTCTACCTTCTAACCACTACATTAAAATTGCGTTTTGAAGAGTTGCTGTTAAATACCACAAAACAGATTATTAAAGAGCTAGCGTTGCCAAAACTTTCCCATTGATTTTGTTTCTTTTGCTTCTGCCTCTCTTTTTGTGATGGTTCTTCGCTTTATTTTTCAAGTCTAATGCTTTGTTCGAGTTATCATCTTAGTATCTGCAGCTATCCCCTTTTCTTTCTAAGCTTTCGTGGTATTTGATAGTAACTCTTCAATACGCAATTTTGATGTATTGGGTAGAAATAAACGTTATCATGAAAGAAATAAGAGTTTAAAGTTGCCATTTGGAGGAGGTGGAATGACTGCTTGGCATGAAATAACGATGAGTGGAAGTCTGAACTGAAGCAATTGATTAAAGATATGGAACTGCCAAAACTTTCCCATTAATTTGTTCTCTTTTGCTTCTGCCTCTCTTTTGTGTCGGTTCTTCTTTTTCTTTTTCGAGTCTATTTAATACTTCATTTGAGTTATCTGAGTTACCACTTTTGCATCTGCAGCCATCACTTTTTTCTTTTTAGCTGAGGAGTTGATCTGTTTCATGGTATGTAATAACAACGCTTCAGAACGCAATTTTGATGTACTGGGCAGAAGGTAGAAACAAACGTTTTGATAAAAGAAATAATAGTTTAAAGCTCTCATTTGGAGAAGATGGGATGACTGTTAAACTTGAAATGATGATGAATAGGAGACTGAATTGGAGCAATTGATTAAAAAGCTCGACCTGCCAAAATTTTCCCATTCATTTTGTTTCCTTTGCTTCTGCCTCTCTTGTTGTGATGGTTCTCTTAGAAGTGAGAGCTTAAAGCTCGCATTGAAAGAATATGGCATGACTGTTTAACTTGAAATAATGATGAACAGGAGACTGAATTGGAATAATTGATTAAATTGCTCGAGCTGCCAAAACCTTTCCATTCATTTCGTTTCTTCTGCTTCTGCCTCTCTTTTTGTATTGGTTCTTCTTTTCGGTTTCGAATATCTTTAATATTTTTTTTGAGTTATCACTTTCTCACCTGCAGCTATCTACTTTTTATTTCTAAGCGGAGTAGTATCTTTGCTGATCTGTTTCATGGTATTTAATAATAACTCTTCAGAACTCAATTGTGATGTACTGGGTAGAAGGTAGAAACAAAAGTATTGGTGAAAGAAATAAGAGCTTAAGGCTCTCATTTGGAGAAGATGGAATGACCGTTTAGCTTGAAATAAAGATGAATAAGAGACTGAATTGGAGCAATTAATTAAAGCTCGACCTGCCAAAATTTTCCCGTTCATTTTGTTTCCTTTGCTTCTGTCTCCGTTTTTATGCTGGTTCTATTTCTTTATCGAGTATGTTTAATACTTCGTTTAAGTTATCACTTCAGCATCTGGAGCTATCACCTTTTGAATGGGAGACTAAATTGCGGTAACTACTGGAAAAGTTTGAGCGGCCAAAATTTTCCCAATCATTTTGTTTCCTCTGCTTCTGCTTCTTTTTTTGCATTGGTCTTTTCTGTTTCCAGTATATTTAATGTTTCGTTTGAGTTATTACTTCAGCGCCAGTGGCTGTCCCCCTTTTCTGTTTAAGCTAAAGAGTGTCTTTGTTGATCCGTTTCGTAGTATTTAATAGTAACTCTTCAAAACGTAATTTTGATGTATTGGTTAGAAGGTAGAAATAAACGTTTTAAGGAAAGAAATAAGAGTTTAAAGTTCGCATATGGAGAAGATGAAATGACTGTTTGGCATGACATAATGATGATTGTGAGACTGAATTGGAGCAATTATTAAAGAGCTAGCTTTGCCAAAACTTTCCCATTGATTTTGTTTCTTTTGCTTCTGCCTCTCTTTTGTGTTGGTTCTTGTTTTTCTTGTAAACTTCTCTATTTCTTTCCTTCTAACCAATACATCAAAATTGCGTTTTGAAGAGTTACTATTAAATACTATGAAACGGATCAACAAAGACATTCTTTAGCTGAGACAGAAAAGGGGGATAGAAGCAGAAGAAGCAAAATCAATGGGGGAGTTATTAGATTAGGATAGGACAGACTATGATTTTTTTAGGGCAGCTTCAAAAAACTTGTCATATCAAAGATATTACAACAATACCAAGAGCTAAAATGGTCCATTTTCCCCTAAAACCTCCAAACTTAATACATTTACCAATAACATAATCCGAGCCACACCTCAATTTCAGGGAGAACTGTGAACATAAAAACTATACATTAACTTTTTTGTCATATGCTATTAAATTACCACATCCACAATGCGAAGTGACGTCCCTGAGGGGTCTACAGAAAACACGTCACGTCGTAAAATCACCTGCGACTGCTATTAACCCGATAAAACACGGCTCACTAGACTGTAACTACTTTCCGGTTAACATTAACGTGCCGTAATGAACTAGCCATAGCGCGGAATTTTCAGTACCTAGATAATACAAAGGGATTATTATTAACAGGGTGGCATTAATGCAACGAAATGGATATTGGCATTTACAAAGAGCTACACCTACAAACAGCGCACGTTCTGGTACGCGCGTGAATAATGTAGATAGCAAGTTTTAGCTGTTACGGTTTGATGTAATGATTTATACACCGATGAACGCGGATAATTAATTTACCCGGTGGTTATGCTTCAAACAGTGCATACAAGAACCATTAATTAGGTAAAGTTGTAATTAATGTTTGATGGGTGTTCGAGATTCACGAGCGTCTTGAGGGATTGACGCGGCGCGAGTAGTCTAAAGGGATATCGCAGGAATTTGGGGATGAAACAAATATCTAATTAAGCAACTAAACGCGTCTTATTAATTATTCTTCCTAAAATCGATCAGGGCGCAAAAAATGCACTTATCCCATATTTTCTGCTGTGTTCGCGTTTAATAACGAGTTTCTGAATTTCAGCAATTTTATCTCTCGTTCCCCGACGCGAGCGACAAATTGAAAGCCAGCCAGAAAGTAATTAATATTGACAAGCATTTAAGGAGGTACTTATTTTCTAATTACAATTACAATTCAACCCGAACTTGAGTAATTAGACTTTTCGATTAGAAACTAAGACTTACATTCGCTGAAAGTTTAAAGACGTTCTTTGAATTCCAATTCGGTCTGAGGGGATTCGAAGCTCTCAAGACAGCGGCGTACACACACATATCTTCATAAAGAGGATTAGTGTTCTTTTTTTCGTCGATTCTCAACGATAAATAAGGCCAACCCAGCAAATTAAACATGGGATTTTTATTTGTATTCCTAGCGCAAAGCGGTTGATTTAAGTCTTCCTTTGGTTTTCTTTATTCAAGAGCAAGAGCGTATTGGCTTTTACTGAACAATATTTTCTAGGAGTTACTCGTCCTGTAAAGTATTCCCGAGGAAGAGAAGGATTCGGAAATATAGGCAATCTTTCGGTGGTGTAAAAATAATTCATTGTTTTGCAGCTATTTATAAAACTTAACACAACTGCTGTTCCCCACTAAGCGCTGGTAAAATCATCCGCTCAAGATACCTAAACCGCGAGAATGAAATTTTAGTTTGCAATTCGCTTTTACACTTGTGACTGTGTCGTGGGTAGTTTCTCTTCAGTTAAACAAAATCAAAAAAAAAAAAAAAAGGAAAGTTACTATAACGTTTGGACAGCTTAAGCCATGTCACAAAAGGTTTGCCGAGGTCTAGCTCAGTTCCAGTCGGCGAATGGGGTAGGTTCAAATTATACTACCATCTATAAATAAGAAAAGGGCGCCATCAACTGTTAGCAACCTAGCTGACAGGCCCCCAAGATTATGTGAGAGGGTGTCCAAATGTTCAACTGCTTTATGAAAAAAACGTTTAACTCCTTTATAAACAAATTAACTGCTTGATAAACCAAAAACTTAACCGATTAGTTGTCTGCCACCCTAAAGTTAAAAGAAAACACCACGTAAAATAACGATAAAAAGGCACAAGGGTTTATTGTGATCTTCAAACAGTAAACATTTAAAAAAAATAATTTTAAAACAAGCAGTTACTTAGCGTAATACCACGATTGGTGCCCATCGATTATAAATCTATAATAGAAAAAATTAAACCTTTCCTAAGACTGGAGGTATAACAAGGATTTATACTATTCTATACTTCACAAGTCGACGAATTTACTGCGCCGACCTACTGCACATTCCCCAATCTGTACCGGTTATTAAATATGTGAAATGGAGTGCGAAAACCAGAAGAGTAGAATTCAGTTTGCTTCTAGCAGTCCGTCCGACCAGTTCAGCTTAACAAGTAAAACCGTCACCGTTCACTAACTTGTTGAATTTGATCAGTATCCTATTATTAAGTTATTGTTTTACGTTCACTGTATACAGGGTGAATCATTGAGAGAGGGACATACATTAACTGTGAATAAAGGTCGCCGAGGTGGTTCCAAATAACACATACCTAGTGGGTTTGTCGCCCTTTATAACCGAGATACAGGGTGTTTTATCAATTTTCCCTATTTCTTTTTTTGATTAATAACTAACACACCAACCTGTATATTTTTTTGACATTTGGCACACGCATTCTACTTGATTTGGCAAATCCATTAATACGTTAAAGAGAAAGAAAATTCAGGTCTGGCTTGACAAAAAATTTGCAAAATCTTCCATCCTCAAAACAACACCCTGTATATCTAAATTTTCAAAATTTAAAAAGACTAAAAACTACGGAAAAGACGGAAAACGACGGATATGACAGAAAATGACGGAAAAGATGGAGAAGACAGAAAGACGGAAAAATAACGGAAAAATGACGGACAAGACGGAAAAACGACGGAAGACGAAAAACTACGGAAGAGACGGAAAACGACGGAAATGACAAAACATGACGGAAACGACGGAAAAGACGGAAGAGACGGAAAAGACGGAAACCGACGGATATGACAGAAAATTACGGAAAAGACGGAGAAGACGGGAAAGACAATAACGGAAAAGACGGGTAAATGACAGGAAACACGGAAAAATGACGGAAAAGACGGAAATGACGGAAAACGACGAAAGAGACGGAAAACGACGGAAGAGACGAAAAACTACGAAAAAGACGGAAATGACAGAAAATGACGGAAAAAACGGAAAGCGACGGAAGAGACGGGAAAGAGAGAAAACGACGGAAAAGGCGAAAAACTACGGAAAAGGCGAAAAACTACGGAAAAGACGGAACACGACGGATATGACAGAAAATGACGGAAAGGACGGAAAACGACGGAAACTCCGAAGAAGACGAGAAAGACGAAAAAATGACTGGGAACGGAAAACTGACAACAGAAAAGAGATGGAGAAGATGGGAAAGACGAAAAAATAACGGAAAACGACGGAAAAGACGGAAAGCGACGGAAAAGACGGAAATGACGAAAAACGACGGAAAAGTCGAAAAACGACGAGCAAGACAGCAAATGACGGAAAACGATGAAAAAGACAGAAAACGACGGAAAAGACGGACGAGACGGAAAAGATGAGAAGACGGAAAATAGAGCAAATGACAGAAAACGACGGAAATGACGGAAAAGATGAGAAGATGGAAAGGACGGAACAATTGCGGAAAAACGACGGAAAAGTCGGAAAACGACGAAAAAATTACGGAAAACGATGGAAAAGACAGAAAACGACGGAAGAAACAGAAAACGACGGAAAAGACGGAAAAGGTGATGGAGAAGACGGAAAATTACGGAAAAGGCGGAAAACGACGGAAAAGACGGAAACGACGAAAGAGACGGGAGATTACGGAAGAGACGGAAAATATGGAAAAATTACGGAAAAGAGGGAAACACGGAAATCGACGAAAACGACGGAAAACGACGGAAAAGGCGGAAAACGACGAAAAAATGATGGAGAAGACGAAAAACGACGGAAAAGACTGCAAATGACAGGGAAGACCGAAAACGATGGAAAAGACAGAAAACAACAGAAAAGACGGAAGCGACGGAAAAGACAGAAAACAACAGAAAAGACGGAAGCGACGGAAAAGACAGAAGAGATGGAAACGACGGAAAAATTACGGAAAACGATGGAACAGACAGAAAACGACGGAAAAGACAGAAAATTACGGAAAAGACGGAAACGATGGAAGAGACGGAAAAGACTGAAAAATTACGGAAAAGACGGAAAACGACGGAACAGACGAAAATGACGGAAAACGGAGGTCATTTTGAGCATTTGTTGTAGTTTTTTCGTAGTAATTCGGTTTTTATTTCTTTTCTTTAGTTATTAGTGTTCTTGGTTGTACAGGGTGATCCATAACTCTCTTTTCATCGTAAATAATTCGGTTGCTGTTAATATAAATTTTTTAAGAAAATCGTATTTTTATTATTATTATTTTAAATTATATAATAATAATAATACTATTTATTTAATAAGCATATAAAGTACAAAGTGTAAAGATTAGATACAACTACTGTACACCATATAATATAACAACAAAATTATACACCTTAATTATTACTACATTACATACGCCTATTAAAAAGGACCATATTACGCTTTACATACTGGAGTATGTAAATTGTGTCTTCCATATGGCCCATGACACTGCCTTAAATTGTTTATCAAGAAAATGAAACAAGAAAAAAAATAAATTTTTTTTATCAAAACTAATTTAAGGCAGTTGAACTTAATAACTAATAAACTAATTATTGTACTAAATACTAAAACAGTAATTGTTCCCTATTGGAATTACAAGAGATGCTGTGATTAAATTATTGTTGCTGACAAAATAAAATAGGATACTGCACTTAACAATGCAATAACGTAATAAATCACTCATAAAGAGACAGAAGTAAATTTATTTGCAAAATAAAAGTAAAAAGAAAAGAAAAATTAAAATAATTAATTAGGTTTAAGAATATTGTTATATATTAAAGTTTATAATAATCTTATTTTCAAATAATAATTGTTTAACTGTTGTTTTAAATTTTAGTTCCTTCATATTTTTTACACTAATCGGTATACCATTTAAAACTTTGCAGACGGTGTAAGAATATGACCTTTGGAATAGAGCAGTTTTGTGTTTAGGTATGGTAAGAGCATCTTTTCTGCGGATATTTAAATTGTGTATGTCCGTTCGAAACTTTATTTTATTATACAAATAAGAGGGAGTCTTATGAATCAGTATTTTGTGGTACAGACAACTACTATGCAAATATCTTCTTTTAGATATAGACAACCATCTAAGAGCTAGTAGTTTCTGAGATACTGACTCATGTCTATTAAGTCCGTAGATGAGTCTCACACAGGAATTTTGAATTCGTTGAAGACGATTATGATTAAATTTTGTAAGGCATGGACCGTATATTACGTCACTATAGTTTAAATGAGATAGAACTAGCGCTTCACATAGATTCATTTTTGTTTTCCAATTAAGTAAATGTCGACTATTATATATTAGTTTTATGTTACAGAAAGCGTTTTTTATAATATGGTTGATGTGTTTGTCAAACCTTAGCTCACAATCTATATAAAGTCCTAAGTTTTTTGTTACATTAGTTAAAGGAAGTGGTTCATTGTTTAATATAATTTTGACTTTTTCCGTACACCTTTCTCGACATGCCTTGGGCCCAAAAAGCATAACTTGAGATTTCGATGGATTTAATGTTAGGCAATATTGTTGTGATAAATTTAATAGCGAATTTAAATCTTCATTGATATGTGCGTTTGATTCTTCAATTTGAGTCTCGTTATAAGCCAGGTATAGCTGCGTATCATCCGCATATAAATGACATTTACAATATTTTAGACATAGTTGGATTGACGCCGTATATATTAAAAATAGGATAGGTCCAAGGATTGACCCTTGTGGCACCCCACTTATTGTGTATAGTGGCTGGGATATGTTTTCTTTATACCTAACAATTTGGCTTCTTTCTGACAAGTAATTTTCCATCAGAGCCACTGCATTTTTACTAAAGCCTATGTTGTGCAATATAGCGTACAGTAGCTTATGATTAATCCTGTCAAATGCTTTGGAGAAATCTAAGAGTACTAATGTAGTTAACATATTATTATCAGCCGATGACAGGATATCATCAGTTACTGTTAAAAGTGCAGTGGTACAACTATGTAGGGATCTGAACCCAGATTGATTTTCGGGTAATAAGTTGTTTTTGTCTAAGTGAGCTTTTATTTGGCTATATAAAATTTTTTCAAAAACTTTTGATAGAGTAGGTAGAATTGGCATTCAATTGTTTTTCTGAATACATATTTGGATTCTGCAGAACTTTCTACATATATATACATTTGAAAGCAATCAAATATATTAACAGCAACCGAATAATTTACGATGAAAAGATGGATCACCCTGTATATGTCGTCCGTTGTCTTAAATACGAACCTGGAATTACATTTTTTAGAGGCATAGAAATACAAACTATGTAGGTTTTAGAAATAGACATTAAGTAATCCTCATTAATTATAACATAATAAAATTAATAAAAATTCGTCTCATTTCATCGTGTATACAGGGTGTTGTTTTGAGGATGGAAGATTTTGCAAATTTTTTGTCAAGCCGGACCTGAATTTTCTTTCTTTTTAATTTTTGCCAGATTATGTAGAATACGAGTGCCAAATGTCAAAAAAAATATACAGGGTGGTGTGTTAGTTATGAATCAAAAAAAGAAATAGGTAAAATTGATAAAACACCCTGTATCTCGGCTATAAAAGGCGACAGACCCATTAGGTATGGGTTATTTCAACGTATGTCCCTCTCTCAATGAAACACCCTGTATATATCTACATCTAAGTACCTTCTCTTAGGATGAAAACACCTTTTATCCATATCCATTATATTCCACAGGCATTTAATAATAGAGCATATTATTTCAGCTTTCATTCGCTGTTGTTTTCTTTTCGACCTCCATGCGAGATGTCATTGTTTGTGGCATACTGTCAGGGAAAACTGAAATTGAAACGGCCGAAGCATCGACCGGAACAATAACAAATAAACAAGTTTTCAGACCCTTCAGATCGTAAGCCGATTCCATTCCGGTCCAGTGGCGTGGATTAACGGACGCAGGATAATTAAATTTATTGCAATCGCATATCCCATTTGTGCAAATCGAGTAGTAAATCGTTTTAATTATTGGGGAGCTTGCGTGTGGCGTGGTGGCATTTGAAAGCAACCAGTAGTGAAATTTCGATTCGTATTTGTAACAATTGTTGTTAACGCCGTGTTTCTCCACTCCTGCACCTATCAATCTCCCGAAAAGAAACTAGGCGATACGACATTTAATTTCCCATGTATTTCCCTCGTACTTTGCCGCAGAAAAAGCTGCTTCAACCGAAATAAAAAATTACTATCAATCAGATTATGGCACCCCATTCCGATTCAATGCTATTTCCGCGAAGGGATTTTGATGTATCGTTCAGCGGAACAAAGCGGGCGGATTAAGGACGCGCGAGAGGGTGTTCAAGGTATTTTTATAAATACAGAATTCGATGGAAAGTAAATTAGAAAATAACAACGAAAATGGAGAGAAAAAGCTGGAAGGATTTTGTAGTAAATAACGCACGCAAACAAGGAAACAATAGAATCCTTGGTTTCCCTTTGCACTGTCTACTTATAATGAATGGAAGTAATGAATCACTCTTGTGCTTGTGTTTTCGTAGTTCTCTTGTTTTCAAGTTATCAGGTACCCCAACACACTTAGGATCAGATTAGTAAACATTTTTTTTTTCAGTACCTATTTAGAATAAAATTTGTCTCCACTGACATTTCGATTAAAACTAGTTTTAATGCACTTATTTCAAGGTGACTTTTGAAATTCGATATCTGTTCTAATACTTGTGATTGATTATATGTGGTCACATAAATATACGTTAATTATTAGTTAGCTGAAGAGCGACTGGTAGAACTTCTGTTTTTCCCCTGCGCCTTCGCCATTTCCAAAATATTATTTTATTTTCGAACAATAAACTTTATAAAAGTTATTAAACATTTTCAAGGTGTCCTAAAGAATTAACAAAAATATCACTTTATAGGCCAAACAATCCGAGCTTAAATAATAGCGAACGAAATTATTTGCGCGGCAGCTTTACGAATAGGAGCAGTTCAATATCCTTGATCGCTTTGATGTAAATATACGAGCATCTTTAGAAATATTACACCCCATCCTCTTTTACAATAATCCTTCCAAATCCAATAAGCTGCGTACATTTTGATTAAAACCTAAAGTACAAATAAATGTGTAAACGGTATCGATATCTCCTGCAATTTCAAAGCGGGCCGTGATTAAATCGGAGATCTTATAAAAGTAGAAATTCAACGCCATTGTAACCACCAGTAAGATATTTTCTCATGAAAGAGCTGTACTTGTAAACTACAGACTTGAAAATATTGCAACCGACCTGTAAAGAGCTGCAACGGGCTTGTATAATATGTATTTGTACAATACAGAGCTGTAAAAGAAGAGCTGTACCTGTAAACTACAGATTTGCAAGTTTGAAAAAAATGTACCTGTATGTACACTACAGGTGGTCCGCAAAAGAGAGATGTACTTGTAAACTACAGACTTGTGAAAGACTAAATCATACTTATAAAAAGCTGCGACAGACTTGTAAACAACTGCGCCTGTACACTACAGAACTGCGAAAGAAAAAGCTGTACTTGTAAACTACAGCTGTAACCGGCTTGTAAGAACCATGCCTGTGTACAGAACTGTAAAAGAGAGAGCTGCAAGTGTAAACTACAGACCTGCAGAGGAGAGAACAGCATTTGTAAACGCAGAGATATAAAAAGCTACGTCAGACCTGTCCTGTACGAGCCTTGTAAAATATGTACCTGCACACTACAAAACTGTAAAAGAACTCTACTTGTAAACTACAGACGTATAAACAATTGTAATAGACCTGTAAAAACTGTGCACTACAAAACTGTAAGAGAGAGCTGTTCTTGTAAAATAAAGATTCGTAAAAAAGCTAAAATTTACAACAAGTTTATAAACAAATGCTCTTGTACACTACAGGTCCGTAAAAGAGAGCACTGCACTTGCAAACTACAGACTTGACTTGTGAAAGAAAGAACTATACTTGCAAACTACAGATTTGAAAAAAGTTCAAAGTTTGTAAACAAACGTACTTGTACGCTACAGGCCCGTAAAAGAGAGAACTAACCCAACTACAGACTTGTGTAAGAAAGAACTGTACTTGCATATTTTAAACCTGTAAAACGTTGCGACAGACCTGTAAAAAGCTGTAAAAGGCTTGTAAAGTATGTACCTGTACATACGCTACAGCTCTGTAAAATAGCTGTACTTGTAAACTATAAACTTGTAAACAATTGTAACAGGCTTGTAAAACCTGTACCTGTGTACTACCTACCACTAGCTGTAAAAGGGAGGATTGTATTTGTAAACTACAGTTCTATAAAAAGCAGCCACAGGCCTGTTAAAGTTCCAACAGGCTTGTAAAATATGTACCTGTACACTACAGAACTGTACTTGTAAAATATAGACCTGTACGTACTTGTAAACTACAGGCCTGTGAAAACTGCGACAGACCTGTAAAGAGCTGTAACAGGTTTGTAAAATATTTACCTGTAGACTACAAAACTGTAAAAGAACTGTACTTGTAAATTACAGACGTAATAAACCCGTAAAAATTGTACATGTGCACTACAAAACTGTTCTTGTAAACTACAGACCTGTAAAAGGCTGTAACAGGCTTGTAAAATATGTACCTGTACGGTACAGAACTGTTAATAGAGAGAGCTGTATTTGTAAACTACATATTTGTACAAAGTTAAAAGTTATAAAAAGTTTGTAAACAAATGCACATGTACATTACAGGCCCGTAAATGAGAGAACTGCACTTGTAAACTACAGACTTGTGAAAGAAAGAACTGCACTTGCATATTTTAAATCTGTAAAACGTTGCAACAGACCTATAGAAAGCTGTAAAGCTTGTAAAATATGTATCTGTACACTACAGAACTGTAAAATATAGAACTGTACTTGTAAACTACAGGCCTGTGAAAAGCTGCGATAGACATGTACAACTAGTTTTAACCGTCTCCAGATGATGCCTGCTTGGTTGGCGAAGCGCGTCGAGTGCGGTGTTTGTGGAAGTAACGTTGGTGCTACTTTTTCTCTTTAGTTTCATAAATTTAACGGTAATCAATAATAATAAACGAAATGGAGCGTGAAAAGACCATGTGACCTATTTCATCCGAGTCACTTAAGAAATTCTCTCTTTCTTACATGACTCACGCCTTCAAAATAAATTATTAAGCAAAAACTGAACAAAAAAAGAGATTAACTTGATTAACGACGTTCGGAAGAACTGTAACCAAGAACGTTGTCCAGGGTCGGCCTAGGTTTTTTAAAATCAATTTACTTTGTTTCCAGCTTTGATTTTGTTATTTTATGCAGTATTTAGTAAACAGTCAACACATTACGAAATAAAAATATAAATAAAACATTTAGATAATAATAAAGTATGAAGAAAGACACAACTAGGTTGTGGGTAAAGTCAATTTCATTCAATACAGGTAAGTAGGTAAATAAATGTTTTCTACGTTTGAACTTTATATGTATAAGCTTTAGTAAATACAGTTAGCTTTAACCGAAAAAAGCTTAAATAACATATTTGGATATTAGTAATATTATATAGAGGAGTGGGAGTACGCCTTAAAGCTTTTGCGACAACATTCAATACAGGTAAATAATTTTTTTATTCAATTTAATTGATGACTATATGCACTACCCTAGTTGGCCTCTCAACTTAATTTTCCCTCAGCGATATTTACATTCTAAACTTAAATTCGCTAGGGAGTTCATGTCATTATTTGCCTCCAACATATTTACATTTCAATTTAAGAAACTTCTATCTTAAAATATCCCGCGGGTATTTACATATCTACTTACATGTAGTTTTAAGCTTATCAGAAAGTTGTGCTTGTTGGGAAACATCTAGTCATAACGAAATTAAACAAGAGATGAGCGAAGAACTTTGCTACAAGTAAAAAAGCTATCAGAATTTAGTTGGTTTAAGGTCAACTGTATATTCGCCGATCTGCAATAGGTCACAGTTTCCTGATACAGCTTTTTACAGATCTGTAATTTACAAATACAGTTATCCCTTTTACAGATCTGTAGTGTACAGGTACGGTTTTTACAAGCCTATTACAGCTCTTTACAGGCATGCAGGAGCTTCTACCAAGTCTGTAGTATACAAGCTTATTATAGCTTTTTACAAGCCTGTCGCAGTTTTTACAGGTCTGTAGTGTACTGGGACAGTTTTTACCAAGTTGTTAAAGCTCCTAATAAGTCTGCAGTCTACAAGTACAGCACTCTCTCACTTACACATCTGTATAGTTCACAGTTGATTGGTATAGCTTTTTCCAGAACTGTAGTGTACAAATACAGTTGTCTTTTACAGGTCTGTAGTCTGTAGTGTACTGGCACTAGTGTGGTGTAGTTTTAACCAGCTAATTACAGCTACTTTACCGGCCTGTCGTAAATTTTACAGACCTGAAGTCTACAGGTACAGACAGCTCTTTCTCTTACAGATCTGTAGTGTACAGGTACAGTTTTTACAAGTTTGATTTCTAATTTTTTAAAGTCAAGAAATGAGTTAAAGGTTGAGGGAAATTGAATTATTAATAAAAAATAAAAAGATTGCAGGTTAAGTATTCCTACTAGAGTTCAAACATTTTGCGTTGGCAAAGTAGCCCAGGGTCGATCCAGTCAAACCATGAACAAATTAGAGACAAGCTGAAATTTGGTATATAAGTTTGTATTGGGGTCCTTAAAATACCACCAAACCCCACCGGTAATCCGCCGTGCCTGTCACCCCTAAACAACCCCCGAAAGGGGTGAAAATCGGACTTTTTCTAGTTATTTGGCAATATCTTAAAAACAAAGCTATATACGAAAAAATAAGAGGATAGAAAAATTAAAGGGCATAAAATTTCCTATAAAACTGCGTTTAGCAGATATATTTTGCTTTACCAGTGGCGGAGTTATGATATTTTTAATAATTGGGTATTTTGTAAAAATATTCTCTAGCCTTTACTTATATTATATATATAACAATGTATATGGATATTTTGTTAAATACATTTAATACATTCTTACATCAATAAATTAGAAATAAAAAACATACCAGTGGAGTAACTGTGAGAGATAAGTACATCCCTCTGGTGGTCAGTTGCTACTACCAGTCAAGACATCGAAGATGTCTAGTGACCGATAGCGGCTTGCCAAGCAAGCACCAAGAGCGGCGACCTCTAGCCCTGATGGACTAAAACATGCTTAATAAATAGGATTATAGGAAACAACTACTGGACGGGCAAAGGCCCCGACTCCCATTGAATTATACCTATAAATCCAAAATTGGTAGCCAAATTTGTTATTTGTCTTTTCTCCACCAGACACAGACCGGTTTCGAACTCTTTATGTTCTCATCAGTGTGCCACAGGTAGCTGAAAAGACAAATAACAAAGGCAAACCAAACTGGTCTATGGCAGACCCAGCACATAGTAACTGTGAGAGATAAGTACATCCCTCTGGTGGTCAGTTGCTACTACCAGTCAAGACATCGAAGATGTCTAGTGACAGTCGTCACTAGACATCTTCGATGTCTTGACTGGTAGTAGCAACTGACCACCAGAGGGATGTACTTATCTCTCACAGTTACTATGTGCTGGGTCTGCCATAGACCAGTTTGGTTTGCCTTTGTTATTTGTCTTTTCAGCTACCTGTGGCACACTGATGAGAACATAAAGAGTTCGAAACCGGTCTGTGTCTGGTGGAGAAAAGACAAATAACAAATTTGGCTACCAATTTTGGATTTATAGGTATAATTCAATGGGAGTCGGGGCCTTTGCCCGTCCAGTAGTTGTTTCCTATAATCCTATTTATTAATACCAGTGGAGTACTATATTCTAATTTCATACATTATTTTGTATTAGCTAATAGAATTTTAACATTTTACGTGCCTATTAAATGTAACAAAATAATTATTTTAAATATCCGTGAATTTCTGTTACGAATTGAGAGGAATTATTTTTATATTAATAATATTAAGGACATAATACCGCATGTCAAGAAAACTGACTAATTTTCCGCGTCGCCATTCGCCCCTGTATGCTCTCTATACGACTCCATAACGCTAAACAAAATTTGTATATGCTACGCCCAGGAAGAAGTTCGAAACCAAATAAAATTACTAATACTTCAAAGTTGCAGCATAAGTTGGGACCTTTAATAAATGTTAAATAAATAAATAAATAAAATGTAAGAATAGTATTTTGTACTAAACTTCGCCCATCAATAAAGACGTTTATTATTATTATTATTATTATTGCCATGCACGCCATTTCCGGATGTGATGCTACATCTGGCCTGTTTACCAGGGGAAAAATTAATTTGGTCAATACTGTGAAAAAGAAGAAGTTGGTTGACCTTCTTGAAAAATTTTACAATCCAAATATATCCAAAGACAGATTGAGGACCTTTATTTCGACATTTTTTATTTCCGTATACGTCAAAAATAGAACAAGTACCGATTTGAATAACGTCAGTTACATTCTCTACCAGCAGTATGTAGCAAAGCAAAGTTTAAATAAAGATTTTAATCTGGCTTCACTTCCACCGATCATAAATGCAGCTCAGTACCATGCATATAGGACATTTCATCCAGCAACTCTACATACATATTTTATTTACATGTATGATTAACTTTTAGGTTCAAGCATAGTTGAATAATAGCTTACCACTCCAGGACTGGGGATGGATTTCTAGTGATTCCGGAATCTCTCCAGTCCAGATGGATCAAGATATAGACCCCAAACGGTTCCTTAAACAAATTTTTTGCAACTGTTCATCAGGTGGTTGCAAAAGTGCATGCTCATGTCGTAACCTGTTTTAATAGGGCAGTTGAGGATTAGCAGGCGGAAGACGACATCTCAACATGCAGATAAAATATATTGGATAATAAGTAATTAAAAACATACATTACATTCATTTACTTAAACATAACCTGTAAGTATTTTAGTTTATTTAAGAAAAAGCAACTGTGCTACTTACTACATAAAAAACTCATATTTTATGTATTATTATAGTTTTAATCTGTTTTGGTGTAAAAGACGTAAAATATATTAATGTAACGTAATTATTTTGTGGGAAATGTGTATTTTGTTAAAATATACTGGAATTTACAATACGATAACTCCACCACTGGTAAAGCAAAATATATCTGCTAAACGTAACTTTATAAGAAATTGTATGCTCTTTAATTTTTCTGTCTTCATATTTTTTCGTATATAGCTTTGTTTATAAGATATTGCCAAAAAACTAAAAAAAAGTCCGATTTTCACCCCTTTCGGGGGTTGTTTAGGGGTGACAGGCACGGCGGATTACCGGTGGGGTTTGGTGGTATTTTAAGGACCCCAATACAAACTTATATACCAAATTTCAGCTTGTCTCTAATTTGTTCAAGGTTTCCTATATAAATCTTCAGATCGACCTTGGGCTAAAGAGGGCCGTGGATGAAAACAATAGAAACTGATATTGTTTTGATATTGTTTTCTTCTCGGTTTTCATCCACGGCCCTCTTTTCTAACGCAAAAAGTTTAAAATTCAGTAGAAATACTTACCTACCATGTTCTTGTTTTTTATTAATAATTCAAAACTTCCTGAATAAAACCATCAAGCATGCTATATCAGTGTAATCAGAAAAGACAAGACAAACTTTTATATCATATTTGTATAATGTAATAGATTGATGGGTTTAATTTAATTTAAAGTTTATTTTCTTCTTTTTAGAGCATTTAAATAAAAGCTTGTTTTTAAAAATGTTTCTTTACTATTATTTACGCCACAACTAAGCATGAAATGAACTACAGTAGTAAGTAGAGTAGCGCACAGAAAATGTACAGTGGGCGCAAAAAAATTTATAAAAAAAATGCATGGAATATCTACGAAAAAATCTTACCTTTTCAACACCCCCCCTTAAATTCTCGTCGGCTCCTTTGGAATTGGGCTCCTCTTAACACATTTCTAACAATTATTCCAACCCAGTAAGTAATTATTTGCTTGTAGGTACAGTTTAACAGTGATTGTCAAAATTATTGCTTAGTAAATCACAACCGAAATTTGCATTCACAACACTAATAAAATATGTAACACCTTAACAACTTGTCGGGTATCGGCAAAACAATTGAATATCAAACGGAAAGACCCAGAAGCTCCTGCCTCGGACTATGTAGAATAATTAATAACGAGGTATAACCTATAACAAACCGTACTAACTAATTTAATGACTTAATAAATAGCTTACAATAATAAGACGTAACAACTTTTGTATAGGTACTGATTAATGAATTATTGTTGCTTTCTTGAGCAAAAATTTGAACACTTATTTCAGGCAGGACAGCATTACATTCACAACACTCTTATTTCAATTTTAAAGCCCCGTGCCGGGCATTTATCGAACAACTATCACAACCACTTTTCTCGCACGTTTTCATTCAATACTTTTAATAAATTATTCAGCGGTTCGGAGGTTATACAATGAGGATGTTATGATTATGCACAGGTGACCGAGATCGTTGCCGGAACCCCCGCGAGATGGCGTAACCGTGCGTTAACATGACTTGCTGGGGAATTTATTGATTCGAATTCGGACCAAGGTTACCCGAGAGTAAGGTGGGCTCGACTCAACCTCGCACCTGTTGAAAGTGTACACTGGAGTTACTTGGGGACTTAAGTTCACGCTCATTACGAATTGTATTAGAAAAATGTCATCCTAACCATAATAATAATAATAGTCAGAAACTTTATTAGTATTGTATTTATGCAGATGTTTTCATGCATTTGTTGCGGTTACGTTTATAACCTTTTTTTTTGCTCAGTTTATAAAAGTTATATAATAACTAAAGATAAAGATTACATAATGAATTGTCTATTTCCACAAATGTAAAATAGGTACACATGTACAAAACTAATGTGTGCGTGTAATTTGGAAAGTAACTTATTTTACAAATAATATTTGTTGCTATTGTGAGATGATATAATATATCATTCAGATTTTAACGAACGCACACACCTTTCAAATTAGAAATGTTCTAGTCTACTTCTTAATTTCAACAATACCACTCACTATTTTAACATGACCTGAATGTCCAGTGGAAAAATGTTTGCAGATATTAGATATCGCATATGGGTAATACAGTTTCCTCCCTGGTAAAACAACAACCTCTAAATGAAGAATTCAAGGTGAAGAATCAAAGAAGCGACTATTTTAACTCACTTTATTAAACTCTGTTACAATTAATTAATGAATTAATTAGCTTAACAAATGCAACAACGAACTTCTTATAAAATATAATATCTTATTATAAATTCTAACAGTGTAATATACAGAAAAATACATTTAAACATTTCTAGAGCGTTCATGAATTATTTCCCCTTTAACAACGTAGTTCAGGTACAAGTCTCAACAAAAAACTGATTAATAACACAAACTAAGAGAACAGTGAAGTAGAATTACCTAATTAGCAATATAGATCAGGCAAATTAGTTCGAATTTGATTATTAAATAAATAAATCGACATGAGTTGTTAGTATTTACTTAGTCGACATCATATAGGTTTTGAAAACTTCTTATTAATGTAGTCCAGGTAAATATAATTTGCCTGATCTAATTATAAGACACTTATGAATGCTTTATTGTAATTTACTAACCCTATAAAATAGCCTAGTTTCTAGTACCTACTTAAATTCTAGTTACCCCCAAATCGCCAATATAAAGCAGAATTCAAACTTTTGTTCACTTCGCTTTGATAAGATTTGATAAAGAAATAATGTCTGTATGTAAAATGATGAACTTCGTAATTAACCCCACATTGGGCGCCAAAATAAAATTCAATATATACATGAATTGACAGCAGCAGGGAAATTTAGTTGCTTAATTATACGTAGTTATAATATTTTATATAAGGTGCATTCTAGACACTATGTGGGGGATTACATCTTTATATGTTTTTTACAACTAGAAATTTAATACTGGAGCAATTTTGCAACGAGTTACTAAATTGTCATATTGATCGTATCAACGCAAGCGTCTTGTTACACCTGTAGAGCAAATCTAATGGGGCGAAAATTCCGCTTTATCCGCTATTTCTGATTCCTACTTAGTGGCATATGCAGTATGCACTGCCTAAACATAAAACTGGGTACTTCTAGGCAGCGTATTATAAATACAATTGTGGTATCACATGTTAGGTGCTTCACTATTTCTACTTACAGATTTACTTACGTCTAAAACTAAAGATTTGTGCAGGTCAGCTTGTTAAGTTGTTTTTTTATGGTACAAATTCAAATAGGTGATTTAAAAATCAGTTTATGTATGTACAAATGTCTGGTAGATATTTTTAAAACATTTAAACATTTTTAATTAAAGTCGTCAAATCGAAATTTTTATTGTAATTATTTTTAATTGAGTGAAAAATATTTAGTATATCTTGTATTTTCAATTATACTATAAATATCTAATATTTTTAAGTAATATAAAAATACCTAATAGATATTTTTAATATTTTACTTAAAAATATCTAAGTAATATCTAAGTAATAGATATTTTTATATCAAATTTCTAGCATATTTTTAATTGAAATGAAAATACCTGTTAAATACTTTTAATTCAGCTAAAAGTGACTAATAAGAGATATTTTTAAGTAGATTAAAAATATCTACTATATTTATATAAATTTTTAATTACATTAAAAATATCTAGCAGATTTTTAATTACTTGAAATAAAAATACTTTTAATTCAACCAAAAATATTTAACATATATTTTTAAGTAAAATAAAAATATCTTAACAGACATTATTAAAAATACCTCGTAGATATTTTTAATAACTTTACTTAAAAATGTCCAATAGATCTTTTTATATAAAATATTTCCTATATTTATACATATTTTGAATTATAATAAAATATTCAGCAGGTTTTTATTGAAATAAAAATACTTGCTAAATCTTTTTAATTAAACTAAAAATATTTTAAGTAAAATAAAAATATCTAGCAGATTTTTAATTGAAATGAAAATACTTGCTAAATAATTTTAATTCAACTAAAAGTATGTAAGAAATATTTTTAAGTAAAATAAAAATATCTACTATAAATTTTTAATTACATTAAATTACATTAATTAGTTGAAATAAAAATAATTGCTAAATATTTTAATTTAACTAGAAATATTTAACATATATTTTTAAGTAAAACAAAAACATCTAAAAGATATCATTAATAATTTTACTTAAAAATATCCAATAGATATTTTTATATAAATATCTACTACATATATTTATGCATATTTTTAATTATAAATAAAAGTACTTGCTAAATATTTTTATTTCAATTAAAAATTTGTAATATTTTTAAGTAATATAAAAATACCTCGTCGATATTTTTAATAACTCCACTTAAAAATGTCCAATAGATATTGTTATATGAAATATCTCCTATATTTATACATATTTTTAATTATATTAAAATATTCAGTAGATTTTAATTGAAATAAAAATGCTTGCTAAATATTTTTAATTCAACTAAAAATACTTAATAAATATTTATAAATAACATAAAAAAATTCAACAGATTTTTAATTGAAATCAAAATACTTGCTAAATAATTTTAATTCAACTAAAATTATCTAAGAAATGTTTTTAAAATAAAAATATCCACTATAAATTTTTAATTACACTAAATTACATTAATTAGTTGAAATAAAAATACTTGCTAAATATTTTAATTCAACTAAAAATATTTAACATATGTTTTTAATAAATAGGATTATAGGAAACAACTACTGGACGGGCAAAGGCCCCGACTCCCATTGAATTATACCTATAAATCCAAAATTGGTAGCCAAATTTGTTATTTGTCTTTTCTCCACCAGACACAGACCGGTTTCGAACTCTTTATGTTCTCATCAGTGTGCCACAGGTAACTGAAAAGACAAATAACAAAGGCAAACCAAACTGGTCTATGGCAGACCCAGCACATAGTAACTGTGAGAGAGAGAGATAAGTACATCCCTCTGGTGGTCAGTTGCTACTACCAAAGTAGTAGCAACTGACCACCAGAGGGATGTACTTATCTCTCACAGTTAATATGTTTTTAAGTAAAACAAAAATATCTAAAAGACATTTTTAATAATTTTACTTAAAAATATCCAATAGATATTTTTATATAAATATCTACTATATTTATACATATTTTTAATTATAAATAAAAGTACTTGCTAAATATTTTTAGTTCAACTAAAAATATCTAATATTTTTAAATAATATAAAAATACCTCGTAGATATTTTTAATAACTTTACTTAAATATATCCAATAGATATTTTTATGTAAAATATCTTTTATATTTATACATATTTTTAATTATATTAAAATATTTAGCAGATTTTTAATTTCAATTAAAATGCTTGCTGTATATTTTTAATTCAACTAAAAATACTTAATAAACATTTGTAAGTAGCATAAAAAATCTAGCAGATTTTTAATTAAAATGAAAATATGTACTTGCTAAACACTTTTAATTCAACTAAAAATATTTATATACTTTATAAAACATATATTTTTAAGTAAAATAAAAATATATTATAGACATTTTTAATAATTTTACTTAAAAATATCCAATAGATATTTTTATATAAGTATCTACTATATTTATACATATTTTTAATTATAAATAAAAGTACTTGCTAAATATTTTTAATTCAACTAAAAATATCTAATATTTTTAAATAATATAAAAATACCTCGTAGATATTTTTAACAACTTTACTTAAAAATGTCCAATAGATATTTTTATGTAAAATATCTTTTATATTTATACATATTTTTAATTATATTAAAATATTCAGCAGATTTTTAATTGAAATAAAAATACTTGCTAAATATTTTTAATGCGACTAAAAATATTTAATAAATATTTCTCTCGATTTCTAAGTGACATAAAAAATTCGGCAGATTTTTAATTGAAATGAAAATACTTGCTAAATAATTTTAATTAAACTAAAGTATCTAAGAAATATTTTTAAGTAAAATAAAAATATCTAATATAAATGTTTAATTACATTAAAAATATCTAGCAGGTTTTTAATTGAAATAAAAATAATTGCTAAATACTTTTAATTCAAAAATATTTAACATATTTTTAAGTAAAATAAAAATATCTAATAGACATTTTTAATAGGTAATTTTACTTAAAAATATCCAATAGATATTTTTATATAAATATCTACTATACAGGGTGTTTCATTTTCAAATGTCTTCCTTTAAGGAGGTGATAGAGCATCGAAAAATAAGTCGACCTGCCCAAAAAAAATATATCCAGTGGCGTGGGAAATAGGGTGAGAAATAGAGGGCGTCACCCCAGTATCTACGCCACTGGTGATTTTTGACATGAGTTATTCTTATAGGATTGTAGGTATGTAGTTCAGTACTGCCTGTGCAAAATTTAGTTAAAATCGGTCGTATGGTCTAGAAGTTATGACAAAAAAACGATTTTTTTATTCCAACTTTGAAGGCCTGTAACTTCGTTATTATGCATTTTTGATATAGGTTTTTTGGGCAGGTCGACTTATTTTTCGATGCTCTATCACCTCCTTAAAGGACGACATTTAAAAATGAAACACCCTGTATTTATTCATATTTTTAATTATAAATAAAAGTACTTGCTAAATATTTTCAATTCAACTCAAAATATCTAATAATTTTAAGTAATATAAAAATATTTAATATTTTTAAGTAATATAAAAATAATAGAAATATCTAATAGATATTTTTAATAATTTTACTTTAAAATATCTAATAGGAATTTTTACATAAATTATATACTATATTTATACCTACATATTTTTAGTTATATTAAAATATTTAACAGATTCTTAATTGAAATAAAATTATCTAGTACATTTTTAATTAAAATTAAAAATATTTGCCACTTAAAAATTTTTAAGTAAACTATGTTTTTTGGATATATTAATAATATAATTAAAAATATCTACAAAATATTTTTAAATTAATTTCAGATATCTCTTAATTCATAGTAATATTGGTAACTAGCGAATAAAAATTAAAACGGCATTCTATACTAGCGAACTTCCAGGCCTACTAATAATTTTTGAATTTAATCCAACGTTTTCAACTTTAGTCAGTCTTTGTTTTAAATGAAAACCGTAACTTTTACCACCTTTTAATAAAATAGACACTGCCAAAAACATTAATTTTGAAGGATCTTTTTTAAATTTGAAAATAACTACAATACATGTATTGAGGATATTGAAGTTTCAAAAAGTCTATCTACTATGCAGACTACATTTATTTCCTACGAAAAATATAAGGAACTATTATATACCACAGGATAATGTATAAATAAATAAACGTTTCATTTAAAAAATATTGACCAGGATTAAGGAGGATTCGGTGCTATAATCGTAAAATATATTTCCTTGTGTACATACGTAGAATTATAGCGTAAGAATACTCAGAAATTAAATAATAAAACCACAACAGGTTCTTTTAAACTGTATATAGTAATTACTGTAGAAGCATTTAGTGCACACGTATCAAAAATCAGCTCCTGGATACCCAATCCTTTACTTTTCTAAAGTCCTATCACGGTATGTGTAGAATGCTTCCCGGTTCCCTTCCGCGTGTCGCTTAAATCTTCCTCTGAAACGAAATAAACTCTATTGACTTGAGTTGCCTTATTTATATCTCGTCAGGGGGAGGGGCCTCGTCGCAGCAATGTCGCTGGATAGGTTATGCCCACGGTAAGCGCGCGCGCATTTGACTACACCGAAGCAAAGCCACGTCCCTCTTAACGATACATAAATAAAAGCGCTCACGCCGGCAGCTCTTTTCGCTTCGGACTACAAGATGGTTAAGACGTAAAAATAGGAGAAACCAGAAGCATTATACAAAGATCAACCTCGTGAAAAGGTGTATGTATACCTAATCATAATATATTTGGCACATAGAATAAACAATCGTTACTGGTAACGTCTTTAATCGACATGTTTAAATTAGTATCTCGGTAATCTTAATGTTTATTTGAGTTCTGACATTTGAGTATGTTTAAGGCTTAAGGGGACTGATGTTTTATTCGTTATTGGTTGTTTGGAGGTGGAACACGCACCGCAAGGCACAACAGGAGTCAATTATTTAAAACTGTGAAAAACATGTGAACGTAAAAGTGTAAGTTTACTATTATTCAGGAGCTGATTCTAAATACGTCTGCAACGAAATTGTTTCTATAGTTTTTACTTTCAGAAAAGTTTGGAGATAGTATTTGGTCTATAAAAATGTCAACGAGTGTCATCTTTGTATTCATATTTACAACAAAAATTTGGTGCAGTATTAGAAAGTTTTCACCATCTCGACATATCCAAATGATGCCAACTATTTTATTGGCCATATTCTCTTGTGATATTTAATGTTTCTTCTGATCCACTGATGATTTAGTTAAAGTCCTTAATTTTAACCTTCAGATCTACTTTTAAATAATTAATTCATATACGTACTAAGCCACTTTTCAGGTACACAAATACATCTGTTACATTACCTACCGTTGTTATATGTTTAAATCTAACTAAAGATACAGCACCTAAGCAGGTACAAATTAAATTTATTATAAAACGATTTAAAATACTATTTGAGCTGCACCAACACCATGAAGTAAGTAACCACAGCTCCCAGCACCTATAAAAGAAACGAAAATTGGGTTAAATTGTACCTGATGATTATATGTATAACTAGAATCCCTGTGTTACTTACAGAGGCGAACAGATCCAGAGAAATCGTGAAAAATTTCGCTCCAGATATCGACATGGCCTTCTGACATTGCTGGCACACGATCTGCACGAAGGTCTTCGCCTCTTCCGAACCGTCATACCAGTGACAGCTGTAAGCCGCTTCCATCACCGAGGAACTCTACAAATTTTAACAAAGCAGACGATTTGGAAGCAATTACAAAATTTGCACTCACCTCTTCGATCAGCCTGTTCCCGAAAATGCAGAAGTGGAACACCTGCGCCAGAGAATAAACTAGGTAGCCTATGACGGTGGCGGCGTATTTGTTAACTCCATCAATCTGGAAATGGTAACGATAAGTGGCTTTAACTCACTAAAATAAATGGTAGGGCTTACCTTGGTGGCTTGGTATGCCAAAAGAGTCAGCATAACGGTAGCCGTTAACATATGCAGTAGAAGGGCTACGCCGTAAGCGTCCCCAATGGCGGTGACAAGCCTAAAAATATTAGTGTCACGAAATATGTACAATTTTTTTATTTTTACTAATTATAGACGTGGAGGTCAATTATGCTTAGCCACTTCTCATCACTGGAATAAAACCATGCCTATCGATTAGTAAATTAACGCGGGCCAGAACCCGCATATTTATACTACTAAAAATGGGAACATCTTTCATAAATATTTTGTTTCTCTGAAAAATAAATCGTAACATTTCAGAAACATGCGGATATTTCCAACGCGGGCAGAGGATACTATAACGTCCTCGAATAATGGCCTTATTCGCCTGAGCAGCCGGATAACGTGATCAGAGTGTACATACCCTCTTTAGGGGCCTTAGAGGGTTGGTTTAATTTCCCGGCTTTATTAAGACAAAAGCAGACTATACATTACGCAATCAAAATCAGTAAAGTTGGAAAATGTGTAACGGAAGCTTATGTATAATTTACTGGAGAAATTCGAGCGGAGTGGAAGAGCCTAACAATTAAAACAATCGCTGTGCAAAGATTTAATTAGTAAGACAGTAATAGAATATGCAAATTGTATGAGCGTCAGTTGTTTCGGTTCTGTTGCAGGAAGATCGATTGATGGGTTTAAGTGTCTCCTGCGTTTATTTCTGCAAAAATTATTGAAACCCCAAAGCCTTTATTGAGTTTCAATTCTTGCACTTGGGAAGTTCAACATGACTTTTATTGAATGCGCTGCACGTTAAGACGTTCAAAGAAAATAAAACTGCGTCCATTTTGTTCAACTTCTATAATTGCCAGGAGGTGGAGGAGGGGGGTGGAGCTGAACTAGCACTGGTATACTACTTTTAACAAAGTACGAAATACCCGAGTATTTTGTTTAAAAAAACATTTAATATTTAGGAATTATCTGAAACGAGACAATAATAATAATAATAATAATATTTGCTTCTTATACTTTTAATAATAATAATAAAAATAAAAACCTTGCAACATACCTGACGACGTGCTTGTGCCTCTCGACCCAATACTTGATGGCCGACCTCACCATCAGCTCCTGCTTCTTGGACAGCCCGTTGGGCCCAACACCTTGCCCGAACGTTTGCAAGGCCCCGGACCTAAAGTGCCCGCCCAGCTCTTGCCTTGCGTTGTAAATACCTTTCAAGTTGAGCTCCTCATTTTTCGTGTTGTAGTCTAACAACAATTCGTATTAATACAAAAAAATATACTTGTATGAGCGCTTACCGTTCTCTATGAGATTGTCTTGGGATGTTGCGCTGGGAGCTCTGAATAAATCCGCGCTCTTTGGTACGTAAGTGTCTAACGACGCGGACAGTTCCTTAAAAAAGTGATAGGTGGATTTAACTTTACTCACAGCCTAATCCTTACTTACCATCAGGGGCTTCATGATTTCCTTCAAGTGCTGCAACTGCTCGCAAGCAAAGATCAGCCATGAGCAGAACAGACTATCCAGCAGGTTGGCGTGAGCTAAAGAGAAAAAGACGTAGTAAATCTGGAACCCCACGCTTACATAATAAGCTGTTCCAGACATAGCGTCCCAGGGGTACAAGGACTTCACTAGAAGCCTAGGTATTTCTTCTGTAATCGTCTCGTTCTCGTTGTCCGGGTCCTTTATGGTGTGCACGCTGTCTCCGACGAATGTTATGCCGGTCCAGGCTGAAACATGCAAGTAGCAGGTCTAAAACATATCCCTGTGGCACCCCGAGTTTGTTTTGCAGTAAAGCTGTGGCGTAATTGGCAAAATGAGTTATTTTTAAATTCCATACCTGCAGCAGACAATATTGTCGTCATGCCCACGCATATCAGCAAAGTCCTCATCTTCTTTAACGCCAAAGCATGGTACCTGTTGTTGGACTCTACGAATAATGGATGACTGTTGGCTTGATTCCATATACCTAGCGTTCTAAAATATAACGGAAATTAATACTGGCTGATTTCTGGTAAGATTGAAGAGTTACCTGTAAAAGAGCTTCGATCTCATTGCGAAATATACGAATTTCGTTATGCAGTGCGTGAAAAATAGCACCGTGATCGTGTTCGCAGCCAAGTCGCTTACGTTGTCTTTTTCTACGACCAGGTTTCCAAAGGTGCATCTAAAAAGGACGGAAATTGCATTTGAAATTTTTTTAAATAATGGCATTTTCATCCATGAGCTATATTCTTGACGCGATTATATAACACGAGCTAGTCATTTGCATGGTAACTAAACTCGGTTTAGACTGAAATATCGTTCTGCAAAACCAAATCCGTCAAACAGAAACAAAGAAGCAAGCCTCGCCTCCATAAAAGCTTTCAAGCAGCATTAATCATTCATTTTTTATTTACAAGGGCTTTCCAGTGAAGTTGAGTAGTTAAAAGCGACACACATCAAATGCGATTTCAAATCTGATATATGGAGATTTGCTTTCATAATTTTTAGACGGGGAGCCAATGTATTTTTAGAAGGCAGATTCTATTACAGATTCTACTTAAGCATGTAACCCACCCACACTTACCCGTATTGTAGAAGACAAAATACTAAGTGCATACAGCAGTAGCCAAGCCTCAGGGTATGCAGGGCTCCCGAATTGTCCGCGTGGTAATTGAACATAAAATGTCCCGAAGCCTGTATGAGCCTTATGTTGGGCATAAGGTCGGCCACAAGGCCGGACACCTTGAATTTCATCATCTGGAAAAGCAGAAGAGTCAATATTTGTCGAGATGGATGAATGAATAGAAGAGTGAATCAAATGATGTTTAACAGATGAGTGAGTGATTGAATTAATTGAAAAATGCAGTGGAAGAATAGATGATTCAATAGAGAATGAATGAAACGTATACAAATTGTGTACAACACAAAGAGACTAAGCTATGAATGAAGTGAAGGAGTGGTTGAATTAATTGTATAATGCAGTGGAAGAATATAAAATTTAGTAGAGAATTAATAAAGAAGTAAAGAATGTCTTCAATGAATTAATGAATAAGGTACTACCACACAGAATAATTATACTCTACGTAAGAATGCCACAACTAACATTCAGAAAATATTATGGGACAGTATATACACTTGTATATATTGAATGAATTGAAGAATGCAGTGGAAGAGTATATGATTCAATAGAGAATGAATGAAACCTATACAAATTGGTGAATGAACCTACTACTGCACACACAAAGAGACTAAGTTATGAATGAAGTGAATGAGCGATTGAATTAATTGAATAATGCAGTGGAAGAATATAAGATTTAGTAGAGAATTAATAAAGAAGTAAAGGATGTCTTCAATGAATTAATGAATAAGGTATTGCCACACAGAATAATTATACTATACGTAAGAGTGCCACAACTAACATTCAGACAATATTATGGGACAGTATATACACTTGTATATATTGAATGAATTGAAGAATGCAGTGGAAGAGTATAGGATTCAATAGAGAATGAATGAAACGTATACAAATTGGTGAATGAACCTACTACTGCACACACAAAGAGACTAAGTTAAGAATGAAGTGAATTAATGATTGAATTAATTGAATAATACAGTGGAAGAATATATGATTTAGTAGAGAATTAATAAAGAAGTAAAGGATGTTTTCAATGAATTAATGAATAAGGTATTGCCACATAGAATTCTACTATACGTAAGAATGCCACAAATAACATTCAGACAATATTTTGGGATAGTATATATATATATATATATATATATATATATATATATATATATATATATATATATATATATATATATATATATATATATATATATATATATATATATATATATATATATATATATATATTGAATTAATTGAAGAATGCAGTGGACGAGTATATGATTCAATAGAGAATGAATGAAACGTATACAAATTGGTGAATGAACCTACTACTGCACACACAAAGAGACTAAGCTATGAATGAAGTGAATGAGTGATTGAATTAATTGAATAATACAGTGGAAGAATATAAGATTTAGTAGAGAATTAATAAAGAAGTAAAGAATGTCTTCAATGAATTAATGAATAAGGTATTACCACACAGAATAATTATACTATACGTAAGAATGCCACAACTAACATTCAGAAAATATTATGGGACAGTATATACACTTGTATATATTGAATGAATTGAAGAATGCAGTGGAAGAGTAATGATTCAATAGAGAATGAATGAAGCGTATACAAATTGGTGAATGAACCTACTATAGCACACACAAAGAGACTAAGTTATGAATGAAGTGAATGAGCGATTGAATTAATTGAATAATGCAGTGGAAGAATATAAGATTTAGCAGAGAATTAATAAAGAAGTAAAGGATACCTTCAATGAATTAATGAATAAGGTATTGCCACACAGAACAATTCTACTATACGTAAGAATGCCACAACTAACATTCCAGCAATATTATGGGACAGTAATACACTTGTATATATTGAATTAATTGAAGAATGCAGTGGCAGAGTATATGATTCAATAGAGAATTAATGGAACGTATATTAATTGGTGAATGAATCTACTACTGCACACACAAAGAGACTAAGCTATGAATGAAGTGAATGAGTGATTGAATTAATTGAATAATGCAGTGGAAGAATATAAGATTTAGTAGAGAATTAATAAAGAAGTAAAGGATGTCTTCAATGAATTCATGAATAAGGTATTGCCACACAGAATAATTATACTATACGTAAGAATGCCACAACTAACATTTAGAAAATATTATGGGACAGTATATACACTTGTATATATTGAATGAATTGCAGAATGCAGTGGAAGAGTATATGATTCAATAGAGAATGAATGAAACGTATACAAATTGGTGAATGAACCTACTATAGCACACACAAAGAGACTAAGTTATGAATGAAGTGAATGAGCGATTGAATTAATTGAATAATGCAGTGGAAGAATATAAGATTTAGCAGAGAATTAATAAAGAAGTAAAGGATACCTTCAATGAATTAATGAATAAGGTATTGCCACACAGAACAATTCTACTATACGTAAGAATGCCACAACTAACATTCCAGCAATATTATGGGACAGTAATACACTTGTATATATTGAATTAATTGAAGAATGCAGTGGCAGAGTATATGATTCAATAGAGAATTAATGGAACGTATATTAATTGGTGAATGAATCTACTACTGCACACACAAAGAGACTAAGCTATGAATGAAGTGAATGAGTGATTGAATTAATTGAATAATGCAGTGGAAGAATATAAGATTTAGTAGAGAATTAATAAAGAAGTAAAGGATGTCTTCAATGAATTAATGAATAAGGTATTACCACACAGAATAATTATACTATACGTAAGAATGCCACAACTAACATTCAGAAAATATTATGGGACAGTATATACACTTGTATATATTGAATGAATTGAAGAATGCAGTGGAAGAGTATATGATTCAATAGAGAATGAATGAAACGTATACAAATTGGTGAATAAACCTACTACTGCACACACAAAGAGATTAAGCTATGAATGAAGTGAATGAGTGATTGAATTAATTGAATAATGTAGTGGAAGAATATACCATTTACAATTAATAAAAAAATAAAGGATGTTCTTAGTAAGGCAATAAATGAGGTATTGCCACATAAAAGAATTCTACCATACGTAAAAATGTCACAACTAACATTCAGACAATATGGAATAGTATAGAATTATAAACAGTCATTGTTGAGCCCGTTCAATATATAAACGGTCATTGTGAAGCCCAAAATGATACTGTCGGGCCCAGGTTCGGGCACAATGACGTATTGAGGTGTATATCATCACTATTTGGTTAAATATACCGTACGCAAATTTTAGGGAGGGCTCAACAACGTACTATTCCCATCTTTGTGTATATCTCGATTAGTTCTCTAATGAATGCTCCAACTAGCATATGATATACCAGCGATATAGCAACAACGTTGGGCTCAGTAACGGTGCCTATGAATGCCTTGAGTATAAGGAAGTTCAAAAATGCGACAAAATTTACTCATCTATCTTGGTTCTAAAGGGCGGGATCAACAGTGACGTGTTGATATATCGGGCTCAGCAATGTACCGTTTCATTATATATTGAATTAATTGAAGAATGCAGTGAAAGAGTACATGATTTAATAAAGAATGAATGAGAAAGAAATAAAGTAATGAATGAGGTATTGCCAAATGAAATAAACCAACCTGCGAATTAATTGATGGGTAAATTAATTGATCAACAGATGGAATAGACTTGTGAGTGAATGCAAAAGTAAAATAATTAACAAGTAAATCGATGGGTTGTGGATGAACTAGTAATGAATGAGAGAAAAATATATGAAGGTATAAATAAATATATTTCGGTTCTAAATAAAAATTGTAGCGTTGTGGTGCTCTCAAAAGTGGGACTTTCAACGTTGGACTGTCCGTTCCATACCAAATGCCTTAAGGTCATCCTAATGAAAATTTATTTAGTTATTGAGCAATGGTAGCAATTTTAGCTCTCATTCGGAATGAAGATGAGATCAAGTTGAGTTATCTGAAGAACCACGCATCCAAGTTCTGCTTATGGTGTCATGGTGATCATAAAGAGTCACCAACATGGATCCGGCGGCTCCAAAGGTTTTTTACAAAAATTTTCTCTTGATCAATAAAAAATGTAAGAATTTGAAAAATGGCTCTACTTAAATATTTTGCACCTCACCGACTGGTCCAATACTTCAGATCTGGTCGAAAGTTTTACTACGCTATCAAACTAATATCAACTTGAATTCATTACCTTGAAGCTGTTCCTGGATTTGGAGTACGAACAAGAGTAATCGCAAACGGCACCCACTACATTTAAATCAGTTTATTTCAACTCGACATCCCAAATTCAACAGCAGTACCGATCAAAAATTATGTGTATGACAACTCGATAATCCGCGCAGATGGGTACCAGCAACTGATCTACATAAAACCCTGAGGTGATCCTAGACCCTGATAAAATAAAATCTAATAGCGCTTACTTTCGCAAAACCGATGATCGTGTACCAATCAGAACGGGCTATTGTCTTTGAGTGGGCGGGGCGTATCACGTGACCGGCGATTATTCTTTGTATATACGATTCCTCCCCTGTAGTACAAGATCTGCTCTATAATTTTACTTGAAAATCTTAAATAATTCAGCGCGTTTAATATTGATGCGGGACAGTCGATTCTCTAATGACAATTCGATAGCATTTGTTCTTAATGATTAGGTGTTCTACGGATGACTCGATAAGAGGAGTTTTATGTTTCACAAATCGATTTTTACAGTTTAGTCTGGGATATGTCGGGAACAAACTCAAAACTGGCCAGGAGGTTCACGTACAATCTCCAATATTTTAGTAGGATTATAAAGTATTACTTTCTACTTAATGCAGATTTCGCCCATCAAGCTGACATCTTTTGGAGCGACACAATTTTGAAATTTTGTGCAGAAAAAAGAAGCGTCTACGAACCTGTGGATCATATATGTAAAATTCTTGAATGTCACTTTTTGATCATTATGCCTGAACTATTTTGGACTTGATCTTGGCTTGCTCGCCGACGGATACAAGGACGTGTCCCTTGACAGCGACATTTGAACTTCGGAAGAGATATGAATGTGTGTGGTCTATTATTAATAGTATTTCGCAATAACAAGGTTCATCATATAAAATGCCGCAGGTGTAAACTAGTTAGAGAAATTATTCTTATTTTACATTGACCTTTAAATTATATGATAAATGAGTGATATAAAAATATCAAGTAGCAAGGGAAAAATCAATGGGAGCACATGTGTCCACGTCAACTATTAAATACGCTTAGTATTAGTGACGCAACTTTTGTTGTGCAATCTCCGTGAAAATATCGATAAAAAACGGCATATTCATTCTTTTGACGGATTTTTAATTGTTTTAGGGCTGATTTTGGACTTAGTAACAAAATTTACATGAATTGAAAGCATTTTTTGCACTCGTTCATTAAAATTGAAAGGTTGTCAAAATGACTGATTTCTAAAAAAATTCCTAAAAAAAAAACACTTTCATACTTTATCTACTAATTATTTATTTTTCAACCAATTTAAATGCACTTGTTATATATGCAACAGAATCGAAGAATTGTAGTCTGGTCACAATTTCTTAGAGCCTATTCTATTGCCTAAATATCAATATCAAGTTTATTAAAATCGCCCGAAAAATAACGAACTGGCAGGCAAAACACCAAATCTTGATTCCTTGTTCCTCATTTAAGAATGAAAAATAGGTCTTCTTTGAACTCGCTATATCTCAGCAAAGGATGAACCGATCTAACACATCGTATGAGTAAAATGTAAGCAGAGGTTAATTCTTTCAAAATCTGTCACTAGTTGCCTTTTAAAAAGAGCAAACGCAAAAGGCCTATTTTCAACTATGTATGCCATCTTGCATTTTGACTTCCGGTGATTTGTTTGCAATTTCTTATCATCTATTGCCTAAATATCAAGAGAAAGTTGATTAAAATCACTTGAGAAATAGCACACAAAATATGTATAAACTTTTGATTCTTTATTTAAGAATGACAAATAGGCTTTTTTGAACTCGCTATATATTCGCAAAGGATGAACCGATTTAACTCACTGTAATCTTAAAATGTAAGAAGAGGTTAAATCTGGTGCTAGTTCTATTCGTGCGACAACATGCCTTTAAAAAGGACAAACGCAAAAGGCCTATTTTCAACTATATATGTCATCTTTTGCATTTTGACGTTCCGGTGATTTATTTTCAATTTCTTAGGGACGATTCTATTGCCTAAATACCAAGACCAAGTTTATTAAAATTGCTTGAAAAATAAAGAATTAGAAGTTAATTTTAAAAAGAACAAACGCAAAAGCCTATTTTCAACTATGTATGACATCTTTCATTTGATCTTCCAATGATTTGTTTGCAATTTCTTAGGGGCAATTCTGTTGCCTAAATGTCAAAAAAAAAGTTCACTAAAATCGCTTGAGACATAAAGAACTTGCAGGCAAAATATATCAACTCTTAAATTATTTGTCTCTCATTTAAGAAAGAAAAATAGGCCTTTTTTAACTCGCTATATCTCCGTAAGGGATGAACCGATTTAACTCAGTGTAGTCTTAAACTGTAAGAAGTTAATTCTCCCAAAATCTGCCACTAGTTCTATTGTTTGAACAAGTTGGTTTTAAAAAGGACAAGCGCAAAAGGCCCATTTTCAACTATGTATGTCATCTTTTGCATTTTGACCTTCCGGTGATTTATTTACAATTTCTTAGGGACGATTCTATTGCCCAAATACCAAGACCAAGTTTATTAAAATTGCTTGAAAAATAAAGAATTAGAAGTTAATTTTAAAAAGAACAAACGCAAAAGCCTATTTTCAACTATGTATGACATCTTTCATTTGATCTTCCAGTGATTTGTTTGCAATTTCTTAGGGGCAATTCTGTTGCCTAAATGTCAAAAGCAAGTTCACTAAAATCGCTTGAGACATAAAGAACTTGCAGGCAAAATATATCAACTCTTAAATTATTTGTCTCTCATTTAAGAATGAAAAATGGGCCTTTTTTAACTCGCTATATCTCCGTAAGGGATGAACTGATTTAACTCATTCTAGTCTTAAATTGTAAGAAGAAGTTAATTCTCCCAAAATCTATCACTAGTTCTGTTGTTTTACAAGTTGGTTTTAAAAAGAACAAACGCAAAAGGCCTATTTTCAACTATGTATGTCATCTTTTGCATCTTGATCTTCCGGTGATTTATTTACAATTTCTTAGGGATGATTTTATTGCCTAATAACCAAGACCAAGTTTATTAAAAGTGCTTGAAAAATAAAGAATTAGAAGTTAATTTTAAAAAGAACAAACGCAAAAGCCTATTTTCAACTATGTGAACCGATTCAACTCATTGTAGTCTTAAATTGTAAGAAGTTAATTCTCCCAAAATCTGTCACTAGTGCTGTTGTTTGTACAAGTTGGTTTTAAAAAGAACAAACGCAAAAGGCCTATTTTCAACTATGTATGTCATCTTTAGCATTTTGATCTTCCGGTGATTTATTTACAATTTCTTAGGGATGATTCTATTACCTAATAACCAAGACCAAGTTTATTAAAATTGCTTGAAAAATAAAGAATTAGAAGTTAATTTTAAAAAGAACAAACGCAAAAGCCTATTTTCAACTATGTGAACCGATTTAACTCATTGTAGTCTTAAATTGTAAGAAGTTAATTCTCCCAAAATCTGCCACTAGTTCTGTTGTTTTGACAAGTTGGTTTTAAAAAGAACAAACGCAAAAGGCCTATTTTCAACTATGTATGTCATCTTTTGCATTTTGATCTTCCGGTGATTTATTTACAATTTCTTAGGGATGATTCTATTGCCTAATAACCAAGACCAAGTTTATTAAAATTGCTTGAAAAATAAAGAATTAGAAGTTAATTTTAAAAAGAACAAACGCAAAAGCCTATTTTCAACTATGTGAACCGATTCAACTCATTGTAGTCTTAAATTGTAAGAAGTTAATTCTCCCAAAATCTGTCACTAGTGCTGTTGTTTGTACAAGTTGGTTTTAAAAAGAACAAACGCAAAAGGCCTATTTTCAACTATGTATGTCATCTTTTGCATTTTGATCTTCCGGTGATTTATTTACAATTTCTTAGGGATGACTCTATTGCCTAATAACCAAGACCAAGTTTATTAAAATTGCTTGAAAAATAAAGAATTAGAAGTTAATTTTAAAAAGAACAAACGCAAAAGCCTATTTTCAACTATGTGAACCGATTTAACTCATTGTAGTCTTAAATTGTAAGAAGTTAATTCTCCCAAAATCTGCCACTAGTTCTGTTGTTTTGACAAGTTGGTTTTAAAAAGAACAAACGCAAAAGGCCTATTTTCAACTATGTATGTCATCTTTTGCATCTTGATCTTCCGGTGATTTATTTACAATTTCTTAGGGATGATTCTATTGCCTAATAACCAAGACCAAGTTTATTAAAATTGCTTTAAAAATAAAGAATTAGAAGTTAATTTTAAAAAGAACAAACGCAAAAGCCTATTTTCAACTATGTATGACATCTTGCATTTGATCTTCCAGTGATTTGCTTGCAATTTCTTAGGGGCAATTCTATTGCCTAAATGTCAAAAGCAAGTTCACTAAAATCGTTTGAGACATAAAGAACTTGCAGGCAAAATATGTCAACTCATAATTATTTGTTTCTCATTTAAGCATGAAAAATAGGCCCTTCTTAACTCGTTTATCTCCGTGAGGGATGAACCGATTTAACTCAGTGTAGTCTTAAACTGTAAGAAGTTAATTCTCCCAAAATCTGCCACTAGTTCTATTGTTTGGACAAGTTGGTTTTAAAAAGGACAAACGCAAAAGGCCTATTTTCAACTATGTATGTCATCTTTTGCATTTTGACCTTCCGGTGATTTGTTTCCAATTTCTTAGGGATGATTTTATTGCATCAAGTTCATTAAAGTTGTTTGAGAAATAAAGAATTTGCGGGCTGAAGATCAACGGTTGATTCTTTGTTCGTGATTTGCGAATGAAAATAGGCCTTTTGTGAATTCGCTATATTTTCGGTAATACTTGGCCCACTTTTGTTAGATTTTTTAGCCGTATATTTGGTCTTTAAAATGAGAAGCTTACTTGATTGTTGCAGAGAGCAAGTCGTTAATGCGAGGGAGAAATAGAGCGGGCCAAAGGGGAATCCTCATGAACTAGAGAACCCCTTTGGATTTTTTCTCGTTGGGCAATTTGATAAGTTGAAAAATGAAGAAGCAGTGACCAAGGTTTCCCGCTCAAGCAATATAACTTGATTCAAGTGTAATTTAATTTAATATGCTGTAATTATATACAGGCACTTAATAACAGGTTCTTTATTACTATAAAAGTGGAGCCTTTTAGTATTTTCACATGTTTATTAGAACCATAGCAATTGTTTAGGAACACAACCTCAGGTGTTGAATAAAGTTTACGCGATGCAATCATTTTGTTATAATTATAACAATCTTCTTAGCATCGCTTGTGTTGACTGATTTCGCAATTTTATACATATATTCGTATTTGCTTTGGTACCTAAAATTCCCCTCACACATAACAGCAGCGAATTTTTTAACATTCATATATTTCCGCACTTGCCATATTTAAATGCATTATTAATAAAACATATGTAATGAATTATTAATACAAAAGATATAAAAACGCAAGAACCATCGAACCGTTCAGGACAGTTTAAAATCAGAGAAAGCCGAATCAACTAATTTAGGATTTCCCCATTTCTAAGTGGAGTCAGAAAAAAAACCGTTGCAGTACGTTTCCGAGGATCTTTGAAATGCAATTTGTTATTATTATTTTTAAATGAATAGGTTATACAGGGCTTGCTTGGAAGGTTTACAGACGACGGAAACTTGGAGACTGAGTTGGGCAGCATCTACCATTATGAGAAATTGACTATTATTATTATTACTTGTTTTGACGCTAAATAGCATTCATGACGCTCTCGCCCAACGAAACGAGGTATCGAAATGCGGTTTACGCCATTCGATTTGCCATAGTTTTCTCTATCTTCGTGAATTATTTCAAAATTTTAGAAGACGGATCTTTCTCTATGTGCGGTCATATCTTTAGGTATATTTCGCCTAAAATTTGAAACACTTAAATGGCTCTATCTCCCAAACGGAACGAGACAGCAACCTGCGGTCTGTTCCAGTCGACTCGTCTCGTTCTCCTCTATCACCATGAACTAGTTTAAAAATCTTTTGAGAGAATTTTTTCTCGATGAAAATGAAAAAAATTAAACTTCCAATTTTTTTACAAAAAATAAAAATTCTTCAAACGACTAAGGGATATAGAGGTGTGTAAAATAAATGCCAAACCTGACAAAATTGACATTTTTACATTTTTCTTCGTCTACTCGTCTTTCTACTTGACACGTTGTTATCGATAGAACAAAATGGTGTATGAACAGAAATATGTTTTTCTTCTCAATTGAACATTTAGACTTTGACACTGACCACGCTGTACAAAACCTTGCAAAACAATCACCAAATAAATTAACAAAACATCTATTTTTATTATGCGCTGTTATATGTGCTCCTTATTTCAACGCTATTCCCATTAAAACACATGTTAAACTAATACATAAATTATTAATAAAATTTAATAAAAACACAAGAACCGCCGAACCATTTAAAATTATTTAAACTCAGAGAAAGCCGAGTCGAAAAATTCGCCATTGGCTAAGCCGAAACCAGCCGCATTCCGATTGGCCTACGTATACTTAGACACCTGAACAAGGACTTAGTATAAGACCGACTACCTTCCGCTTTCACCGCAGGTTGTGTTGAACATTCTTTGGTTAACAAACGTTGTTAACGCAGACGAAAGTAGTTGTGTGGTTGATAATCAGTTTCTCAGTGACCATTTGACTTACTTTTGGATTTTATTAGGTAAGCGACTTCAGAATATGTTAAAGCAATAGGCAAAGGCAAAGTTGGCAGCAACAATTGGTTTTTGTATTTTTCTCTGGAGTTGTGCGAACTGGTTTTGGCAAATTGGACTATAACCTTACTTTTTTATATAAGCTGTTATTAAACTGGATGTAGAGCACAATTATAATTGGTTCTGTTAAGTGTAAGTGATGCATTTTTAAAACAAATTAAAGTCCACAAATGTCTGTTTCAGTGGCTGTGTAGAGCCAGTTTTGATAAATACCAAACTGAAAAATTCAAAGTTATTATGGTTTGTTTCACTTTCGTTTGCCATTCTTGCAACTGTTTTCGTCATATTCATGCTACAAGACTAAATGTAAATTTTCTGAAAGTTCTAATGAAGGGTCATTAACTTAATCACTGGTTTTGGAAAGACCTGTCTTTTGACGTGTAACATATAAGACACATATAAGTGCGATTTTATCCATCACTCAAGCATCTTTCTAATTAGTAGCAGAACACAAGAAGTGTGGAAAGAATTTGCTTAAATTTTAAAAACATATTTGCTGAATTAGGGAGGAAAGTGCTTGAATCCATCCCAAAAAGGAGGAAACCATATTTCGTATAATTTTTTTTTTCAGTAGAAGAATAAAAATATAAATTTGATAACGAAGATCATAATAAAAAGTTTTTTAATGTTACACGCTGTCGTCAATAGCAGCGGGGTATAATATTCGCTTTACCTCCTGCAATCAACGAAACGAAAGATATTTACTACCTGCTGCAGGACTCTAAGATGCAGGAAAAATTCTACGTTTTGTACAGGTAGCAGAAAATGGCTTTGTGTGCCACTAGGGAAGAAATTAGAATCCCCCCAAGGGAGAAACTGATACATTACTCTCCAAACACACTTGATTGACCATACCAATTTTTCTATGTTTGGCAAACAATTATGAAAACGACAACTAATAAAAAATAATATAACATTACACTATGTCGTTAATAGCAGCGGGACAGGATTTTCCTCCCTAGAAAATTAGTTTATACGCATCTGCCTTTTAAAATGACCTTATTCCTGATAATGTGGTGTATTTAGGAAGATTGACAAAAAATAATTTTATTGTAAAAAAGGCGTGAGGTGCTAACTCTACTTTAATCAATAGCTACCAATGAAATATCTATAACAATTGATATCATGCACCCCACGCTTTTTTTACGATAAAATTATTTTTTGCTAATCACTTTATTCTTAATTATTATTATAATTCAAACGGAGACACATTGTAATAAACGAAAACTTAAACTAACTAAATAGTACCGACTGCGTCTCTACTAGTTCACTGTTACTAGACGAAGTCTGGCTACCGGTTCTCCAAAAAGAAGTACGTGACGGAAATATCAAATAAATTAGAATTCTTTATCTAGTGATCTATGCATTAATTACTAATCAGTGTCAAGTGTCAAAGTGATCTTTTTTGACAAATCATTTTTTGTAATCACAGTTGAAAAAGGACCTAGACTTTGGTTCGAAACGTTCTGTTAAGATAAGTTATTGTTTTATAATTGTTTTTTACATATCACATAAATATATATATCTATATATTATATAATATACATTTTGTTATTATATTTTCTAGTGTAAAATACTAGAAAACCACTGATACGAATTTTAGATAACAATATTGTATTTATATTCATTTAGAATTATATACAGTGGTTTTCTGGGGCAAACTGTTGAGGTTTGCCTTTGATACTACACTTTTATCTTGACATATTTTGGCAATTTTCTTATTTCTATTTATTTTTTAGAATTTGGCGTGATTCCCAGAATTAAGTTCAATGAATATTAACTATCCGCCACAAATAAACTACAAACAATACTTTATTCTTATTTTAAACTTAGTAAAAAGCATTTAATTATATTGAGTTAGTGGAATATTTATCACTGTTGAACAAAGTCTTAATAGATAAACATTATTTTTTACTTTTTATTTCGGTTTCCCTTTAAAGCGTGTTTTTTTAGTTTTTTTAAACTATAATTTATTTTTTCTACTACCGATCGTAAAGTACTAACTTTCCGCACGCTGAAGAGTGCGTAAAGTTAAACTTTACGCACTAGTGCGTAAAGTAACATACTAAACAATTGCAAACCTATTAGAGCACCTATAATAACCATATCTTATTTATCATGAGCCGTAGACGAATGCGACAAAATTCCCATTTGTGAAAAAATCCCACCTTACGCACTTGTTGCATAAATAACTATTTTACCTTTTAGTTCGGTTTGCTATAAAAGCGTGTTTTTTAGTTTTTTTATTTTATTTATTTTTACTTTTTAGTTCGGTTTACCTTTAAAGCGTGTTTTTTTAGTTTCTTTAAACTATAATTTTTTTATATTTTTGAAATGAGTTCTTGAAAAGAAAATTCTTTTGACATTTTTCAATTCAATTTTTCAATTCAAATTTTGTTTGTAATTTTTAAAATCCAATTTTTTTCAAAATTGTTTAAATCAAATTTTTTTCAAAATTTTTGAATTCAAATTTTTTTTATTTTTGAAGACAAATTTTTTTCGATATTTCTCAATTCGAATTTTTTTCAACATTTTTCATTTCAAATTTTATACACTCCTACTACTGTTAATATGGTGTATTTAGGTAGCTTGTGCTTTCATAAATTTAATATTTCATACAAATTTGAGCTCCTGTTATTTTTAATTTTAATTAAACTGGGGCTCTCGCCTTCTAAATAATATCCAAGAGTTAAAACTCTGTTATTTGTCCCTAATTAAGGACATTCTGAATAATCCACAAGGAGGCGTTCCAGGACAATTCTTTTGTGTATTTGATATTAAAATTCAAGCAGAGAATTATTATCATGAAAGCGTCGCCTATTTTAGTATCTCTTTATTTTAATCCACAGGGCGATCGATAAGCCAATAGTTTGTAGTTTATATTTACAGAAATTTACATTCCCTGTTATATGAGCCTTAAAAAACGTTTTAATAAGATATACAGGGTGTCTACGCTGTTAAAATATATTTATTAGAATTTTGTTTCCAAAGCCTCCTTGATTATTTAAATTTTTAAACATGAAACCAATGAACTGGAAAATACTTACTTTGAAATAATTTTCTGTCGCAAATTAATTTGCTGCATTATCAGATACTTGAAATCTTGCAAAAACGTATAAAAAATTGAACAATATTTGATAAAACACTTTCATTTGTTTCTTTTTTTAACAAAATATCATCAGAAACTTTTAATTCTTGTGGACACCCTGTATAGTAGGAAAATCCTAGCGTTTTGGAACGAGGTCACCATTTTTTTACTTTTAAAATTTGTTAATTCGTATCTGGAACAGTTTTGCGAAACGGTCACAATTTGGCAATATAGCTGTCCGTTTATACCCAAAACTACAATTCTCTTGTAAAAACTGAAGACACGCCAAATTCATTAATAGCTGAATTCGTACAAAGATATTTTATATATTACGTAACACGTGTATCTAATGGGTAAAGGTTTACTCACCGCATAGGTGTATATCGTTGGTAAACTTACGTTATATAATAATATTAATTTGGAAACAGAAGACTTTCATTGACCCACTTCGTGGGTTTTAAATATACGTATGTATTTCATATTTTGCAAAATTGCTCTCATCTTAGCACAGCAGAGAAGCTCAAATTAGTTATAAATATCAATCAGCCACTGACTTAATATATACATTCAATCTCTGGGAGATAAATATTTGAAATGGAACGGTATGAATTCCAATTCTGTGTGAAAATCTGCATACGACTGTAATTTTTGGAATTTCTCCCAGGCTATGAATTAATCTGCAAATCCTGCCAAATGAGATACAGTCGTAAAATACAGGAAACCCAAATAATTTCGGCTATATCTAAGGAAATGCGTAGTTCCAATATTGATTTCTTAATACTAAATGTGTAGTTAAATATTAAACAACTTCTCTTGAATAAACGAAGTCGTTAGCTGTTTAATCAACAATATTAGTTTAGGAACGGAATAAAACATTTAATTTTTTTCGTTTGCGTGCACTATTAACTATCAAGGTACCAGAAATTATCAAGTATAATAGAAAAGTTAACAAACGTTAATTAATTAGCCAGGAATATTTTACAATATTCCTGGCTAATACGTGTAATTAATATAGTGGTGGGAAATTAGAGTTTTAAAGTATCGGGAAATTGACTTTTTTTTTTGCTTTTTGTTAATCGAGCCAATAACTCCTAATGAGATCAGCTTCGTTAAGAAATGAAACATTATTTTGGTCCCTAAAATTAGGGACGAAAATTATACTTTCCGTGAAGGTAGTAAATATTTCTTTTAGGGAGGAAAAGTCAAAATTTCATCCCACTAATAGTTATTAATAACACCGTGTATTGTTATAACAATTTTCATTGATATCTTAAATATCGTTTAACGATTGCCAAACGTAGAAAAATTCATACGTTCAACTCTCAAGTGCATAATTTCCTCCCTTGGAAAGCAATATATTTAATTCAATGAATAAGTGGGGAGGAAAATGTATCGTTTTCTCCCGACCAGCAGCACACACGGGTGGAAATCGTGTTTTACTCCAGAGTTGGGAGAGAAAGACGTACTTTCGACCCTAAATTAAGGGACGAAAATTATACTTTCCCTGAAGATAGTAAATATATTTTCTAGGGAGGAAATGTTCAGCTCTGAAATGTATAGTATCATTTCCTCCCTTGAATAACAATCATATCCTGCTCTTGAGGATAGTGACCCTAAAATAAGGAAAGAAAGTTATCTTTTAATGAAGGTAGTATTTCTTCTAGGGAGGAAAAGTCAAAATTTCATCCCACTAATAGTTATTAATAACACCGTGTATTGTTATAACAATTTTCATTGATATCTTGAATATCGTTTAACGATTGCCAAACGTAGAAAAATTCATACGTTCAACTCTGAAGCGCATAATTTCCTCCCTTGGAAACAAATACATTTAATTTAATGAATAACTGGGGAGGAAAATGTATCGTTTTGTCCCCAAAAGCAGCATCACCCACGGGTGGAAATCGTGCTTTACTCCAGAGTTGGGAGAGAAAGGCGTACTTTCGACCCTAAATTAAGGGACGAAAATTATACTTTTCCTGAAGGTAGTAAATATATTTTCTAGGGAGGAAATGTTCAGCTCTGAAATGTACAGTATCATTTCCTCCCTTGCGTATCAATCATATCCTGCTCTTGAGGATAGTGACCCTAAAATAAGGAAAGAAAGTTATCTTTTAATGAAGGCAGTATTTCTTCTAGGGAGGAAAAGTCAAAATTTCATCCCACTAATAGTTATTAATAACACCGTGTATTGTTATAACAATTTTCATTGATATCTTGAATATCGTTCAACGATTGCCAAACGTAGAAAAATTCATACGTTCATCTCTGAAGTGCATAATTTCCTCCCTTGGAAAGCAATGTTAATTTAATGAATAACTGGGGAGGAAAATGTATCGTTTTGTCCCCAAAAGCAGCATCACCCGCGGGTGGAAATCGTGCTTTACTCCAGAGTTGGGAGAGAAAGACGTACTTTCGACCCTAAATTAAGGGACGAAAATTATACTTTCCCTGAAGGTAGTAAATATATTTTCTAGGGAGGAAATGTTCAGCTCTGAAATAATAAATAATATAATAATAAATACACCACATGTAATTACGACGAATGTATAGTATCATTTCCTCCCTTGAATATCAATCATATCCTGCTCTTGAGGATAGTGACCCTAAAATAAGGAGAGAAAGTTATCTTTTAATGAAGGTAGTATTTCTTCTAGGGAGGAAAAGTCAAAATTCCATCCCACTAATAATTATTAATAACACCGTGTATTGTTATAACAATTTTCATTGATATCTTGAATATCGTTTAACGATTGCCAAACGTAGAAAAATTCATACGTTCAACTCTGAAGCGCATAATTTCCTCCCTTGGAAAGCAATATATTTAATTCAATGAATAACTGGGGAGGAAAATGTATCGTTTTCTCCCGACAAGCAGCACCACCCACGGGTGGAAATTGTGTTTTACTCCAGAGTTGGGAGAGAAAGGCGTACTTTCGACCCTAAAATAAGGGACGAAAATTATACTTTCCGTGAAGGTAGTAAATATATTTTCTAGGGAGGAAATGTTCAGCTCTGAAATGTATAGTATCATTTCCTCCCTTGAATATCAATCATATCCTGTTCTTGAGGATAGTGACCCTAAAATAAGGAGAGAAAGTTATCTTTTAATGAAGGTAGTATTTCTTCTAGGGAGGAAAAGTCAAAATTTCATCCCACTAATAGTTATTAATAACACCGTGTATTGTTATAACAATTTTCATTGATATCTTAAATATCGTTTAACGATTGCCAAACGTAGAAAAATTCATACGTTCAACTCTCAAGTGCATAATTTCCTCCCTTGGAAAGCAATATATTTAATTCAATGAATAAGTGGGGAGGAAAATGTATCGTTTTCTCCCGACCAGCAGCACACACGGGTGGAAATCGTGTTTTACTCCAGAGTTGGGAGAGAAAGGCGTACTTTCGACCCTAAATTAAGGGACGAAAATTATACTTTCCCTGAAGGTAGTAAATATATTTTCTAGGGAGGAAATGTTCAGCTCTGAAATGTATAGTATCATTTCCTCCCTTGAATATCAATCATATCCTGCTCTTGAGGATAGTGACCCTAAAATAAGGAGAGAAAGTTATCTTTTATTGAAGGTAGTATTTATTCTAGGGAGGAAAAGTCAAAATTTCATTCCACTAATAGTTATTAATAACACCGTGTATTGTTACAACAATTTTCATTGATATCTTGAATATCGTTTAACGATTGCCAAACGTAGAAAAATTCATACGTTCAACTCTGAAGCGCATAATTTCCTCCCTTGGAAAGCAATATATTTAATTTAATGAATAACTGGGGAGGAAAATGTATCGTTTTCTCCCGACCAGCAGCACACACGGGTGGAAATCGTGTTTTACTCCAGAATTGGGAGAGAAAGGCGTACTTTCGACCCTAAAATAAGGGACGAAAATTATACTTTCCGTGAAGTTAGTAAATATTTTTTCTAGGGAGGAAAAGTTCAACATTTCTTCCCTTGGAAGGCAGTACATTTAATTTAATGAAGTTCAATCATATCCTGCTCTTGAGAATGCAATTATAGCGGCATAGTTTATACGATAGCTACATGTGCAACTGGGGAGGAAAATGTATTCATTTTGTCCCCAAAAACAGCACCACCCGCGGGTGGAAATCGTGCTTTACTCCAGAGTTAGGAGTGAAAGGCGTACTCTCGACCCTAAAATAAGTAAGAAAAATTATACTTTCCATGTAGGTAGTAAATACTTCTTCTAGGGAGGAAAAATGAAAATTCCGTCCCGCTGCTATTGACGACGGTGTGTAATGTTGTTGAGATTGTACATTTGACCACGACAATTGTATCTTGTAACAAATCTCAATATTTTTCACCATTTTTAAGCCAATTGTTTACAAGAGCCTTTAAATAATAGTAAACGAACATACACGTGAACGGAAGTTTGTGCTTCCATCCCGGCATTTCTGCGTCTGTGTCTTTTTATTTGATTTCTGGAAATACCGAAGTAATAAATTTTTCTGTACATATTTGCTCTCGGACGAAACCTCAAGGATAGTGAGTTTCTACCGGCGCGGCGCAGCGTGGCCAGACATACAGGTTAACGTCTTTAAGTCACCGTCGACGTTCATTAAATTATTATAATTACGTCCATACACAAAAATATTGAGAGATAATTTTGCTACAATTATAATTTGATAATTAATGTTAACGAGCCAACGAAATAAATTTATGGCTTATTTTTAAACAAATATTTTATTAATATGTTAAATTAAATTACAAATAAACCGGGCATTGACGTTGGTCGAACTTACAGTGCCGAACTTAGGGCAGCCGGTGTAAAATTTAAATTGTGATATTTTTAAATCTTATAACCACAGTTTTCCTTGGAGAGCTACAGAGTGGGCGTTAAGCGGGCCCTTGGGGAGCACCAGAATTGGTCTCGCCTCTGTGGATAAAAAAACTCGATATTGACAGACAGCTGGGCTGACAGGGTAAGAAGATCTCCTCGGAGAAATATGTCTTATAACTATAACGATTTAAGTCGAAGGGAAGGAAACGCATCTAATCTCGTATAAGCAGTTGTAATGATACTCTGGCGTGCTATATAATCCCCTTTCAGCTCGGCTTATTGGAAATTGAACAAACTGAGAGAAGGAAAATAGTGGGATCAAGTAATAAATATTGATTGATTCAATATACGTTGTTATCGAGGTAATTTCGACACAAAGTTAATATTAGTCAGATTCATTAGAAGAAAAAATGTCTATGAAAGTAAACAGCAAAATATTTTTTCGAGGATCGTTGCAGACATTTGCTCCCTAATTTCGTCAATACAATAAAATTGCTTAGAGCCGCCTTTCAAAAGCTGCAGTATTTTAAAATAAATCTTGCAAAACTTGCTACTTAAGATTCGATTCTCATAGTTTCCTCTATAAAAATACTCTGGGCAGGTTTGCACATGGTAAAACTGTACCATATGCGAAGAGGAACCTCTCTTGTAATGTTTCGTGGGATACCCAGTGTCCTAACCAGTGGGTTAGATAAACAGAAATGAATATAATATAGTATTACGGCAGCGAGAAATTGGCGGAGTAGTAATTTGTCATTTTTACTACGAGAAGTTAAATACGGAATTAAACGCAACCTAGTCCCGGAAGGTAGGGGTGTTCTATCCCCCGGGTTCCCCACCAACTCGCTAGAGTTCACATTTGATAGCGGCGTCGTGGTGTCGGGAGGCGTCCCGCAGGTTCCACTTCGTAGATGTATACAATTATGCGAGTACGGCCGCGGTGCAAGTACTGGTTTTTTAGTTTCTGCTTAAAAAAAATTGATCTTAGTGGTCTGTAGTCTTTCACGCCGGCCGCCTTGTGCCTACTACATATGTATGTTCGATAAATTAAATTACACATAGCCAAAAAATATTTATGATTATATTGACATTGTTTTTATACTTATATTCTTTTAGCTGGATATATTGAGCTTCTGATTACCGTTAGCTAATCAAACTCGTACTATTATCGACGTAATTTGTACGAGGCAAAAACTGTATCACTTTTTATTCGAGAAAGTAAGTTCAATCCACCAGATGCCCCCGGTCACGAGCCATAAGCCCCGTTAAGTAGCACAGACCATTAAATAACGCTAATAATGATTACTTCGGTCCTATGAATCATTGTGGAATTATAATAAAAAAATAGAAATAAGAGAGTTATGCTGTATTTAAATCGCACTTGAAACGTTGAAATAATTGCTGTGTTCACCTATTTCCTACTTTCCAAATTTCTTGTATTCACTGGTATGTTGAAATTCACGGTCGGTGAGTGTTAAAGACTAATACAATATTTATTGGAGGTAAAACGCGAGCTCTCTATAATTAAATTTCGAATTTTCGCGGCATCCGAAGAAACAGAAGAAGACAAAGAAGAAGAAGAATACTTTAATCTGTACGTACTTAAAATATTCCTGGCTGGCATTGTTTCCTAGGCGACAGACGCCGATTTGGAAATTCCACCATATAAAACCAGACATGAATCATCGATAGTGCAACAGCTCGGATTTTTTGTCCATCAGCAAGTTCAACAATCGCAAATTGGTTTTTGGTTATCTAGGTGGGTTCCCCAAGTAATGTCGAAATACGTTGGTATTGAAAAAAATGACTTAGCAACCGGCTTGCTTGCTTCTTTTTAACGGGGTTTTGAAACTGTCCAAACATATGGCTTCTAGAAGAGTCGTATACGAAATTGCTACATTACCAAACCTTCAGGATTGCCATCAATTTTTAGTGCTACGGAAAGGTTTTTGTATTTTGGCTGCAAAGCCCTAAAAATTAAAGACAATCCTGAAGCTATTTTGAATTAAAAAATCTGGAGTACGGTCCTGCCTTAGGTTTACAAATAAATAAATTAAACGTCTTTATCAGCACGAAGTTCGGCCATACGCTACTTTCTTGGTCGTTGGATAAGACAGGCAAATCGTCGCGGGTCTCGGGCGGCGTGAAATGTCAACGGGAATTTTTTTTGCGGCGACAGGACCGGCTCTAAAAATTTTAAATATATATATATATCTGAAATAATTCATATAATTCAGTGCATACTATCAAACTTTTGTTTTCGAGAACACTCTGTATATGTGTTAACGTGTGTTAAGGTATTAAAAATATTATAATGGGGAAAATAAGATTTTCCACTTGGTTTTGTCATGCCTTGCGTGATAGCTTGTTAATTTTAATTTTTTAGGGTATAAAATTTTGTGTGCTGGAAATTGCGTCTTGCCTATTTCCATTCCGGTTATTAGAGGCAAATTTATTGACAGTCATGAACCGACGGCATATTATTACCGACAATAAAATTGACCATTATGCCAATATCATCGATACTAATTATCGCAAATGTTTACGACAGGCAATTCGTTTCTTAATAGTTGTTAATTTGACGACTCAAAACCGTGATGTCTTTGAAACTACCATAAACATCGTCGTTAATAGCTTCTTTATTCATTTTTTTTTGTTGGTCTTTAATAAGCATTAATTTGATTAATCATAATAATTGTATACGGGATGTTCTCCAATATGGTGCTGACTGACATATCAAATTTTAAAACCGTTCCTGTTCTTAAAAACAGCACCCGTTGAGATTTTATTTCGCCCTGGCCTTGCAATGATGTCTTATTGTTCTGCGGATAAGAAAGGAAACGTCCAATATGTCCGCGACTCTTGTTTCGATTATGTATGGGTATGAAAGGATAATTGGTTACACGGTAATAAGTTTCTTGCTTTACCAGAGTTTGTAGAGCTTGTCGTAACTGTGAATCGCAAGAAAAAGATCTGAGCGTTTGATAACTGTTGCATTGTATAGAATGCAAACTGGTTATTGCTCGATAAAACAAGAACGAGAATAAAAAATGCAGCGTTCGGTTCTATTGTACTTGTAGTTTTATCGGTATATTCATGGAGGTTGTGCTACTATGGCCATTCCTTTACCCTGAAGCTCTGTAACTGTCGAACACGCTTTATCAGTCGTTTGTATCACAAACAGCAAAGTTATGGAATTCATTACTCGAACATTTCTTCCCTAGGCTTTGCTCTCCTCAATTTTTTAAGGCTACAGTTGAGCAAAACTTCAGCGCAGCTTTACTGGAGATACAAATTGCTAATTACGATTCTTAACCATGTATAAAGGTTTAAACGATCTTTTTGCACTTGTCCAAGGTGTATCACGTATCACCAAATGCAAACGCGTATTAAAACTAAAAAACAAGTTTGTAGCAATTAATCGACGTAGATCGAGAACGCTTGACGTGTTATTGCAAGAATCACCTTATTGAGGGTCTCTCCTTAATGGAGAACTGAAACACAATCAATATTAAATATATAATTAATAGAATTGTCATGGATCTGATGTAGAAAAGGTGCTAAGGTCACACAGTTATTAATAATTCGTAACAAAATAATTTTCTGACGTCAAAATATCGATAATTATTTATTGAACTGTAACCTATTACGGGTATCATGTAACCTGTTTTTTTCGATAATTGGAATAGTTTATCTTAAAAACATAAGTTGCTATTTAACATAATGTTTAATTCTAGTTTTTTTATTTTTGTACTTTTGGTTATCTGGTGTCAAAATTTTTGGAATCTCCTGCGTAAAGACTTAATTAGTTGTGACGTGCCATATTTATGCAACTCGCGTAAACGACTCGTGACGTACGGGTTGCCTAACGCCTAATAGTGGATCATGACCCTTAAATCACATTTACATAAAGGCGACATTTTTAAGACCGATTGCATAGCACATAATTTTATTTTATTTTCTCCCTTAGAAGAAATATTTAAGAAATTCCAGTTACCATTCGTCATGCACAAAGAATACTAGAATAAATACAAGTATAATGCATTGCAAAAACTTGACTATTAATATATAAAAATAGACCTTCAATCACAGAACTGATAGGAGAGGTAGTTTAATGTTTATGTTTATGAAAGTTTTTAAATATTTCTTCAAAGGCTGAAATAAAATAAAATTATTTACTTTGTCAGAACCCCAATTTCACCTCACCTTTATGCTCATGGAACATAAGAGTCAAGTTCCAATGTTATGAGTTAGGCAACCCGTGTGTCATGACTCTTTTACGCGAGTTGTATAATTATGTGACGTCACACTAATTTAGTCCATTCATACACCTACACCAAATTCCATACAGAGTGGACATGTTCACAGAAATGGCACTCCAATAGCTTATAAAGTGATTTTGGGCACTTCTTCGATATTGAGATATATTTAACTCCATAACTACAACTACCAAAGGCACTTGGTGCAGAAGGATTAAAGGCATGGTGGATTAAAGTTTAGGACCGTCAGTTACAAGCGGATGTCCTCACGGGAGGGTGTTCCATCTTCGTATTGTGAAACCTCATTGGGGACTCCTGAGAAACTTCCAGATGATGAATTGAAGGATATGCTGACGATATAGTCGTTGTAGGTAGAGGAAAGTTTAACAGCATAATCCAAGAACAGCTACAGTATCAATTTCTGAAGGTGGAATAGGTGCTAGAAAACAAATGACGCTTTGGGCACTTCTTCGACATTGAGAAACATTTAACCCCATTACCAAAATTACCAAAGGCACTTGGTGCAGGAGGATTGAAGGCATGATGGATGAAAGTTTAGGAACGTCATGTCAGTTGTATTGTGAAACCTCGTTGGAGGACTCCTGAGAAACTTGCAGAAGAAGGATTTGAAGGATATGCTGACGATACAGTCTTGTAGGTAGGGGAAAGTTTAACAACATAACCCAAGAAGAGCTACACTACCTAATTCTTAAGGTGGAAGAGGTGCTAGAAAACAAATGAGGCTTTAGGCACTTCTTCTTTATTCAACTCCAGTACTACAACTATCAAAGAAACTTGCAAAAGAATTGAAGGTACTATGGATGAAACATTAGGACCGCCAGTTGCAAGTGGATGTCCGCAGAAGAGGGCGTTCTGCCACCATATTTTGGAACTTTGCAGTTGGGGGTATCCTGAGGAAACTTCCAGATGAAGGATTTAAAGCCCAAGCAGACGAAATAGTTATTATAGTTAGAGGAATATGTCCAAGAAGAGCTCAAAGTAACTTTCGTTAGAACCATCATTTAGATTCTAAACTAACCTAGAACCAACAAAGACTCAGACCTGGTTTGTTGCTTTGCCCTCAAACCAAAGTAATGATTCCTACCATCAGATATTCTGCCTTACCTTAATGGTCCAAGGCAAATTCTGACTCTCCTGCTTTCAAAGCACCTCTGCAACAATCATAGTAGATGCCCACCCTTGCGATCCATAGACTGAAGGACCCATTAGACCCGAATCTGCATAGAATAAAATTGGGAATTGGGATGTAATGAGTACTACAGAAGATCCCTATTGAGTGACACCCAATAGAACTTTCACAAGCCTTTCGACGCCATCATTGGAGTCGCTAAGATACATTTCTTCTATTACGTAAAGGACCAACTGGGTGCCAGGACCAGGTTACATGAGGAAAGTCCAAAGGAGCAGACAAGCCTCTCTGCCTCACTACATCAGCATTAGTGAAGTCCCAACTCTGTTCTAGATCTGTATGTAGGTTTGGTTTGGAATACTTCTGCCTTGTACTTGTACACCTAATTTTTACCCGAGTTCCTTCGGCGCTGATTTGTTGACTAACCTCTTCCCAAATACATTCATGTATTGCTCTTTCATAAACTCCCCATCTAACGCTATTCATTTTCTTCCAGCAACATGACTCTCGTCCAACCTAGTCCCGAGCTACAGATCAACATCAGGAAAGAACTCAACGAAGACGTCAACACCAGGGACAGCGATCTGCAGCATATCAAAGAATGGCTTCTGAAGCAACCTCATCTACCAGACACTTGGGGTAAGATATAGAGAATTTGTTTAGTAATTCACAGTCAGGTTTGTCTTTTGGAATCAGCTCTTAGAATCCTCGTTTACTTTTTGCTACACCATAGAGCTCATTGAATCCTAAGGAATCAAACGTCAGCAAGCTGATACACGTAAAGTGCGTCCAATGGATGAATCTGGATACTGTTTATGGACACTTGGTTGAGGCCCAGAAGGCCTGTCAACACAGTGGGAAATTGACCTTTTGTCAGTCAATAAGCTGGCAATTAGATCAGTTCCCCCTTGGTGTGAATTGGTTTTATTCAATCCAAAATACTAATTGCGCTTGTTTGTTCTAGATGAAGATCGCTTAATGACCTTTTTACGTGGTTGCAAGTTTTCCCTTGAAAAGTGCAAGAGGAAACTGGACATGTACTTCACCATGCGAGCGGCGGTGCCTGAATTTTTCTCCAACCGAGACATTAGCAGGCCGGAGATGCAACAAATCGTTCAGTTGGGGTAACTATCTAGCTAGACACTAGCGTGTGCTTTTTCCTATGTATTTTTTTGTAGGACCTTTCCTCCATTGCCAGGCTTGACCCCGGATGGAAAGAGGGTGATCGTGTTGAGGGGTAAAGTGAAAGACGTCGACACTCCCAATGTGGCTGATATTATGAAGGCGGTTCTTATGATTGGTGATATTCGATTGGCTGCCGAGGAGACCGGTGTCGCCGGCGACGTCTACATCTTGGATGCTAGTGTCGCCACCGCCAATCACTTCGCCAAAATTACACCAGCCATCGTTAAGAAGTTCTTAGTCTGTGTACAGGTCAGTAGAAAATCCAGGAGTTTGGTCAAGAGTCTGAAGCGTAACCTCGTTTTTCGTTTCAGGAAGCCTACCCAGTCAAACTCAAAGAGGTCCACGTTGTGAACGTGTCGCCTTTCGTGGACACCATCATCAACTGGGTTAAGCCATTCTTGAAGGAGAAAATCAAGAATCGCATTCACGTCCATTCGGACTTCGAGTCCTTATATAAGTTCGTACCAAAGGAAATTTTGCCGGAGGAGTATGGAGGAACTGCTGGAAAACTACAAGACTTTCATGGTGGGTAATAACATAATTGTTTTGTTGTTTGTTTCAGTAGTATTTGCTTCATGGGTCTCTCCAAGAGTGCTCTGTGGTGCTTCTGGTCTCCAAATTTTTTTCCCAAAGAGGCTGAGGGTCTTTAAGTTATAGCGATGGAAAGCCAAATGCACCAATTGATAAAACCTTAAACAGCAGTCTCCATGATCTGCCTATTATTTGGTGAAAAGAGTTCATATTCAATGAGACTCAGATTTAGGTTTTGTTCCCCAAAACAACGATTTTAATAGGAATGTTAATAGCCACGATAAAATTGCTCTAAGATGAAGACAATAAACCACGCTGTAAGGGAAGACATTGAAGATGATGATGTAAGGATGGTACTTGATTTTGAAAACCAAACAGATTGAGATGGTGTTCCCCAAAATGAAGTTATTTGATAACGATGTTCTTCTCGATGGATCACATCAAGGTTTAGTAAGTTCGCTAAAATATAGCTCCAAGGTTGTCCTTAGGGCGTTCTGCTACTGGACGAGCCACATTGCTCTGAGCTGAAGACAATGAACTCCGCTGTAAGGAAAGACACCAAAGAAGATGGTGTGAACGTTTCCATTGATAAAAAATGTCTACTGTCCTCGCGCCAAAACCATTTGGTTTCAGTTAGTTCATTCTGGCAATGGATATTATTAAAGACCACATTAAAAATTGCTCATGCATGAACCAGGTTGTTGCCCAAATTTTAATTCTGAAATTGAATGTATTTTTTGGTTTTCCATTTCCTAACCTATAAACTACAGTTTTTTTAAAGCCATGTTCTTTTGCATTCCAGATCAATGGATCGAGAAAATGAGGGAGTACACTCCATGGTTCAAGGCGCAGGAGGAGATCAAGGCCGACGAATCGAAGCGTCCAGGGAAACCAACCAACTACGAGGATCTCTTCGGACTAGACGGCAGTTTTAGACAGCTAACTATCGATTAGGCGAAATAATTAATTAGGTAAATTTGTTACGGTCTACCGTGAAATAATGTCTATATATAAAATATGAAAACGAATAATTTCCGATAAGAACTACATACATTGAAAATGAAAAAAAGGAAAAATTTTTGAAAATAGGAATTTGTTAAACTGGTGTCTGAATATGTTGCTATATTTAGGTGTATCTTCTAGCCAATACTGTTCACTTTCTAAAATTAAATAAAGCAGCTAGGATAAAAATTTCCAATTCTAGAGGCCACGCCACGTACGTCAAGCCTCGCATAATTTTGTAACATTTTAGTTATTTAACAAATAATTTATACATTAATTTGCAAATTGGAAATAGTTGCTCAAGGATATTTAGGTTCTAAGATTTCGTGTTATATAAATACTTGGATATTGTTTCATGTTGTTTTTTATACCTTATAGCTTGTAGTTAGTTGTAAAGCTGTTGTTGATTAATTGCTCATTTTTCATCTTTCATGTTTTCATAATAAATTCTGTTCTTTGTTGCCTCTCGTTTGATTTAAATTTTTAAAAATAAAATGGGTAAATCCCATTTTGTTTTGCCAACGAGAATCGATTAACTAGGAATTTGTTTTTCTAAGCAAATAAATTTAGTGTGAAATATTTTCCCAATATTACAAATACCAGCTTGTAAAAATGGGTGTGCCCCAGGGGGCTGTAACAGGGCTAGGTTAATTTTTCTTGTATCTAAACGTTTTGGAAGAATTAAAGCATGCACAGTTTGATGATCTAAGTACAAGAATCTGTCTTTCGAATTTATCGAAGATTTGTAAAAATCACCAAAAGCCACCTCATCAACTTCTTCTCTACACATATACCAACGTTTAACTGGGGGGGGGGGGGGATCGTTTATAGTCGATAACACTGTGGAATACATTTTTGATTTGCGAAGATTTGCAAAAAGTATTACTCCCTTAGAGATGTAAAGTAAAGCTTAAAACAAAGTTTTGGAGAAAAATTCTTATATGCTTTCAGCAATATAACAACAAAGTGACTTGATCCAACCAGCCTCATATTCCAACAATAATGAAGAATTTTAAGGGTCAAACTTTTAACTCGACTGAACACTAGTCGGATTCTGAGGTAATTTCTTCAGCAGAAGATGAAAATTGAAATGGAATAGCACTTGTATTTGTACTTTGATATTAAAGGGTCCATTTTCTGTTGACGTAAGTCTAGGGTCAAAAGAGAGAAGAAGCATTATCACAAGGGATTTATTTGTGTTACAACGTTAAAATTTTCTAGTCAGATCTTCTCTAAACCTCGTAATATCTTTATACATTGCTTCTTGAGACATCAAATCCACGAAAAGTGAATTTGAAGAAATTGTATCAGATCTGAGTAGATCCATGAGTTGTTATCATGGAGAGAGACAAAAATGTATTTTAAAAAGTTTCTTTAGTTTCTTTAAGCATTCTTCTGATTCTGTCAGGTTTATCTGCCTTCCACTTGATATAACTCTTAGAATAAGACAAGTTTGATATCAGTTTAAAATCTATACTCTTTACAAAGGGTTTTGGAAAGGCAAGGATGTGAAGAAGACACTTAACGTGACAAAATCCACAATTCTAAAAGAATTTAAGGAAAAATTGGCCCATTCATTGATATTGATAATCTTGAATTTGAGTCGACTGATAATGACAACACTGAGAGGATTTTTCCAAAATCTTTTGTTATGGAGTGATTACAAGTATCGATTTTGAAGAAGTATGGGACTGTAAATACAAGTAGGTTTAGAAAATATCACACTAGAAAATCTTAGCGTTGTAAGACAAGTAAAACCTTGAGATGATGTTTCTTCTCTTTTCTGTAAATATTGTTTGTAGTTTGTTTGTGGCGGATAGTTAATATTCATTGAACTTGATTCTGGGAATCACGCCAAATGTTAAAAAAAGGTGTAATTAAATGTTTGTATGAAAGAGCTAAAATAATCTCTTCAACAAATGAAATTTTTGATAATGAAAAACTTTTTATAAAAACTGTCTTAAAAGAAAATAATTATCCACAGGATTTTGTTGAGAAATCATTTCTTGAAATTGAGAATAGACAAAATCAGCAACAACAGATAATTTTGAGAGAACAACCGGTAACCACAATGACCATTCCATATATTTTTGGTTTTTCTGATAGACTTAGACGACTTGGTAATAAGTTCAATATAAGAACCGCTTTTAAAACTTAATACCATCAGATCATTCTTAACAAAAACCAAACCTTTTAACAGTGTTCAAAAATCTAAAAATTGTATTTATAGCATTCCATGCGAGTGTGGAAAGCTATATATAGGTGAGACGTCTAGACCATTAGAAGTTAGAATATCTGAACACAAAAATAACGTTAAAAATTACCAAGTTGATAAATCTACACTGGCACAACATGCTTGGAGTAATGGCCACAGATTTAGTTGGACACAGGCAAAAATAATTCAAACGGAGACACATTGTAATAAACGAAAACTTAAAGAGAGTGCCTGTATTCAACTAAACAGTACCGACTGCGTCTCTACTAGTTCAGTGTTACTAGACGAAGTCTGGCTACCGATTCTCCAAAAAGAAGTACGTGACGGAAATATCAAAATAAATTAGAATTCTTTATCTAGTGATCTATGCATTAATTACTAATCAGTGTCAAGTGTCAAAGTGATCTTTTTTGACAAATCATTTTTTGTAATCACAGTTGAAAAAGGACCTAGACTTTGGTTCGAAACGTTCTGTTAAGATAAGTTATTGTTTTATAATTGTTTTTTACATATCATATAAATATATATATATATATATATATATATATATATATATATATATATATATATATATATATATATATATATATATATATATATATATATATATATATATATATATACCTATATATATATATATATATCTATATATTATATAATATACATTTTGTTATATTTTCTAGTGTAAAATACTAGAAAACCACTGATACGAATTTTAGATAACAATATTGTATTTATATTCATTTAGAACTATATACAGTGGTTTTCTTGGGCAAACTGTTGAGGTTTGCCTTTGATACTACACTTTTATCTTGACATATTTTGGCAATTTTCTTATTTCTATTTATTTTTTTAGAATTTGGCGTGATTCCCAGAATTAAGTTCAATGAATATTCTCTTTTCTGGTCCTAGGCTTTCCTCTCCCCGAAGTACAACGAGACACCCACAGAAAATAGGCTCTTTAATATCAAAGTACAAATACAAGTGCTATTCCATTTCAATGGAACTATAACGTCTTCTTCTCAAAGATCCTTATGCCTGGTACAGCTTCGGAATGGGTGCTTCTCTCCTTTTTATCCATTTCTTCCATCATTTGTGGTCCTGGGCAATTTCTTTCAGTTCTCTTATTGTTTTCCCTCTTCTTCTTCCGATCTCCTCTATTCTCTCCGCCCATGTTTTCCTAGTTCTGTCTCTCTTCTTTCCACTACTTTCTGTCTCCATCACTTTCCTTACTAGTCTATTGGGTGCACTTCTCTGTATGTAACTGTACCAATTAAGTTGTCATCATCTCTTCTCCTTTTTGCATCACTCTTTCTATTGAGTTCCTTAAATGTGTAATTTTATCGTTAGCTTGTTTTGCTCTTATACAGGGTGATTCACGAGGAAAGGGACAAAATGTTATGGTAGATAGAGTTCACTTAGGTGAATTAGAAATGACTATTGAAAAAGCCTGAGCCTTTTTTTAATTGATCTACAGGGAGATTTGCCCAATACTTCTTAAGGTAATATCTTTTAAACTAATCACTAGAATCAGCTCGTATTGTGGGTATATAGTATACTATTAATTGTCAATTTACATGCATAATCAAAGACAGAAAATTCCAGGGCCGGCTCAGCTAATTTTTATTTTTAGGGCTCCTATGAAAAAATTCACCCTGTGTACGTGATTTTTAAATTCTAATACTGAATTATGAAACTACATACAATAATGATCGAAAACATGTATTTTGTTGTTTTGCCACACTTTGGGCGAATTTTAAATAAACGATCAATTTTCGTCGAAATCGAAGATCTGCACAAAATAAATTTATAAAATTACATTTACCTCTCTTATTCAAACTAAAATATTTGTTATACAAAATTTTGTGTTTTCATGGTTGATTAATATGAAATAAATAATCAAAAATAAATAATTTCAACATCAGATTAAGTAATTTTTATTTCTGAGGTTTCTGTGAAAAAAATCAGTCTGTATACATTTTTCTCAAATTCTGATAATAAATTATGGAACTACATTAAAAAAAACCGCTGCCAATTATGGGATCAAAACTTCCTCACCGTGTGGTGGAGTTTATAACAAAAGTAATTTTTGACGTATCTTGTTTTTTGACGCATTTTGTTTTTTGTACGTATTTTATTTTTTTGGCGTATTTTGTGTACTTCAACATTTGGACACAATATTATAATGAGTTGTATATCAGATCCTATTTATAATCTTTCATCACGATAAATTTTTTTGTAAAGTTAGAAATAGAGATGTTGGGTTGGGGTCCGGTAGACCTCATTCCAGTGGACTGATTTTGCTCATCAACGAACTCAATCTTTTCCTTGACCTCTAGAACGTGTGTACCAATTTTGAAAGCGTTATTTCAAAAAAAGAAAATTTTTGTGTATCGTCATAATTCGTCGAGAATCGTCCAGAAATGCAATACAAATTTTCAAAATTTTTTTCACGGATACATATCTTCCTCACTTTTGGTAAGGAAGTAATTATCGAAATTGTTTATTTTTTTTATCACAGTACATCAATAAACAGAACATTAATAATCCTGTCGTTATTAGGAAAGCCGTAGGAAATTAAATTTTACGACAAAGAAAATGTAGGGAGGCAAAAGGCTTTCATTTTGAAAATAAGTTATAAGGTTTTATGTTCTGTGAATTTGTTGTTTATAATGTTCTGTTTATTGATGTATTGTGATAAAAAATAAATAATTTCGTTAATTTTTAAATGTAGTTTCACAATTTATTATCAGAATTTGAGAAAGATGTATACAGACTGATTTTTCACAGAAACCTCAGAAATAAAAATTACTTATAATCTGATGTTGAAATTATTTATTTTTGATTATTTATTTTATATTAATCAACCATGAAATCACAAAATTTTGTATAACAAATGTTTTAGTTTAAATAAGAGAGGTAAATGTAATTTTATAAATTTATTTTGTGCAGACCTTCGATTATGGCGAAAATTGATCGTTTATTTAAAATTCGCCCAAAGTATGGCAAAACAACAAAATACATGTTTTCGATCACTTTTGTATGTAGTTTCATAATTCAGTATTAGAATTTAAAAATCACGTACACAGGGTGAATTTTTTCATAGGAGCCCTAAAAATAAAAATTAGCTGAGCCGGCCCTGGAATTGTCTGTCTTTGATTATGCATGTAAATTGACAATTAATAGTATACTATATACCCACAATACGAGCTGATTCTAGTGATTAGTTTAAAAGATATTACCTTAAGAAGTATTGGGCAAAACTCATAAATCACCCTGTAGATCAATAAAAAAAAGGCTCAGGCTTTCTTCAATAGTCATTTTTAATTCACCTAAGTGAACTCTATCTACCATAACATTTTGCCCTTTCCTCGTGAATCACCCTGTATATGCAGCTTGCTCATCTTCTAAATGTATGGTTCTACTTGTTTTCTTCTATAATTTTAGTATACACCTTATATCCTACTGAAGATAAGTATATGGCTCTGTGGCTTTCATATCGAGTGTGATTTCCTTTGCAGTTTTACGGTTAAAGATTTCCATTAGCCATTTTCTTCCCTATGAGCCTATCCACTTAATCATTTCTGAGTCTATGTTATCTTCCCCTTATCTTTATGTCATTTAATATTTCCTCTATGGTAGTTATTTCATTTGTTTCTTCCTCTTCATTATTCATTTCTATCTCTTGTGGTCTTAATGTCGATGTGCTTTTGAATTTCTCAATATAGTGTTCCCTCCATATCTTCAAAATTTCTTGCGTATTGAATGTTATTGAGTTTGATGCATTTCTAATTACTCTCGTTTCTTTGTTCATTTTTCTATTGCTTTTCTGCAGTCTTCATTCAGCTCCCTTTAGAATTTTTCACAACTTTTCTTATTCCTTCTTTTATAGTTTTTTTTAATTTCAATCCTTACTTATTCCTCCTTGCCTTGTTGATCTTGAGTCCTGAAGATTTCTCCATAGGCTCTTCTTCTTTCTTCTTTCACCAGTTTGTGTTCTTTTGATTGCTGTTTTTTCTTCGTTCCACATATTTCTTCTTTCATTTTTCAGCTTATATTTCCTAATTTTAATATATCCTTCTTCTTTTTCTCTTTTATTTCCTCAATCTGCAAGTTTCATTCTCACCATTTTGTGATTTGATCCTATCTGCGTATCTGGTAGTGTTCAGACATCTATTACTTCATGTTCTAAATTTCTAGCGTGTGGTATATAATCTATTATACTTTTAGCGTTTTTTCCCTTGGCCACAAAGGTGTACCAGTCCTGTAGACTTTGCTCCCCTATTAAAATGCCAAAATTCAGCATTCTTTTTCCATTTTTATTTATTACTTTTTCCCCATATATTCTCCCGTTAACCAAGTAAGCATAATTTAAAAAAAATAATTTATTTTCCTTTTCTTTTCGTACAACTCTTGTTCAATCTCAACCAATAACGAGTTAAGGGAGGGACGAGGTTCTAGCTTCATTCAACAACCCTGTACATGTTTTTTAAAATGTGCAGTACTGACACCAAAAATACCGGAGTGTTGGCTTTCTCGTCCCACACACTTGCACCGTTACCAGTTGGTGCTCCAGTTTCCACTGATTCGGTTCCGATTTGAGGCGTGTCAAATCGGGTCTGTCGCGACGCCACAAGTAAAACACCTAGCTGAAGAAGAAACGAAGAAGAGGGGATCCGCAACGTCCTGCGAGCAGCGTGATGATCTATAGCTGATATATTGTCTTTGTTTAAAAGTGAAAGGTGTTTTATTTATGTATACTGGACGGTAATTCAGCATTCAAAGTTCCTCGAGCATTTGCTGAGTGGTATGCGCCGCATTGTGAGTGAAAAGTGAAAATGAGACTGAGAGTGCACTGAAGATTTGTTTCGAATTTCTCGCGTAAAGAGGAGAGGATGTTTTTTTAAGCTGTGATACACTTGCACTGATCTGAGGTAAGGACGAGTAGAGGTGAATTTAAATTATGTCAGTGCGTTTATTGCGTGTGAAATATGTAGAACGCGCAAATCAAAAACGTGTCTCGTAAATTTGATGTTTGTAAATAATATTTGCTTAGCAGGCAGGTATAATGCAATATACGCAGCTACAGGGCGAAGCATATATATTTATTATTTAAGTTTCTAGAGTGCGGTAACGTTTAAAATCAGGTGCAAAAAATATTTATTTATCTATTGGTCGCAGAAAGGATTCAAGCAAGTTCAAATATTATTATTATTATTATTTTCTTCGGTTTCTTAAATTTCAAGTATTTGGAAAAATGGACATTGGGCTGCGACAAGATAAATTAAAGACCCATTGGAATTTTTTGCCTTTATTTACGATGAATGGTCCTGAATTAAATTTAATCTAGAAGTTTAAGAGGCACTTTTTGGATTCAGGTCGGTTATTAAAAATTGATGCAAGTATTATCTTATATTCAATATTAAAAACGTCTCGATTTAAAAAGTGTAACTTTAGGAAATGTAACAAAGTAAAAACCTTTTCCACATCCTTCTCTACACGTTAAACGCTTGGTATTCCCCGTGTATTTATAAGATAATAACAGTCATGGGTATAAAAAATTGCAAAATTCTTCTGGGTTTTTTTGCTACCGAAATAAATATTCCTAACGTTTTATTAGCAGCAATTTTATATACAGTGTCAGAAAAATATCTACCTCACATAAACAAGAATAATCTGTTGGTTTCCAATTATCTCTTCTCATTTTGATAAACCCTTCTTTTCTCCTGAGGAAGCGTTTCATTAAAAAGCCCGTTTTTGCAGAGTTACTGCAGTTTGCTGCTGCACAACCAGGCATTTCGCCCCTAACTCTAAAAAGCAATAAAATATACAAGTTGTCGCTAAAATTTTGTAGGATGTTAGCTATTTCCAGCTAGCGATGTATAAGCGGCATATGCCTTTATAACCACAATAATGTACCATATCGATTTCCGTAATAATATACAGGGTGAAAAAATTTTGGAAAATCAGTGATAAAGGGGATCGTATTACCTGTGGTGTTATTTATTCGTCTTAATCCTAGGGTCTTTCTACTCTTTATGGGCGTAAGACGTGGAATTGAGTTTTTCTCAGGAGTTCCATAATCCTCTCCATTCCTTCCCATCTCTTATTTGTGGTAATATCTCTTTCAAATTCTTTCCTCTCTGCTCTAATGCTTTATTGATTTCGTCTACTCATATTTTTCTTGGTCTCCCTCTGTTGTTTTGCTTTATTGTTCGAGCTTCAAATATTCCCCTTCTTTACATGGCCAAACTCAGCTGATTTTCCTCCATACTTTGTTCAACTTGTGTGGAGGAATCTCATTTCTGTTACTTGGATTTTTTTTCTATGTGCTTCTGTTGTTGTCTTTGATTCTAAGATCTATAAGTCAGTCTTTCTTTCTTAAATATTTCTACTCTTGCTTCTTTGGGTAGGCTCAGTATGCATGCAATTATAAAAATAAACTGTAGGTACATACAGTATATCTACCTCACATAAACAAGAATAATCTGTTGGTTTCCAATTATCTCTTCTCATTTTGATAAACCCTTCTTTTCTCCTGAGGAAGCGTTTCATTAAAAAGCCCGTTTTTGCAGAGTTACTGCAGTTTGCTGCTGCACAACCAGGCATTTCGCCCCTAACTCTAAAAAGCAATAAAATATACAAGTTGTCGCTAAAATTTTGTAGGATGTTAGCTATTTCCAGCTAGCGATGTATAAGCGGCATATGCCTTTATAACCACAATAATGTACCATATCGATTTCCGTAATAATATACAGGGTGAAAAAATTTTGGAAAATCAGTGATAAAGGGGATCGTATTACCTGTGGTGTTATTTATTCGTCTTAATCCTAGGGTCTTTCTACTCTTTATGGGCGTAAGACGTGGAATTGAGTTTTTCTCAGGAGTTCCATAATCCTCTCCATTCCTTCCCATCTCTTATTTGTGGTAATATCTCTTTCAAATTCTTTCCTCTCTGCTCTACTGCTTTATTGATTTCGTCTACTTATATTTTTCTTGGTCTCCCTCTGTTGTTTTGCTTTATTGTTCGAGCTTCAAATATTCCCCTTGTGGCATCTTTACATGGCCAAACTCAGCTGATTTTCCTCCATACTTTGTTCTACTTGTGTGGAGGAATCTCATTTCTGTTACTTGGATTTTTTTTCTATGTGCTTCTGTTGTTGTCTTTGATTCTAAGATCTATAAGTCAGTATCACTTTCTTTCTTAAATATTTCTACTCTTGCTTGAGTCCCTTTGTCAAGTCTAAAGCCGAGTCTAAAGCCAAATTATGTCACCTAGTGTTTCTTCTAGTTTCTCCTGAGGAGACTTTTTTCCAGAATTCTGGCAAAAATTTTGGCAGGGCTATAGTTGGTACATTCTTGGCTGTTTGATCTTCTTGACAGATTCTCCTCCTCGGTTCTTCCTTGTATTAGGTCATGGCCTCAGAGTAATTCTCTCCATCTATCCATGATCTGCTCTTTTTCCGTGATTACTTTAACATTTCTATCGTTTATGTTTTCTAATGTTATGCTCGAGGTCGAAGCCACTTTTACCCCGCCAGTAAATTACGTAAAGAAAATCAGAATTATTCGTACTAGCTAAACAACTACTAAATACAAATATTGGTGTCTGTATCCTATTGATGAGAACAAAGAAAACGATTATTGCAGAATATTTTATTGATTCAAAGTTATTCCTCTCTGATTCGATACAGTCCAGTATTCCATTCATTTTTCAAACACGTTCTTCGTACCATGATTTTTGATCGTGTCCAGCATACCCAATGTCCATCGCTACGCTGTTGATTTCCATATCGCACAAGGGCTTCGGATATATTCTCGCAAAGGACGAGATCAGCTGAATCAGGATTACACCACATTTCTGCTCAAACTACCCTGAGCTGTGGTAGGGAACAAGCACGAACAAAAATAACGACACGACCTACTTCAATCGATGCGACAATGTCCATAGCTAAATATGCAAATGTGTTGGTACATTCCTTGCATCTGATTATTCACTGGACGGACTGTCAAGCGAAACTCCAAGCTCTTCGTCCTGGTAAGCTACCAACGTGGACCTGCGAATGCTGCTGGCGGTCATTAGCGCGCGAACCGAAATATGGACATTGGCATTAAGTTTTTAACACTGCTGCTTTATTAATCACGCATCGCGTTACGTAATTTGCATATAGAAAAATATTTTCACGTATAGCTGAATTTCTTAAGCTATCGGAACTGCTTAACAACTAGACGTAATCGGAAACATTCTGTTCCTTTAAATGCATTTTATTTAGGGCATTTTTCCGATATGTAGTTACTATGCTGCCTTTCAGGGATAAAAACAAAGCTACCTCGGAATCTTTTGTAGGGAAAAATTTATTTGTGCTTTAGAGCTTCCATTAGTGGGATATAAGTGAAAACCTTCACAAAAATGGCTGATGGGAGGTATACGCATGCTGCACATGGCTCTTTTTGTAATATAATTAATTGGTGCTAATTAGTTTCATCTCGTTAAGGTGCCATAAGAAATTCTAATGATGTTTTTTACTCGGATTCCTGCTATATTTAGACTCTCGTTTGCTAACAAATACATTTCTCTTGCAGTGCCTTAATTGGCGACACGCTAAAAAGGTAAATATGCCAAGTTTAACTAGTGCCGTGGTCGAGGCTGTGGCAATATGATTTTTACTTCTCATAACTACATGCTATGAAACATTGAATTACATAATTACAAATTTTACATTTGGCTTGGTAAATGATATAATATCGATCCTGATTCGTTATTCGCCCCTAAGAATCGTCATTATTTATTAATTAGTACAAATTTGTTTAATATAACATTTCGTGGACTTCCTGCTAATATTGTTTACGGTGACGTGGGTATTCCCTTTTTATTCTATTTATAAGAAATGAAACATTACGCTCCAAGAGCAAAACAGCTGCATTTAAAGTTGCGGTGTTCCATCATTAATAATGTATAAACCACATTTCAACATCGTCCTTAAGTAAATATCCTTATCGATTTCTATAATGTCGAACGACTTCACTGTAACGTATTGTTTACATATCATAATAAATGAAATAAAGTTAGAGATATGGTTTATTAAACTGATAAGCTACTCCGGGAAAATATGCATGACGAATTTCAGCACCCCTGCTACACCACAAAGATCGCAGTTGGAAAATAAGCAGTTTTAGGAGTATTTTCCTGCTTTGGTCGACAACCCCCCATGGTCCAAATACTCAGTTTTAATCAATTCGGTTCTACGACATAATTAGGCGATATGTCAGTTTGACAGGTGGCAGTAAAAATCCGTTTCCGTTAGTCTACAAAATTACAATCCATAACAGATGGAATACTGTTGCGTATAAATCAACAGTTTTATATAAAAAAGCTATTATGATCGCTTTATCAGTGACTTTTATACCTCGAACAACAGAGTTATGGAATTCCTTACCAAGTCGTGTCTTCCTTCAGCCTCATTTTTCTTGGGTCTTTAAGATCAGAGTGCATAGGTATCTTCTCCAAAATGGCTGTGGCGTAATAAACCTCCGCCTCGTGTGCCGGCCAATGAAATAAAATACAGAGCTCATCTTTCTTCAATTCATTTCGTGTACGACTTGTATGTGAATAACCAAATGTGTCCTTTAAAATGCGGCGTATCGAGAAGACGTCACCGCTGGGAATCTGAAATCCGATATGAATAAATGTTTAGAATTGCAAATTAAATTATTTCGAACGCAAGTAAAGTCGGTTTTCAGGTGTGGAGCAGTAAAGCAGTTTTTGTTTAATGTTTGTCCTACTGTACTTAATTCCGATATTGTCTTATATTAGCATTGAAGTAGTTGTTAACAACGGATACAGCATACTTGCAATGAATAATAAAACACAAGCGTTTCATTGCTGATGAGATTTTTGCATTCTAATAATTAACGCATTGGCGCCCTGCAAAACTTTGCAGGAATAAATTTGAAACAATTAGCACTGAGTAATTAATGTCCAACGAAATTTAGAAATTTAAATTTTTTACCAAACGGATAATCGACCCAACAAGCAGTAGAACCCCTTTCAGTGATTAAAAATCAAACATGCAAGTATCAAAGACTGTCACTCTTCGATAGATCATATACTCAGTAGCGACAAGTACCTCAAAATATGAATCTTAATTAGTAATGTCAAAGGAAAAATTCAATTTAAAGCATGGGGAATTTTTTCTTCTTGTATCGAAAAAGTTTGATGGGCACTGGATACCTGTGCACTTATATCCAGTGACCATCAAACTTTTTTTTCAGACTGTCTAAAATACATATTCTTGATAATCTAAATCGTGAAGAAATTGATTTGAGATATTTTGAGATGGGAACTGTATTTTGGAAATAAATCTATTCAGGTAAAGCGCTAATGAAAGCTAGATGAAGATAGGTACACGCGATTGTGATTTTCACATAAATTTCTGACGTAATTAAGCAGATTTGACAAATATCAAGGACAAAATCAAAAAAGTTTGATGGTCACTGGATAGCTGTGTATCCAGGGACCATCAAACTCTTTCCAGACATTCTAAAATACATATTTTTGATCATCTAATTCGTAAAGAAATTGATTCGAGATTTTTTTAAATGGGAACTATTTTTCGGAAATAAAATTATTCAGCTAAAGCGCGAATTAACTAATAGAATGACCTTTCAAGATAAGTACACGTGATTGTGATTTCACATAAATTCCTGACGTAATTAAGAAGATTTGACAAATGTCAAGGGAAAAATTAAAAAAAGTTTGGTGATCACTGGATATTTGTGGTTCCAGAGACCATTAAACTTTTTTCAGATGGTCTAAAATACATATTTTTGATAATTTTAATCGTGAAGAAATTGATTCAAGATTTTTTGAGAAGAGAAGTATTTTTTGGAAATAAACCTATTCAGGTAATAATAATAAGAATAAACCGCTAATAGCAGCTAATAGAATGACCTTTCCAAATAGGTACACGTGATTGTGATTTTCACATAAATTTCTGGCGTACTTAAGCAGATTTTGACAAATGTTAAGGGAAAAATTAAAAAAAGTTTGGTGGTCACTGGATATTTGTGGTTCCAGAGACCATTAAACTTTTTTTCAGATGGTCTAAAATACATATTTTTGATAATCTTAATCGTGAAGAAATTGATTCAAGATTTTTTGAGAAGAGAAGTATTTTTTGGAAATAAACCTATTCAGGTAATAATAATAAGAATAAACCGCTAATAACAGCTAATAGAATGACCTTTCCAAATAGGTACACGTGAATGTGATTTTCACATAAATTTCTGGCGTACTTAAGCAGATTTTGGCAAATGTTAAGGGAAAAATTAAAAAAAGTTTGGTGGTCATTGGATATTTGTGGTTCCAAAGACCATTAAACTTTTTTCAGATGGTCTAAAATGCATATTTTTGATAATCTTAATCGTGAAGAAATTGATTCAAGATTTTTTGAGAAGAGAAGTATTTTTTGGAAATAAACCTATTCAGGTAATAATAATAAGAATAAACCGCTAATAACAGCTAATAGAATGACCTTTCCAAATAGGTACACGTGAATGTGATTTTCACATAAATTTCTGGCGTACTTAAGCAGATTTTGGCAAATGTTAAGGGAAAAATTAAAAAAAGTTTGGTGATCACTGGATATTTGTGGTTCCAGAGACCATTAAACTTTTTTCAGATGGTCTAAAATACATATTTTTGATAATTTTAATCGTGAAGAAATTGATTCAAGATTTTTTGAGAAGAGAAGTATTTTTTGGAAATAAACCTATTCAGGTAATAATAATAAGAATAAACCGCTAATAGCAGCTAATAGAATGACCTTTCCAAATAGGTACACGTGATTGTGATTTTCACATAAATTTCTGGCGTACTTAAGCAGATTTTGACAAATGTTAAGGGAAAAATTAAAAAAAGTTTGGTGGTCACTGGATATTTGTGGTTCCAGAGACCATTAAACTTTTTTTCAGATGGTCTAAAATACATATTTTTGATAATCTTAATCGTGAAGAAATTGATTCAAGATTTTTTGAGAAGAGAAGTATTTTTTGGAAATAAACCTATTCAGGTAATAATAATAAGAATAAACCGCTAATAACAGCTAATAGAATGACCTTTCCAAATAGGTACACGTGAATGTGATTTTCACATAAATTTCTGGCGTACTTAAGCAGATTTTGGCAAATGTTAAGGGAAAAATTAAAAAAAGTTTGGTGGTCATTGGATATTTGTGGTTCCAAAGACCATTAAACTTTTTTCAGATGGTCTAAAATGCATATTTTTGATAATCTTAATCGTGAAGAAATTGATTCAAGATTTTTTGAGAAGAGAAGTATTTTTTGGAAATAAACCTATTCAGGTAATAATAATAAGAATAAACCGCTAATAACAGCTAATAGAATGACCTTTCCAAATAGGTACACGTGAATGTGATTTTCACATAAATTTCTGGCGTACTTAAGCAGATTTTGGCAAATGTTAAGGGAAAAATTAAAAAAAGTTTGGTGGTCATTGGATATTTGTGGTTCCAAAGACCATTAAACTTTTTTCAGATGGTCTAAAATGCATATTTTTGATAATCTTAATCGTGAAGAAATTGATTCAAGATTTTTTGAGAAGAGAAGTATTTTTTGGAAATAAACCTATTCAGGTAATAATAATAAGAATAAACCGCTAATAGCAGCTAATAGAATGACCTTTCCAAATAGGTACACGTGATTGTGATTTTCACATAAACTTCTGGCGTACTTAAGCAGATTTTGACAAATGTTAAGGGAAAAATTAAAAAAAGTTTGGTGGTCACTGGATATTTGTGGTTCCAGAGACCATTAAACTTTTTTCAGACGGTCTAAAATACATATTTTTGATAATCTTAATCGTGAAGAAATTGAGTCGAGATTTTTTGAGAAGAAAAGTATTTTTTGGAAATAAACCTATTCAGGTAATAATAATAAGAATAAACCGCTCATAGCAGCTAATAGAATGACCTTTCCAAATAGGTACACGTGATTGTGATTTTTACATAAATTCCTGGCGTACTTCAGCAGATTTTGACAAATGTTAAGGGAAAAATTAAAAAAAGTTTGGTGGTCACTGGATATTTGTGGTTCCAGAGACCATTAAACTTTTTTCAGACGGTCTAAAATACATATTTTTGATAATCTTAATCGTGAAGAAATTGAGTCGAGATTTTTTGAGAAGAGAAGTATTTTTTGGAAATAAACCTATTCAGGTAATAATAATAAGAATAAACCGCTAATAACAGCTAATAGAATGACCTTTCCAAATAGGTACACGTGAATGTGATTTTCACATAAATTTCTGGCGTACTTAAGCACATTTTGGCAAATGTTAAGGGAAAAATTAAAAAAAGTTTGGTGGTCATTGGATATTTGTGGTTCCAAAGACCATTAAACTTTTTTCAGATGGTCTAAAATGCATATTTTTGATAATCTTAATCGTGAAGAAATTGATTCAAGATTTTTTGAGAAGAGAAGTATTTTTTGGAAATAAACCTATTCAGGTAATAATAATAAGAATAAACCGCTCATAGCAGCTAATAGAATGACCTTTCCAAATAGGTACACGTGATTGTGATTTTTACATAAATTCCTGGCGTACTTCAGCAGATTTTGACAAATGTTAAGGGAAAAATAAAAAAAAGTTTGGTGGTCACTGGATATTTGTGGTTCCAGAGACCATTAAACTTTTTTCAGATGGTCTAAAATACATATTTTTGATAATCTTAATCGTGAAGAAATTGATTCAAGATTTTTTGAGAAGAGAAGTATTTTTTGGAAATAAACCTATTCAGGTAATAATAATAAGAATAAACCGCTCATAGCAGCTAATAGAATGACCTTTCCAAATAGGTACACGTGATTGTGATTTTTACATAAATTCCTGGCGTACTTCAGCAGATTTTGACAAATGTTAAGGGAAAAATTAAAAAAAGTTTGGTGGTCACTGGATATTTGTGGTTCCAGAGACCATTAAACTTTTTTCAGACGGTCTAAAATACATATTTTTGATAATCTTAATCGTGAAGAAATTGATTCAAGGTTTTTTGAGAAGAGAAGTATTTTTTGGAAATAAACCTATTCAGGTAATAATAATAACAATAAACCGCTAATAACAGCTAATAGAATGACCTTTCCAAATAGGTACACGTGATTGTGATTTTCACATAAATTTCTGGCGTACTTAAGCAGATTTTGGCAAATGTTAAGGGAAAAATTAAAAAAAGTTTGGTGGTCACTGGATATTTGTGGTTCCAGAGACCATTAAACTTTTTTCAGATGGTCTAAAATACATATTTTTGATAATCTTAATCGTGAAGAAATTGATTCAAGATTTTTTGAGAAGAGAAGTATTTTTTGGAAATAAACCTATTCAGGTAATAATAATAAGAATAAACCGCTCATAGCAGCTAATAGAATGACCTTTCCAAATAGGTACACGTGATTGTGATTTTTACATAAATTCCTGGCGTACTTCAGCAGATTTTGACAAATGTTAAGGGAAAAATTAAAAAAAGTTTGGTGGTCACTGGATATTTGTGGTTCCAGAGACCATTAAACTTTTTTTCAGATGGTCTAAAATACATATTTTTGATAATCTTAATCGTGAAGAAATTGATTCAAGATTTTTTGAGAAGAGAAGTATTTTTTGGAAATAAACCTATTCAGGTAATAATAATAAGAATAAACCGCTAATAACAGCTAATCGAATGACCTTTCCAAATAGGTACACGTGATTGTGATTTTTACATAAATTCCTGGCGTACTTCAGCAGATTTTGACAAATGTTAAGGGAAAAATTAAAAAAAGTTTGGTGGTCACTGGATATTTGTGGTTCCAGAGACCATTAAACTTTTTTCAGACGGTCTAAAATACATATTTTTGATAATCTTAATCGTGAAGAAATTGAGTCGAGATTTTTTGAGAAGAGAAGTATTTTTTGGAAATAAACCTATTCAGGTAATAATAATAAGAATAAACCGCTAATAACAGCTAATCGAATGACCTTTCCAAATAGGTACACGTGATTGTGATTTTTACATAAATTCCTGGCGTACTTCAGCAGATTTTGACAAATGTTAAGGGAAAAATTAAAAAAAGTTTGGTGGTCACTGGATATTTGTGGTTCCAGAGACCATTAAACTTTTTTCAGACGGTCTAAAATACATATTTTTGATAATCTTAATCGTGAAGAAATTGAGTCGAGATTTTTTGAGAAGAGAAGTATTTTTTGGAAATAAACCTATTCAGGTAATAATAATAAGAATAAACCGCTAATAACAGCTAATCGAATGACCTTTCCAAATAGGTACACGTGATTGTGATTTTTACATAAATTCCTGGCGTACTTCAGCAGATTTTGACAAATGTTAAGGGAAAAATTAAAAAAAGTTTGGTGGTCACTGGATATTTGTGGTTCCAGAGACCATTAAACTTTTTTCAGACGGTCTAAAATACATATTTTTGATAATCTTAATCGTGAAGAAATTGAGTCGAGATTTTTTGAGAAGAGAAGTATTTTTTGGAAATAAACCTATTCAGGTAATAATAATAAGAATAAACCGCTAATAACAGCTAATAGAAAGACCTTTCCAAATAGGTACACGTGATTGTGATTTTCACATAAATTTCTGGCGTACTTAAGCAGATTTTGGCAAATGTTAAGGGAAAAATTAAAAAAAGTTTGGTGGTCACTGGATATTTGTGATTCCAGAGACCATTAAACTTTTTTCAGATGGTCTAAAATACATATTTTTGATAATCTTAATCGTGAAGAAATTGATTCAAGATTTTTTGAGAAGAGAAGTAATTTTTGGAAATAAACCTATTCAGGTAATAATAATAATAATAATGAACCGCTAATAAGAGCTAATAGAATGACCTTTCCAAGTAGGTACACGTGATTGTGATTTTCACATAAATTTCTGGCGTACTTAAGCAGATTTTGGCAAATGTTAAGGGAAAAATTAAAAAAAGTTTGGCGGTCACTGGATATTTGTGGTTCCAAAGACCATTAAACTTTTTTCAGATGGTCTAAAATGCATATTTTTGATAATCTTAATCGTGAAGAAATTGATTCAAGGTTTTTTGAGAAGAGAAGTATTTTTTGGAAATAAACCTATTCAGGTAATAATAATAAGAATAAACCGCTAATAACAGCTAATAGAATGACCTTTCCAAATAGGTACACGTGATTGTGATTTTCACATAAATTTCTGGCGTGATTAAGCAGATTTGACAAAAGTCAAGGGAAACATAAAAAAAGTTTGATGGTCACTGGATACCTGTGTATCCAGGGACCATCAAACTTTTTCCAGACAGTCTGAACTACATATTTTTGATCATCTAAATCGTGAAGAAATTAATTAGAGATTATTTGAGATGGAAACTATTTTTTGGAAATAATTCAGGTAAAGCGCCAATGAAAGCTAATAGAATGATCTTTCAAGATAGGTATACGCGATTGTGTTTTTCACTTAAATTCCTGACGTAATTATGCAGATTTAGCAAATGTAACCTGTAACCAGAGACCATCAAACTTTTATAAATAGTTCAAGACGTTCGTGAAAAAATTGATTTGAGTTTTTTTTGACTTTACTTAAATTGTTTTGCTTTGAACCCTTTAGAATTATTGATACTATTTAACTTTGACCGTTATAGAATTCACTATACTATATAATATAATATTTTAGATGAAATTTAAATCTCTTTATATATCTGAAATTGAAGCACATCGCTTGTCTACTATTGTAAGACATACAGATTTTTGTTTATTTTAAAAATTTTCCCCTAAAAAATTGTTTACTAGCAAAATTACAAGTTATTTTAATCACAATAGCTTCTGCGTAAAGTCCCATTTTAATATACTTAATTATGATCTCATCGACTGTTACGGAAACTGAAACTATAAATAACCATCAACCAGCAAAAAACCAACTGGTACCGGATATAAAGCGCCACTATTATTTATCTTATATTAAAGCCGAGAATGATATCGGAATTATCTTCACTAGGTCGAAGTTCTACTATAGCTTAAACCGCAAACAAAACAGTGGCAAAGCAATAAAAACATTTAACTTTTTCATAATTGATTCCACTGGATACCTGTATATCCAGATTGGAAAAAGTTTGATGGTCACTGGATACACTCAGACATCCAGTGACCATCAAACTTTTTCCAGACGGTCCGAAACATTTTTTTGAAAATCTATATCATAAAGAAATCAACTCGAGATTTTCTCAAATCCAGAAAAGTGTTATTTAAGTGTCTGTCCGTCTCTCTGTAAATAGATAACCTAAAATAATAATGAAAGGGTAAAATTTCCCATGAGTTATCTTTCTACGGTTAAGTTCGTAGTTGAGGAAACCTAAAACAACTCTTATAAGAATTTCCGCTTTCAAGGACTGTATCGAACAATTTTCGTGCCCATCTTATTTTGATAAGATATAGTTTTCTTCCGAACCGATCTGTATATTATCCAGTAGTATAACGATAATGACTAGCTTACAATTATTGTGTTGTGTTCATAATTTTTAAGAGGTTCTTCCATTTTAATTGGTTCGAATATTATAAGCAGGATATGACTCGACATCTCATTATTCCCAGGTGTTTCAATTCTTGACATCTACTGCACGATATTTTTATTATACATTATGTAAGACTGTATTGCGCACTACAATACGCTGCAATTAAAAAATGTATCCTATTGGGAAATTCTAAGAAAGCACAAGTGAATTTCTTACAGAAAAAAAACCTAATTGTACGTTATTATTAGATAATAAATGATCCGATATTTCCAAATAATGTCCACTGGGCGTTGACTCGACTAATTGTTGGGGTTCCTATAATAAATAATGTAGACGCAAGTAGAAGGTTAAATACCGTGTGGTTTGCCATGTAACGATAAATACATAGAAACGCTTATTGTTGCGCATTTTGGTAACTAGATCCAAACTGGAAAAGGGATGAAAATGGGAAAAAGTAAAAAAAAATATTTTAAACAAACCAATTAAAACAACTGCTACTCCGGCTAATGTTTACAGCCATTGAATCACATGAATAATTTCAGACATTTTCATTTGCTCGCCATGTACATTTTCAAAACAGACCTTTGCCAAAAATGTGTGCTACTTACTCCTTGGCAAGCTGGGTCTAAATTTCTCAGCTGTCAACTTTTCATACTTATATAGTTAATTCAACTCTGCCCTGCGATGAGAAGTTTTACACAACTGAAACTTGTTTAAAACATTCCCTACATGCAACTCTTATCTCCCTAATTAATTGTTATATATTAACGTTGGTGCATGTTTGATATCATATCGATAGCATGCATTTAATTATTTCTCTTGAGCAATTATACGTTTACATTGACGATTATCTTTGTTATTATCTGCATTTGTCCGCGCCGTGCTAATGAAGACCAAATAACCAGAAACATGTTTCAAGTCTTTGGATTAAAAAAAATTGTACATTGGGCGTTGCGACGTTTGTGCCCCGTCTGGTACGCCCGTTGCTAAATATGTGCATGATTTATATCCATCATTGGCATTATGATTTTCTCGGTATCAAACAATGTTGAAATTAGTATTTAGCTCGGATTTACACTGAAATATTTTTATCGCCGCGATACCTTGAACCAGAGATTCCAGTCGCGTTAAATATTTATGGAAATCGTTTATATGCAAGCGACAAGACATCGATTATAAATAATTATGAAAAAGTTAAATATTTATATTGCTTGCAGCTATTTTGTTTGCGGTTTAAATTATAGCACTGGTAGAACTTCGACCTAGTGACGATAGTTCCGACATCGTTCTGGAATTTAATATAATTCAAATACTGACACATTTTTATCCGGCACCGGTTGTTTTTTTGCTGGTTATTTATATAAATTTCCGTAAGTCGATGAGATCATAATAAAATAAATTAAGATTGAACTTTAAGCAGAAGCTATAGTAATTAAAATAACTTGTAGCCTTGCTAATAAACAATTTTTAAGGTGAACATTTTTAATATAAATATAAATCCGCAAGTCTTGCAATGCTAGACAATCGATGGGGCTCCAAGTTAAGATATTACGGGATTGGATTCTATCTAAAATACTTTTATAAAAAAAATATTGAAAAAATTTGCTGATTTTTTAAATAAAAAATTGTTAGATTACGGCTAGAGCCGGATCTGAGGTCGACATGACGTCACAACCAGAACCGGCTCTAGGACCTTTAAACAATGATTATTTTCAAGTGCAATAATTAAATCTCACCATGTTATTATATTTAGTGAATTCTATAACGTTCAGATTTAATCAGCGCCAAAGGGTTCAAAGTAAAACGAATTTGCATTTTTTTTATTTTTTTTTTCTTGACATTTGCCAAACGTACTTAATTATGCTAGAAATTTAAACGCCATATTACGAAGCGTTGTCCCAATCACGAACATTGCAAGTTATGGAATGTATTTCCAAAAATCGCCCCAATCACATACCACTCCTGAATCGTTGTAAATCAACCTCGCACATTTCCTTTTGGTTTCAGATGAGCAAAATTAAAACCACGTTTGCGATACTCTTTTCCCTGTTGACGATAAACGTGGGCTGCTTTCGCCTGCCCGATTTCAAGCCGAACTATAAGGAGGCGCTGAAATTGTCACTGCTCTTCTATGAGTCCCAAAGATCCGGAAAGTTACCCAGCACCAACAGGATACAATGGAGGGGCGATTCGGCACTTGAGGACCAGGGCGTTAATGGGGAGGACCTGACTGGCGGATATTATGATGGTAAGTAATGGAATAAATGAGGACCAAAGTCCTCGGTAACTGAAAGGTTATAAAGTATCTTCATAACTGATTGTAAGCCACGTGATTAGGCAACCATATACACACTCAGTGGTATTAATGAAGAAACAAGTAGTATACTTGGTTGCCTATTTTTAGTCGCGTGGTTTAAAATCGTTTATGGGCACTCTGCACTATTTGAACATTCCTAAGATATGCAACCTACAATACGTAATAATTCAATACTAATCATTATTAATATGTGGAAAAATATACGCAACAAGATAATTACTAGTAAATGTACAAGTAAACTGAGAAAAGGCCTTGAGTTTACCCTTCAGGTGATTTCTAGGAGGTTTAAGCCATACAAGCAAGCCACAAGTATTGTCTGGACCTGGACCTGGACCTTGCACTGCCTTGGATTGGAGACCATATTTCAGTGAAGACGCTGAAAACAAGTTGCGCAAATGTATTGTTGGTTGCATACACGCCAAGCACTTTATATTATTATGTATAATGAGTAGTGAAACGAAGTCATTGGTCATTTTGCTTTTTTTATTAGTATTGTGATCTTTCATAATGACCAATTAAATATTGTTATCTTTTAGCTAGTGACTTTGTAAAATTCAGTTTTACAATAGCCTTCACCACCACCATACTGTCCTGGGGACTTATAGAATACAAGGATGCCTATGATGACGTTGGTAAGCAAAACTTTTGTTGTTTTAAATACATTTCAATTTAAATATTTATGGTGTATATAAGTTTAATACACAAATATCTCAATTAGGCGCGATAAAAGTAAAAAACAATCTCTTCTGCCCGGTACACAACATTTAATTCCTTTTAAGGGGGATAAAAAAGAAAGTTGAAAACTGACCTGCCTTACGTAAAACTCTATTGAACTTTTGAGGACCACTGCATATCTCTACCGATCCACATATGAGGCGAACATGCTTTGTTTATCCTAAGTTCATTACAAATTCCAAGGATATAAGAAAAACACCATAAAGTCACCGACAAAGTTGTCTTAAATTACCCAAAAAAAAACTAATCCAAAATTCCGCTAATAAAGATAGCACTTTTGGTGTGCTTATGTAGACAAATGGTATAAAAAATATGCGTTCCACAGACTTCCGAGTTAGTGAACTAATGTAAAAAACAAGATCAACCTGACCTACCTTATTTTCTTTTCGGTTGAGATAGGTCAGTTGTTAAGTTCTCAGAATGTTGATGTATTTCAATTTTTTTTTCTCGAAAACTGCCTCTCATTTTTTTATATAGATTTACCATTACCTACCATCCCTTAAAAGTAAATAAATAAGTTGGGGTTCACCCTGTATATTGCAATGGGAGAAGTTCTTATAATCTGCTCGCTGCAGCAGCACTCCGACGAAAAGTTAATTATTGTGATATTATTACAGTTCAAATTACAGTTCGAAATACATTGCAAATTGATTTTCGCTTGCTAGAAAATAACTTACTGGTATTTTTTGCGTTAATTAGTACACGGTGATCATTTTAAGTGCCTCACTCGATTTTCCTGTTTTATACTTCACCTAGGAAAATTCAAAAACCATATTTGTGTACTTTTTTCCAAAGAATCCGATTCCGAAAAGATAAAAACAATTGAATGTCAAAGAAAAAAGTTATGGCCGAAAAACTGAAAAAGAAAAAATATACACCCGGTATATTAATGCGGAAATGGATATGTGACATTTCACTGATTGTAAAAGTGTATCAGATACATATTTTTCACTTCCGGTTTGACCGTAAATTGCTTTAATTTTTTTATTTTAGGTGATTCACCCTGTGTATTAAGCTCAGTTTAAAGAACTTTTCTTTCTGAATTCAGCAATATATAACATATCATCATTGTCTTTCATATTTAATAAGATATTGGGGTCTTAATTTAAAATAACACAAATATATGTTATGAAATAAAGTCATCCATGAAAACAAACAAAAGCATTTAAATTATTTATTTATTTCAAAAACAAAAGAAGATATAGCATAATAACTTATATTCTTTAGTTTTTGAAATAAATAAAAAATAATTTAAATGCTTTTGTTTGTTTTCATGGATGATTTTATTTCATAACATATATTTGTGTTATTTTAAATTTAAACCCCAATATCTTATTAAATATGAAAGATAATGACAATATGTTAAATATTGCTGTATTCAGAAAGAAATGTTCTTTAAACTGAGCTCAATATACAGGGTGTATCCCCTAAAATAAAAAAATTAAAGCAATTTCCGGTCAAACCGGAAGTGAAAAATATCTATCTGATAAGCATTTAAAATCAGTGAAATGTCACATATTCATTTCCGCATTAATATACAGGGTGTATATTTTTTTCTTTCTCAGTTTTTCGGCCATAACTTTTTTCTTTGACATTCAATTGTTTTTATCTATTCGGAATCGGATTCCTCGGAAAAAAGTACACAACAATGGTTTTTGAATTTTTTTCCCAGGTGAAGAATAAAGCAGGAAAATCGAGTGAGGCACTTAAAATGATCATATATTTTTTATAGGCCAGTATTCCCAAATTTTGGACGCAATTAAGTGGTCAACAGACTATTTTATAAAATGCCATGTGAGTCCAAACGAATTATATGGACAAGTGGGCGACTTTTCTGTCGATCATGCTTTCTGGGGGCGACCCGAAGAAATGAACATGACAAGGCCTGCTTACAAAATTGATGTGGATCACCCAGGTAATAAAATATATTTGGAATTATTGCAGTTTGTATACTATTAAATCTTGGTAAGGTAAAGAGTGTTGCTGTCTTACCACCGTAGGCAGTACCTGATGATCTCTATGAATAATAAAATACCGCGCTTGCAATTTACAAAAAAATTTTGAAAAATTTTCTAGTTGCTAATACTCGACAATTAATCATCTGACCAAAATTTACAAAAAAACATTTTTGAAAAATTTTCAGATTGCCTATAATCGACATTTAATCATCTGAGCAAAATTTACAAAACAAATTTTGAAAAATTTTCCAGTTGCCAATAATCGACAATTAACAAAACAAATTTTGAAATCGACAATTAATCATCTGAGCAAAATTAACAAAAAAAAATTTTGAAAAATTTTCAAGTTGCCAATAATCGACAACTAATCATCTGAGCAAAATTTACAAAACAAATTTTGAAAAAGTTTTGAAAAAATTTTTAATATGCTAAAAATTTAAATTTTTTTTGACCTGAACAAGCTGATTCGAGACTTGACGATTACAGTTGCTATTTTTTAGGATCCGATTTAGCCGGCGAAGCATCTGCCTTATTCTCCTCAGCGAGCATAGCCTTCAGGAATGTCAACAAGTCATACGCTAAGGAACTGCTTAAACATGCCATAGAACTGTACGATTTTGCGAACGATTACAGAGGGCTATACCAGGATGTCATACCAGGAGCGAAACAATACTATGAGTGAGTATATTCTGAAAATTCTGCCTATCTTTTGAGTAATTAGTTTTGTAGGTCTACTTCTTATGGTGATGAGCTAACGTGGGCGGCCTTGTGGTTGTTTAAAGCTACACAGGAGCCTAAATATGCGGAAGATGCTGAGAAATACTACAAGGAATTTAACATTTCCCAAGAGATTCCTAATAGCTTCTTTTATAACAATAAAGTGGTGGGATTACAGGTAACATCATATGAATAAAAAAACGGTCACTCAGTCCACTTAGTAGCTCTTGCATAGGAGCCTAGATGGACGTGAAGACATGAAGAAACCAAATCTATTTAGTAAAATTTTTAGATTCTTCTGGCAGAAAACATTGGTTCGGATGAATATATTGATGCAGTCATCCACTTCTGCGACAACGCAACTGACAAACAACTTAGAACCCCAAAGGGGTTAATATACATCGACAAGTTCGGTACATTGTCCCATGCAGCAAACGTGGCTTTTGCTTGCTTAAGGGTGAGTGAGTTTGCTTGAATTAATCCCATGTGGGTTGTTCATATTGACGAAGAAAAACAACAAAGGTCTTGTTTCCACAAAATTCTTTTTTATTGCAACCGGTTTCGTGATCAATACATTACATCACATCATCAGGCTACAAGACTACAAATAGGAAAAAAATTTTTATGTAAAAAACTATAACAATCCAAATATTACATTAATATAATAAGTTAAGAATTTCATCAAATGTAGATAGTTAATAGCTATTAACATATCTAGGAATGTTATGACTATCATAACTGCCGCAGATGTCGGTTTGAAATCCGAGCTCGTAGAGCGAGGATTTTAAGACATCCAAGGCTGTTATGATTCATAACATCCGTGATTTGTTCAATAGTTTATCGGTTTCAGAAAATAAAGACCTTATTAATAGATATTACCTTTTGATATTCTCTTATTAATAACGTTTTCATTTCATTAGTTGGTCAAGTCTGTATGGGTTGATTTGTCGCCATGGTTACAGTTATATTTTGTTTGTTTTTATTTGTTACCTTTTTTCATATTACATAAATGTTTACATTTTTAATGTCACAACGGTTACATAAAAATGGACCTTGGGTTGCCTGAAAATACATTTCAGTTGGATTTCAGTACTTAATTATTATTGTTTGGAGTTTTCTGTCTGTTTGTATTAATAAATAGCCCTATAGTTGCATTATTTATTATTTCATCTGTTGACAGTTATTGACAGATCTGTATTTGTAATATTACCGTACAAGTTTTAAATATAACTGTACAACTTTAGTTATGACTTGTTTACCAGCCTACTTTTGCATATGTAAACAAAGAATTAATATCCTGAAACCGATAAATTTAATTAAAACAAGTAAAACTATAACGATAATATCAAATATTGTTTTATATATAAAAAACATATGTTTGTAAATAAGATAAGAAAGTTATTAACAAAAGATACTAAAGAGATTAAAAAACCAATGAAATTGTGAATATAAAATAAGTTAAAATAGAAAAATATACTTACATTTCTATAAATACCAAAGGTTTGTCAATATAAGCATAAATGAAAAATTTGTCCAATTATTTAGAAAACTAATAAATATTATGTAAGGACAAACAGATTAAAATTTAAAATAAAATAATGTCCTTAACACCGTACAAAATAGAACTAAATGAAACAAATGTTCTAGAAAATCGAAAATTTATAAAAACCCTTGTAACTACCTCTATAGGTACATATAGAGGAGGTAGTTTGCTTAACAATTTGGAAAGTTTGGAAATTCTTAGAGAAATAAAAAACCCTAATTCTGTCTCACTTATTTCACAGTTAAATTTTCAATCTTCACTCACCTTCTCAGTTTTGTTCTAGGATTTGTATTAGCGTTTTGGATTCCCATGTGCTTGTCTTCCATTTTAAATATTTTATCTGTTTTTTGTCTAATATAGGTATCATATGACGTCAATTATTTATTCGATATTTGCATGCATAACTTGCGCCATCTATTGATAAGTGTCCTTACTTCGATTAAGATTGTACGTTGTTTTCGTTTTTTAATCTGCTATATATGCTTACGTTCCTATATGTACCTATAGAGGTAGTTACAAGGGTTTTTATAAATTTTCGATATTCTAGAACATTTGTTTCATTTAGTTTCTTTTTGTACGGTGTTAAGGACATTATTTTATTTTAAATTTTAATCTGTTTGTCCTCGTACATTGTCTTTTGTGTTTTTAATTTTGATTAATTTAAAATTAATTAATGACATTAAATAAATTCAAGTACATGTATTTTTACATAATATTTATTAGTTTTCTAAATAATTGGACAAATTTTTCATTTATGCTTATATTGACAAACCTTTGGTATTTATAGAAATGTAAGTATATTTTTCTATTTTAACTTATTTTATATTCACAATTTCATTGGTTTTTTAATCTCTGTAGTATCTTTTGTTAATAACTTTCTTATCTTATATACAAACATATTATTATGTTTTTTATATATAAAACAATATTTGATATTATCGTTATAGTTTTACTTGTTTTAATTAAATTTATCGGTTTCAGGATATTAATCCTTTGTTTACATATGCAAAAGTAGGCTGGTAAACAAGTCATAACTAAAGTTGTACAGTTATATTTAAAACTTGTACGGTAATATTACAAATACAGATCTGTCAATAACTGTCAACAGATGAAATAATAAATAATGCAACTATAGGGCTATTTATTAATACAAACAGACAGAAAACTCCAAACAATAATAATTAAGTACTGAAATCCAACTGAAATGTATTTTCAGGCAATCCAAGGTCCATTTTTATGTAACCGTTGTGACATTAAAAATGTAAACATTTATGTAATATGAAAAAAGGTAACAAATAAAAACAAACAAAATATAACTGTAACCATGGCGACAAATCAACCCATACAGACTTGACCAACTAATGAAATGAAAACGTTATTAATAAGAGAATATCAAAAGGTAATATCTATTAATAAGGTCTTTATTTTCTGAAACCGATAAACTATTGAACAAATCACGGATGTTATGAATCATAACAGCCTTGGATGTCTTAAAATCCTCGCTCTACGAGCTCGGATTTCAAACCGACATCTGCGGCAGTTATGATAGTCATAACATTCCTAGATATGTTAATAGCTATTAACTATCTACATTTGATGAAATTCTTAACTTATTATATTAATGTAATATTTGGATTGTTATAGTTTTTTACATAAAAATTTTTTTCCTATTTGTAGTCTTGTGGCCTGATGATGTGATGTAATGTATTGATCACGAAACCGGTTGCAATAAAAAAGAATTTTGTGGGAACAAGACCTTTGTTGTTTTTCTTCTTCAACCAATTATTATATATACTTAACAATTATTTTTTTAGGTGGCTGACATCCTGGACATGACCTCAAAAAAATACATAGACTTTGCAAAAGAACAGATCGACTATATTCTGGGGGCCAAGGGACGGAGTTACGTCGTGGGTTACGGTTACAACTTTCCCAAGAGGCCGTACCACTCAGCTAGGTAAACACAAGTAGCGAACTAATTATTTAATATAACCTCCTTGTCCAACATTTTTAAAGAAACAACCGTTTCGTATTTGTTTTAGTTCCTGCCCAAACAGACCCGAACCCTGCGGTTGGGATCAGTTCCACTCAACTTTGCCGAACCCCCAAATATTATACGGGGCTCTAGTGAGCGGCCCAGACCAGAGCGACTTTTACGAAGACACCAGGGAAGAGTTTTTATACAACGAAGTTACCTTGGACTACAACGCCGGATTCCAAAGTGCCCTAGCTGGGTTAATACACCACCGAAAGACAGAAAGTGTATAATTTAGTTACTTCAAGGGTTGAGATATTCCAAAACGATGGTTATCTCTGTTGTATATATTTTTTCGTGCCTATTTATAAACGTTAAGTTAGCTGATGTAGATATTGAGGGCTTTTTTTTTATTACTGCGCGTGTTAGGTTAAGGTATTGTATTTTAGGTAAAAATAAATGATTATTAAAGAGACGATTCAATACATTTTTTATCTGATTACTTTTGGCTGCCTGATCGAGCCTCAAACGCATGTGTCTCAAGAAGAAGAAGAGGAGAAGAAGGAGAAGAGAAGAGGAAGAAGAGAAGAAGAAGAAGAGAAGAAGAAGAGACGAAGAAAAGAAGAAGAAGATAAGAAGAAGAGAAGGAGACAAGAAGAGAAGAAGAAAAAGGAGGAGGAGGAGGAGGATAATAAGACAAAGTATGAGAAAAGCAACAATAATACTGAACGCCAATGCATCAACAATTTTATGCAAAAATACGCAGAATGGTTAAAAAATTCACCTGCAGTAATAATTTGTTATCCAACTAAAATATTAACAAACGTACGAAACTCCTTAAGATAATAAATCTCCACGTTACCTTTTGCGCAATTTGTGACACGTATAAATTAGTTAGTTACCTTTCGTGTCGGACAATTTTAGTCCGGTTTTAATCCCTCCGTAACTTTGACATCAGCTGGATGTGTAAAGTAACTCGCATAAATCAAGGGGTGGGTTAGAGGGTTGTTGTCTCTTAGGCGGATTGAACCTGAAACAATAAATTATTCATTTTAAACTTGAATATCCTCGGAATTATAGATCGGTATAGATAATAAATATATTTTTAGTATAGAAAAAATGGTAAATCTAGTCTAGTCCAGTTTCACGTCTAAATAACTACACCATAATCAAATGCTAGTTTTTTGTTGCCATCGATATCGACATATTGGTAGGGAAACCTTTATTTTAGGCAAATTATTTTTTTAAAACTCCACCTGGTCCTCAAAAGTAAATTTTATCTGGTGCTACTTCCGAAGAAATAGAAGAAACGACTTTTATTATTATTATTATTATTATGCAACACTGATGGATGATTTGAACAGATCTGACGATATTGTTTCCCCCATCCCCACCTGCCCACCTTTCCAGCACACAAAATAACTAACTACTTGTTGATTAGTTCTTTAGTTTATTTTTAACCAGAATAGATGATGAAGAAGAAGAAGAAGATAAAAAGAATAAGGGAATAAGAAGAAGAAGAGAGGAAGAAGAAATTATATTTCGTTGTCATACCAAAATTTTTCTCAAACATAGAAACCCTTCTGCAAAAGATTTAGTCTTGATGCTTCAGATACTGCTAAACGTTTGGAGGTGACTGAGGCTGCTCCAAATATCAGGACTATCAGGAGAAACATTGCTATAACGGCATTATTCGTCTGAGTAGTTGATAATTGTTGACTGAATAATGATGAAGAAGAGCTAAAAGTGAATCCTCTTCAAACCATGGAAGATATTGGAATTAGTCTCGGAGGCGACCAAAACTGTTTCAAATTTCAGAAGAAACATTACTACGACGGCATTATTCGTCTGAGTGTTTGATGATTTATTGACTGAATACCAATGAAGAAGAGTTAAAAGTGAGTCCCATTTAAAGTATGTTTCTGAAGATATTGAATTAGCATCGTTGCGTCAGATACTGCTAAACCTTTGAAGGCCACCAAAGCTGTTCCAAATATCAGGAGAATTACATATTGCTATGACGAATTTATTCGTCAGAATGTTTGATGATTGATTGAATTCCAATCAAGAAGAGCCAAAAAGTGAGTCTCTTTTAAAGTATGTCTCTAAAGATATAGAATTAGCCTCGTTACCTCAGATACTGCTAAACCTTTGAAGGCCACCAAAGCTGTACCGAATATCAAGAGAATTATTGCTATGACGACTTTATTCGTCTGAGTGTTTGATGATTGATTGAATTCCAATGAAGAAGAGCTAAATGTGAAACCCTTTCAAACCATGCCTCTAAAGTCTAAAGATACTACTGAATGTCTGAAGGTCCCAAAGCTGTTCCAAATATCAGGAGAATTATTGCTATGACGACTTTATTCGTCGGAATGTTTGATGATTGATTGAATGCCAATAAAGAAGAGCTAAAAGCAAATACCGTTTAAACCATGTCTCTAAAGATACTACTGGTTGTCTAGAGGTGCCCAAAGCTGTTCCATGTATCAGGAGAATTATTGCTATAACGACTTTATTCGTCTGAGTGTTTGATGATTGATTGAATTCCAATGAAGAAGAGCTAAATGTGAAACCCTTTCAAACCATGCCTCTAAAGTCTAAAGATACTACTGAATGTCTGAAGGTCCCAAAGCTGTTCCAAATATCAGGAGAATTATTGCTATGACGACTTTATTCGTCGGAATGTTTGATGATTGATTGAATGCCAATAAAGAAGAGCTAAAAGCAAATACCGTTTAAACCATGTCTCTAAAGATACTACTGGTTGTCTAGAGGTGCCCAAAGCTGTTCCATGTATCAGGAGAATTATTGCTATGACGACTTTATTCGTCTGAGTGTTTGAAGATTGATTGAATTCCAATGAAGAAGAGCTAAATGTGAAACCCTTTCAAACCATGCCTCTAAAGTCTAAAGATACTAATGAATGTCTGAAGGTCCCAAAGCTGTTCCAAATATCAGGAGAATTATTGCTATGACGACTTTATTCGTCGGAATGTTTGATGATTGATTGAATGCCAATAAAGAAGAGCTAAAAGCAAATACCGTTTAAACCATGTTTCTAAAGATACTACTGGTTGTCTAGAGGTGCCCAAAGCTGTTCCATGTATCAGGAGAATTATTGCTATGACGACTTTATTCGTCTGAGTGTTTGAAGATTGATTGAATTCCAATGAAGAAGAGCTAAATGTGAAACCCTTTCAAACCATGCCTCTAAAGTCTAAAGATACTACTGAATGTCTGAAGGTCCCAAAGCTGTTCCAAATATCAGGAGAATTATTGCTATGACGACTTTATTCGTCGGAATGTTTGATGATTGATTGAATGCCAATAAAGAAGAGCTAAAAGCAAATACCGTTTAAACCATGTCTCTAAAGATACTACTGGTTGTCTAGAGGTGCCCAAAGCTGTTCCATGTATCAGGAGAATTATTGCTATGACGACTTTATTCGTCTGAGTGTTTGAAGATTGATTGAATTCCAATGAAGAAGAGCTAAATGTGAAACCCTTTCAAACCATGCCTCTAAAGTCTAAAGATACTAATGAATGTCTGAAGGTCCCAAAGCTGTTCCAAATATCAGGAGAATTATTGCTATGACGACTTTATTCGTCGGAATGTTTGATGATTGATTGAATGCCAATAAAGAAGAGCTAAAAGCAAATACCGTTTAAACCATGTCTCTAAAGATACTACTGGTTGTCTAGAGGTGCCCAAAGCTGTTCCATGTATCAGGAGAATTATTGCTATGACGACTTTATTCGTCTGAGTGTTTGATGATTGATTGAATTCCAATGAAGAAGAGCTAAATGTGAAACCCTTTCAAACCATGCCTCTAAAGTCTAAAGATACTACTGAATGTCTGAAGGTCCCAAAGCTGTTCCAAATATCAGGAGAATTATTGCTATGACGACTTTATTCGTCGGAATGTTTGATGATTGATTGAATGCCAATAAAGAAGAGCTAAAAGCAAATACCGTTTAAACCATGTTTCTAAAGATACTACTGGTTGTCTAGAGGTGCCCAAAGCTGTTCCATGTATCAGGAGAATTATTGCTATGACGACTTTATTCGTCTGAGTGTTTGAAGATTGATTGAATTCCAATGAAGAAGAGCTAAATGTGAAACCCTTTCAAACCATGCCTCTAAAGTCTAAAGATACTAATGAATGTCTGAAGGTCCCAAAGCTGTTCCAAATATCAGGAGAATTATTGCTATGACGACTTTATTCGTCGGAATGTTTGATGATTGATTGAATGCCAATAAAGAAGAGCTAAAAGCAAATACCGTTTAAACCATGTCTCTAAAGATACTACTGGTTGTCTAGAGGTGCCCAAAGCTGTTCCATGTATCAGGAGAATTATTGCTATGACGACTTTATTCGTCTGAGTGTTTGAAGATTGATTGAATTCCAATGAAGAAGAGCTAAATGTGAAACCCTTTCAAACCATGCCTCTAAAGTCTAAAGATACTAATGAATGTCTGAAGGTCCCAAAGCTGTTCCAAATATCAGGAGAATTATTGCTATGACGACTTTATTCGTCGGAATGTTTGATGATTGATTAAATGCCAATGAAGAAGAGCTAAAAGCAAATACCTTTTAAACCATGTCTCTATAGATACTACTGGTTGTCTAAAGGTGCCCAAAGCTGTTCCATGTATCAGGAGAATTATTGCTATGACGACTTTATTCGTCTGAGTGTCTGATGATTGATTAAATTCCAATGAAAAAGGACTAAGAGTGATTCCCACAATTTTAACCACACAGTATCTGAACCAATGCAGAATTTACTACTTGATTTGTATAACTCTCTATAATCAAAATGAACAATAACGCTGTACGTTTCCGAGGGGTTTAACTTGTCGTATTTCGACTCGACTCTCGCCAACGAACGAAAGTCAACTAGACTAACAGCATTTCTGTTCCTATTTAGATCGATCTGTATATCCGTGTATAAATAAAACTGCGCACGAAATTCAACTAGAAAACCTTGTAGTTTTTGCGTCCTCAACTAAAATGACTTTTTTGCAATTTTGAGCGTTGGTTGATGGAAAAATATGCGTTTTTTCAATATATAGCTGTAGTCTCTGCTTATTTAAAATATTTCGGTCGAAACATACAGTTGTTTACATAAATTAGTAAACTTGGGTAGGTACCAGATGAACTACAAAAAAAATCCGACTAGCCATGAAACAAGTGACGTAATTTGTCATCTTGTGACAAGTCGTTGTACAGGGTGTCCATTAGGTTAAATTAGAGAAAAGTTGTGTATTTTAAAGCTTGTTAAGATGCCTTTTACAGACTTTAAAAACGTTTCTAATAGTTTCAAAGATATCCCGAAAATAGTGCAAATCGCCATTTTTAATTATTGCTCTTACGGTTTAGGAGTTACCTATACAATCCCATTGAAAAATTGGACACCCTGTATATAAATTAAACTATGGAATAATTTAATTTATTTAAATGATTTGTTAAAACCAAATTTCGATCAGAAAAAAATGGCAAATATAAAACTTTTAGCCGCTCCTAAACTGCCAGAATTAAAAAAAAAACAAACAAATGAACATCAGGGATGGGCGAAATTTTTATAAAGGTCAGAATTTTATGCTAGTCGCCGAATTTTCAAAAAGAGTAAATTAATCCTAGTTTATTATCCCTGCATTTTAATAATAATTGCGTACTCCAACTAATTATTTAGGCTTATGCTCAATGTTTGCTTCAATATTATGACATAAAAAATACATACTACCATCACTAACACCAAAAGATTCCAATCGCCGAAGCGTTGCAATTCTCTTAATTGCCGCGATAATTAATTAAGTGGCTGTTGGTAAATTTTCGCAAAGACATTTATTGTTAAACGTCCTTTGACTTTTACAAGACAATTAAAACTTACTGAGCTACATAAAAATAACACGCAAAGGTTACAGTGCCGTAACAATGGATAATTTCGTAGGCTTTCTCAATATACGCTCACCTTTGAAATTGAAGTAACAGTAAAATTCGTTTCTCGAAGCGGGTTTCAAGTGGCTAACAATCATGTGTGATTCTTGACAATGAAGATATTCATACGTACGTAGTTCGTTTCAGTCAATTTATAGGATAAGATTTTAATGCATTTAAAAAAACAATAAAAACAGACTTGAGGAATTGCTGAAGGAAAAAGACATGAAGAGTCCTGCCCTGTCGATCTTCCAAAGGTTTGCCAAAAAAAGCATTGAAGGGGCATTTTATGATTCTCGAAGAGATTGTAAAAAATCCCAGATGATAATCTTATCTTCACTAGCAAACATACATGATGCCAGAGAAGTCGTTTCCACACTACTGACTTATTAAAAATTGAAAGACAAATTCTTTCTGTTATACTTGACATTTTCAGTTTACACGGATGATCTAGCATCCTGGTAAATGCGACAACCTTGATTTAGGCAACATCAAAATCACGATTTTGGTAATTGAATCAACTCTGACAAAGGATGAGATTATTATGTCGACCTAGAAGAATTGAGATTCTTTTAAGATAAACCCCGTAAAGCGAATTCCTTCTTACCAGTAAAAACTATTTTCAATTACTTATTTAAAAATTCGCAAAATAATTTAGTATTTTCAGACTCCGCAAAATATGCTACATGCTGCATGCTACAATTCCTTCTTTTCTATTTCCTCCACTTCATTCTTCTTCTTTTCTTCATCTTCTTATTTTCTTCTTCTTCTTCCCTTCTTCTTCTTCTTCTTCTTCCCTTCTTCTTCTTCTTCCTATTCTTCCTCTTCCTCTTCTTCTTCTTCTTCCTCTTCCTCTTCCTCTTCCTCTTCCTCTTCCTCTTCTTCTTCTTCTTCGTCTATTCCTCTTCTTCTTTATCGTCTGATATTAATGATACCTATTGTAATATTGTTGTAAATCCCATTGGCATTGTATTGGTATTGGTAATGTTTAAATTACTAACTATTTTCAATTGCTTCTCTAATAATATGTATATATAAAATAATTTATTATTCTTCATTACCTAACACACCACTTGCACAAAATATTAACATGTTATGCTATAATTTCTTCTTATCTATTTCCTCCACGTCCTTCTTCTTCTCTGATTTTTCTTCCTCTTTTTCTTTATCGCCAGCCTTAATCGAACCTACTCCTTATTTTCTTCTTCTTCCCTTCTTCTTCTTCCTATTCTTCTTCTTCTTCTTCAATTCCCGTTTTTATATAAATAGCGTTGTATTAATATTGTTTATATGTATTGTTAATATTGTTTGTTTAAAAAGCTATTTTCAATTGCTTCCTTAAAAATATCTAAACCTTCAGACTTCACTTGCACAAAATATTAACATATAATGCTACAATTGCTTCTTCTCTATCCTTCTACACTTCATTCTTCTTCTTTGCTTCATCTTCATCTACTTCTTCTTCTTCTTGTCTTCATCTTCTTCTCTTATTCTCTTATTCTCCTCTTCTCCTCTTCTTCTCTCCTTCTCTTCTTCTCTTCTTCTCTTCTTATCTTGTTCTCTTGTTCTCTTGTTCTCTTGTTCTCTTCTTCTCTTCTTCTCTTCTTCTCTTCTTCTCTTCTTCTCTTCTTCTCTTCTTCTCTTCTTCTCTTCTTCTCTTCTTCTCTTCCTCCTCTTCTTCCTCTTCTTCCTCTATTCCTCTTCTTCTTTATCACTTATTATTAATTGTATTGTAATATTGTTGTAAATCCCATTGGCATTGTATTTATATTGGTGATGTTTAAAATGCTAACTATTTTCAATTGCTTCTCTAATAATATGTATTCGCAAAATAATTTATTATTCTTCATTATCTAAGACTTCAGGCTCAACTTGCACAAAATGTTAACGCAAGACTACAATTTCTTCTTCTCTATCCCCTTCTCCATTTCCTTCTTCTTCTTCTCTTATTCTCCCTCTTTTCATATTCTTCTTCTTTTCTTCCTCTTCTTTATTGATATTGATTGTAGTTTTTAAAAATCCCTTTTTTATATAAATATTGTAGTAAATGTAGGCCCACTGGTATCAACGCATACATAGAATTAACGTTCCCCAATCCAATTCGGCGTGAAACATGCGGTATGTCTCCTAATTAGTTCCAGGCGAGATTAAAATATCCAAGGAAAAACGTATTAGTTATGAATTCCAGCGATCTAATTAACCTTTCGAAGCACAGCCTTCTCACTATTCGCCCGCCGGCACTATTTACACGAATAATTAAACCAAAATAAATCTGTATTGGTTGAGTGAGTGTTGACCTTTACGCACAAAAGAGATTAATAGTTCCTATTCAACTATTTATTTTGTTTTCGTAAAGTGGTGTAAATGTACCAATGCGATATTAATGGAGGAGTTCTTAACCGAATAATTTCTGAGGCAACAACTTTCTTTAGATAACATAGCTGGTAAAGAAGCTCTGTCATAAAAAATGGTTAATGGTGGCATTATTCTTCACTTGCCTCTTCAAGGAGGAACTGAATATGAGTACTTGGTAGTACCAAATTGTATCACCAGCCACGTATGGAAAAATTGTAGGACTTGGGCGGGAGGAGGTTAAACATCTGGGGATGACTCTAGAGATAAGGAACTGTCTTGGGAAGACGATGCCAACCTTTTGGCAATTGGGCAATTGGGCCGAGAGGCACCAAGAACTTGGGCTTGAGTCAGGAAATTGAATCACCATGTCCCAAAAGCTTCCAAAGGGTCAAATGTAGAACAATGTGAAGCTCGAGCAGTTGCCAGAAAGATTCTGCTGGGCCTGCCAACCATACCTGGTGGATAAGGGGAGAAGCTATAGCTGCAAGAGTCAGCTGGCGATGTAAAGACAGAGTTGAAGGTTACGTTGCAATCGCAGCGTAAGCAAGGTGATTGAGGCTAAAGACCAGCTGGAGTTGGAAAGGAAGTACTCTCGCTCTGCCAAGCAGGAACTAGTGGAACAATAGACAAATGAACCATCTGGTCCAGGACGCCTTGGAGGAGCTTGTTGGCTGCAATGGCCCAATGTGGGTTTCAGGTCCAAGCTAGATCTAGGTAAATGAACTTAGAGAGTCATTAGGTTGCGCAGTGGCTCCAAGACGAGCTTAGGAGTTTATAACATACAAATATTGGTCTAGCCACTAGGAACTACCTGATGCGAGTCCAGAAAGGTAACTGGAGGGAGTTGCCCCTCATTAATAACTGTAAAGGAAGAGGACTCCTTTTCAAGATTCAGATGCGGAAGGAATCCTTCTATTTCCTGGATCAGTCTGAGGCGTTCGGATGGTCTTTGAGGCAGGGGACTTCTTAAAAGGAACAGATGTGCTACTGAAACTGGAAGGACATCCTGGCCTTTCTCAGAAGATCATGGTGGTTCAGTAAGAGGAAGAACGGAATGGTAAAAAGGCTAGTCAGAGGTCTACTTGCCAGATGCTAACTCTTCCACAGCCCCGAACTTTTGAGAGGACATTCCGGCTTTCTTCTGAAGACCAGGAAGGTTTGGAACGAGAGCCAAAGGAGTTGATGATAAGGAGAAGGTAAAAAATTTATCAGTTACAAAAACATTATTTATGCATATTGCAAGAAAAAGAAAAAATTGAGCAGATTAAGGGTTGAAACGATATGACCTCATCGAAAGGTACTGTAATCACGTCCTTCTGTCGGATTAGCAATGCCTACTTAAAATTACCCATCTTCTAATCCAGTAACGCGAGTACGCACGGATTAGTAGTAAACACACGATTTACCAACCCCACCACAAGAACCGACTATAATCATAGCAGTACCGCGGAGGTACCATCATGGCAAGTGAATAAACTTTATTCTCCTACCATTGGTGTCTGGTCGCGGTCTAGATTCTGTTCAGTTTCTGTACAGTTGTGAACGAATAAAGTGCACTGTTTGGATTTAGTGACGCGGGCTAACGTGAGTACTAATGTTTATTTATGGTTATGAATAATTTAGAAGTGCGCATTTTTGGAATATTCGCATCTTTGAGGAGCCACGACAAAAACACTCGTTTCAAGATGAATGTATAAAAAACCATTTGAAGTTTTAAAAATATTTATTTATGCATATTTGCACAAGAGTACAATAATATTGGCGATTAGTAAAACGGGTGATTATTGTTCAATATTTTTTTATTAGCACAGAAATTGAAATATTTTTTTTTTAATTTTTTAAAATTCATTCCATAAACGAAACAGCGCGAAAATAATCTAGTTAGCTAGTTATATGGAGTTTTTATTAATTATATTCTTTGGAAAATGTACTATTAGGTATCACAATAAAAATTTTTAAAACATTACAAGACCTTTTGACGCTAGAAAGCGAGAAGAAAATGCTATTTTCTGCATAAATAAATACTGCTATCACATCACACACTGTTGTCAATAGCAGCGGGACGTAATATTAATACCTCTTTTGTATATTTCCAAATAGAGAAGATATGACACCAAATTTATGTAAGAATCTGTTCAAAAAAATGGATTGTTCTCTACCATACCAACCACAAACCTAACCTCAACTTATTTTGTACGGTCAAAGTTAACCTCAATTTCTCCAGTGGATTATCAAACCTAATTTCAACGATTATTAGTGTCATTTTAACACCTGAGAGTGTTTTGACAGCGACAACTGTCAGTGCCATCTTGACAGCTGAAGTATTTTTTACACGGATTAGTGCCAGGGTATCATTGCGACTGCTGATGCATGTTTTGACAGCGACAACTGCCTGTGCCATTTAAATAGCTGAAATATATTTTGACAGCGACAACTTCAGTGCCATTTTGACATTTGAGACAGTCTTAAGAGCAACAAGTCAGTACCATTTTAGTATCTGAAGTGTTTTTCACACAGACTACTGCCGGCAGGTATCATTGCGACATCTGAAGTATGTTTTGACAGCGACAATTGTAACGCAAATTTAACACCTGAGACAGGTTTGACAGCTACAACTGCCTGTTTAAATAGCTGAAGAACGTTTTGACAGCTACAACTATCAGTGCCATATTGATATTTGAAAGTTTTGAGAGCGACAACTGC